>BSBN01000523.1:10000000-11200000 GCA_027924645.1 Cunninghamia lanceolata
GAGGATAAGATAAATGGGATTATGCATGTGAAATTAATTAATTAAATAAAATTTATTTAATTAATTGGTTAAGTGGGATAAGGATGGGATTTAATTAAATAAATAAAATTTATTTAATTAATTGGCTAATGGATAAATGGTATTGAGAGTGGGATTTAGGACAAAAATGGCTTATGATGTTTAGGATAATGTTTTAACAAGGTGTTGCAAGACATGGACAAAGTTGGGACAAATTTGGGTGTCTACATTTTGCCCCTCTTTGAGATGATGTTCGAGATGATGAGATTTATGTCGAGTAACATCATTTCAAAGAAGCTATGGTATGGATAGAGGAAAAGGATATGGGATGATGATGTAAGGATATGATGAGGATGATGATGATGATGGAAAGATAGGATGATGATGCCCCCTCGAGGGGATAGGCGGGTTGGACAAACACAGGTAGGCTCTCGAAAAGAAATGGCTTGGTTGCAAAAAAAAAAGCTAAGGGAATGGATAGAAGAAATGGATGATGTGTTATGCTGCAATGAAGGTGAGCAACTATGATGTTTGATATAGCACTAGATGTTATGCACCAAGGTATAAGGATCTAGGGTGACGTTGTGTCTCGTGCCCCAGCGTAATACAACCTTGTCTAACATATGAGGAAGTAAACTTAGAGCATTAAAGTCCTAATGCACAAAAGGTATGATATGACCTTAGATGCAAAGGATAGTACAAAAAACTATTCCAACATACAAAAGATATGAATATTAGCTGGAAATGATAAGGATTTGATACAAATGCAAGATAAAATGATAACACAAACAAGCAAGCAAGCAAACATGCACAAATGATACAAAAACAAACAAGGTATTGCCCCTGTCAAGCTGTAAACCAATGATTAATTGATTATTATTGATGATAGTGTTGTCATTGCGGGGAAAGCTATATCCCTAGATCAACACAAGGTTGTTTGCTAAGTTGGTTGGCTAATTGATTGATGGATTGATTTGGCTTACAACAAGGCTAGGATCAAGACCATTGATTTTGAGTGGATAACTTGGCTTGATTGATTAACTTGATTGGTATGGCTTTAAGGATTGACTTGCATTTGGATCATTGTTTCAAATGATTTGGAAGATGATGAAATGCTGATTAGATTGATTTGATGAAGGATGGATCATGATTTGTGGTGGATTGAGCTGCTTTTGATTTGTTGAAGTGATTGGATTTGTTTTGATGGCTAGCTTGATGTGCTTTGGTGTTGATGCTGATGATTGATAGGATTTGTTTTGATAGTTGGCTTGATGTGCTTTGGTTGTGATGTTTGCTATTGCTGGGTTGATTGTTGATGATTGATTGGATTTGTTTTGAATGATGATAATGATGGTGTGATGATTGGAGTATCCACTCAATCTAAGCATAAGCAAGTGTTCTCAGTGTGCTCAAAGGATGTAAAACAAACAAGGTATTGCCCTTGTCAAGTCATAAACCAATAATTGATTGTTTGATTGATAATGATAGATAGTGTTGTCATTGTGGGGAAAGCTATATCCCTAGATCAACACAAGGATGTGGGAACGCTATATCCCATTGATGATGATTGATGATGATTGATTTGGCTCATGACAAGATGAGGTTCAAAACCTATTGATTTGATTGGATAATGTTCCTTGATTGATTAGCTTGCTTGATATGGATTAGTGTGACTTGGGTTTAAGATCATTGCTTAGATTGATTTGATTGATATGATTAGAAGAAGTGATTGATTGAAATGGATGAATGAATGTTATTGAGGATGAATTGATGATTTGATTTTGATTTGATGTTGATATAATGGATTGATTTGGATGATGTGATTGGTTTTATTGCTTGGATTTTTCATTGGATATTTGATTTTTTGAATTTTTTGATATATTTTAATTTTTTTTTGGGATTTTTGGGATATTTTGATTTTTTTAAATTTTTTTGAAATGTTTTAGAAAATGCCAATGGATTTACAATTTGGGTAGCCTTTATGCTAGACACCAATGACAAGGGAATAACCAAGTCTAGGTGTGAGAATGGAGAAAAGGATGGAGAAAAGGATGGGCTCATAGTAAATGTGACAACAAGATCATGAGAGTTGGATGGGATGGAAGAGAGGATAGGCCATATAAGGGACGGATGCTTGCCATATGATAAATGGATAGGTAGGCTATAGTGGAAAGCTCATGATAAATAGATGAGGATAAGCTATAAGATGGAAAGGTCGTGATAAGGATACACCATATTGGATGGATCATAAGGGAGCTAAGATGTAATCTCCAAAGGCTATGTCACATAGGAAGAACTTGCCCCATTCTAGGTGGTAATGCTTAGGATTTTTACATGACAAAGTTCATGACCAAGGGATGACATGATGGATTGGTTTAAATCGGATGGATAAATTCTCAATGGATAGGACTTGGTTTGGAAAGAAGATATGTCAAGAAATATCCAAACATGTTTCAACATTTTTCCCCTATGTCTTCATCATGATCAAAAGGAGGAGGATGGATAAATGGTTCAATAGGATAGGCATGTTTATGTAATGGCTAAGGATGGCAGGATGGTATGGTAATGGTAGGATAGGATAGGATGGAAAATGATATAATGGGATGGATAGTTTGGAAATGGATAGTTTGGATGAGACAATGTGCCCCCAAGTGTAAGTGACATAGAAGATCAACCTACACATGACGCTTGTTTGCCAGGTTTTCATCATGGTACTTATCCAAGGTGCCTATTTACCAGGTTTTCACCATTGGACGAAGGGCTTTCTCTTTACTATTTTAAATTTTTTTTTTCTTTTTTTAGATGGGTTGACAATTACACATGGCACCTGTTTGCCAGGTTTTCACCATGGTAATGGATAGGAGGGACTCAAGTGGCTAATGCTATGAAGGTTGATAGTGTCCCTTTAGAGATTGATGATGTCTTCGCATGGACCATGTCAAGTGTGCTCATAGATGTTGATAAGGGATTGCATGGATGGGAGATGGATTATGAGGTGGATTAGGTGGATTAAGTTGATAGGAAGTGGATGGATATGACATGTAGCTATAAGGTGGATTAGGTTGGTATGGAGTGGCTAAGGATTGATGTACTTGTTGAGATTGACTAGTGGCTAAAAGGTGTTGAACTAAAGGGACACTATCAACCTTCATAGCACTAAACACTTGAGTCCCTGAGTTGCACGCCTGGTGGGACTCACTTTGCTTGATCTTTTTTATAGGTTTTTGTAGTAAAAATTTGCATTCATCTAACCTCCATTGTTGAGTTTTGCAGGTTTAATTAACTTTTTGTTGCAGATCTGCTACTTTTTGGACAAAACCCTAGGTTTTAAAGATTTCATCATACCTTCCAAACGGCTATGAATTTTTCTACAAGATTTTAACAAAAGTTTGTCCATGATATAAGGAAGCTACAGCAGAAAAATTTTGGGTTTATCGCGATTTTTGCGGGATTTATCACGTTTTTATGTTTTTTCATAAAATCACAATTCTGGGCGCAAATCAGTGAATTTTTTAGAAATTTTTACATTTATAGAAAGCTCTCAAACTTTTAATGGGGATCTCTGATTTTCACATTTAATTTAGAGGTCGTTTATAGTGCAAAAAAATTAGATCTTTGCTGACTATACCGTTTCCATAAATCCACATTTCTGGGCGTAAAACAAGGAATTTTTTTGATTTCCTTATATTTTCGGAAAGCTCTCTAAAAATCAATAGGGGTCTCTTCTTTGATTTTTTAATTTTCAAACCAAAAATGTATCAAAATAATCAAATCTAATTCGGCTATGCATCTAAAATTACAATTTTCCTTGCCTGATGAGCCTATTTTTTATGCCTGCATTATAATATCATTTTTTTTTTATGTTGTAGGTGATCATAAGGAGCTTTAGTAGCAGCAATATCAATCATCTACAACAACTTGGAAAGTGAAAATAATTAGGTGCACTCATTCTAATCTTTCATCTTAATCATTGTTTGAATCACACATTTCAATTTGGGCATAAAATGAACAATTGTTTGCAAATTCACATCAAAAAATTGGGCTAAAACAAACCATTCTCTTCCATCACATTTGGATTTGGGTCTAAAAAGAACAAGTGCTTGAACTGTTTGTTACACATTTCAATTTTCTAAGGGGAAATTAACAACTGCGAGTGTGAATCAAGTGACAGCTCACTTGGTTTGCTTTTGTCATACCCTTCTTAGGAGGCCTGCTTGGAGACACACCACTCCAAGGGACGACCTCAATTGAGGCTGAATTGAAAGACACCCTCATTGGGAGTTGGAATCTTGTCAGTCTTGGCTAAGCCTCAAAGAACTTTATACCTTTGGGAAGTGAAGGTGAAGGGTGGGTTACCCCTTTCTCCTAGCTGTGTAGCAGGATTTCACTTTCAATTCTATAGTCAACCTTGTGCAATAGATAGCCTAAGACCTAATTGGCTATACCCACTTGACTACACATTAGACTTGTTAATGTGTCTTCCATGTGTGATTGCATAATCATCACATTTCATTTTCAAAGTCAACAATTGCTTATGTGTCTTGCATGAGTGATTCATGTGTGTGTATGCATAATCATTTGTTTGAACATTGCCAAATCAAACTATAAACACCAAACACATAAACAATTCATCCTACCTTTCATCCACATCACCCAATTTTGTCATTCCACATCATATCCTAATCATACCCAAATCAATTTTATTCTAAACATATCCTAGTCATATCCATACACATTCCAAATCATCTCCACATCATCATCAACCTATTCCTAGTCAACACTTGTCAAGATGGTCATAATCATTCAAGGGGGTTATCCCTCTAATCATGAGACAAATCACAAGCCTAAGGTAACAATTCAAGGGGGCTATCCCTCGAATCATGAGACAAATCCCAAGCCTAAGGTGATAATTCAAGGGGGTTATCCCTCTAATCATGAGACAAATCACAAGCCTAAGGTAACAATTCAAGGGGGCTATCCCTTGAATCATGAGATAAATCCCAAGCCTAAGGTGACAATTCAAGGGGGTTATCCCTCGAATCATGAGACAAATCCCAAACCTAAGGTGACAATTCAAGGGGGTTATCCTTATAATCATGAGACAAGACCTAAGCCTATAATCACAATTCAAGGAGGCTACCCCTCTAATTCAAATAATGAAATAAAACCAAAGCCTAAGGTCACAATTAGAGGAGCCCCTCTTCCTAATCCAAATCATGAGAAGAAACCAATCACAATTAAAGGTGGCTATCTTCCTAATCCAAATCATGAGAAGAAACCAATCACAATTAAAGGTGGCTATCTTCCCAATCCAAATCATGAGAAGAAACCAATCACAATTAAAGGTGGCTATCCTCCTAATCCAAGTCATGAAGACAATCCAAGACCAAAGATCACAGTCAAAGGAGCCTCTCCTCTTAAGACCAAGTTTATACTTCGAGGAGGTCATCTCTTTACTTATGAGGATGAGACAAGTTCAAAACCCAATCCATCCACACATCAAATCAATTCTGCATCAACTTATCCCACTTCATATCAATCTAATCCATCCACACATCAAATCAATTCTGCATCAACTTATCCCACTTCATCTCAACCAAATTCATCCACATGTCATATCAGCCCTTTATCAACCTATCACAACCCTTATCCATATCAATCCATATCACAACAATCATTATCCTATGCAACCCCTCCATCATTATCACATCAACACATTTACCAACATCAACAACAAATCATATCACAACAAGAAGTCCAAACACCATCCCAACCTCAACAAATTCCACCTCAAACCTATGAACATCTACCTCAAGTTTATCCAATCCCTCATGCCACTATTCCAATGCACTACCAAGCCCATCCACAAAGCAATCAAGTGATATTACAAGAACAACATCCAAGTCCCAATAGCTCTTTGTACATAAATCAAGTAAGTCCAAGTACACCTTTTCAACAAGACCACCAAGCACCATTGATAGATCTAAATCCACCTTTCCAACAAGAAGCATATGCAAATCCAAGTGGTCCCTTGTACATAAATCAAATGAGTCCAAGTTATCCTATGCAAGACTTAATTACCTTTGACAAGGGAGATACCAATCTAGAGTGGCCTCCACCATCCAATCCCATGCCAACACATGAGCCAACAAGTCCTATCCCAACACCACCATGTGATCCCATTCCTAGTCCATTAATCCCTCTACCTTCCAAACCACCAAGCCCTTTATTACCTTCATCACCATGTCATTCTAATCCTTCACCAAAGGAGGCGGCTGAGATAGTTTTACAAAGGATGCTTGAAGCAAAACTCATCAAACTTCCTAAAGTCAAACCATGTGAAGAAAGTCCATATGATGAACATGATTATTGTGCATACCATAGGACCAAAGGCCATAATACAAATCAATGCCCAATATTTGTCTCAATTGTTTACAAGGTGTACCTACCTACAATAAGAAATCATGCCACATCATCCCAATCCCATGTGTCACACCCATCTAGTCCACATCCTTTTCCATCAAACTCCATTATCCTTCCATCTAATCAAAATCCTAGTCCTACACTTACAATATCATCCTCTATTATTTCTCATCCACTATATTTCCTATCCACTCATACCCTTGCAAAGGATGTGATCCATTGGCTACTAGCAAGGAATAAACTACCTCCATGTCAAACACCCATTCATGAGCCTACCAAAGAACTTCCAAAGGTCATGTCCAATCCTATAATCCCATCATGTGGTCCACCTCTCCTTGAGCCTATCAAAGATCCCTCCATTAACATGTCTAGCGCTTCAAGCCCATCATGTGACCTACAAGCCATCAAGCCTTTACAAGGGTCATCCAATTCCATTCAAGCAACTCAAGAGGTATTTCAAAGGTTTTATCCTAAGCATGTGGAAACATTAAGCCCTAGTCCAACTCAAGATCAAAACACTTTCATGCAACCCATCCATAACATTTACCTTCTTTATGATCAAGATGATACCTATGAAGAAGCTATCCATGAGCACCTTGGTCCTATCCATAATCCTATATCTATCCATGAGCAAGATATCCAAATTGCTCCTAGTCATCTGCCATCTAGCCCTATCCATAATGAGCAAACATCCACTTGTCATGATGAGACACTTGTCCCCCAAGTAAGCATAAAAGATCAAACAAATAGCTTGGATCGTAGTGAACATAATGCTAATCAAGATCCTAATGATCCCACTTCAAATCCACCATCATGTCCTATTGGTCTATCCACCCTTATACATGAGTGTTCTTCCTTAGGACAACAACGACCTTTATCCACTTCAGTTTCTCCATCCAATAAAGAGCTCAAGTCTAGTTCTCAAAACACATCTAGTCCCATAGTCAATCGCATCCTCTGAAACATGAACTACAAAGGCAAAGGTCTAGGCCTTCATGAACAAGGTATTTTAGAGCCAAACCATGTCAAAGTTCCTCCATGCTCATATGGCCTTAGATACACACCCCAAGGTAAACAAGCTAAAGATGTTGATAATCCCTTCATGCATCCTAAACCTACCACTTTCCATCGCACCCACCATCATCTACCCATAACATATGTAGCCATTCCACCTATATCATCCTATAAATGTCAAAAGCATGTGACCGTACACCTTCCACCATCCACTTTGCCTCCACTTTTACCAACTCCAAATATCCCTCCATCCACCTTGCCACCATTGCTTCCAACACCTAACATACCTATCATTCATAAGTATCCTTACATCCCTAATCATGACCAACAAAAGCACACATCATTTAAGCATAAAGCTTCCAATAATTTCATCCACTCCACCCACCCCATGGGATTCAAAAGCAAAAATTTTGATGCCTCTACTTATAAAGCCAAAAATCTAACTAAAACTCCTAAGGACCCTCATGCCTTAGGCCATCAATATGAAAAGTCTATAAATCATCCATCTTCTAAGCAAAGTACCTTCAAAAAGCTATCCAAGCCCATACATCCAAATGCAAAGCCCAAAAGCAAAATGGTTTGGGTTCCTAAGAAAAAAACTAGCAAAGCGAATGAGGCATCCTCATCCACATCTCAAGAATCCCAATCACCTATATCTATCCAAAAGCCTATTTCCATCCAAAACTTCCATTCCCTTCAAAAATCCCACAAGCAAAGCAAAAGCACTAAAAAATACTAAATCTATGTGGGTTCCTAAATCACTTCATCAACCATCTCCTAAGCAAACATCTCCATTGCTTCCTACACCACCATCCAATCAAAAGCTTCAATGTTTATCATGGTGTGTGCAACCGTTGGTCATGGTTCCCTTCCACTCCACAACACCTCCACATAACTATATCTCCCCATCCTTCATCCATTATCCTACATATCTTTCCCATCACCTTCCTATGGTCTATGCTTTTGCATAAGCCTTTCATCCTAAGTCTGACATAGTCCACTATCCCCATCCATCTATCCTTGCATGAACCTTTCATAATCCACATCATAATCTACTATCCACCTAATCCATCTCCCATCCATGCAATCCCTTATCAACATCTATGAGCACACTTGACATGGTCCATGCGAAGACATCATCCATCTCTAACGGGACTACCAACATCCATCGAACTAGACACTTGAGTCCCTCCTATCCATTACCATGGTGAAAACCTGGCAAACAGGCGCCATGTGTAATTGTCAACCCATCTAAAAGCAAAAAAAAAAAAGTAAAAGAAGAAAAAAAATAATTAAAAAAAAAGTAAAGAGAAATCCCTTCGTCCAATGGTGAAAACTTGGTAAACAGGCGCCTTGGATAAGTACCATGATGAAAACCTGGCAAACAGGCGTCATGTGTAGGTTGATCTTCTATGTCACTTACACTTGGGGGCACATTGTCTCATCCAACCTATCCATTTCCAAACTATCTATCCCATTATATCATTCTACATCCTACCATCCTTATCCATTACAAAAATATGCCTATCCTATTGAACCCATTTACCCATCCTTCCACCTTTTTGATCTTGATGAAGACATAGGGGCAAAATGTTGAAACATGTTTGGATATCTCTTGGTATACCTTCTTTCAAACCAAGTCCTATACATTGACCATTTATCCATCTTATCCAAACTAATCTAATCATGTCATCCCTTGGTCATGAACTTTGTCATGTAAAATCCTAAGCATTACCACCTAGAATGGGACAAGTTCCTCCTATGCAACATAGCCTTTGAAGATCACATCCTAGCTCCCTTATGATTCATCCACTATGGTGTATATCCTTATCACGAGCTTTCTATCTTATAGCTTATCCCCATCTATTTATCATGAGCTTTCCATTATAGCCTACCTATCTATTTATCATGAGGCATGCATCCATCCCTTATATGGCCTATCCTCTTATCTATCCATCTATCATGAGCCTTTCATCCCATTTACTATGAGCCCATCCTTTTATCCATCCATCCTACCTCCATCCTTTGCACCTAGACTTGGTCTTCCCTTGTCATTGGTATCAAGCACAAAGGCTACCCGCATTGTAAATCCATTGACATCTCAAAAAAATTCAAAAAAAATCAAAATATTTCAAAAACACAAAAAAATCAAAATATTCCCAAAAACACAAAAAAATCAAATATCCAACAAAAAAATCCAAGCAATAAAACTAATCACATCATTCAAAACAATCCACTCCATCAACATTCAATCAAAATCAAATCCTCATCAATCATCAATTCTTCCTATCAATAACATTCATTCATCCATTTCAATCAATCACTTCTTCCAATCATATCAATCAAATCAATCTAAGCAATGATCTTAAATTCAAGTCACACTAATCCATATCAAGCAAGCTAGTCAATCAAGGAACATTATCCAATCAAACCAACAGGTTTTGATCCTACTCTTGTCATGAGCTCATCAATCATCATCAATGGGATATAGCATTCCCACATCCTTGTGTTGATCTAGGGATATAGCTTTCCCCGCAATGACAACACTATCATCATCAAACAAATAATCAATTATTAGTTTATGACTTGACAAGGACAATACCTTGTTTGTTTTACATCCTTTGAGCACACTGAGAACACTTGCTTATGCTTAGATTGAGTGGATACTCCAATCATCACACCATCACTATCATCATTCAATCCAATGCAATCATCAAAACAATCAGCCTAGCAATAGCAAACATCACAACCAATGCACATCAAGTCAACCCTCAAAACAAATCCTATCAATCATCAGCATCAACACCAAAACATCCAAACTCAAGCACATCAAGCCAACCATCAAAACAAATCCAATCACTTTAGCAAATCAAAAGCAGCTCAATCCACCACACATCATCCCATCATCAACATTTCATCCAACCAAATCAATCTAATCATTCATCATTTAATCATCCTTCAAATCATTCGAAAGAATGATCCAAATGCATTGAGCCTCAAGTACCCTTATTCTGCCAAATTTTCTAAGATGCATTGATCCTCAAGTATCCACATGCTGTTGAAATATCATTAGAGCCTTTGCATCCTTCATCTATTATTCATTCTAGTATCTTCATCTTAATGTTATGCTACAGAAGTGAGCACCCAACATTCTTCCAACAATAATCCTTCAAAATCTTGCATGCTCATGCGAGGTGGAGAAGAGCAATGGAGATAAATCGAGCATAGCGTGGAGATTGGTTTGCATTTACATTTGTTATTTTGATTTTCATGTTGTCTTGTGCTTCATTGTGCATTACTAGGGTTTTTATCATTGTTGTTTATTCATTTGCCCTGATTTGCAATTTTACCCTAACTACATTTGGCATCCATTGAACTAAAGGCTAGTTCCTTTGTAATATGGGCCTAATTAGCCCTTTTAGGACAACGAAAAAAGGTCATTTTTGAGGCACATAGTCCAAAGAAGTCAAGGTTGAGTTTGAGATATGTGATGTAACTTGATAATGGGTGTTCAAAACATTGATTAAGTTTTGGGTTTGAAACCATATAAGGAAATTAGGTTTGGTTGTGTTTGGTTGGTGAACTTAATCTTGTTAGATGCCTCATCAAGCCCATGTGAAGGTCTGAATCCTTGAGTGCAAGTTGTAGACCTTGGAGACCTAATTCATTGAAGGGTCATTGTGAGAGTTTGTGAAACCAATCTAGAACACAAGTTTGTGAAACTTTGTACAAATCAAGTTGTTTGTGAAACTTTTTTGTTGTGAGAGTTTGTGGAGACCATAAGGTGTTGAGAGATCATGTTATGTAAAGGTATATCTCTATTACTAAGCCTCCCTTTTACCCTATAAACTCTTAAGAACATCACCTTGATTGCTCTTGATTGTCTTGCCCCTTGAAGGCCATTTCTTGGACTCTTATATGAGTATTAAATCACTATTTTAGGTTTGGAAATCATGAATTGTATGGTTAATTTTTTACATATATGAGTTGTATGTCTAGGTGATTTTGAAGGACGACAAAATGAATGCCATTAAAGGGGAATATAATCAACATAAATTGACTATCCTAATAGTCTTAAACTAGTCCAAAAACTTTGTGATAGTCAAAAAGAACATTAACCATTGAAGATAACCTTCTCGATAGTCGTGACAAAAGATCAAAGACATCTTAAGTAATGCATAAATAAAAAACAACTTCATGATGGTCATGACTATGATAGTGGACTGTTATATAGACTTGTGACTATCCTAGAGTCACGAAAACCTCCTTTTTAGTGTTTTATCTCCTTGTAACTCCCTTTATATCATCTTGTGTCATGATGCTTGTATGTCCGTACATATTTGTATATTGATGAAGTAAATACATAATCTCCATCATATTTTTTATGGATTGAGTGGTATCAAAGTGAGTTGTAACAATTTGTCAAATAGGTTGTGGTACTCATTTCCTCCATTTTTGTAAGACAACTATCATTTCATGCATGGTTCTATTAAATGAATTGAATTATGCATGTATTAGGGAATAAATCCTTCTATATCATCCTAGGGCAAAAATTAAGAGTCTTCCAAAATCAATTTTGGCTCCATGTATACACTCAAATATGATATGACAAACAAGTGTTCACTAAAATTATTTTACGAAGTATTTGATAATTTTTTTCTATTGTATAGCTGAAAATAGGTGAAATGAAGGCATGAAGGGCCGAAACAAGGTGGAAACATGATGAATTTGGAGTCTCTTTGACTGAACTAATAATATACCTAGACACATATATATCTTAGAACATAAAGAACATAAAAAACATAAAGACATAAAGACATTTGAAGACATAAGGAACATAAGAACATATATATGTGAATTAAAATGGACATTTAAATTGAACATACCTTAGAATTTGATATTACAGTTGACCAATTCTCCAAAAGATGGCTTCAAAATCCTCAAATTCTTGTTTTTCGCAAGTTTGATTATGAATTCTATATAATTCTAGAATAGGATTAGTAAAATTTATGGAAAAAACAAACATATATCATCAAATTCAATCTATATATCAATGGTAATTAGCTTTGCAATGAAATCACACATGAAACATGAAATGTTTAGTTTAAATAATCAAATTTTCTCCAAAAACATGAAAAATCACTTCTTCTACGTTGATAAAACAAAAAAATGTGGTGGATTCATATAAAAATTATTCTCAATTAGTCAAACAACATGAAAAACATTCTGTTGTCCAATATACTCATGAAAAGCAGGAATAACAATCATGTGGGGTCTGAAACATGGATCCCACATGCTTTTTTACTGTTTTCCATGCTTCACAGAACGCAATCACGTTATAACGTGCTAGCGTTATAATGCAAGCGCGTTCTGGGAAGCATGATAGGTAACCTTGTATCTACATGGGAGAGTCTCTCTCTCTCTTCATTTCTCTATCCTATATATAGAGAGGGATCAGGAGACATGAAGAGATAGAGAGGGACATGGAGATAGAGAGGATAGGTGAGATAGAGATGGGGAGAGGGAGAGATGGGGATTGAGATAAAGAAAGGGGTCTATAGAGGGAGAAAGATAGAGATACATATATAGAGAGAGGGGAGATATAGGGAGATAGATCTAGCAAGGGAGAGATAGTGTTGGGTGAATATTTTGTCATCAACTCACTGATGACAAAATGGTTATATCAACCACAGTGTGATGAGATAAATCTCTCCTCTCAGCAAGGGGAGGCTCCCTTCTTACTGTTTATTGAAACAAAAATAAACTACTTATTCACACTAGCTCTAACCATGTAGGGGTGTGTTACATTCATCCTTTTCTCTTCTTTCAGAAAATATGTTTACAATGTTTCACGGTAATATTCAATAATACTTCTACACTTCTAATATTAACCTAAACAATAATCACCAATATTCTTGTAAGTTGAAGCACAAAGTCTTTCAACTCACTTCACAAAAAGATCCACAAACCAAGTGAATAATCTCAAGCACAAAGTCTTCAAATTATCCCCAAAAAGATTTTAAAAGTAACCATATCACCAGTTGGAGCACAAAGTCTGTCAACTAACAATACCACTAATCCACGCGAATGTGATTGAAAATCATAGCACAAAGTCTACAAATTCTCAACGCGATTCATGTACAAAGTGAACAACTACAAGCTCAAAGTCTTTATAATCCTCCACCGAGAAATGCTTTCAATACACATAGATTCAAGGAAATAATATAACACAAAGTTTATATAACTTATCTTGAATGTTCTCCAACTGCAATAACCAAACACCACTTTCTCTAATCTATCAACAAGAGAAATCAGCAAAAATGCCATATGTACATCCTCACTCATACAAATTCAATTCAACACAAAGTTTGATATCAAAATTTGCCTTCTTTATTGATTGGAATTGATCATACAATTTGAACACAAATTCTCAAACTTGAGTCTCAATTTAGGTAGCACTTCGTTGCATTGGATTCAAGATCCAAATTACAATAGAGGGCCTCTTTATTTATAGGGAGAAGCCTTGAGCTAATCTAGGAAAAAGTCTAACTACTTTGCCTTATTCAACAAAAGAGTCCTTTTTGACTTAGGACTTCCTTTGTTTCACATGTAATTACATTTTAGAAAAATACATGTGGAGATGTCCAAAACTAAATACAAATTACATATACAAAACTAAAAATAAACTAAGGCACTAAGAAGAATTTTAGCTGCCACCATCGTTCCTCTTCAAGAAATTTTGGTACATGATCCTCATTGCTGCCATCTCATACACATTAGGTCCAACTGTATTACCTGAAATAGTACAGGCAATTGCATCTTTGACTACCTTTATTGCCTTCTTTGGTGATGGGTCAATCATTTGGAAGATGAGCACTTTTGGATGACATGATGACCTCGGCAATCCGTAGAAGAAACTACAACAAAAGTCATGATCTTGCAGTTAGGGGAAAAAATGGCAATTTGGGAATTTGTATGTCGACGATCATGATTACAAGGATGAGCTTGAAAGGGCTAGAGTGTGAACAAGGAGAAGAAACAGACAAAAGTGGGTTGAAGCTAACAATTTGAAAAAATCTCTAGTGTTAGAAAAATTTCGGAGAGAGAGTGCATGGGCGACAAAAATTGTCGCTCCTGCATGTGAGGGTAAGTGCACGAGCGGTGATTTTTTCCACCCTTGCATGCTAGCGAAAAATGCTTGTATTCATGCTCGGGCGGCAATTTTTACTGCCTTTGCATGTAAGGGTAATTCTACATTGTGTAGGAGCGGGTAAAAATGCCACTTGTGCATTAGACAAGCTTAAGCGAACATTGAAGTGTCAGAGTGATGATTTCTACCGCTATTGCATGAAGGCCCAAACTCATCAAACTTTGCAGGGGCGGTGAATTTTTCTGCCCTTACACAGGGTAGATCTCACAAAAAGAAGACACGAGTGGCAATTTTTGCCGCTTTTACATCTGATGTTAAACGAGTTTTATGTAGGGGCGGCGAATTTCACTACCCTTACATCAGGTATTACAAATGCAAAAATAAAGGCAAGGGCACTATTTTTTTACCGCCCCCACACATACCTTGCATAAACGTGTATCAGCAGTGATTTCCCCCACCTCTACATGTTATATGACCAATATGCATGGGTGGCAATTTTCGTCGCCCCTGCATCTAGGGCTTAAAACAACACAAACATGTAGGAGTGGTTAAAATTACTGCCCGTACATGTAAAACAAAAAGGGATAAAAACATGTAAGGGCAGTCGATTTCACCCCCATTACATGCAGGACTTAAAATTTTTCTAACTCCTTTTCCAATTAAACTTACTAATTTTAACTTGTTTGCTCACTTATTCAAATTTTGCAAATGTTGAAAAACTAAAACAAGGAGATGCTTGAAAAGATTACTAGGAGTTAGTAGATCACGTATGAGGGCAAAAATTTGCCTTGAAAAATGTGCTTAGAGTTGTAGGCTATGAAATGGACAAGTTTCGTAGGGGTCATCCTACAAAATGAGCGTAGCTAATTTTGAGGACAATAGATAGATAGGGAAATACAGAGAGAAAGAGGTAGAGAGGGGTATATTAAGAGATGGGGTTATGAGGATAGATAGAGATTGATAGGGAAAGAGATCAAGATATGTCTAGGGACATATGGAGAGAGATTTCAAGAGGTAGAGGGATGGGGAGAGAGATAAGGAGGAGGAGAGAGAGGTAGCGAGGGATAGATTAAGAGATAGGGATCCATATGTCCAAAGAGATAGGGATCCCTATTCTCCCCTCTACCTAAACCTCTAAACCATAAACCCTAAACCCTAAATAATGCCCCTAAACCCTAAAATTGAGCAACCCTAAACCCCTAAACCTTAAACCCCTAAAGCCTAAATAATTCCCCTAAACCTTACCCAAAATCCTAAACCCTATTTACTTGAGCAACCCCAAACTCATGTAAACCTAAAATAGTGAGGGAGGGAGAGATACAAAGGTAGAGTTAGAGAGAGGGGATCGAAAGTGATCTAGCAAGATAGAGAGACAGGGAGAGAGAGAGAGAGAGAGATAGAGAGGTAGGTATAGTTAGATTGAGGGATAGAGGAGACAGAGATATCTCTCCTACGCTTGGTCTCCTTTGTATCTCCCTATTTGCCTCTCTACCTAAACCATAAACTTAAACCTCTAAACCTTAATCCCTAACCCCTAAACCATAAAACCTGGAAGCAACCCTAAACCTCTATCTCCCTATCTCTCCCAATCTCTATAATGTGAAAGTTTATGAAAACATTAAGCTTTCATTCCAACCAAGTTCATTCCTAATCAATCCTAAATCATCGCTAATCCATTCAATTTCATCTCTAATCATCCCTAAACCACTTCTAATCAGCCCTAAACCACTTCACACCATCCCAAATCACATCTAAATCAATTTAACTTCATCCCTAGTCATTTTCAAATCAACCTGGATTTCATCTCAAATAGGTCATCCCTAAACTATTCCTAAATCATTCTAATCATTCCCTAATCAACACTAAACCACTTCAAACCATCCCTAAAACCATTCTAATCATTCCCAAATCATTCCTAATCTAGTCCTTTTCACCTTTCATCATCCCTAAACAAATCCATTTCATCCCAACTCCATCCCAAATCAATCTAAGCTCCATCTCAAACGATCCCAAAAATAATCAAAATCAAACAAATACCTCACCAAGAGCCATTAGAAGATCATAGTGCCAATCTGTTAGTCATTTGCACCATTTTGTATATCGTATGTGCCAATATGCTCCTTAGTAGCACCTACCTATCAATCACAAACATCATTATACACCTAGCTAGTCACAAGTTTCATTCTACCCTCTGCTAGCCACATGAGCCATCGAAACATCATAAGCACCAATATGTTAGTCATTTAAACCATTCTCTACATCATATATACCAACCATAAACCCTAAACCCGATCAACCCTAAACCTGATCAAGTCTAATCCTTATCTCCTTGTCTCTATCATCTCTCTACCTATGTCTTTGGCCATGTCCATCACCCTTTATCTCCCTATCTCTCCTTCTCTAAACTCCTAACCCCTAAACTCTAAACTTGATCAACCCTAAACCCCTATCTTCTTGTCTCTATCATCTCTCTACCTCTTAATCTCTCCAGCTATGTCTCTGGCCATGTCCCTCACCCTCTATCTCCATATCTCTCCCTCTCTAAACTCATAACTGGGCTAAACCATAAACCTGATCAACCCTAAACCCTATCTCCTTGTCTCTATCATCCCTCTACCTCTCAATCTCTTTGCCTATATCTCTGGCCATGTCCCTCACCCTCTATCTCCCTATGTCTCCCCTCGGTCTCCTCTATATCTCCCTATTAGTCCTCTCTCTCTAAACCCTAACCTAAACCTCTAAACCTTAACCCCTAACTCCTAAAACATAAACCTTAAGTTACCCTAAATAATGCCCCTAAACCCTAACCCCTAACCCCTAAACCGTAAAACTAAGCAATTCCCTAAACCCCAAACCTCTAAACCATAAACCTTGGAAGCAACTCTAAACCTCTATCTCCCTATCTCTCCCAATATCTATCGATCCCCTCACTCTCTCTCTCTAAACACTAACCCCTAAACCCTAAACCCTAGCAACCTTAAATCCCTAACCCCTAAACCCTAAACCATAAACTTGAGAAATTGTAAACCCCTAAACCCTAAACTTGAGCAACCCTAAACTCATAAACCATAAATAATGCCCCTAAAGGTCTAAGCAACCCTAAGGTCATAAACCCTAAATAATGACCCTAAACCTGAGCAAGTCTAAACCTCTCTCTCTCTCTCTCCCTCTCCCAAAACCCCTAAACCCTAAATAATGCCCCTAAATCATAACCCTTAAACCATAAACCCTAAACCTAAGCAGCCCTAAATAATTCCCCTAAACCCTAAATTTAAGCAACCCTAAACTCATAAACCTGACCCACCCTCTCTCTCTCTTTCTCTCACTAGGTATCTCTCCCCTTTCTCTTCCCTCCATCTCCATCCTCTCTCCCTTTTCCTCCCTCTCGCTCTCCCTTATTGACAAAGAACATGGAAACAATAAAAATAGGACATGTAAAGATGGATGAGGATATAAATTGGGATGATGAAATGGAAACAAGATAATTTATGAAATTTCATTGGATGGGAAGAATGAGGAGAGGTAGAGAGGGGAGGGAAGTAGAGAGTGAAAGAGAGGATAGGAGGTAGAGATAGGAGGGAATTAGGGAGTGGGAGAGGACCATAGGAGGTAGACAGGGGAAGGAAGAAGAGAGAGAGGGTAGGAGGTTGACAGGGGAGGCAAGAAGAGACTTAGAGAGACGGTAGGAGGTAGACAGGGGAGGGAAGTAGAAGGTGAGAGAGAGGGTAAGAGGTAGAGAGGGAGGGGGGAGAAGAGAGTGATAGAGAAGGTAGGAGGTAGAGAGGTGAGGGAAGAAAAGACTCAGAAAGAGGGTAGGAGGTAGATAGGGGAGAGAAGTAGAGAGTGAGAGAGAGGGTAGAAGGTAGATAGGGGAGGGAAGAAGAGAGTGAGAGAGAAGGTGGGAGGTAGAGAGGGGAGGGAAGCGAAGACTCAGAGAAAGGGTAGGACATAGAGAGGGGAGAGAAATAGAGTGAGAGAGATGATAGGAAGTGCAACTACCCTTGTAGACATGTATGTAAAGTGTGGAAGCATAGACAAGGCATGTCAATCAAGTATGACATAACACCTCAAAGAGATGTTCTATAATGGAATGCAATGATTGCAAGATATGTGAAAAATGGATTTGTTGAAAAGGCTTTAGAAACTTTCAAACAAATGCAATTGGCATGTGTATTTCCAGTTATGCTCATCATAACATGAGCACATTATAATGCGCTCGCATTATTGTCAGCTTTATTTGACATGTTTTTATCAGTTTTTAACAAAATCTAGAGATAATCTGGAGCGTGCTCCCTATCAGGATAGCACTCTTTACAATGAAAACTCAAAAAAAATACCACTATAACCTTAATCTCTCTGTTAGCTATCTAGCCATATAATTTTTTTCACATTTTGAGTACGTTTAGTGTTTTATCTTGAATTTCTTTTGTAAGTGTGTCCAGTTTTTGTCAAAAATCAGTGTCTAGTATTTTTGACTTTTTTTTTAACCATTCATAAAAAATTGAAATAAGTTATATTTTTAGAAACTAGACTCCATTCTACATGAATTCAAAAAAAAAAGATTTTTGATTAGTTTTCAAACATTTTAGGAGGAAGCACGTTCAAATTTCTATTTTTAAGGATGTGTCCACTTTAAAAATTACTAAAAAATCAATTATTCATTAAAAAATTATCAGAAAAATCAGGGATAAACTACATGGTGTTACCTAATTTCTCACTGGAGTGATTATTGAAATACTTAAAAAAAGTTAACATTTTAGGGGGAGCACACCAGATGCTATGTTATGTTTTTTTGAGAAAAATAGGACCAATTTGTGTGCTCCCCCTTTTTGAACCCCTTAATCTCAACCATTTTTGGAAAAAAAATAGTAGTTTAGAAACTAGATTCGGAGCACTACAATTCTTGTTTTTGTTCCATCTTCAAATTTTGAGTGTAGCTATCTTCAATTTCTCATCCAACATCAATGTTTCCTAATTTCAGAAAAAAAAAAAAGTGGCAACTTAAGACCCCATTTTGGTCCCTCATCTTTGTGCACTTACCCCAAGGGTGATGGCTGGTTGAGGTGGCAGCAGCCTTGTCAATATTTATTTCCACTTCTTTCTTGATAGCAATGACTGATGCATTCTTAAATTATGAATGCTATTGTAGACCTGGTAGTGTTGGGGAATTAAATTTGATGCATTTCTTTTTGGTGTGGTGGCAATTCCTATTTTGTCATACTCTATTTTGAGCTTGGTCAGTTATGGAGATAATAGCAGATGCTCTTTTACTATACACATCAGGTGGGGGATGACAGGTGGGAGAAGCAACAAGCCTGAAGGATGTGAAGGACATCCTTTCCTTTCTAATTTTCATCTTTTCTCTCAACGTAGGTCCGTTGGGGATAGTGTGTAATAGAAGCACATTGAGTGTGATGTTTGATCTTAGACTGGTCAATGATTGAATCTTGCAGTGAGGTTGATGTGAATTTATACCATTCACCTTAGGGAAGAGATGGAAGGTTGGGGGTTGGCATTTTGTTTTGATCGCTGTTGAATGCATGAAGTAGAGAAGTTAAAGCGTGGAGGTCATAGAGAAGACCCAGCCTCTCTGAGGCATGAGCTGGAGAAGATTGGTCTACTACTAAGGTTTTAAAGGATGTAGAAATATAAGTAAGAAGAATCAGACTGAATGTTGGTTGTAAGACTGCACAGTTAGAGGTCCTAAAGGCCATAATAAGTTGTAATCTATAATTGATCTTGAGGAAACTGAATAAAGTGTGTATGCTATTTGTTTTCTTTTTCATCAGTGGTATCCGAGCTAGTTGTTCTTGAGTCTGCAGGTAGATCACCGAATGTGAGGCAGCTTGTAGAAG
Source organism: Cunninghamia lanceolata (assembly GCA_027924645.1). Classification (NCBI taxonomy): domain Eukaryota; kingdom Viridiplantae; phylum Streptophyta; class Pinopsida; order Cupressales; family Cupressaceae; genus Cunninghamia; species Cunninghamia lanceolata. The sequence continues at coordinate 10,020,461 of BSBN01000523.1, forward strand.
GACCTGTGAGTTGTGAGTTGTGAGAAAGTGCCTCTGAGAGTGGCCCCATGAGGTAGGGGTAGAGGTGGAGGTAGATATTAGAGCAATAGCTCCTGAGTGTGTGGACATAACCACCGATTTGAGGTAGTCTATGCGAGGACCTAAGGGTCGAGTTGTGAAGAGGAAGTCCTTGAGTGTGTAAGCAAAACCACCATTGTGAGGCAGTTTGCACCTAGACTTGTGGGATTGGATTGAGAAAAAAATGAAGGGAATGAATGTGAGACCAAGAGTCCGGATTGTCCATCTAGAAGAAAGAATTGAATTGATTTCTGTAGACTTCAAGAGCAAATGATAGGGATAAGAGAAATGTCATGTACGGTTGATGAGATAATGGAAGAGAGCTTTGGAATTTTAATTGAAAGAAAAAATAATGCTAGAAAGGAGGAGAAGAAGATTAGAGGAAAGAATAATATTGTAAATATGAGAGAGATGGTGCAAAATGGGATGAAGGATCTCACGAACATAGTGACAATGCTGACCAGACTAGTTAGAAATAAAACTAGAAGTTCAGAGTTCAAATTAGAGGAACCTGATGAGGAAAGTGAGAGTTATGTTGAAGAGGAAATAAATTTGAGTATTGCTGATTTGAGTAGTGCAATGGAGATGGATAGAGGTACCATATTTGGTTATAAGTTTGAAGAGGAAGATATTGAAGATGGAGATGTGATTGAAGACATGCCCTAAGAAGGTGAAGGTATAGAAGACATGGAAGTTTCTATGACAAGCCAAGAAGATACTCAAGATGTGAAATATGAGATGATGAACTTTGAAGGTCCTATGTTTGGTGAAGAATTTGGGGAAGATGAAGATCTCCTATTTAAAGAGGAGATGAGAAAGATAGATATCTTATTTGAAGGGCAAGTGTTAGATGAAGGTGATAAGGGGATGGAGAAGATGCAGATGGGAGAAGATAAGTCCCATGATTATGCTAACATTGTTTTGTTTGTAGGTAAAAGAGAAGATACATCAGAGTGTGAAGATGAGATCCTCATGCAAGAGGATGAAAAAGAAAAGATAGAGATTGTGGTAGCATGTCTTGATGAAGGCATGAAGGAGGAAATCAAAATAGAAAATACAATAGAGATTGAAGAGCAAAGTGAAGCTACAGAGCAAAGCAAAGTTGAAGCAATAGTGGAGAAGAAAGAGGTTAGTAAGGTAATGCATAATATTTTTTATTTTTATAATGAAGATGAGATTGGATTGTATGTAGATGAAGAGATTGCAATAGTTGGGCTTGTTGAAGACATGAAAGAAGAAAGCAGAAGAGGAGTTACAGTGATTAAAAAGGAAGAAGATATGAGCAGTGAAGAAGATGCAGTTGTGGAGATTGAGATGGCAGTGATAGAGCTTGAGAATGTTGCAGCAGATGAAGAGGATAAAGATGATTTATTGTCATAGATTTTGGCAGTAGAAGAAGAGTGGTTTGATAAGCTTGCTGATGGATGAAAGAAGATGAATGTTGTAGCGAAGGACAAAGAAGATGATGTTGGAAAAACAAAGAAGGATGAGGTAAATTTTGATTTTGAATATGATGATTATTATTTACCTTCTATAGAAGAGATTTCAGTTGTCGAGAATGATGTTGTGGATTGGTATGTAGATGTTGCATGTTTGTGCATAGAGGTTGTAGAGGATGGTGCAGGTGGAACTTGGTGGAGGTGGCTAGTTTGTTGTGGGTTGAATCCCACGAAGAAGGAGAGGAGAGGAGAAAAAATTTAGCAGAGGAGGATGCTACATGGTGGATGTAAATCCACAAGTGAAGAGAAGCATGGTGAATGGAGTTATGAGAGAAAGAGGATAGTTGTTCCGGCAAGATGTTGGAAAAAGAGATGGCATTTTGTGCACATATTTCAGCGAGGGAGTTTGCTACAGATTGCTTGCAATCTGAAAGGATGGTCCTACCATTCAACTCCACATTTGTGAGTGTATGCTCACAAACTTCTTACCTTGGGTGTTTTATGCAGGGGCATCCACTAAACCTTGGCAACGGTTTCTTCTTTTTATGTTTGTTCCTATTCAAGCGTGATGTTTGGTTGAGGTGGCAGCAGCCCCGTCAGTATTTATTTTCACTTCTTTCTTGATGGTGGTGACTAATGCATTCTTAAATTATGGATACTATTGTAGACCTAGCTATGTTGGGGAATTAAATTTGATGTGTTTCTTTTTGGTGTGATGGCAACTCTTGTTTTGGCATACTCTATTTTGAGCTTGGTCAATTCTGGAGAGAACAACAGACGCTCTCACTCATATGCTCTTTTACTATACACATTAGGTGGGGGATGGCAGGTGGGAGGAGAAGAAAGCCTGAAGGATGCGAAAGACATCCTTTGCTTTCTAATTTTACTCTTTTCTCTCAGCGCAGGTCTGTTGGGGATAGTGTGTAACAGAAGCACGTTGAGTGTGATGTTTGATCTTAGACTAGTTGATGATTGAAGGCTGCAATGAGGTTGATGTGAATTTATACCATTCACCTCAGGGAAGAGATGGAAGGTTGGGGGTTGGCACTTTGTTTTGATCATTGCTGAATGTGTGAAGTAGAGAAATTAGAGCACCGAGGTTACAGAGAAGACCCAGCCTCTCTAAGGCATGAGCTGGAGAAGATTGGTCTACTACTGAGGTTTTAAAAGATGTAAAAATATAAGTAAGAAGAATCAGACTAAATGTCTGTTGTAAGACTGCACAGTTAGAGGCCCTAAAGGCCATAATAAGTTGTAATCTGTAATTGATCTTGAGGAAACTAAATAAAGTGGGCATGTTGTTTGTTTTCTTTTGCATCAATAAGTACCTCGACAAAATTTCTACTACCTATGATGGTAATCGCCATAAAGGCTATTATCCCTATGATTCTGGCCCTAACCATCTAAACATGGGAACGCAAAGTCATATTATATTTCTCACTTCTACTGATTTCTTTTTTGAAAACCCAAATAAAGTCGCATAACCTAATTTCAATACCATTGTATGCACATAATGTTTCATAAATTGGAAACCCTGGTCATGGTAGAAGTATATTTGAGCCTTTAGTAGCCAATACTATCAAACTCACTTGTATAGATTATGAACAACCAATAGTAAGGTACACATCATTACACATTATTAGATGTAAGCTTATATGGCAAGCCTCAGGAGACCTATTCAGCGACAACTTTGGAAAAGGGAACTAGCAATTAGCTAGCAACAACTAACTTTTCATGTGATTTGCCACAAAGAGACAAAATATAAAATCATTAGAACTACTAGTTCCCTAAGATTATTTGAAAAGGTTACTATATTTGTGTAGGAGGGGATAATTGACAGGTTTCTTGGCTTGAAAAAGATTTGCATATCATAGCCTCCTAGATTGTTGTTATTTGCTGCATAACCCATCAAAATGGTAGCAACATGGATGTACCACCTCTGTTTAACAAAATATCTAAATCCAAAATACAAATACGTATATAGGGTTTTACAACAAGGATGCACGACAACTGTTAGAAAAAAATGTCTAAGCAAAAAAATAAAAAAGGGTTTTTATAGCATGGATGCACAACAACTATTTCACAAAATGTTTGAACCAAAAAGCACAAAAAAAGGGCTCTTACAAGGCTCTAAAAAAATAAAAATGCTTCCTAAATTTTGCATGCTAAGTTCACAAGAAAGAAAAGAAAAGCCTGCAGAGTGTTGAATGAATCTTTTAGACAATAAAAAGATGCCCAAAGAAGGTTTTTTACAGGAAATTTACAGAGAGTTACCACCAAGAATGGAAGGAAAGGTCGTAGGTTCAAATTGGTGGAGGACTGAAACTTGAAGCTTCGGTAAAGATTTTGGGACATTAAAATGTGTAGTGGTTTATATATTTATGAGAGTGCAAAAAGATAGAAATAAAATTTTAAAAAAGAAATGAAACATGGGAAAAGTGAGACCACAAATAGAAGAATTTTGTTAGATGTAGTATTTGCAACTACCAGACCCAAAATTTGGGTGTTCAACTTCATGCGCTTGAAATATGGTTTTATTCCTTATAATTTGCCAAAACATGAATCCATCCCTTTTTTCTGCCCATAACACTAAAAAATATGGGTCAATCAAAATAAAAGTATAAATATATAATCCAATTAAACTATTGATAATTGTATTTTGAGGATTATACTAATGATAATTATTTTTTGAAACATGTGCAGTTAAAAAAATTGCATGTTTAGTTTATAAAATAGATATAAATTAATCACTAGTTAAGTGATTTTGATCACAATAGTACTATGGAGAGGTACTAATAAAATAATTGGAAACTCATATTTCTTTTTTAAGATAGATGTATTTAAAATATCTATACTAGTTATATCCATTTGTCATAGTCTTTGGAGAACAGGGGAATATGTATTGGACTTAATAAAATTTTCTAGTGGACTTAATAATACAATAAAATATTTTCAATAAATTGTTTATAGAGAACAATAGCCAAAATATCTTATAATTTAATCAAGATATCAAGATATAGAGAACAATAGCCAAAATAAGTAGATTGAACTAGTTTACGTAGCAAAAGTTGTACAATCTTGTCATTTTATTATTAGGTTGTTTTACTATTGTATGATTTCAAATGCTATAGCACACTTACCAAGTCCTCTACATAGGCACATATAAATTTTATTGACTTTTGTCGATTTTATTTGACTAAAGCTGAAAATACAACTCACAAATTACTTAATATTTACCTATAACTATACCAATTACAAATAACTAAAAGTCCACACTAAATTTTTAAACATGCAACTTGAAAAACCCAGAATCATGAGAAATAATCACATAATAAATTATCCCATTAAATCAATCAAGAAAGTCACAAATATATTAAAAATTAATTTTTATAAAATTTTAAAATTTAAATAATAAAATAATAAAATTATTTTAAAACAAAATATTAATCACATTTGTTTACAAATTACTATAATATAGGTGCTATGCATAAATAATTAAAAAAAAAACATAAGAAATAAATATATAGTTATGAGATTTCACCTCAAATTTTCTCGGGGAACAACTCGGGGAAATACAAATCTGAACTATTGTATACTATTTTTAAGATTTTTACAATGTCCAACTAATGATTTTAGAATAGATGGCGAGAAATATCAATCTCACAGTCGTTGGTATCTTACATAAACCTCATTTAACGTGACGCTAAAACTATGACTACTGGTTTACGATTGAAAGCAAATATTTTTTATGAATTGCCCAACGTTCATTAAAGGTACATATTCAAATTACTGAATCCTAAGATACACATGTTGAATAAGGAAAATTCGAAACAAATAGGTAAAGAAAGCTAATGTTCAGCATAGACCGACACGATTAAACAAAAAGGAGAGTATGAGATACATGTATGTGATTTGTCATAGTCTATTTGGCTATTGTTCTAGTAAAGTAGTAAAAGGAAAAATTGGTGCTATTGCCATTCGGCTGCTATGCATACGAACCACAAATTAAAAATGGAAGCGGGCTTATCAAAGCACAAACTCGCCTTTACAACATAATTATCCTCTTAACATCTAACAATCTAACTCCCCTCCTTTATAGTCTCTGTATAGGCGATGACACCCTAGGTATTTTAAAGCTCAAGTATGAGACCACACATAATATATCCAGACAAAATCAAATTAAGGTCAAGTTGCTTTTGGTCTATTAGTAAAGTTGAATGGTTTACTAAAAATCAATTAGAGATTAGGTCTTGTAAAGTATAAAGACCCCCACAAAAAGAATGAAGCCCAAAGACAAATTTGGTAGCATGGAAGTCCTTCAAACCTGGTAGCTAAACCAAAAGAAATCAATTATTCACACACCCAATACCTACCAGAATTACAAAAATAATATTATTAGAAGTCTTCCACATAATCATACCCCAAGTAAATTTTGACTTCCAAGAAAGTGAGTTATGTGTACACCCCACGCACTAATTTCTTGTCTATTTCTCCATAATGTCTTAATCAGAGATTAAGTGGTAGATGTATATGAGATTAAACTAAATATATAGTTATCTTTGGTTGACATAACTTAATGCTTTCCAATAAGTTTTATAAATTATAAAACTAAAAATATTTTATTTAGGTTTTCTTTGAGTAAATGCTATCATATTTAATCTAATCATAGAAGTAAGAAGAAGGGTGATTTTTTAAACCCTGTTAAAGTCTTCACTAGTCTTCACTAGATGAGCCATGACATAGTAATTTAGAGGGACGCTGGATAACAATTCAGGATCAACAAATTCTTGCAAGTTAAATGTATCATGATTTTACTGGTTTCGTGAATATTATACTTCTTAGGGCTAACCTTGACCCCAACCTTAATTTGTACTAGGCACAACTATGACTAGCATGATTGAAGTTGAGTTTGTTCCCTAGAATAGATATTTGTTACATACTAATGAGCAAATGATTTGTTAGTAAAAAGCCTTCATAGATTGATTAGTTAATTTTGGCTAAGTTGATAGCTAAAAACCTTGGGAGTGTAGTTGAAGTTGAGTTTGTTATAATGAGAATTGTAATAATTTCAACTTTTCATTGGTATAATGTATTATGCCAATTAATATGTTAATTAAATTATGTGTACAGTGTATTATATGAATTGTTAGTGTATATATATTTAATATATATTATACACATAGGTTTAATCCTACTTAGCTGAGTCATTATACATTCTTGACACATGTCAAGGTTGTTAGGAGGGTAGTTTGAGGAATCATCAAGTCTCCCACTAAATTAGCCACTCACGCTAGTTTGTAGGGAGTCAACTTGATGACCACTCTTAGTTGTAGAGTCCTTCTCTCAACTACTAACTACCTTTGGTCTCCTATATGTACTCCTTGTTTGCACAATCAAACTACTTCAAATTTGGTAACTAGCATTCATCTTATGCATTATGGATTTCTTTCATGGTATCAGAGTAAGAAAGTTAGATTGCTGGTTCGAACATTTAGAGGCAAAAGGCATTGAAAGTTGCTAGAGGGAGTCGCAACAGCCGTCGCTCCTTTGCAGATTGCTTACATCTGATTTGCGGTGGAAGCTTTCTACCTTGGTGGATCTGAGGTTTTCTCTGCCACTAAGTGCCCAAGGCGTTGTTTTATTTTGGCCGCTTCTACGTTGCCTACGACATTTTTTTAGAAGGCACATAGTGCCTTACAAGAAAAGTGGCTTGTATATGAGGCTCATGACCTGTATACAAGGCTCATGGTCTATTAAAATGGCTCCTGCAAAGTTTGAAATAGATTTGAGTTGATGAAATGAGGTGCAGAGCTATCCTCTGCCCAACGCCAAACCTACTCACGTCCAGCCCGCCATTAGAGTCAATCCTGTGCCAAAATAGATAGCTGATTTGTGGTTAAGGTTAAAGGCCTTTTGTTTGCCGCAAAGAAAACACCCAGGCACGTTGCAAGGAGGGGCGCAGGCTGTCACAAGCATTTATAGATGGGCAGGAAGGGGCAAACTACACCCAGCTCAAAGAATGCCCCTGCTCGTCCCTATTTGGTTGTTAACAGGGTCGAAATAGTGGTCGACCATGTACGGCACATCGCAGAGTGGTTGGTCGCAATGAAATTCGTCGAAAGAGTTATTACATTTTATCGACTGTCTCCCTGCTGGCAAAAAGTCATACAGCCGGTCAACATAACTCACCAGCTGTTTACGGCTGGGCTTGTGGCAGGAGGATCGACCCCTACATCCTCAGATTTTGAGGCAGATTTTGCCTATTTGGTCATTGGTGTTGTGTGAAGGCAGACTTCGCCTGTGAAAGGCATCTTCGAATAGGAAAGGCGATGGATTCAGCTTGCCAAGGTCGATCCCTAGCATCCTTTGTTCATGGTTGCATCTAACATTGAAATACCCTGCACAAAGGGTTGTAGATGTTGCCATGGGGGGTGTTTGACCTCATGTTCTAGTCAGTCCCGATTGTGGAATACATCAAACGCCCACAGATCAGTGAGCATAGTCATCTGAATCGCCCAGTAAGGAGAGCTAGGCAGGGCCAGGAAGGTCAACGACTGGCAAATGAGCTCTAGCCTGCATTTTAACCTGCAAAAAGGTTCTGTCTTCTCATAGTGGCCGTAATTTTTCCCTATTTCCCCTATTTTTTATTTCCTCTATCATATTGTTTGGCATTAAGCCCTAATTTACCCATGCCGTAATTAGGGCTTTCTAATTTTTGGGCATTCACAGTGTATTTTTTATTTTATTTTGCAAGTTTTTTTAGGTATGCTAAAAAAAATTACATGCAAATATAAAATAAATACATAATAGGGGTTATATAGAGGTTCTTTTACAAAGGTTAGTGTTTGTATAGACATTTTAATTATCTAAAAAGCACTAAGAACCTTTATAAAGTGTCGTATTTAAGGGCGGAAATTAAGCAAAGGGGGTTTTAAACACGCACTAAGTTATGCAGTGACAAAACTGGGGGGTCACATAATCTGGGGGCCTAATGTGTTGACTTTCTTTTGTCTAGACGAATTAACTTGTTCTAATCATGGGATATGAAAATGACTCTTCTGTAATCAACCTAAACAAGGGAAACTATAAGTCCTAGTGTGAAGGCATCCTAAAACATTTCATGATCCATAATCTCATACCCCATCTATATGGACTTGTCCTTGAACCTGGTAAACAATCTCAAAAGTCTAAGTGGTTTAATCATCATGATCACATTGTTGGATTAATCAGTTTACATATTCCAGATGTCGCTTTGTATGCCATCATAGATATTGACTATCCACATGCATTATGGATTAAAATTTGGGAGATATATGGAGACTCGAATGTTTCTCCATTCACACATGATCCTGTATTGATCACAACTCACATCCCTAATCATGATACATAAATAGAATGTTCCACACTTGACATAGAAGAAGTCATCACTCCTACTGTTGCTTCATTAGATTCCAAAGTCACTTCGTCGAAAGCTTCTGGTGCTTCTTTACAATAGGATATCAATCTTCCTAGCATTGTTGATTGGGACAAATTTCTACCTGACATAAGTTGTATGTTTCTAGAGTCTCACATTGGTGACATTGAAGCACACATTGAGGACGTAAGTCTTCTCTTTGATGACAGTTTTGATGAAGCTGCATCTCCATTGTATTCTTTGGACATTCATGTTCTACATCGTCCTACACATCGTTTTGGATCGTCATCATCCTCATCTATTGGGCATGCACCTGATTTGATTATGGCATCCTTTAGCATCGACATGGGGACACCTGAGCACTCTTCAAAGGCATCGACATGGACATCATCATCCTTGGATCAACTTCATCATGATTCAAGATCATATATACATCTTCTCGTATGGGAAGATATCCTGCATCTTTAGGTGGTTTCATTTCTTCCCAAGGGAAGGAACATTGTTCGACATTCTTGGATCTACATCTGCATCCTTTGTCAACTACCCAGACTCACTGCAATAGGACATGTATTATTGGGGGGGTCTCATTAACCTTCTATCATTTTCTCTCCTATGGGGTAAATTTTATATTGTACTTAGTGAAAGAAGTAGTACTTAGATTCACCTGTATAATTTCTCTCTTTTGGAGGGTAGTTTTTTCCCACTGGGTTTTCTACCTTTCTCCATTTCTCAGAGTTTGCATTGTACTTGGGTACCTCACCAGGCTTTGTAGCTGGGACCCATTTCATTTGTCCCCACCTAAGCTATGCTTAAGGGGGGATGTTAGTGTATATATATTATACACATAGGTTTAATCCTACTTAGCTGAGTCATTGTAAATCTTGACACATGTCAAGGTTGTTAGGAGGTTAGTTGAGGAGTCATCAAGTCTCCCACTAAACTAGCCACTCATGCTAGTTTGTAGGGAGTCAACTTGATGACCACTCTTAGTTGTAGAGTCCTTTCTCAACTACTAACTACCTTTGGTCTCCTATATGTACTCCTTGTTTGCACAATCAAACTACTTCAAATTTGATAACTAGCATTCATCTTATGCATTCTAGATTTCTTTCATGAATTATAATATAATATAGAATAATATTGAGAATCAAAGAGTGAGGATGAAGTTGATGAAAGAAAGTGTTGTCATAAATTTGGAGACATAAAAATTAGCCACAAAGGAACTAAAAAAATTAAACTATGAAAGTACTTCTATATAATGGCTCAATAGTAGTACATAAAACAAAACCTACATGACCAAAAGTAAATGATAAATTGTGAAATTTCTAATGACAATATTGTATATTAAGTATAATACATTATAATTGACAAATTTCTATTGTTAAATTAAACCTTAGTTGTTTTGATTGTATTTTTTGATTGATAATACAAACCATAGGACATTTTATTTCTCATTGCATTATGGCACTAACTAAGGAGAGAACAAGGTCTCCACTTAGTGGAATATCTAAATCAAAATTTGAAGTTGCACTCACAAATGGTAGGTGCATTTAAATGTTAGCACACACCAAGAATGACTAGTAGATGGACTGAGAAATTCTATAAGATCAACCCTTTGGAATGTCATGGGCATGAATTTAAACTTCAATGGGTTTTATCTACAAGTTTTGAATTGTGCATGATATTGGAAAAGCTATCTTAAAACTAGATTCACGCAACCTAAATGTGTTAAAACTAGAAGATGATTTTATTAGGCCAATCATGATAAGTGTTGGTGTCATCCACCTCCCAGGAGCACCATCTGCAACAAACCTTCATGAATGCATGAGAGAAGCACACAGGCTATTTCACCAAAACAAGAGTGAATAATATTGAGGTGAGTAAAATACATATGGTACAACCTTTTAAAGGCAAGAAAATATATGACGGGTGAGAAAACTATTCGATACGGGAAAAAACCACCCTAAGGGAAAAGCTAATTATCCCTATGTTAAACTTAACACACTAACACCCCCCCTTAAGTGCAAACTTAGGGAGAATTATTATGCAAAATCAAGATGCAATATGGGTCTCAGCTACAAAACCATGTTAGTTACAATGCAAAAAAGAAATCTCTCACAAACAGAGAAAAGGAGAAAAACCCTGTGGGAAAACCCCTCTCCAATTGAGAGAAAAGAAAACGAAATTGATGCATGGATGGAGGACTCAATCACACCCCAAGGACTACATACATCATGTATATACAATCAATGACCCCCCCATAAGAGGGAAAGAGAGAGACTAAGTAGCCCCCCCACAATGTGTAATCACCTGCAAAAATGGTAAGTGCCTGAAGACAAAACATGATCCAATGTCGACAAACAACTTGTCTTCCTTTTGGAAGAAACAAAGCCAAGTACAAATATAGGTATGCTTCCCATTCTAGATATGAATTAGCAAGTGAAATGAAAATGTAGGATGATAATGTCTCTAAAATCTACTCATGTGTCACCAAGACCTTGGAAGATGATGCCACGAACCAATCAGGAACATGCCTAATCACAATAGAAAGTAACAAATAAGGTACAACTAGAAACTGATTTTGAACATTCTCCAAAGACTGAGATGGGGTGATAATAGTTGTACCACAACTATCATCAAATAGGAGGGATATACCCTCAAATGTGTCTTCCAAGTCAGAAATATGAGATTCTATGAACAATGAACCAATGTCCGACAAATAAGAATCCCAATCAGGAAGACAATGAAATATTGGTTGTGATGAATCACTAATCATGCTCAATGAATCATCATCAAAAGATAAATGGTCCTATTGGACAGGAATGATAGGAGCCTCAATCAATGACTCTGCACAATGAATCGCTGAAGGTGAAGGTACATCAACTGTCCCTAATGGAGAAGAAGGAGCATCTGAAGAACCCTCGTCAACCTCATCTGAAGAACCCTCGTCATCCTCATCTGAAGATTCAAAGTATTCCAAAACTTCAAACTCCTACATAATAGCATGATCATAGGGTATATTGTCTGAAAAATGAAGAGGCACAAGACAATCTGAAACAGGATCATCTGGCAATAGCTGAGTATCAAAATCTCCATGTATTTCCAAAATTTTAGTTCAAAGAATATGAGGAAACTCAAAATGATCAATAGTATTCAAAGTGGCATCATCAATATGCATTGCAATAACTCCTAGGACATGATCCCTTTTACAATTCAATGCAAATTTCTTACTATCAATACCAGGAAGGGGAACAAGATTATATAAATGTGGCAACAAATGAAGCCATCTGAGATGTTTTATGATACCATCTCTCCATTGTTTATAGTTTCCCCTTTTCAACATAATCACAATAGGATGAAATGAAAACCCCATAATCAACTACGACAAATCTACAAGAATACAAAGACATTAACCTTCAACAACAATTAGAAACTCCCAAATACTACAAACAAAGCCTTCCCAAAATACTTTAGGAAAAAAAAGGGCTGAGAATCTAAAAAAAATGAGCAAAAAACTAAACACCTTACTGGGTTCTTGCGTCCAATCACCAAGCCAAATTTACCAAGCACAGACTCGACAAGCCATCACAATCACTTTACAACACTATGTGAGTGTTAGCATATAAGAAGGGCAAATAATACTTCAGTGGGAGCAATGTGGGATTAAGGATCTCAGAGAAAACTTCAACCAGCTCATGCCGGTCCCACCACAACAAAACCTAAGCAAATATTTTGATGTAAAACATTATAAAGTTTGATCAAAAAAATCCTTCACACCCAGTGCACAGATATGCAATAAGTGCAGCCATGACAAAATATCACTGATCGCTGCTGCTGTGACAAAACACCCTCCTGATTTCAGTATTTCCTAAAACAGTCTGCCGACTAGATTATGGCATCCGCACGGAGCGGGCAGGAATTAGGAGAGGTCATGAGGTGCCAATCAACTTCACTTCTCCTCATCAAGCTCACACTCCTCTGAATTTATGCCCACGTTGGAAAGTAGGTGCTTCACCAGGAAATTCTCGCAAAAAAAAAGTGCTTCTCCAATCGCCCCTTGCAGAGTAATTTTTGGGTTTCAAATGCCCCTGCTCACCAAAATTGGCCTTGATGATGGTTTTGACCAACACCAGATCGCGCCTTTCCACAGTGCCACAAACTGCCGCTAGCAATGAGAAAATGCCCCTTCAAAAAAATGTCTCCTCACAACAAAAAAATCATGGCAATGAAACCTCACTATAAACTAGAGAAATAGCACCTCAAATCCAACACCAAATCAGCCCTTTCATCAACAGGACAAATCGGCAATAGGCAAGTTTGAAATTTAACAAATTTCAAATGCCGAAAACAACTGTAGCAAATAATCGATCTCAAAACTCTCTGATGAAAACTCTCAAGGAAGGATTTGCAGAATGGTTTGCTCTGATACCATGTTGGTGTCATCCACCTCCCAGGAGCACCATCTGCAACAAACCTTCACGAATGCATGAGAGAAGCACATAGGCAATTTCACCAAAACAAGAGTGAATAATATTGAGATGGGTAAAATACATATGGTACAACCTTTTAAAGGAAAGAAAATATATGACAAGTGAGAAAACTACCTGATACGAGAAAAAACCACCCTAAGGGAAAAACTAATTATCCCTATGTTAAACTTAGCACACGAATAATAAGAAATATTTGGTATAATATTTAATGTATTATGGGTATGTGCAGGATCATGATGGGCCAAACTATACCTCTAAGTGGCAATGAAAATATAAAAAATCAGACTTTATCAAGCTCATGTGAAATTTTGAATGGATTATCTATACAATTTGAAAAAGATGTAAGAATGAAATTTGTAGAGAATTGAATCTAGTTTATAGGCTACTAATATTTTTTAAAAAAAAACTAAATTTACTTAGTGAAAATTGAATATTTCAATGAACAACTATTAAATTTTTCAGAAAAAAATAAAAAGTGGGTGTCTGTCCAGCCAACCTAACTATGAGTAAAAATATATATATTTTTTTGAAACTTTCAAAATAAGTAGAGGACTCATGTTTGGATGTGATGCATATTTATTTGAAATTTTTTTCTAATAAAACAATTAGTTATGATTTTTTTACTGTGACTTTTTTTAAAAAATAAAAAGTAATTTTCCAGCAAACCTAACTCAATAAAAAAAGTCAAAATTCAATTTTTTTTTAACCTATAGCCATAAAAACATAGAGTGTGACACAGGTTTCGGATCTCAAAAAGGTGAAATGGTTTGAAAGTTATGGATGTTTTTCAATTAGTGTGTCCATCAGAATTTCAGAGACACGGTATATAGAAAATTATTAATAATTATTTAATAAAATGATAACCAAATAAATCTTATATTTTTAGAAAGCTAACAATTTTTACTATAAACCCTTTTCATTTTATCAATTTTGCATAAAAAAAAAGTCGTCAGCACGAAGGGTGAAGTTCAAAGAAGAGACTGAAACATTAAAACACGTTAGAATCCATAAAAAGTCAACAATCAAAACAGATATCCATCTTGCTTTGTACCAAAGCAAGACGGATATCCGTTTTGCTTCGGTAAAAGCAATTGAAAACGGATATCCATTCTGAAAACGGATATCCGTTCTAAAAACGGATAGCCGTTTTGAAAATGGATATCCGTTTTCTTGATCTATGAAAAATTTTGTACCATTGGTTTTGAATGAAGAGAAGCAACATATTTGAAACATCGAGGCAATAATACGAGAAGTTAAAGTTAGTTGGTCATTTATAGGTGTATCTATTGTTTCATATCACATTACACATAGAATTCTAATTAACAATCTAGTTTCCTCATTTGGGCGAACATTTTTTTTATCCATTTCTAATGGAAATATTTAGTTAAAAATTGGTGGCTCCTTGTGAAAAGTATGGGCTCTTATCAAGCACACATAACCAATAAGGTTGATATCCATTTTTCTTACATGGTTGTTGATCACATCTTATGAAACAGATGTTGCTTGGTGATAGTTCTAGGTTTAGTGAACAATATTCTCAAGCTTATTGCAATTTTTACACTTGTGACCAAATTTGGTACCAAACCCTTTCACCTTTTCAGTTAATCCTGATAGTATCATCTCACTCCATGCAAATCAAACCAACATTAGGACCATGTGAATGAGATTAAGGATAGCCTTGAAATATGAATCTTTGTATTGTTGACTATCCTTTTAGCACGACAGTCCTTTAGGATCATTGTACCCAGGTGCAACAATCCTTCAATCTTCTTTTATTTATATTTCTTTCCTCTTCATACACAAGATTCTCATGCCTTGTAGTCATGACAATCCACAAATCACCTAACTATCCTTAGTGAGACTATATGTTATTTTGATAGTGATAGTCATCGTCCATTCACAACTCTCCTCTTTAACATAGATACCCTTTGCACATGTTTTGACTTCATGATTTTCCTTTTGTATGTTGTAGTATGGTATGAAAATACTATGGCCCCTTCTTCATCCTCTTGTATAATGAAATTGAAGGTCGACACTTACGATTACTCTTCTTTATTACTTGGTGATAATGAATCCCTAAGCTCATTTTTTATTGTCTTGAAGCTAAATTTACCACTGTTCAGACAGTCAAAGTTGATTCTTGATCATGAATATTGCGAATTACTTCAAATATCCATAGACAATTTCAATTGTGTTTCTTAAGACACCCATGCCTTGACTATACCTTGATGTTGGTCATGATTGTGCTTGGATGGCACAATAGTTCATAGTTAGATTTTTTCCACTAAAGTTTTCCTTTGACAAAGTCGTATTTGTAGTCCACCTTTTGATGATGTTCAAACAATATAAATACTTATTCTTAACATAAGCAATACATTTCTCACAAATACCAATGCATTCTACTCATAAGGTTCATGGCACCATGCCTAAAGGTATGATAGTCAGCAGTGTACTATTATGGCAGCCTATGGTTGGTTTGACAATCTATAATAGTGATAGCATTCATGCCTAATAGTCCTTATCATTATTGTCATAATATATTCTACATTTGAGGCCTTGTCTACAACATACAAAGTTTACCTTTCTCACCCATACCTTCAGTATATAAATGTCATGCCCACATTTTCCTTGTGGTCACAACACACATCGCACGTGTCATAGCCACATCTGTCATGTGGTTATGACACGAGATATGAAAAACTTTTCTCACACTGTCCTAAAAACCCCTTTCGCATGCGTACGCATGCTCAACGGTGTTCTCTCATGGCGAAACACTATACTCTTCGGCGGAATACAAGTACAATGGCATGCAACCAGAAGCATAAAGATCAACAAGAGGGTCTATACAATGCTACTAACGTCATTGCAAGAGTGAGATTACCAAAGTTCTTAAATCGAACCCTCGGCAATGTTCGGTAGCAGAATGCCTTACGGCGTTAGTGGGAATTACGCTGCACTCATTTACGCACGTGGTTCGCTGATAGAAGAACCACTCCCCACGACGCCTTGTTCCGACTAAACCAGCTAGTGATCTCCCTATTTAGTCATTTTTCAGCCAGGCACGGTTGTCTGTCTCCTCTCTTGTTTCCTGAAACATACCCCTCCTATGACTTAGCATTTTCAACAAGGCGGTTTGGTTGCCCTCTCTTCCCTTTTCACAAGTTCTTAATTCTGATGATATCTTTATCGCCCTTACCTTAACTATTTCTTTGTTCATTTAGAGTGTTTATATTTCGGTCTCTCTCTCTCTTTCATTTTCTATGCTTTCTTTATGTGCATCTTGACCTTTCTTCATGATTTACGTCAATCAGGGTTATTACTGCAGCTATTGTTGATATTGAACCTAATTTCAGGATGATCTAGGTCACAAAGGCTGGTTTACTATTTCGCTGGACTCGGTCTCCTAATCTTCCCCGATCTAGGTTCCTTCTCTTCGTAAATACTTAGTCAACTTGTTCCTAAGCACAATTGACAGAAGGGTCCGTCAACTTAGTTCTCTTATCCCGTGTAAGAAATGTCGCGCATTTTCTCCTCTGTGTTTTCCCAATGTTAGTTTTTCCTTCTTCGGAACCTCTTACAGGTTTACATATGAGATCGTTTGCTACAGTTGAGATTAATATGGCCACAAGGATTGTCAGTGGTGGCTTCTTAAGTTTATTTCCAGTGTTCTTTTGAGTAAGGAGTTGTGTAATTTTCCTCTTCATTTTCTGGGTGATTATTAGTTCGTTAACAGTTGAAACTTCTGAGAAACTCTTTCCAGAGTATCACTGAATATTCCTAAACTCTCTTTACATTATAATTTTATTTTCTCTTGTTTAGAATTACTATTGTTACTGTTACTCTTAATTACGATTCATACACTGATTGTAACTCGTATGACGTTGTCAATAGATGTAGGTGGTTCACCACTTTATAAAACTCTGTTCATGGTAATATATCTTCTTTGGTTGTTGTGTTCAACACTTAATAACATCTCCTGTGAGATTATAATTGTTATATTTTTTTTTTTTCTCTATATCCATGAGACATAGTTTATAACGATTTTAGACGGGGGCCCAATAAATTGGTTCATAGATTTACTCCTATGTATATTATATATATATATATATATATATATATATATATACATACCTATATATATATAATATATTTATTTTAATGTCTATGTAATGGACGAATTGGTTTACCACAACTTATATATCTATATCTCTCTCTCTCTCTCTCTCTATATATATATATACAGATATATAATCATTATTACATTATATATATAGCTATATACATAGACATATATCGTATATATATATGCCTATATATATAAAGCTATATAAAAAAAAACTATATTTATATTACAAATACACCACTCATATGTTAGGGCCCAAGCCCTAACATTTTTTATTGCTTTAGATTCACAGCAGACGGCGGCCATGGGCGGCGTGACAGAGGAGCAGGGCCGGTGGTGGCCGCAGAGCGGCGGGCAAGACCTGCGGTGGCCGCAGAGCGGCGGGCCTGACGCAGGCCGCGGGAGGCATAAGGGATGGGGGGGGAGATGTGGAGTGGGGCGGAGCCCCACCCACATTCCCACGACGTGGGGTGTGGGTGGGGCTCCGCCCCACTCCACACCTCCAAATGTAATAACAAACCTGCGGTGGGGTTTACTCCCCACCGCCCAATATAAATTCGACTGTGTTTTTTTTATCCGCGGCTTACATTTGGTCCGCCATTCTCATGTACTATTAGTTGATTTCTCACAACATTAAAATATATATATATATATATATATATATATATATTCTTATGTATATATATATATATATCTATTTATCAATGAGTATATAATTATAGATCTATATATATATATATATCTATTTTTATATTGATATTTATCAGTCCATTTCATAGAAATAATAATTTATTTCCAATTTCTCTATTATTCTGGAAAATGATAATTACTCAAAATATGAAATATATATATATATATATATCTATATATATATATATTTAAAATTTATTTATATATAAAAATATTCATATATGTGCTTAACTAATTCCTAAATTTCTCAATTTCACTACTTTATGCATTTTCTCCAAATCAACCTGTTATAAAGAAATTGTCATAACAATTAGATATATATATATATATATATATATATATATATATATATATATATATATATATATATATATCCCAATTTCACTTAATTGATAGAAATGGTAACTAGCTATCCCCTTATTTTAAGTATAATTTTTTTTCATTTTCATAAACATTTAAGACTTCGTAACTTTGCAACAGATTATATATTTACATGCTAGATTTCCTCTAATCCTTCTAAATTAACAGAATCCATTAATATGGAGAATAACTCAAATATTTAAAACTGTCTTTTCCATTTTAATATTGAAAAGAAAATTAGCATTTCAACTAGTTAAGCAATTCCAAACTTTCAAATGTAAACAACTCAGATTAGATTGCAAAAACGAACTTATTCTTTTCAGTAATACTTGAAACACAAAAATTGCTATTGAACAAAGGTTGCAAACATCAACTTAAAAATTTAAGCACATTCATATTACAGCTTCTCAATCATGAACACCAACTTCCCAGATATGAACTTTCTCCTCCCAAACAGTATACAACTGAAAACTTATGACAACCAATAAAATCCAATAATAACAAGATCAGGGAGGTGATTTTCTTCACTCCCAGAATATCATTAATTTACAACAATAACAAGAGAGGTGTTCTCTCTTCATCTCTATGAAATGAACCAGGCCTAATTCTCATGACAAGAAGATGATCTGTTTCTTCATAAATAGCCAACCAGAAGCTCCAAGAGAAAAAACCTGCGTATCAAAGACAAACAAAGAAGAAAAATACCACTCGTCTAGCTCTCCTCCCTACCGTAGACCCGCAAGAGGGTCACCCCCGAGCTAGGGAGACCATACTCACACCTGGGTATTCAAACACTCCACTTCACAACAGAAACAACAACAATCCCAAAGCACACATACACCCGTGGTTATTTTACACAATACGGAAACTCAACTACAGTGAGTTTCATAAGGGGCAGGAGAGTGGACACACTCGACTCCAGAGTGTCACCCTGACAGATAAATGAACTCATATCAATTTCTCTTGGTCTCAACCAAGTGTGATCACAATTTGTAAGAAATCTGTATATGACTCTCAAGTCAAAAATACAGTCACAGATACATGCCCTCAAGGCTTTCAACATCCCAAAAGATGGAAACAGGTATGCACCCGAGGAGGATCTCTCCTCCCCTACCCCAAACTTGATGAGCATTTCTCCCAAGTGGGAGACGCTCTGTCAAACAACCCGACAAGAACCCCACAGAAAACAAATTTAAACACATATTTCACACACATTTCATACACATTTCAGTCCTACCAAAACAAAGGTAAAATTCAGACCAACCTTGCAAGCCCTCCTGGAATGAAGTTGTTGCAGAGTCCACAGAGTTCACTTCCAACCTTAGCCACCAACTCCCTCTCCCTTCTCTATCTTCCAAACTAACTTCTCTATTTATGGTAAGGCCAAAATGAAAGATTTTCCCCAAAATTCAACTAACTCCCTCTCATCCAAAAATTTGAAAATAAATAACCCAAAATTCTCTTTCTTTCTAATTTTGAGAAATGGGGAGTGACACTTGTCACCTCCTCACCCTTCCCAAAAATCACTATTCTGTCCAGGTGGCTTATGTCACTCTCCATTCCCAAGGGTACTCCTTATTCCTTTCATGTGACTCCACTTTCTCATGGGAGAAATAAAAAAAGAGTTAAATGAGAACAAGACAGGTGACCCATGCCTCTTTCTCCTTTCTTCACATGGATGTCCCCATAGTACATGGGGGAATCTTACTAAAGAAGAGGCAACTTTCACTAATGGATGGCATCTCTTATCTAGGGAAAAGTAGAGGGGATGGGTTGAGTGTTGGTACAACCCATCATGTCCCCTCCTACCTCCAATTTTCGCCACTTAACTTCAGGGGAAGGTTAAGTTGACTAGATGGAGGTTACTCAAGGGTTACCCATGCCAAATGGGCCCCTGGACCCATGGGGTAGAACCCAGGGTCAATTTTAACCCATACAAGACACCCCAGGTCAAGGTAAAGCACAAGAAAAAGGGCCTCATAATTTAAATAAAAATAGGAATTTCAAATTCAATCTCTTTACAACACTTACTTATAAAATAATGTTACATGAGGGTAACCTAACCCATTCGACCATACGAAAGACCACATTACATCATGACATCAAACACAAAGAGATCTTGGTTCTTCGTGGAACCAGATCGGCTTAACAGGGAATAACAATTAACAAGGTGTGGAATGATCTCCGAAATCTGTGGTTTGATTAGTAGTCCCTGCACACTCAATTACAAGATCAGTAACCACATAAATTCATCATAGCCGAAGCAACTTAAATAACACATGCATTCTCATGCCTTAGTACAATTTAACATAATTAAAAATCATATTACAATTTTCCATCATCCCTAATTCATTTTTCTGAAAAGTAACTTATCCAAACATCACCCAATTAGTTTTTCCGAAAACATAATAAAGTTAAATAGTCTGACAAATTTCAGGAACTGCTATCCCACAAATATGAAAGTAACAATAACAGTACTGTAAATAGTCATAACAACAGTAGTAAAAAGGGCGGTCCTCACATCCTCTCCCCCTAAGACGGTACTTCCTCCAGGAAGTCGTCAAAAAGGTGAGGATACAGGGTCTTCAATCTCTCTGCATCTTCCCATGTTGCAGTGACTTCGTCGTATAAGTCCCATTGGACTCTAACCTGGTCCAGCTCTCGACCTCGAAGGGCCAGCGTCCGACGAGCCATTATGCGAATTGGCTCCAACGCCAGTTGTCCGTCTGCCTCTACCTGAAGAGCACTCCAATCCAACACATGAGATAAGTCAGGAATATATTGACGTAAAACTGATACATGAAATACATCGTGGATACGTGACAGGCTAGGTGGCAAGGCTAGACGATAGGCTACTGGTCCTATCCGCTCCAAGATTTTGAAAGGTCCTACAAATCGAGGTGCGAGTTTAGAGCCTTTTCCGTAACGGATTGGACTTTTGTGCGGCCGCACTCTCAAAAATACTCTTTCCCCCACAGAGAAGCTTCGGTCTGTCCTCTTAGCATCGGCATACTTTTTCTGCCTGTCCTGTGCTTCCAGAAGCCTCTGTCTTATTTGTTTAACTTGCAGTTCCATATTCTGGACTATCTCTGGTCCGATGACTGTTCTGTCCTCTATACGATCCCAACTCAAAGGTGTTCTGCATGGTCTGCCATATAATGCCTGGAAAGGAGGCATACCCAACGAGCTATGATGCCCATTATTGTAGGCGAACTCAACTAGATACAGGTACTCCTCCCATCTAGACTGGTGGTCCATCACATACATGCGAAGCATGTCTTCTAACACCTGGTTAACTCTCTCTGTTTGTCCGTCGGTTTCCGGATGATATGCAGAACTGAAGTTGAGCTGTGTGCCCAACGCCTGATGTAAGGCTTTCCAGAACGATGAAGTGAATACGGAGTCTCTGTCAGATATAATGCGGCGAGGTACTCCATGAAGTCTAACAATCTGATCAAGAAACACCTTTGCCACTGATGGTGCATTGTATGTTGTACATATTGGTGAAAAATGCGCCACTTTGGTCAGCTTGTCAACTGTCACCATAATAGCATCATGGCGACGTGATGACATAGGTAGACCAACGATAAAATCCATAGAAATGGTATCCCATTTCCATTCAGGTATTTCGTGAGGGTACAACAGTCCCGCTGGATGCTGATGTTCGGCCTTGACCCTCTGACATTCCAAGCAACGAGCAACAAATTCGGCAATGTCACGCCTCATCCCAGCCCAATGATAAAGCTGTCGTAAGTCAGCATGCATCTTCTTCACTCCTGGGTGTGCTGCGTAGGGTGCTCTATGAGCCTCTGATAGGATTACTGTACGAAGATTACCCGCATGGGGTACATAGATGCGTTGCCGATGTCGAAGCATACCATCAGAATCAAGGGTATATCCTGTAAATTTGCCCTCAAGGGCCTTCTGATTTAGTACTGCCTGCTGCACTTCAAGAAACCATTCGTCCTCCGGCAGATGCTGTAAGATGCGATCCTTCAAGTCCATCTTCAAGGTCAGGGTCTGGATCTCGTGGCGTCTTCGACTCAAAGCATCAGCGACCACGTTCTCCTTCCCTTTTATATAATGGACATCGAAGTCATATTCGCATAGGAATTCCATCCAACGCCGTTGGCGGGCGTTCAAATTAGGCTGTGTAAAAATATACTGCAAACTATGATGGTCTGAATGGAGTTCAAAGCGTCGCCCTAAGAGAAAATGTCTCCAGTGAACCAAGGCATGAACAACAGCTGCAAGCTCTAAGTCGTGCGTAGGATAGTTTAACTCATGTGTCTTTAGTTTCCGCGATTCGTATGCGATCGCTCGACCATCCTGCATAAGCACGGCTCCCAAACCTTCTAATGATGCATCCGTGCAAACTACAAACTCTTCTGAAGGATCTGGTACTGCTAAAATAGGAGCGCTCGTAAGACGCTCTTTGAGGTCTCCAAAAGCCTTTTCACACTGCTCGGTCCAAGTGAAACCCTTCCCTTTTCGCTGAAGGGAAGTAATGGGATGTGCTATCCTGGAGAAACCTTCGACAAACCGACGATAATACCCGGCTAACCCCATAAAGCTTCTGACCTCTATCACGTTTGTGGGTGCCGGCCACTCCTGGATTGCTCTAATTTTAGATGGATCTACGGAGATGCCATCGCCTGATAAAATGTGTCCCAAATATTGCACCTCTGTCCTGAAGAAGGCACACTTCGCCAAGTTGCCATAAAGTTGCTGCCCTCGTAATTTCTACAAAACTTGACGCAAGTGCTCTACATGCTCCTCCTCAGTCCGTGAATAAATCAGAATGTCATCTAGGAATATGATCACGAACCGGTCTAGGTATGTACGGAACACCCCGTTCATGAGACTCATGAATACTGCAGGAGCGTTCGTCAACCCGAAAGGTACCACTGTGAATTCATAATGGCCATATCTGGTTCGAAAAGTAGTTTTATGAATATCTGACTCCGTGATGCGCAATTGATGATACCCAGATTTTAGATCAATTTTTGAGAACACTCTGGCTCCCTGCATCTGATCAAAAAGGTCGTCAATCCTAGGTAGAGGATATCGATTCTTCACCGTCACCTTGTTCAATTGCCTGTAGTCCATGCATAGACGAAGAGACCCATCCTTCTTCTTCACGAAGATCACTGGTGCGCCCCATGGTGAAACGCTAGGTCGGATGTGTCCCTTCTCAAGTAATTCTTCCAACTGCAGCTTAAGTTCTGTGAGTTCATGGGTCGTCATTCTATAGGGTGCGCGGGATATCGGCTCTGCACCTGGCACTAAGTCAATGTGAAAGTCCACTTCTCTACGTGGAGGCATACCAGGTAATTCTGGCGGGAACACATCGGCAAACTCTCTAAGGATAGGGTGATCATCTAAAGTAGCCTCAGGTTCATCCTCTGCTCTATCACTGACTGTGATGGCAAACATCTGACATCCCCTCCACATACAGCGCTTAAGCTGTTGTGCGGATATCATACGAACCGCCGTGGGATTTTGAATGCCCACTATCTCAACCGACGAACCATGATCGTCTAAACAGCTAATCGTTCTCTGGCGACAATCAAGCTTGGCTCTATGTGCCGCAAGCCAATCCATACCCAGAACTACTCCGTAAGACCCTAATGGCATAATCCTAAGGTCGCATGTTGTGGTGAAGGGTCCCAATGTGATCTCACAGTCTTTAACCAAGGTATCTACTGACATCCTGGCCCCTGAGGCCAACTCAACTTCCCACCTAATGTCTTGCCTAGAAGCCACCAGCCTGCAACGCTCCACTAACGATGTAGACAAAAAGGAGTCAGTAGCTCCTGAGTCAAAAAGGATCGAGATGGGAAAGTCTCTAATCGTACCTGCTGCCTCGATGACAGAAGCCTGGAAATCGGCCTGGCGGTTATCAATCGCTGCAAACATGTGGTGAGATCTGCCCACGTCACCTACGGTCTGCTCAGACCCTCCTGATTGGGGCTGACCCCCTGCAGTAAAGCCCTGCGGACACTCCCTAGCCAGATGCCCTGCCCCACCACATACATAACATGGTCCTCTAACCTGTAACTGTCCTGACTGTGTTCTGCCCGACTGTTGTTGCCCGGTCCGTCCGGTGGATCCCTGTGAGCCTCTGTAAGACTGCTGGGACCTTGCGGGTCCTGCCGATGAACCCTGCTGTCTCTGATCCCTGCGTGGTCCCTGCTGCTGCCATCCACGGTTCTGTCCTCCCTGTCCCCTCTGTTGAAATTTGGATTTTTGCTGATGTTGCTATTGCTGTGGAGGCCTAGGAGGTAATGATGAAGCATTATATCCTCCTCTCTGTGTTGTGTTTTGAGGCCTTCGAAAATTTTGCTGTTGTTGGGGATTTCGTTCCTGGTACTGTGGGCGTGAATTCTGTCCTCGTCCCTGAATTTCCTCTGATATAAGGGCCTTTTCAACAGCCTCGCTCATGGTTTGGGGATTTGCCATACGAACTGGTCCTGCTATCCCGTGATTTAGCCCCCTGATGAATTTGTGTATTAAGATTTTCTCGTCATGGAGGTATTCCGCGTAACGAGAAAGCTCTATAAATCGGCTCTCATACTGAGTAACGGTGAGTCCCCTCTGCTGTAGATCATGAAACTCATCGATTCTGCGCTGTCTATAATGTTCGGACAAATACCGCGCATTGAAGCGCTCAATGAAGGTGTCCCATGTGAGTGTATCCACGGAGAGTCGGCGCTTGCACTCCTCTGTGCGCCACCAGGTGGCTGCTGCATCCCTAAGAAGATGAACTGCCACTCGTGCTTTCGTGTTGCTCTCATACGGTCGCAATGCGAAACACCTGTCTAAGCTAATTAGCCAAGCCTCGGCCACAGCTCCCTCTGTAGCTCCTGCGAAGGTGGGTGGGTTGAGCCTCGGTAGATCTCTGATAGGGTCCCCCCTGTCTCTAAGTCTCCCTAGTGGCTCTTCCACACCATCCTCATATACTCCCTGCTGAACCTGTTCTTGTCTCAAAAGTCTCGGAGGACTCCTGCTCCGTGCTCGGGAGGCCGACCCTACCTCCTCTACTGTTGTGTCAGGAATCTCAACGAAGGGCTCCACACGTATCACCTCTAGTGGATCAACGCGGGGCTCCATACGTGGCTCAATACGTGACTCGGCACGTGGCTCCTCTCGCGGATCAACACGAGGCTCTATACGTGGCTCAGGAATCACTGGTGGTAACCTGTCTAACATAGTCTGTAGTGCCTGTAAGATCTGTGGACCTATATCTGATATTGGTGTCGCCTGTGGTACTAGTGGTGCTTGTGGTACAGGTGGTGCAGGTGGTGCTGCTGAATCTGCAGGTGCCAGTCCCTCGGCTGAGGAATCGCTGTGCACCTCGACTGACGCTGTGTGGCGTGATCGCGTTCGTCAAACACGTCGGGGAGGCATCCTACAAAACAAGGTAGAAACTAATTAGCCAAAGTTGCGGAATAATAACGTGCCCCCAAATACGCCCAGTATTTACAAACTGGGCTCTGATACCAAATGTCATGCCCACATTTTCCTTGTGGTCACAACACACATCGCACGTGTCATAGCCACATCTGTCATGTGGTTATGACACGAGATATGAAAAACTTTTCTCACACTGTCCTAAAAACCCCTTTCGCATGCGTACGCATGCTCAACGGTGTTCTCTCATGGCGAAACACTATACTCTTCGGCGGAATACAAGTACAATGGCGTGCAACCAGAAGCATAAAGATCAACAAGAGGGTCTATACAACGCTACTAACGTCATTGCAAGAGTGAGATTACCAAAGTTCTTAAAGCGAACCCTCGGCAATGTTCGGTAGCAGAATGCCTTACGGCGTTAGTGGGAATTACGCTGCACTCATTTACGCACGTGGTTCGCTGATAGAAGAACCACTCCCCACGACGCCTTGTTCCGACTAAACCGGCTAGTGATCTCCCTATTTAGTCATTTTTCAGCCAGGCACGGTTGTCTGTCTCCTCTCTTGTTTCCTGAAACATACCCCTCCTATGACTTAGCATTTTCAACAAGGCGGTTTGGTTGCCCTCTCTTCCCTTTTCACAAGTTCTTAATTCTGATGATATCTTTATCGCCCTTACCTTAACTATTTCTTTGTTCATTTAGAGTGTTTATATTTCGGTCTCTCTCTCTCTTTCATTTTCTATGCTTTCTTTATGTGCATCCTGACCTTTCTTCATGATTTACGTCAATCAGGGTTATTACTGCAGCTATTGTTGATATTGAACCTAATTTCAGGATGATCTAGGTCACAAAGGCTGGTTTACTATTTCGCTGGACTCGGTCTCCTAATTTTCCCCGATCTAGGTTCCTTCTCTTCATAAATACTTAGTCAACTTGTTCCTAAGCACAATTGACAGAAGGGTCCATCAACTTAGTTCTCTTATCCCGTGTAAGAAATGTCGCGCATTTTCTCCTCTGTGTTTTCCCAATGTTAGTTTTTCCTTCTTCGGAACCTCTTACAGGTTTACATATGAGATCGTTTGCTACAGTTGAGATTAATATGGCCACAAGGATTGTCGGTGGTGGCTTCTTAAGTTTATTTCCAGTGTTCTTTTGAGTAAGGAGTTGTGTAATTTTCCTCTTCATTTTCTGGGTGATTATTAGTTCGTTAACAGTTGAAACTTCCGAGAAACTCTTTCCAGAGTATCACTGAATATTCCTAAACTCTCTTTACATTATAATTTTATTTTCTCTTGTTTAGAATTACTGTTGTTACTGTTACTCTTAATTACGATTCATACACTGATTGTAACTCGTATGACGTTGTCAATAGATGTAGGTGGTTCACCACTTTATAAAACTCTGTTCATGGTAATATATCTTCTTTGGTTGTTGTGTTCAACACTTAATAACATCTCCTGTGAGATTATAATTGTTATATTTTTTTTTTTCTCTATATCCATGAGACATAGTTTATAACGATTTTAGACGGGGGCCCAATAAATTGGTTCATAGATTTACTCCTATGTATATTATATATATATATATATATATACATACCTATATATATATATATATATAATATATTTATTTTAATGTCTATGTAATGGACGAATTGGTTTACCACAACTTATATATCTATATCTCTCTCTCTCTCTCTCTCTATATATATATATATATACAGATATATAATCATTATTACATTATATATATAGCTATATACATAGACATATATCGTATATATATATATGCCTATATATATAAAGCTATATAAAAAAAACTGTATTTATATTACAAATACACCACTCATATGTTAGGGCCCAAGCCCTAACATTTTTTATTGCTTTAGATTCACAGCAGACGGTGGCCATGGGCGGCGTGACAGAGGAGCAGGGCCGGTGGTGGCCGCAGAGCGGCGGCAAGACCTGCGGTGGCCGCAGAGCGGTGGGCAAGACCTGCGGTGGCCGCAGAGCGGCGGGCCTGACGCAGGCCGCGGGAGGCATAAGGGATGGGGGGGGAGATGTGGAGTGGGGCGGAGCCCCACCCACATTCCCACGACGTGGGGTGTGGGTGGGGCTCCGCCCCACTCCACACCTCCAAATGTAATAACAAACCTGCGGTGGGGTTTACTCCCCACCGCCCAATATAAATTCGACTGTGTTTTTTTTAATCCGCGGCTTACATTTGGTCCGCCATTCTCATGTACTATTAGTTGATTTCTCACAACATTAAAATATATATTTATATATATATATATATATATATATATATATATATATATATATATATATATATTCTTATGTATATATATATATATCTATTTATCAATGAGTATATAATTATAGATCTATATATATATATATATATCTATTTTTATATTGATATTTATCAGTCCATTTCATAGAAATAATAATTTATTTCCAATTTCTCTATTATCTAGAAAATGATAATTACTCAAAATATGAAATATATATATATATATATATATCTATATATATATATATATATATATATATATTTAAAATTTATTTATATATAAAAATATTCATATATGTGCTTAACTAATTCCTAAATTTCTCAATTTCACTACTTTATGCATTTTCTCCAAATCAACCTGTTATAAAGAAATTGTCATAACAATTAGATATATATATATATATATATATATATATATATATATATATATATATATATATATATATATATATATATATATATATATATCCCAATTTCACTTAATTGATAGAAATGGTAACTAGCTATCCCCTTATTTTAAGTATAATTTTTTTTCATTTTCATAAACATTTAAGACTTCGTAACTTTGCAACAGATTATATATTTACATGCTAGATTTCCTCTAATCCTTCTAAATTAACAGAATCCATTAATATGGAGAATAACTCAAATATTTAAAACTGTCTTTTCCATTTTAATATTGAAAAGAAAATTAGCATTTCAACTAGTTAAGCAATTCCAAACTTTCAAATGTAAACAACTCAGATTAGATTGCAAAAACGAACTTATTCTTTTTAGTAATACTTGAAACACAAAAATTGCTATTGAACAAAGGTTGCAAACATCAACTTAAAAATTTAAGCACATTCATATTACAGCTTCTCAATCATGAACACCAACTTCCCAGATATGAACTTTCTCCTCCCAAACAGTATACAACTGAAAACTTATGACAACCAATAAAATCCAATAATAACAAGATCAGGGAGGTGATTTTCTTCACTCCCAGAATATCATTAATTTACAACAATAACAAGAGAGGTGTTCTCTCTTCATCTCTATGAAATGAACCAGGCCTAATTCTCATGACAAGAAGATGATCTGTTTCTTCATAAATAGCCAACCAGAAGCTCCAAGAGAAAAAACTTGCGTATCAAAGACAAACAAAGAAGAAAAATACCACTTGTCTAGCTCTCCTCCCTACCGTAGACCCGCAAGAGGGTCACCCCCGAGCTAGGGAGACCATACTCACACCTGGGTACTCAAACACTCCACTTCACAACAGAAACAACAACAATCCCAAAGCACACATACACCCGTGGTTATTTTACACAATACGGAAACTCAACTACAGTGAGTTTCATAAGGGGCAGGAGAGTGGACACACTCGACTCCAGAGTGTCACCCTGATAGATAAATGAACTCATATCAATTTCTCTTGGTCTCAACCAAGTGTGATCACAATTTGTAAGAAATCTGTATATGACTCTCAAGTCAAAAATACAGTCACAGATACATGCCCTCAAGGCTTTCAACATCCCAAAAGATGGAAACAGGTATGCACCCGAGGAGGATCTCTCCTCCCCTACCCCAAACTTGATGAGCATTTCTCCCAAGTGGGAGACGCTCTGTCAAACAACCCGACAAGAACCCCACAGAAAACAAATTTAAACACATATTTCACACACATTTCATACACATTTCAGTCCTACCAAAACAAAGGTAAAATTCAGACCAACCTTGCAAGCCCTCCTGGAATGAAGTTGTTGCAGAGTCCACAGAGTTCACTTCCAACCTTAGCCACCAACTCCCTCTCCCTTCTCTATCTTCCAAACTAACTTCTCTATTTATGGTAAGGCCAAAATGAAAGATTTTCCCCAAAATTCAACTAACTCCCTCTCATCCAAAAATTTGAAAATAAATAACCCAAAATTCTCTTTCTTTCTAATTTTGAGAAATGGGGAGTGACACTTGTCACCTCCTCACCCTTCCCAAAAATCACTATTCTGTCCAGGTGGCTTATGTCACTCTCCATTCCCAAGGGTACTCCTTATTCCTTTCATGTGACTCCACTTTCTCATGGGAGAAATAAAAAAAGAGTTAAATGAGAACAAGACAGGTGACCCATGCCTCTTTCTCCTTTCTTCACATGGATGTCCCCATAGTACATGGGGGA
This sequence comes from Cunninghamia lanceolata, assembly GCA_027924645.1. NCBI lineage: Eukaryota > Viridiplantae > Streptophyta > Pinopsida > Cupressales > Cupressaceae > Cunninghamia > Cunninghamia lanceolata. Next base: position 10,050,901 of record BSBN01000523.1, read on the forward strand.
ATCTTACTAAAGAAGAGGCAACTTTCACTAATGGATGGCATCTCTTATCTAGGGAAAAGTAGAGGGGATGGGTTGAGTGTTGGTACAACCCATCATGTCCCCTCCTACCTCCAATTTTCGCCACTTAACTTCAGGGGAAGGTTAAGTTGACTAGATGGAGGTTACTCAAGGGTTACCCATGCCAAATGGGCCCCTGGACCCATGGGGTAGAACCCAGGGTCAATTTTAACCCATACAAGACACCCCAGGTCAAGGTAAAGCACAAGAAAAAGGGCCTCATAATTTAAATAAAAATAGGAATTTCAAATTCAATCTCTTTACAACACTTACTTATAAAATAATGTTACATGAGGGTAACCTAACCCATTCGACCATACGAAAGACCACATTACATCATGACATCAAACACAAAGAGATCTTGGTTCTTCGTGGAACCAGATCGGCTTAACAGGGAATAACAATTAACAAGGTGTGGAATGATCTCCGAAATCTGTGGTTTGATTAGTAGTCCCTGCACACTCAATTACAAGATCAGTAACCACATAAATTCATCATAGCCGAAGCAACTTAAATAACACATGCATTCTCATGCCTTAGTACAATTTAACATAATTAAAAATCATATTACAATTTTCCATCATCCCTAATTCATTTTTCTGAAAAGTAACTTATCCAAACATCACCCAATTAGTTTTTCTGAAAACATAATAAAGTTAAATAGTCTGACAAATTTCAGGAACTGCTATCCCACAAATATGAAAGTAACAATAACAGTACTATAAATAGTCATAACAACAGTAGTAAAAAGGGCGGTCCTCACAATAAAGGACATTAATAGGGAATTTTTAATTTTCACTCAGTCAGTGCAATCTAGGAGAGGATAGATTGTCTAAAGTTGTGATCTATTTCCATTTACACTTGCCATAACTACAAATGCTTAGTGTTTATTCTCAACCCCGGTATATGAATAAAATGTGACCTGTTGTTCTAATAGGATTATAGGGACAAAGAGGTGATAAAGCCTTTAATTTTAAACATGACATGGTTTTGATAATTTCCCATATTGGTAAGGTCCTGGATGACAATCCTTTGATGTACCTAATTATAATAGGTGTTATGATAGTCCTTGGTATCTTTTCATTTCTTTCTTGAATGGCCTACAAATAAGACATAAGACATATTAGATCCTTCATAAATAAGAATTTTCATACATTACATTTAAACTTAAACTCCCTAAACATCCATCAATCCATCCATTAATATCAAAATGCCATGAATATCCTATGATCAACCATTCTAATTCCTAGGATAGTCATATATTGCAATTTTGCTTCTCTATACTAAAATAGCCCAAGGAATATCTAACCTTGAATTTGTATTTTAACAATCTAATGTCTTTACGAATAACATTGAGCCTTCTTTTGGGGCAACATTTTTGCCTTTAGAAGCTCCTCATTTGATGATAGCCTAAAATCAAATAATGGCTTATATCCAGAGCTTTATTAAGTTGATACCTAGGTGGATTAGTGTGTAAACATTGAAATTAGATGGTAATTCACAATTTTATAGAATAATAAAATGAATCCCTAGTCTAGAATCTAAATGTACATAATAAAATAGATATTTGTTTTGTAGTAGCGATATGGACGTTGCAGAGTGTCCGTTGCAAAGAATTGGGCTTTTACAAAACAGATATCCGTTTTGAAAATGGATATCCATTTTGTAAAAGTAGAAAAAAGACAAAAGGAATATTGTTGGGCCCGACTTCCGCAACCAGAGATCCTCTGCTATCGAAATACTCATGATTTCTAGCTATGACAGTGAAAGGAATATTTTTATGCACTTTTGGAGACACAATTTTCTTGTTACAATCATAAGGGTGATATTTTTGTTCTCCTAATGGGGAGCAACAGTCGTCGTAAAGCAAAAAGGAGGAGGAAAGTTACATTGGAGGAAATTGAAGCAATTAGGGAAAAAGATAGGGAAAGGAAGAGGATTGGAAGGGTGGGTTTGGCGGATGCTCATTAAGGTGAATCTTCTTCTTTACCATCTAATGACATGCAAATTGAATATGTTAATTTTGATTATAATAAAATGTTAGATAAGAATGAAATTCACCATGATATTGCAAATGAAAATATTGAAAAATGTTATGAAACACCTATTCATAATAGCAATACCATGGACAAAGAAGAAGAAGAAAAATGAAGACGTGCACTTGAAGAAAGTGGATATGAACATCATGATGTTGAAATTGCACTCCATAATCCATTTGTTGATAAAATTGATGAGGTTGATAACATGGATGAAACAAGAACAATCAATGTATCTCCAAATTTCATAAGAAGAGAGGACATTTGTCAAGAAGAGAATAACCGTGATGAAATTGGAAAACACCCAAAAACCCCAAAATGGTTACTTGAAATTGATGAGAACATAATGGAAAAACTTGAAGGCAAGAGGTCATCACGAACGGTTCGGTTGTGGGCTACAAAACTCTTCAATGAATACTTTGAGAAGAAAACATTAACCGAACAATGCCAACTTTTTGTACAGTTATTAAAGATGTACAAAATGAGACATTTACTAAAGAAATTAAAGATTCGGTTAAACAAAGTGTCCGATCGGAATAAAATTATTGTAAGAAGCCTTTTCAATGCACTCAATTCTATTGGAAAGACTAGCAAGGAGAAAGATAAAAGAGCTGCCTGTAGAGTAATAAAAACCTCAATAGTAAGCAAACAATTAAGAAATGCTCGATTAATGAGGCAAACTTGTGTTGACTTAAGATTGAATCGTAAAACATTGTCAAAAGCACTAGCATTAAGATCAAGGCTAGATAGTCCTATTGCCAATGATACTTGGGCTTTCAATGGTAGGCTTCCATGAGTTGACAAGAAGCTAATTGATAGCACAAAGGAAGAAATTGAACGATTTTGGCACACTAACTCTAGGGTATCACTGAATGCAAAAGATGTTGTAAAGTTAAGAATTGGTGATAAAGACCGCACACCACATCCTAAACATTACTTGGAATGTAGCCAAACAACATTGTGAAACTCACCTAGGTATGACAATCTCACAAAGAGCATTTGAATCTCTTAAGCCATTTTATTGTGTTCCTCTTAAAGTTCGTAATACATGTTGTTGCAAATACCATGTAGAATTTTCTATGTACCATGAATTATTATGCAATATTCGTTCTACTTTGCACACTAACGAAATGTTATAGGAGTGTGGTGCAATTCAACTACCAAAGTCATCTAGGGACTTATTGGATTTATTTCTATGTATTAGAGATGATGGTTGCATGTTCTACAAGAATGATTGTTTAAATGAAAAGTGTTTACAATGTGGTGGGTTATCAAAGTTTGTATCATGTTTTCATGAGGGCAATGAGCATGATTTTGGAAAGAGAATGGTTGAGAAAAAGAGATATGAGACAGTGAAATATAATTTAAAAAGTGGAGGTGAAGGTTCTAGATGTGAGTTGATTGTAAGAGAGGTAAGTATTGCTGATTTTAAGAAAAATCTTTTCTACAAGTATGTCAAACATAGCCACAAGTCTCGATGGTTAGATCAACAGTTCAGGATGTGTAAAGACTCTTTCCCAATTGGAACTATTGTCTCTGTAGTTGATTTTGCAGAAAACTATACATTGCAACCCCAAAATGAAGTTCAATCCCAGTACTACAATTCTATTCAGATTGCTATTTTTGTTCACATCACATACAGACATGCCCCCGAGAGTACAGAAGAGAACAGGAAGATTGTCAGAGAATACCATTTTTACATGAGTGATGATCGATCTCATTCAGCAGAGTTTTTGCAATATTGTTTTCAACAATTTTATGGGTTCTTGCAAGAAAAAAATATTAGAATAGATCAACATCTCATTTGGTTAGATAATTGCACTGGTCAATTCAAGAATGCTCGTAATTTCTATTGGTTGAGCAAAATGCATGTAGAGAAGGGTATACCTCATATTTGGAATTTTTTTGAAGCCGAGCACGGAAAAGGTAAACATGATGGAGCAGGTGCATGCGTGAAGAGAGCTCTTTTTAAAGAACAACTAAAGATTAGAGGTGGTGCTACATTCAGTGATGTAGATTCCATTGTTAAGTGGTGTAACTATGCATTGTCACGAGGAGTGGCTCTTGATTCTGAAGTGCGTAGGTTCTTTTGGTTGGTTGATGATGGGATAGCAATAGAGAAATTGGAATGTCAGAGAATCAGTGAATCATCAAAGATGCATTCATTTCAAAGCTCAGATGCAAGTACATGGACTATTTGGACATGAGAATTAGCTTGTTTTTGTCAGAGTTGTATTAAATGTGATTGGAACAATTGTGAGTCAAGTGAGTGGGTAGATGCATGGATTCCACAATATTTAATCCCTTTATATGAAGGTCAATCACCTTCCGTCAATGACATGGAGAGCTCATTTGACTATGAACATGTTTCAGACCTTGTACAGCTAGGTCATGTTTATGTAGTTGTTGCACCGCATGGAAATGAAGAGAGGTCAGACTATTGGTTGGCACGATGTGTACAGGGAAAACAAAAGCTAACACAACCTATGAAAAATGATGATGGGTTCACATATCCTACAAGATCAGTTGTTATTGCTGGGACTTGGTTACGAACATATATGGTTAAAAATAATGGCATCCCGGCCTTTGAAGACTTTGAGAAGAATAAAACCATATTGATGTATTCTCACCTAGTTGTAGCAACAAATGTCAAGTTACTAAAGCATCGTGAAAAACCAAAATCAAAAGAACTATGGACAATTAGTAATGCTGATCATGAAGCAATATTGGATACTTTGAAAGTAAGAGATGACCCCTCAAGTATGCTTGACTAGCATTTAAACTTCCAGATGGACATGTATGACATTTTTTATCTTAACTTGTTCTTGTTTTTTCTATTTTTTAGAATTGTTTTATTAAAAATCTTGTTACTTTAACTATAATGCATGCTTTTGAATATACAGGATTGCGAATAAAGTTATTTTACATGGCATCATAGATTATTTTGCATGGCATCGTAAATTATTTTGTATGGCATCATAGGTTATTTTGACTATACTCGAGGTATGATTTTTAGTTCTCATTTGTATTTCTTAATATTGCACATTTGTACCTTTTTCTACATAAGGCATTCCATGAGATGACATGTATTTGATGTCTTTTGCCGAATAGTTCATGTGCCTTGTCTATGCTTTCACATATTACATACATGTGTCACATGGCAATTGCAACTACAACATCTGACAAAATTGTGATTTCTTTGAGGTATTCCACCAAACAGTTCATGTGCCTTGCCTATGCTTCCTTACTTTGCATTCTTATAAAAGTCCTATAACAGTCATAATTAATCTTCATACTAATCTTGATAGTAATCTTGCCATCATTGTATTCCATGAGATGACAGTCCTATACATGTCTACTAGGATAGTTTTAACTACAACAGTCCTAAAATAGTACTAGAACAGTCCTATAATAAGCGCAACATTTAATGTACATATTTATGATATTCATGTTTACTTTTAAATCTGCTTGTTCATGCTTCTCACAGGACGTCACCTCCCCTACCCATCCAGCTCTATAGAAGAAGAGAGACAACAAATGATCAAAAGGGATCACCAATTGGTGGTAAGTGATTGATTACTTATGTCATGTTATATATTTTGAATATTAAATTCTATATTAATGTGCACGTTGTTTGATTGTATTAATAGATGGAAATTCAAAAATCTCTATCGAGGAGGTCTAGTCAATGAGTGATAGAAGATGAGTCATTGACTGGTTCACCATCTTCATGGCCTAGCAAGAGCCATAGATTATTTGATAGCAATCCATAGGAGATTTGATTTTGGGACATTTTGTTACATATGCGTATTTGGCTTTGCAAACATACTTTTGTATGTTATCGATGTATATCATTGTATATACCCATATGGTTTTATTTGTACATGCCTATACGGCTTGATATATACACTATACATTATTTTCATGACATTATGTGCATATATGTATATATAAGATCCTAATTTGGCACAAGTAGGGAGAATGCTTGCACAGGTTATGGAATTTGGTTTTAAACATTCCAATTGTATTTGCTTCAAAATTTCTAAAGCCTTTTCAAAAAATCCATTTTGTGCATATCTTGCAATCATTGCATTCCATGAGATAGCATCTCTTTGAGGTGTCATGCCAAACTATTCACATGCCTTGTCTATGCTTCCACACTTTGGATTTACACCCGCCAATTGCATTTTCTTAACATTTCCTTTCAATCCTTATCAAAAATTCCGTTTTGTGCACATATTGCAATCATTGCATTCCTTCATTTACAACACATGATTAAATAAGAAGATGCATATTTACAACACTTAAGACCTTCATGAAATGATACATTGGTTTCTTGATATTCAATCATGCATTGGAGATCTTCAAAGTGTTAAATATGTTTGAAGTGATGAAGAAACTTGTTATTTTGATGTATTTCAACTCCAAACTTTTGCCTAGAAATGAAGGCGCTAATCCTTGATCAAACTAACCTAAAAGTGCGCCTTGGTACTTAGGGCACTAGATTATGATTGATCAACCTCAAATGTGCACCTAAGGCTAGATAGTGAATTGGAAGGATAAAATGCATCATCAAAGGAGTTTATAGTTATTGAAGGCATCAAATGACAACTTGGGTGCACATCTACCTCTCTACACCATATGTGACTAGTGCCAATTATTGAATAAACAACCTAGAATGAGTGCCTTACTATTTGAGGTGCTAGTTCGTGCTTCTAGAACACCAAAAGTGCACCTCGATGTTGAGGCACTAGCTCTTGCTCAAGAAACCTTGAAAGTGCGCTTTCACAAGGAGGTTAAAATGTATTATCAAAGGATTAAGTTGAATCAAGGAATCATCAATGAAGACAAGTAAAACATGACTGTGAATGAGGTACACTTTTCATCATCTCTAACCTCACAATTGCGCCTTCCATTGGAAGCTCATATTGTGCCTAAAGGAATGGTACTGAGATATCATCCATGTCAATGATTGAGAATGTGTCAATTGGAACAATATTTTTTATTCTGCTCATCGTGGGGTCGAACGGACTGCGCCAATGCGTCGGGGTGGGTGGGTAAATGCTAGTGGAGGTCTTGTTTTGTGCGCCAAGCATCCCAGTCATTCTGGGCAAGAGGCTACCGGTAAAGTCCCTTAAGATCCCTGAGACCAAAAAATTGCCAAACTTTGATGGAGTAGTTCTCAGAATTCGTGACAGTTGGGAATGTTTTGTTCAGACCTACAGGTGCACGTGGCATCCATCCACAATAACCTCTCTCATTTTTGGTCAACTCCATTCTGTTTGACTGTGCCAAAATTAAACGCATTGTTGCAAAATGCTTCAATTTGATGCAGTGGAAAGGTGCTAGGTGCGACATTTTTCATTCCATAGCTCGTGGGGTCAAACGGACTATGCCAACACGTCGGGGTGGGTGAGTAAATACTAGTGGAGGTCTCGTTTTGTGCGCTAAGCGTCCCAGTCATTCTGGGCAAGAGGCTACCGGCAAAGTCCCTTAAGATCCCTAAGACCAAAAAACTACCAAACTTTGACGGGGCAGTTCTCAGAATTCGTGACAGTTGGGAATGTTCTGTTTGGACCTACAGGTGCACGTGGCATCCTTCCACAATAACCTCTCTCATTTTTGGTCAACTCCATTCCGTTTGGCCGTGCCAAAATTAAACGCATTGTTGCAAAATACTTCAATTTGATGTAGTGGAAAGGTGCTAGTGCGACATTTTTCATTCCATAGCTCGTGGGGTCGAACAGACTATGCCAACGCGTTGGGGTGGGCGGGTAAATGCTAGTGGAGGTCTCGTTTTGTGCGCCAAGCGTCCCAGTCATTCCAGGCAAGAGGCTACCGACAAAGTCCCTTAAGATCCCTGAGACCAAAAAACTGCCAAACTTTGACGGGGCAGTTCTCAAAATTCATGACAGTTGGGAATGTTTTGTTTGGACCTACAGGTGTACGTGGCATCCTTCCACAATAACCTCTCTCATTTTTGGTCAACTCCATTCTGTTTGACCATGCCGAAATTAAACGCATTGTTGCAAAATGCTTCAAGATGCAGTGGAAAGGTGCTAGGTGTGACATTTTTCATTCCATAGTTTGTGGGGTCGAACAGACTGTGCCAACGCGTCGGGGTGGGCGGGTAAATGCTAGTGGAGGTCTCATTTTGTGCACCAAGCTTTCCAGTCATTCCAGGCAAGAGGCTACCGACAAAGTCCCTTAAGATCCTTGAGACCAAAAAATTGCCAAAATTTGACGGGACAGTTCTCAGAATTCATGATAGTTGGGAATGTTCTGTTTGGACCTATAGGTGTACGTGGCATCCATTCACAATAACCTCTCTCATTTTTGGTCAACTCCATTCCGTTTGACCATGCCAAAATTAAACGCATTGTTGCAAAATGCTTCAATTTGATGTAGTGGAAAGGTGCTAGGTGTGACATTTTTCATTCCATAGCTCGTGGGGTCAAACGGACTATGCCAACGCGTCAGGGTGGGCGGGTAAATGCTAGTGGAAGTCTTGTTTTGTGTGCCAAGCATCCCAGTCATTCCAGGCAAGAGGCTACCGACAAAGTCCCTTAAGATCCCTGAGACCAAAAAACTGCCAAACTTTGATGGAGCAGTTCTTAGAATTTGTGACAGCTGGGAATATTTTGTTTAGACCTACAGGTGCATGTGGTGTCCGTCCACAATAACCTCTCTCATTTTTGGTCAACTCCATTCTGTTTGACCGTGCCGAAATCAACCACATTGTTGCAAAATGCTTCAATTTGATGCAGTGGAAAGGTGCTAGGTGTGACATTTTTCATTCCATAGCTTGTGGGGTCGAATGGACTGTGCCAACGCATCGGGGTGGATGGGTAAATTACATTAGAGGTTTCATTTCGTGTGCCAAGCATCCCAGTCATTTCGAGCAGTAAACTACCGACAAAGTCAAAAGTTGCTAGGATTGAAATTTTGCATTCCACAGGTCCTGGGGCCGAACGGTTTGCTCCAACACGTCGGGGTCGGTGAGTAAATGCTAGGGGAGGTCTCATTTTGTGTGCAAAGCATCCCAATCCTTCCGAGCTATAAGCTACCGGCAAAGTTAAAAGTTGCTAGGATTGAAAGTGACTTTGCTGGTAGCTTACAACTCGGAAGGACTGGGATGCTTTGCACACAAAACAAGACCTCCCCTAGCATTTACTCACCCACCCCAACGTGTTGGCACAAACCGTTCGGCCCCAGGACCTGTGGAATGCAAAATTTCAATCCTAGCAACTTTTGACTTTGTCGGTAGCTTACAGCTCAGAAGGACTGGGATGCTTTGCACACAAAATGAGACCTCCCCTAGCATTTACTCGCCCACCCCGACGTGTTGGCGCAAACCGTTCAGCCCCAGGACCTGTGAAATGCAAAATTTCAATCCTAGCAACTTTTGACTTTGGCGGTAGCTTATAACTCAGAAGGACTGGGATGCTTTGCACACAAAACGAGACCTCCCCTAACATTTACTCACCCATCCCGACATGTTGGCGCAAACCGTTCGGCCCCAGGACCTGTGGAATGCAAAATTTTAATCCTAGCAACTTTTGACTTTGTTGGTAGCTTACAGCTCGGAACGACTGGGACGCTTGGCGCACAAAAGGAAACCTCCAATGGCATTTACCCATCCACCCCGATGCGTTGGCATAGTTTGTTCGACCCCATGAGCTATGGAATGAAAAATGTCACACCTAGCACCTTTCCACTCTATCAAATTGAAGCATTTTGTAACAATGCGTTTGATTTCGGCACGGTCAAACGGAATGGAGTTGACCAAAAATGAGAGAGGTTATTGTGGACGGATGCCACATGCACCTGTAGGTCCAAACAAAACATTCCTAGCTATCACAAATTTTGAGAACTGCTTCATCAAAGTTTGGCAGTTTTTTGGTCTTAGGGATCTTAAGGGACTTTGCCGATAGCCTCTTGCCCGGAATGACTGGGATGCTTGGTGCACAAAATGAGACCTCCACTAGCATTTACCCACCCACCCCGACGCGTTGGCATAGTCCATTCGACCCCACGGGCTATGGAATGAAAAATGTCACACCTAGCACCTTTCCATTGCATCAAATTGAAGCATTTTGCAACAATGCGTTTAATTTCGGCACGGTCAAACGGAATGGAGTTGACCAAAAAAGAGAGAGGTTATTCTGGATGGATGCCACATACACTTGTAGGTCTAAACAAAACATTCCCAACTATCATGAATTCTGAGAACTGCCCCGTCAAAGTTTGGCAGTTTTTTGGTCTCAGGGATCTTAAGGGACTTTGTCGGTAGCCTCTTGCCCGGAATAACTGGGATGCTTGGCGCACAAAATGAGACCTCCACTAGCATTTACCCACCCACCTCAATGTGTTGGCATAGTCCGTTCAACCCCACGAGCTATGGAATGAAAAATGTCGCACCTAGAACCTTTCCACTGCATCAAATTGAAGTATTTTGCAACAATGCGTTTAATTTCGGCACGGTCAAACGGAATGGAGTTGACCAAAAATGAGAGAGGTTATTGTGGATGGATGCCACGTACACTTGTAGGTCTAAACAAAACATTCTCAAATGTCATGAATTCTGAGAACTGCTCCGTCAAAGTTTGGCAGTATTTTGGTCTCAGGGATCTTAAGGGACTTTGCCGGTAGCCTCTTGCCCGGAATGACTGGGACGCTTGGTGCACAAAAAGAGACCTTCACTAGAATTTACCCGCTAGTGTTGGTGCAGTCCGTTCGATCACACGAGCTATGGAATGAAAAATGTCACTCCCAGCACCTTTCCATTGCATTAAATTGAAGCATTTTGCAACATTGCGTTTGATTTCGGCACGGTCAAATGGAATGGAGTTGACCAAAAATGAGAGAGGTTATTGTGGAAGGATGCCACGTGCACCTGTAGGTCCAAACAGAACATTCCCAACTGTCACAAATTCTGAGAACTGCCCCATCAAAGTTTGGTAGTTTTTTTGGTCTCAGGGATCTTAAGGGACTTTGCCGGTAGCCTCTTGCCCGGAATGAATGGGACGCTTGGCACACAAAATGAGACCTCCACTAGCATTTACCCACCCACCTCGACACGTTGGCGCAGTCCGTTCGACCCCACGAGCTATGGAATGAATAATGTCGCACCTAGCACCTTTCCACTGCATCAAATTGAAGCATTTTGCAACAATGTGTTTAATTTCGGCACGGTCAAATGGAATGGAGTTGACAAAAAATGAGAGAGGTTATTGTGGATGGATGCCACGTGCACCTGTAGGTCCAAACAGAACATTCCCAACTATCACAAATTCCAAGAACTGCTCCGTCAAATTTTGGCAGTTTTTTAGTCTCAGGGATCTTAAGGGACTTTGCCGGTAGCCTCTTGCCTGGAATGACTGGGACACTTGGCGCACAAAACGAAACCTCCAATAGCATTTACCCGCCCACCCTAACATGTTGGCGCAGTCCGTTCGACCGCACGAGCTATGGAATGAAAAATGTCACACCTAGCACCTTTCCACTTCATCAAATTGAAGCATTTTGCAACAATGCGTTTGATTTCGGCACGGTCAAACAGAATGGAGTTGACCAAAAATGAGAGAGGTTATTGTGGAAGGATGTCACATGCGCCTGGAGGTCCAAACAGAACATTCCCAACTGTCACGAATTCTGAGAACTTCCCTGTCAAAGTTTGGCAGTTTTTTGGTCTCAGGGATCTTAAGGGACTTTGCCAGTAGCCTCTTGCCCAGAATGACTGGGACGCTTGGCGCACAAAATGAGACCTCCAATAGAATTTACCCACCCACCCCAACGTGTTGGCGCAGTCCGTTCGACCCCACGAGCTATAGATGAAAAATGTCACACCTAGCACCTTTCCACTGCATCAAATTGAAGCATTTTGCAACAATGCATTTGATTTCGGCACGGTCAAATGGAATGGAGTTGACCAAAAATGAGAGAGGTTATTGTGGACGGATGCCACGAGCACCTATAGTTCCAAATAGAACATTCCCATCTATCACAAATTCCAAGAATTGCAATGTCAAAGTTTGGCAGTTTTTTGGTCTCAGGGATCTTAAGGGACTTTGCCGGTAGCCTCTTGCCCGGGATGACTAGGATGCTTGGTGTACAAAATGAGACCTCCCCTAGCATTTACCCACCCACCCTAATGTGTTGGCACAGTCCGTTCAGCCCCACGATGAGCAGAATAAAAAATATGGCACTTGGCAAGGTTTTTGCTCTTAGGATCTTAAGTGACTTTGCTCTTATGGAACAATGTATCGGCAAAGACCCTAGTTTTCATAAGAGGAGACATGTGATTTTAAGAGGTTTTTGTGAATGTGACTTTAGCCTTAGACTCCTTATCTAATGATGAGTTTATTCTTAGAGTTTGATGGCTTTAATGAGCATATACACGATGTTGTTTTAGGATAGTCATAAACCCTAATGCAACTTATAAACCCTCTTTGCATAGTAATTTCATGAATGACTGTCTTGTAGGATTTACATACATACATACATACATATATATGATCTCGTAGGCATCTAGGTTTCATACACAAATTGCAATAGTTGTAGAGCCAACCTCCTATCAACGAGAGTTGAATAATAGTAAATAGAGAGCTTCTCAACCATAAATGGGATTTGTATACACACACACACCCAACTGAAATAGTATCCTTATTGGCCTTATTGGCACCTCCCCCCAAGATGTAAGTTTTTTATGTTTATAATGTGCCCCCAGTGTCCTTGACATAGAGTTTCTTGACGTTAATTTCAGTCAAACATGTCTTCAATTCATCTTCAAAATATTTTCAATACATCTCCAATGCCTTTTCCACGAAGGTTTATGCATATGTATACATGATTTGAGGGAAACCAATAGTCTCCAACTGACTCTTGAGTACTTGACTATTCATCTTCCATACTTTTGCATTTTTTTTACATTTTTCATATGACAACTTTGACATATTTACAAAATTTGACAAGATGAAGACTAAATACATGATGAAATGGTTTATCATGACCTTATTTGATTAGGGCATATATAAGGATTTTTTTCATATTGATTCTATTGATCTAAAACCATTCTCTTGATCTAAAACCATTCTCAATGCTAAACATATCATCAATGGACTAAAGAACTATCATCATAATGTATGGCATCATGGGAAGTATCATGACTTGCACATAAGGAATTTAAATTATATTGTATATCAAGGTGTATATACATTAAAATCTAGTCCATAATGGTAGACATATACAAAAATTTGGCAAATATGCCAACTCAAAATATTTTTTACAAAATGTGGCATATGCCATGTCTCAAAATCTATATACAATCTACATGCCAAATAGCTACATCAAATACTACAAGTCCACTTGACCCTCAATCTATGATGGATCCTCAATCTGTGATGGATCTTGAAAAAGTGTCCTCTTTGTACCAAAATATCTAGTAATTGATGGAGGTGAAGGTTCCTGCATTAACAAGTCAAAACACAAATTTAATTAATCTCTTCAATGGTAAATAAAAATAAGTTAAAGTTAGTAAATAGATTCTTATCTACTACAATTAAGAACTTTCATATATTAACATACATCTAAATCACTACAATCAACTATAAGACCGCTAGATAATTTATCAATTATTTAGAAAAATTCAATTCAATTACCTTGACTCTATGTTGTTGTTTGGAGAATTGTTCTGCAAATGATTTTCTCTTAAGACGATCAGGTGTCCTAGTGAAGCATGATGGCAAAGGTGGCACATCACTCACATTCTCAAGAGACTACATAAAAGCAAAGTAACATTGAAATAAATTAATATATAATTATTAAACAAAACAGGAAATGCATACATTTAAAATAGGAAATGCACTACACAAAAACTTATCTACTAGAAAACAAGCACATATCACCATCAAGGCCTCCTGCATCAATTAAGAAGGACAAGAATGTAAGACTCTAAATGACTATAATCAAATATTTAAGTTTTCTAAATTATCAATTAAAGTACAATTCAATCAAATTACCTCCACCCTTTGTTGGCGTTGAGAAAGCCGTTCTGCAAATGATAGTCCCTTGGGTCGATCAGGAGTTCGAGAAAAGACTATTGGCAAAGATGCCACATCATTCACATTTTTGATTGACTATAAAATAAAATTAACATCAAGATATAAATTAATATATAATTACTCACAAAGAAATAAATGCATAAAAAAAAGTTGATGTGTACAACAAATTATACTGGCAAGTCCAAGCCAAATTGGATGGCAGACAAAGTTCCATGATGAACTTCTGTAACTCCTCCTCTGTCATCAACTGTTATCCCACTTAGATACATTAGTACTAATAAAGTTGTTTATATATTCAAATGGAATAGACCATAAAATTTAACTTTAAATTTTACCTGCATAAAAGATTGCTCATGCATTTCTCCTTCTCTATTGTTTTACTGATCCAGTAGCTTCTACTCTTGTCCTTGACCCCTCAGCTTGAGTTCTGGACCCCATTGCCTCATCTCATGAATGGAGATCATACTCTGATGTGTTCAATGGTGGCTCACTACTCTCCATAATAGGACCTAAGCATAAATGATTGCAAGAAATGTAATGATGGGGCACACATACATGTCTGGACGACAATGGTCTAGTAGTATCAGGTGATCCAATATCATCACCTTCATCATGTGCTTGTGCAAATTGAGATGTCTGCATAATCAAATGCTTGATCAAAGAGTGTATGGCACTAAGGCCCTATTGTGTTGCATTTGCAACAACGTCTGGGTGCTGCATTGGGGGTGGAGAAGGGATAGTAGGAGGGGGAATATAGGGACCTTGTACTTGTCTAATTACCCCAGGTCTATCTTGAGGCCTTCCCTTGCCCACTCCTTGAAACTCTCTAAAATTAAAATAATTAACATGTTGACCCACGACAAACTCTGCATAGAGTTTATAGAGGAAATACAAAGGCACATCTAAATTGTTGTTGGGTGGTTTATCAAAAACCATCCACCAATGATCCCAAAAGTTTTGACTAATGCCCTCATGAATACACCATTTGATTGAAAACTTGGGCTTATGGACATCAACATGCAATCCGGTTTTAGGATTGATAAAGTGTTGGGCGAACATAGTTTTTGTAATCTCTAAATCTTTGACTTCCTCATATGACAAACCATTAGCATATTCAACCTTCTTGGCTTCTCGCCATTGCCTAAATGATTTGTGTTGGGTTGACAAGGTTTGAATATGATTAATGATTCCCTCTAAATTCGATGTCATTATAGACAATCGAGGGTGGCGGCGATACATTTCTATGATCCTACTTATATGATCAATATTTCTTTGAATATTCTCTTCTATTGTTAGAGGGGGAGGGTTTGGTGGTGGAGGGTTTGAGTTTTCATTTTGTGCATCCATTTTACCTAATTAAATTATAAAACATACCCACTTAGCATAAAAACCAAAAAAATTGCTTGAATATACAAAACAAACAAAAAAAATGCACAGAATCTTACCTCTTTGGATCGAATATCCGTTCCTCAGCTCTGATATCCTTTCTTCGAAGATGAGACTGTATTTTGCAAGCCACGGGTTTGCAAAAACGTAGTCTTTTTTCGCTTTTTATGTTCTCCAAAACGGATATCCGTTTCCAAAACGAATATCCATTTTCTTTTTCTCTATTATTTTCATTGTTTTTTATTTTATTATTTTAGCATTTTTAGCATTTTAAGTATTTAGGCATTTTAGCTATAAAATACAATCCAAATTTTAGAAAGACTATATCATATGAAAGGAGAGATTTTGGACAAACTATCAAAATTTATATAAGATTATGATAATATATATATTTGATTTTTATATGATTAAATACTTATACTAAGGTATCTCATAGTATTTTAAAGGCACTTTTGAATAGATACAGGAGAGAGGGAGATACAGGAGAGAGGTAGATGCAGGTTAGGGGTTAGGGATTAGGACCATTATTTAGGGTTTACAGATTTAGAGAGAGAGACAAAGTACTTTTAACATGCAACCGTAAACCCTAAACCAAAGTAACCCTAAATAATTCTTCCAAATCTTAAACCCTAACCCCTAAACCATAAACCCTAAATAATTCCCCTAAGCCCTAAACCCCAAACCTAAGAAAGGGAGTCCTAGTTTTCTTGTTTCCATTTGCTTCATCGATAAGGGAGAGGGAAAGATAGAGGGGAGAGATAGGATATATAGGAATGATAGGGGAATGATTGGGATGTATGATTAAACCTAACCCCTAACCCCTAACCCCAATTTCCTAACCCCTAAACCCTAAACTTGAGAAACCATAAACCCCTAAATCCTAAACACTAAACCCAAGAAACCCTAAACCTTTATCTCTCTATCTCCCTATCTCACTATCTCCCCATCACTATCATTCCTCTACCTCTCAATCTCTCTCCCTATGCTTTAGCCATGTCCCTCACTCTATATCTCCCTATTGGTCCTCTCTCTCTAAACACTAAACCCTAAACCTCTAAACCTTAACCCCTAAACCCTAAACGTGAGCAACCCTAAACTCTATCTCCTATCTCTCCCTTATCTCCCTATCTCTATCATCCTTCTACCTCTCAATCCTTCTCCCTATTTCTCTAGACATATCGCTCACTCTCTATCTCCCTATCTCTCCCTTTTGTCACCTCTATCTCTCCCTATCTGTCTCCTCTCTCTTTCTATCTAGCTATCTCCAAAACTGAGAAACACTAAACCCAGCTACACCCTAAATCCAATCAACTCTAAACCTATATCTCCCTATCTCTCCCCTATCTCCCTATCTCTATCATCCCTCTACCTCTCTTGATCTCTCTCCCTATGTCCCTGGCCATGTGCCTCACTCTCTATCTCCTTATCTCTCTCCTCCATCTCCTCTCTCTATCTCCCTATAATTCCTCTCTCTATAAACCCTAAATCCAAAACCCTAAACCTCTAAACCTAACCCCTAACCCCTAAACAATTTAAATCCTAAACCCTAAATAATGCCCCTAAACTCTAACCCCTAACCCCTAAACCTGAGAAACCCTAAACCCCTAAACCTTAAACCCCAAACCCCTAAACCCTAAACCCAAGTAACCCTAAAGCACTATCTCCCTATCTCTCCCCTATCTCCCTACCACCTTTGTCCCTCTACCTCTCAATCTCTCTCCCTATGTCTCTAGCCATGTCCCTCACTCTCTATCTCCCTATCTCTCCCCTCAGACTCCTCTATATCTCCCTATCATTCATCTCTCTCTATAAACCCTAAATCCAAAACCCTAAACCTCTAAGCCTAACCCCTAACCCCTAAACAATAAATCCTAAACCCTAAATTATAATGCCCCTAAACCCTAACCCCTAACCCCTAAACCTGAGAAACCCTAAACCCCAAACCCCTAAACCCTAAACCCAAGTAAGCATAAACCACTATCTCCCTATCTCTCCCCTATCTCCCTATCACCTTTGTCCCTCTACCTCTCAATCTCTCTCCCTATGTCTCTTGCCATGTCCCTCACCCTTTATATCCCTATCTCTCCCCTCAGACTCCTCTATATCTCCCTATTGGTCCTTTATCTCTCTCTAAACCCTAAACCCTAAACCTCTAAACCTTAACCCCTAACCCCAAAACCATAAACCCTAACCCCTAAATAATGCCCCTAAACCCAAGCAACCCTAAACCTCTATCTCCCTATCTCTATCATCCCTCTACCTCTCAATCTCTCCCTCTCTCTGTCTTTGGACATGTCTCTCACTCTCTATCTCCTATCTCTCCCAAACTCTATCAGTCCCCTCTCTCTATCTCTCTTTAAACTGTAAACCCTAAACCCCTAAACCCGAGCAACCCTAAACCTCTAAACCCTAAATAATTCCCCTAACCAACCTCTAAACTACTTCTCTATATAGGTGCAACTAATACCACTTTTTCATTGTTTTCCACATTTAATTATATTTTTTTCCATTTTCCAAGTCCTACATGTGTCCAAGTTGTATTGTTTGTCAAGTTTTTAGTCTAATTGTTAGTCCTAGCTCTCATGGTCATTAAAATGTTAGTATATTATAGTTAGATTTGTCCTTCGGTAACATTAATTTACACATTGTTGCACAAACAACCACATTGAAACATAACCTTACCTAATTAAGGTTAACCTTTTAAAAGGTTCTTTCGTAAATGGCGAGCTTAACAAATCCAACTAGTTCAATGTTCTTATAGTCCATGCTTACCCTTCCAAGAGAGTTCATGCCATGTTAACTTTGCATTATGTCCTAACATATCACATGAAGGACATCATCATCACAAGGAATAACAATGTCATGAAGGATTAATGAAGGTGTAGCTTCACCACATAAAGTATCATTCATAATTTTATCACTAGAGGGTAAGGGTATATCATGTGTATCCTTCTCAAACCATGTATCATGAATCAAATCATATGAAGGATTGCGTAAAGAAATTTAGGGCATGAAATCCAAAACGCCCCAAAACACAACCCCTGCTGCCCCACCATTCTTATCCCCGAAATATTGGAACATAGTCTAGAAAAGTGATTATTTCACATGATGAACAAAATTGAATATTTTATTATTGATTATTTGAGTAATTCATTAGTGATGATTCTTAGTGTTTAACAAATCCTTATGGATCAATGTGTAAAGAAGCTACCAATGTTAATTTGCCCTCCTCCTTCACTAGAAACGGTCTTTAAGGAGGTTCATATATTGATGGGAGATCCAAGATTTAAGAGGTGTATTTTCAAAAAGAGTAAAAAGTGTTTTTACCAAATTTTTTTAGAAAATGGATATCTGTTTTGGTTTGGTATCCAAACCAAAATAGATATCTGTTTCAAAGTCAAACTTTGCTAAGTCGCGAATTTGGCTAAGTAAAAATGCAATTTTTTTCCTATTGCCACTGTTTGGCCCGCGATGATCCTGCACATACCCTTATATCAAATTTAAAATTTAAAATTAATTTAATAATCGAAAAACTTAAATAAATTATTAATTTTATAAAACTAAAAATATATAATTATTAACACTATAAAATTTTTAAATTCTAATTAAAAATTAACATACTATATATTTAAAAAATATAAAAAAGCAAAATTAAAAGTAAAAAAAAAATCCAACTAACCAAACAAGTCTTAAATAAATAAAAATAGCTTTTCAAATAAAATTAAAGTAAACAATGCAAATAAAAAATAATAATTCTTAAATACTTTTAAAGTAAAATAAAACAACTTTTAAGTAAATAAAATAACTCATAAGTAAATAAGAATAACTCTTTCAATATTGTCTCATTTGTATATATAACACATGATTGAGAGCAAAGTAAATTTACAAATTATTTACGACCACTTGTTGAAAGCGGGATATGGCATGGCAATGCTTTCACCCCAACTGAAAGGCTAGAGGCACAGAGGGGGCACAACCCTTTTAGAAGCTATAGATAGTGAAACCATGAAAGGGATTATTTATGCATTCAAGAAGCAAAATATACATAATGCAAAATTCAAATCAATATTGACACAATTAGAAGTAGAGATGACCTAATTTTAATGGCCATAATAGGAAAATTTATCAGATTATGGCATGCCCATACTCAAACACACAATTAGATCAAGGAAAAATGAGAAGCATGCCAATATGTCAATTTTTTGCCAAAAGGATTCTTCATAGCAAGGTTTGCATAGAAGGAAGAGCAAGGCAAGATTCTGAATAATATCCTATGGATGATGGAAAATGCATGCCTATATATCCAAAAGTGGTGCCAAAATTTTGATCCCCTGTTATGTCACTATTACCTATTTTACACCCCTTAAAAAAATAGGTAAAGTTGGAGTTTAAATTGTGTTCTTGTTTTCCATCTTGTGTAGTAGCCTTGTGAGTTGAAAGGTGACTTGTCATTTGCATTTGGTCTCAGTTCATCAAGTTTTGACAAAAGTTTGTAGGCTCCAACATCATACTCACTCTAGAAGGAGGTTTCATTGTTTAAAAAGTGATTTTTTATCATGATTTAAATATGTTCCAAGGGGTTCTTCCTTTCTTCTTTGGGTCTTAGGCAAAGAGATTTTATTGTAACTCATTTTGAGACTTGTAACAGAAAAAAGCTTCTATTTTTTCAATAAAACAACAGTTCGCCTTCTCAAATCCATGATTTTTTGTGTGTAATACGGAATGATTTGATGCATTTTTTGTGATTTCTTATGCTATCCTTGAATTATGTCTCATTCAAACACCTTGAATTCAGAAATACACTTGTTTTATGCAGGTCATATGTTGTGTTAGTCAATTTCAATAGATTTTAGTTGTGAAAACATCCATTTTCCTTCAACAATCTTTGAAATTCAAACCTATTTATGAAATACTGATGCATGAACTTGTTCAAAATTGAGTTGTGTGATATAAACCATGTTTTTGTGAGAAATTGTAAGTTGAAACAACAAGTTATAGGTCTTACAAAGTTTGGTGCACCACCTCCTAGGATTTAGATTTCATTTCACAGTATCTTTCTATCCTTTTTGCCATCAAAGCAATAGTATCTAGGAGGTATTTTCAAGGGAACCAACCCATAATCTATACATTCATCTTCATTATGAGCATACCCACAGGCTCGAAGATGTTTCCATGTTTCACGGGATTGTTGAGCCTTCAAGCTTAGCATTTGGGTGCAATCTCCATGACAAAAGTTTTTGGCACGCCCAGTGGGACAGATTGGACTGTTTCAGTCCAAAAGTATGTTCATATATCACTAATATTTGGTGTGTGTGTGTCAGTGATCTCAGCCTTTGGAGGCAAGAAATCAACATACCTAGCGACTCTGAATGGCATTTCTACTGGTTTCAATATGATCGGTGCTAATTTATTTGAAATATTTTTGAGTTTTTCTTGTTTTCAACTTTTTGAATGAATAAGAATGTCTATTTTTTATGGGAATATGTTATATCATCCATCATATCATGAAAATGTTGCTAATCCACCATCTTATCAGCCATACCAAATCAACCACGATGCTAGTTTTAGCCCAAATTTCATGACTTTCCAAGAAAACCAGCATGCCCATTATAATTGCCACTTGCCCACCCTTGCTCAAACATTATATCAGTCTACATATGTTCAAAATCAGCCCCAAGAAGCCCATCTTATTTCCAACTAGCATGGCTATTCTCCCGATCAAACTCCAAATTTTAAAGACATGAGCTTCAGGGATATAAGGTTGTACTTGGAAAGGCAGCTGAGTGAGGTTGGAGGAAATCAAGGGTACGAAGGAGACCAAGAATGTAATTTGCAGCATGAGGAGTTAGCTTATTAGGATTATCTCCATCAGCAAGAGGTGAGACACAAGCAAGACACAAGGAGGATTTCTTGGCCAGGGAAGCTACAACAAAAGAAGAGAAAATGAGACAGTTGTTTGCCCAATTACAAAGGTATGAGGCCCAAGCAGCTTCTCCTTCGACACCTAGTTTTGAAGCATTTTCTCCTTCTACTTTTAATCAACCTATGGAAGATTTTTCCAAACCCAATATTCCAAGTTTGAAGCAAGGAAACTCTTCTGAGCCTCCATGTAGGTCTCCTCAGTTCAAAATTCCAAGTTTTAGAGAGCCCCATCCTTTATAGAGGCCTACACATGTGTAGACTCAATCTATTCCACCTCATGAGCAGCACATCCAAGCCTATCTTAAGTTCAGAGGCTCACAACCTTCTCAATTTCCCATTATGTCAGCCTTCTCATCCCGACACCATTTCCCTCTACAAAGGTGGACCGGTTGTTTCAAGAGCTAGCTGGTTTGATAAGAAGGAAGAGGAGGAGGTTGAAGGAGAGGAAGAATCATCTGATGTTTATGAGTTTGCATGTGTTATGGAAGGCACAAGATCAGATCTTGTACAAATAAAAGATGAGGATGAGCAGTTAAAAGGATGTATTTTGGGACAAGCAAATGTTAGGGAGGAAAGAGAGTTGGTTTCATTGTTTGATCAACTCCCATGCTTTATTGAAGAAGAGGAGGACATTAAAAACCAAGATGCTTTGTTGGCCAGTGAGGACAAGGCTGAGCATGATGTCAAATCAGATCTTTTACTCCATGAGGAAAATCTTTTCTGTGACATCATAGAAGACTTTTGTTCAAACTTGGACATTAAGCAAGCATCTCCAATAAAAGAAGTTCATGAATGTCATGAAGAAGAGGTATTGGAGGAAAACATAATCAGCTCCTCTATTCAGGAATGTGAGAGGCAAGGGTTTGAAGAGCAACCAAATGGGAACATGCATGCACAAGAGGTTAGTATTCTTCAAAGTGATCCTAATGAGTGTCATTTTTGGGATGATTTGGAAGAGTTTTGTGCAAGTCTTGATGTGAAACCAGCTCCTATAAATGAAGAAAAACATGAGCTTGTTGAGTGCAAAGATGAAACCATTCTTTCAAAAGAGATAGAGCAATAGTTGGATCAGCCTAAGCAACTAGTTGTTGAAGAGGTAAGCCATGAAGAAGAGGTTAAGACAGGTTGTTTTGGCTCCTTTTCAAGAGGTTGCCCCATTAGATTCTTTGTTGAGATGGAGTCCCAAGTTCAAGAAGACTAACCAAGGCATTCTCTTTCACTCACCCACCATTCATTGGAGGTATAAAATGAAGTGTATGTTTTGGTTTTTGAAGAAGAGGGGGAGCTTGCAAACATGAATATGGTTCTTCTTTGTTGCCAGTATCTTCTTGTTGCTGCCATGAATGGAAAATGCCAGAAAATCATGAGAAAAGGTAGCTATTTTGTCCTACCATTCAATGGCTTTGTTTAGCTTATTGTATGCCATGGTAGTTTAGGTAGGTAGGTCAGTTGTTATCTTCTTGTTTTCCTCCAAGTGTTGATGCACAGTTTGTTTGTCCTATTAGAGGACCGTTCAAGTCTTGTTTTTCTGTTGTTCATGTTTCTAACAATTGAGTTACAGGTTTTCTGAGTTTGTAAAAGTCTACTTTTGACTCCATTTCCCAATGAATATGCAAGGCAACTGGTCCTATGTGTTTTAGCAGGTAAAACATCAATAGAGGTCATCAAAGATGTTACCTATTTTACGCCCCTTAAAAAAATAGGTAAAGTTGGAGTTTAAATTGTGTTCTTGTTTGCCATCTTGTGTAGTATCCTTGTGAGTTGAAAGGTGACTTGTCATTTGTGTTTGGTCTCAGTTCATCAAGTTTTGACAGAAGTTTGTAGGCTCCAACATCATACTCACTCTAGAAGGAGGTTTCATTGTTTAAAAAGTGGTTTTTACCATGATTTAAATATGTTCCAAGGGGCTCTTCCTTTCTTCTTTGGGCTTTAGGCAAAGAGATTTTATTGTAACTCATTTTCAGACTTGTAACAGAAAAAAGCTTCTATTTTTTCAATAAAAATAGCAGTTGGCCTTCTCAAATCCATGATTTTTTGTGTGCAATATGGAATGATTTGATGCAATTTTTGTGATTTCTTATGCTATCCTTGAATTTTGTCTCATTCAAACACCTTGAATTCAAAAATACACTTGTTTTATGCAGGTCATAGGTTGTGTTAGTCAATTTCAATGAATTTTAGTTGTGAAAACATCCATTTTCCTTCAACAATATTTGAAATTCAAACCTCTTTATGAAATACTGATGCATGAACTTGTTCAAAACTGAGTTGTGTGATATAAACCTTGTTTTTGTGAGAAATTGTAAGTTGAAACAAGTTATAGGTCTTCATACAAAGTTTGGTGCATCGCCTCCTAGGATTTAGATTTCATTTTACAGTATCTTTCTATCCTTTTTCCCATCAAAGCAATATTATCTAGGAGGTATTTTCAAGGGAACCAACCCATAATCTGGAGATTCATCTTCATTATGAGCATACCCACAAGCTCGAAGATATTTCCATGTTTCACAGGATTGCTAAGCCTTCAAGCTTAGCATCTAGGTACAATCTCCGTGACAATAGTCACATCACTCAATATCCAATCTGGATTAGACTATACAACTTACCAAAACAATATTGGTCATTGGAAGGATTGGCCAAATTGGGAATGGAATTTAAAAATTCTCATCAATAGATGAAAAGTACTAAATGGTAATTCCAAATTTTATGCCCACATCTTTGTGATGACTAGTAAGGATTTTCTATTTAGTCCATCACTTTGGAGGATGAAGGTGGCAATGGAAGTGATCAATGGAGGTTGAAGAGATCAAAAAGATTGTTGAGTTAAAGAACAAGGATGAAATGTCCCCAAATAAAAGATTTTACTAATTTCTTTAAAATACATAAATACATAGAAAATATGAGATAAAATAACATATTCCAAACCCTCCTCAGACTATTTTAGAAAATATAGAGAAACACCCACAAAAAAATTAGTTGTTTCTTCATTAATCTTGCACCTGAATTGACAATTTTTACACATAAATCACTGGTACTTCTTCTATTGATATGTCTGATTTTTACATAATAAATATGCTATTACAACATAAAAATCTCTAGTATAAATAGTAGCAACAAATATTAAAGTAAACCCACAAAATCTACTACAAACATAATGCTTCTAACATCCCGGATTTGATAATTTTGGCACTAAATTGCACACAACTACAACACAAATTGGAAGAGATGTCTTGGACACTCTAATGTAAATAAAATAACTTTTGTAAAACACTTACAATAAAAATAACAACAACAAGCATGTTCTGAGACAAATTTAAAACATTCTTTGAAAACCCATCAACACCCTCTCACCAAATTCAACAGTTTTTGTACCATCTAATGAAATATAACTTTTTAAAATGAAATGGATGAACAAGAAGAATGGAAAAGAGTTGTTATAAAGTATATAAAATAGAATAAATACACAACAATAAATGAAACTAAACTATGTGTGATAGGTGAAAGTCAGGTGTGGAAGATCAGACATAGTCATGAAACCCTAACCCTACCATCATCAAGGAATCTAATCTAAATGAAGCCAAAAGAACAATGCAATGCAAGCATAACATCACCTAGACCGTGCGATTCCTTGTTTGAGAGAGGAATGTGGACTGCTTCTTCAATAATGAACAATCACAAAGCTGAAAGCTGCCATTGATGGATGATAAAAGCTCAAATGCTCGAATGCTCAAGATGATAATGGAGTTGCTATATGATTGCTGGATTGCTAGATTTCTGGATTTCTGGGGGGTGTCTCATATGGAATGAGAGGCTGTTTATATAGGACTCAACCAAGATCAATCAACGGTGGAGATTCAAAGGCTATGTGAATGGCTAAGATTGAAAGTTACTAAATTTAGGTCCAATTAGTTGTACATGTGAAGGATTTTAAATGAAAGTTGTCTTACAACACATGATAAATGGAAAATGGACAAGTGTTGAAATGTGATAAATGATAAAGGCTTAATTCAAATAAAGTATTTGAATTAGTGGGATATGAGTTGGAAACTAATTAAATAAATAAAATTTATTTAATTAATATGATAAATGCATAAAATGAGATAAGACATGATGTGGAATTAATTAAATAAATACAATTTATTTAATTAATTGGCTAAGTGAATGAGAATGGGATTTTAATTAAATAAATAAAATTTATTTAATTAATTGGATAATGGATTAGGGATTTAACAAGGTGTCGCTAGACATGGACAAATTTGGGTGTCTACATTTTGCCCCTCTTTGATACAATGTTCGATAGAACGTTGTGTCAAAGAAGATGTTAAACAAGTTATGCCCCAGTGTAACTGGCAGGTTATGCCCCCTCGAGAGGTAAGCCAGGCGAACCAGGAAAGACTGGGTTGGCGCTCGATAGAAGAAAAGGCAGAAAAGAGGGCAGATGCGAAGAAAATAGGCTGTGGTATAGAAGAATTAGGGTTTGGAGAAGGGCTATAAGTAGGGGCTGCAAGGGCAAATAGGCTCATTTGTGCTCATTTGTGCTTAGAAACCTAGAGAAATCCAGAGCTCCTGAGAGTGAGAGTGGCAGAGCTAGCAGGATGGTGATTCCACGCAGAGATCATCGTGCGGAGCGAGTGAGGACACATGGACGACCAGAGGGAGCAGGCGCACCGGTATGTCCCAAAACTTTTCCCAAAAGCGTGCATTTAATAGCCTAGAAGCGTAATTAATTCACACACGTCACCAAAAGCGACTAGTTTAGGACCTGGCACATATAGCTCGCTTATGTAGGAGTAGAGGTCGCTTAGAGTAATATAGGTCGCTTATGGGCGCGGGTAGGTCGCTTAGGAAAAAAGTGGTCGCATCCTGTCGGCGGGAAAAGAGCAGCGGAAATGCGCGTGTAGATAAAAAACTAGTCGCTTATGAGCAGAGAGTAGTCGCATAGGGTAGTTGAGCTCGCTTAGGACTAGAAATAGACCGCATATAGTTGATAGCGCGCATATAGGGCGAAAATGGTCGCTTAGTGTGAGTTAGCTCGCTTATGATGATAAAATAGGCGCATATAGGAAAACGGCTCGCTTTTGGAGTAAAAAGACGCGCATGTGGGATAGGGCTCGCAGATAAAGTAAGGATGAGCGCATATGGTAATAGTGGTCGCTTTTAGGAAAACAGTGAGCGCATGTGCAAAAGAGCTCGCATGTAGGCAAAACAGAGGCGCATATAGTGAAAGGGGTCGCTAATGAGCAGAAATAGGTCGCTTGTGGTAAAGTGAACCGCATATGGTAGGTGTAGGAGAAAATAGCAGATAGATAGGCAGAGTTTGATATGAATGATTAACGGAATGGACTGACAAGGGTAAATGGATGATGCAGGATGTACTACCGCCATTGCTATCACGGGAGCCCCATCCGAGAGATTTGCGGCTAGTGAGACAGTTGGATGCAGAGGAGCTACTGGTGTTAGAGATTCTGGGCTTAGAGCATGTGTCACGATTAGAGCCAGTGCAGGCACATCGAGGGCTGATGACTGCGATGGTGGAGCGATGGATGAGCGAGCACAGTTCATTCTTGTTACCGACAGGAGAGGCGACCATCACCTTAGAGGATGTGTTCCGGATTTTGAGGATTCCGATAGATGGGGATCGGGTAGATTATGATCCGGAGATGGGCCCAGCTGCATTCAGGAGATTGTTTGGGACACCAGACATCGGAGCAGAGGGTTCGGAGATACCGATGGGGAGGATGGAGGAGCTCTGTGACAGGTTGCAGCGAGTGGTAGTGGCTATCATTAGATGGCTGGTGGGTGATAGGAGAGCGAGAGGGTTTCCTGTAGGATGGGGGACAGTGATGGAGGGCATGTTCTCCTATGGCACGAGATATGCATGGGCAGAGTGCGTGTTGGGACAGCTCTATCACTACCTACATGATTGTGCATATATGTTCGGAGCCAGTATGTCAGCAGGAGTGACAGTGTTGCACGTATGGGCTTATGAGCACATTCCAGTGACGAGACCAGAGGGATGGGTGGCTAGAGCAGCAGGAGAGCCATTTGCACGGATGTATAGAGGATCCTTGACATATCGACAGCGCCGAGGGGTGGTATACTGGCGACGGAGGTTGGATGAGATAGACAGGTTTGTATGGAGGCCATGGCTAGGATGTGAGCAGTGGGAGGAGGAGGATGCCGAGCTTGCTTATGCGAGACAGGCGAGGTACATTTTTGGACGCGGCTTGTACATTATCGAGCGCTATTTGCCAGAGAGAGCCCTGAGGCAGTTTGGAGAGGCACAGGCAGTACCTGTAGGGGATGCCATTTTTGGGAGGACGAGGCAGGAGGTGTTCGATTGGGGTCCAGAGGTTGTGGTGGACACAGCCTTGGCAGAGAGAGATGGATTGCAGCCAGTAGCATGGCAGTGGAGACAGGGTCCGGCAGAGCCAGGTACATTGCCAGAGTATGATGCATACTGGGCGACAGCTAGGCCGACTCGGTTGACACGAGATGGAGAGATTGGGGAGATTGGGATGGAGAGACCAGTCCGGAGGCGACGACGACGGGCTCCACCAGCACAGGCAGTAGTGCCAGCTGCACCAGGGATACAGATGCCAGGGCAGGTGCCAGGTCAGCCAGCTATATTAGCACAGCCACAGGCACAGATCGGAGCAGGGGATGATGTGGGCATTCAGCAGCTGCGGAGACGGATCAGGGAGGAGAGGAGATGGAGGCAGCGAGCACAGATGAGGCTGAGGAGGGTGGAGATGGATAGGCATCAGGCCGTGATCAGTTTGAGGCACGCTAGAGCACAGGCACAGACTTATCAGGCTCAGCTACAGCTGGGAGCACAGAGAGGAGATGGACAGGATGATGGTGCGCTCGCGAGAGTTATAGGAGAGAGGGATACAGCTAGGCAGCATGAGCAGATGATGAGGCTTGAGCGAGATACTGCAGTACAGCAGGAGCAGGCTATGAGAGCAGAGAGAGATGGTCTGCGAGCTGAGAGAGATAGGGCAGTACAGCAGCTGCAGGTTATGACTAGTGAGCGGGATAGAGCAGTGACTGCCTTGGGGACGGATGGAGCTACTATGTACTTAGCCACACAGTTGACAGCAGTACAGGCCGAGCTTCGGAGAGTGCAGGGTGAGGCTGAGTATTATAGAGGCTTATATTATGGAGCTGTGCCGGCAGAGCAGAGACAGCCTAGCTTCAGGAGCAGGTCAGGGGCTTCGAGCTCACGGAGGTCAGGTGGATCTCGGTCAGTGGCTTCAGTGATGGGGCCACCGAGAGATGGAGGACCAGGTACAGGACCTGTTGGTGGTGGTGGTCAGGGTGAGGGAGCTGGCAGTAGTCGCTAGGGCATACCTTGTTGACATTGTATCATGATGAGGCCTA
Organism: Cunninghamia lanceolata; assembly: GCA_027924645.1. Taxonomy (NCBI): domain Eukaryota; kingdom Viridiplantae; phylum Streptophyta; class Pinopsida; order Cupressales; family Cupressaceae; genus Cunninghamia; species Cunninghamia lanceolata. The sequence goes on from BSBN01000523.1 coordinate 10,079,747, forward strand.
GAGCCATTGTTGTACATTCATTCTTTGCAGGGCTCAGCTTGTATTGTAGACACTTGTATTTTGACACACATGTATATATATATATATGGCAGTTTTGGCGATCTATATGATGTTATATTGGTTGTGATGTTGATATTATGATGGCTATGCATGTTATGTGTATGGATTATATATGGATTATGAATGGATATTTATGCAAATGGTAATGGATAGAAAATATTTGAAAATGTAAATGGTAAGGATATGGATAGATGTATGCATATAGGTAGATGGTAAAGAAAAAGATATGTAATGGACTTATGTATGGCTAACACTTGTTTTGCAGGAGCGGGAATATGGACAAAGGATGATGGAGATGATTGATCTTGGCTAAGGATGATGGAGCGAATGGATAGATAAAATGGATAAGATGATGATGGGCAGCTTTCAAGTAATTGCTCAAAATGAAAAGAAATGCAGTCCTTATGTTTGATATAGCATATGGATGTTATGCACCAGGGTATAAGAGACCAAGGTGTCGAGGTATCCAATGCGCAACTAACGTGTTACAATCTTGTCTGAACGCATGTGGTCAAGATGGTGAGCCAACATCCACAAGATATGAATAACAGCTAGTGTTGGACTTTGACGCTACAAACAATGGTTTGAGCTTATCTCCACTACACATAATGATAGCTTGCTGGTTATATGTATGGAGTTAGTCTTAACATAGAATAGTCTCTAATGCATAAGAGACTGTTTAGCTTCTCAGATGCTAGAGATATTGATATGTAAGATGCTAATCCCAACACGTACAAGATACCAAGACGCATAGGAAGAGAATAAGATCATCCCGCAAACACGGCATACGAAAGCTATATGACCATGCCCCAGTCCTTACTTCATCGCAACATACCAAGATATAAATAGATCAAGGCAGTCTTGACTAGGTACAGAAAAGGGACAAAAGATAAATCAAAAGATAAAACAAAAGATACTGTCATCACGTTCTCTTGCCAAATGTTGAGTGCTCTTGGATAGATCAAGCTGGCGCCTTGTTAAGAGGAAAGCTACATCCTGTTGAAGGCTAAAGTTGGTGATAAATAGCTATAGCAAATGTTGGCTTAAGGCATGCGGACAAATAGCTTCTGGCTTACCTATGATTGGTTATAGTGCTGGAGCTTGCAATATACACATGGTTTGCTTCCTGTTTGAGCTGATCAAAGAGGAGAAGATGGATGATGAATGAAGATGAAGAAGATGGGGGGATCATCGGTGCTTGAGTACTGGAAACTTCCTTCGTATTCCAGACTGCCTACATACCCTGTATCCACGGGATCAAAGCACATTTGTGATGAAGATGAGACATGATGAATATGTAGTTCTAGGTTTTATTGATGATGTAAGTGATGAAAGATAGAAGAATATGAGCTGAAAGATTGAAGAATGTTTAGAATGACAGATGACTGATGAAAGGGGCTATCGTCTTAGCCTGAATCAGAGTGCTTCCTTCGCATCTCAGATTGCCTACATACCCTGTATCCACGGGATCAAGGCGTCAACGATAGAGCTGGATGTAGTTCTTATTGATGTGGCTAATCGATTGGATGTTTGATCAAGCGATGTTTGTTGCGATTGTTGGATGATTGTGGATGAATTGTGAAGGTATGAGTCCTGGTTGCAAGTCGTTAGGTCATAGTTGTCGGTGGACATGTGCCATGGCTGAAGTTGATAAGGTGTGCTGTGTTGAAAGCTGAGTTGGTTGATGTGTTATGAGCTAGAGATAACAGGATCCACTTCCAAATAAGACTCAACAAATGCCCCCAGTGTGGGATGAGGTTTATTATGCAGAAGCGACAATGCAGAAAAGATGTGGCCAAAATGCTAAGGTGCCAAAAGATATAGATATCACGACAATGTCTCACATATGATAGCTAGCATTGGCAAAGGATGAAGAGGAAAGGCTATGTGTGAGATTGCGATAGGGCTTATGAAAATAGCTTATACAAGATGCAGTGGGGAAAATGATCAAAACGAACCAGACAAATGAGGGAAGCTGGTCACTACACATAGCGCCTGTTTGCCAGGTTTTCACTATGGTACTTATCCAAGGCGCCTGTTTACCAGGTTTTCACCAGAGGACGGATTATTTATCTTATTTTTGTTTTTGTTTTTTTTTTTTTTTTTGTTTTTTTGTTTTTTTTTTTTTTTTTGACATTTTTTGATTTTTTTTTTTTGTGTTTTTGGTGTTTTTGTGGGATAGCTGAGATTCATGGATAGAACTTCTTGAGATGAACGCTGTTGACGGGTTCATCCAAGGGAATGCCTTCAGGTGTTGACAAAGTGTATGCACCAGATCCATAAACTGCTGTGATAATGAAAGGACCAAGCCAATTTGGTTCAAACTTGCCCTGTTTCTCTCGATGTTGTTGATTCCTTTGGTTTTCTTTAAGGACAAGGTCGCCAACCTGAAATCTGCGTTCTCTGATCTTTTTGTTGTAGCTGCGGCGTAGCCGGTTTTGATAGACTTGAAGATGGTTCAATGCTGTAAGGCGGCGTTCATCTAAGAGCTCAAGATCATGGAGTCGGGAGACTCGATATTCTTCATCTGAAACAGTATGTTGCAAGGATATGCGCAAAGAGGGGATCTCAACCTCGATAGGCAAAATAGCTTCAGTGCCATAGACTAGAGCATAGGGTGTGGCGCCAGTAGGAGTTCTGACACTTGTTCTATATGCCCATAAAGCAGGATGCAGTTGTAGATGCCAATCTCGACCAGTTTCGTTAACAGTCTTTTTAAGGATCTTGATGATTGTCTTATTAGAGGCTTCAGCTTGACCATTGCTCTGAGGATAATAAGGCGTAGAGAACCTATGTTGAATATGAAACTTATTGCAAAGATCTCTAACCTCTTGGTTCTTGAAAGGCCGGCCATTATCTGTGACAATAGCTTGAGGAACTCCATAACGGCAGATGATGTAATGTAGGATGAATTTAGCTATTTGTTTACCTGTGATGTAGGTCATTGGTATGGCTTCTACCCACTTTGTGAAATACTCAGTGGCAGTGATAATAAACTTATGACCATTTGATGAAGTAGGATGGATTTTACCCACAAGATCAAGTCCCCATTGCGAAAAAGGCCATGGAGTGACAATAGGCTGAAGCTCATGTGCTGGTGCATGTATTAGATCTCCATGTTTCTGGCATTGTAGACATCGCTTTGCAAATTGTTGGGCATCTTTTTCCATAGTTGGCCAATAGTATCCTGCTCGCAGAAGTTTCTTAACAAGGCCAGGGCCAGCGGAATGCGAACCGCAGACACCTTCATGTACTTCACGTAAGGCCGTTTTTGCTTCCTCAGAATCAAGACATCTAAGAAGGATACCATCAAGACTTCGGCGATAAAGGGTGTCTCCTAAGATAGTGTAACGAGAGGCTCGACGGATAAAAGTTTTACGTTGGGTGTTGGATAGTTGAAGAGGCAAGGTGTGATTACGGAGATACTCGTATATATTTTTGTACCACAACGAGTTGGGACCAACAATCTCACATATGAGCTCAGACTGTGGAACTTCAAATGCGGGGATCAAAAGCTGTTCGACCAAGAATTCACATTTATGGGTGTTAGATGGCATGTCTAAAAGAGACCCAATCATAGCCATGGCATCAGCTGCTCTGTTTTGTAGTCTTGGAATTTGCTCAAAGGTAATGTCCTCGAAATATTGCTTGAAATCATCCACCATTAGTTTGTATGGAAGAAGCTTCTCGTCTTTTGTTTGATATTCATCTAAGACCTGTTTGATAACTAGCTGAGAATCACCAAAGACTCGTAACTGTTTGATAGCCCATTGTACTGCCATGCGCAAACCTGTGATTAAAGCTTCATACTCTGCTATGTTATTGGTACAGGGGAATGCTATTCTGTATGATTTAGGTATGCAGTCTCCTTGGGGAGTGACAAACAAGATACCTGCTCCAGATCCGTGTTGAGTGTATGATCCATCAAAGTATAGCTGCCATCGTGCTGGGGAGCTGAAAGTAAACAATCCTTCATCAGGGAATTCGGGATATATTGGCTGAATGTCTGTGATAGGTGCTGCAGCTAATTGATCAGCAATGACTTGTCCTTTGATAGCTTTACGGTTCACATATTGTATGTCAAATTCACTCAAGATCATAACCCATTTTGCTAATCTCCCTGTGAGAAGTGCTTTTGAAAGGAGATACTTGAGGGGATCCACATTAGAGATGAGCTTGGTTGTTTGGTTCAACATATAATGTCGCAACTTTTGGGAAGCAAACACTAATGCTAAACAAGCTTTTTCCATGAATGAGTAATTAAGTTCATATCCCACAAGAGTTCTGCTAATGTAATAGATGGCTTGTTCTTTTCCTGAATCATCATGTTGAGCTAGAAGTGCACCTAATGCTGCGGTTGTTGATGATATATAAAGCAGTAATGGACGATCAAGTACAGGAGGTATTAACACAGGAGGTGTTGCCAAGTATTCCTTTATCTTATCAAAAGCCTGTTGACACTTTTCATCCCACTTAAAAGGTTCACCCTTGCGAAGAAGATGCTGAAAAGGATGACATTTATCTGCGAGTTGTGAGATAAATCTGCGGATAGATTGTAGCCTACCTGTAAACTGCGGAGCTGTTTGAGATTCGTTGGTGGAGGCATTTCTATGATAGCTTTTACCTTAGCTGGGTCCACTTCTATGCCTCGTCGAGACACAATATATCCCAATAGTTTTCCTGATGTTACACCAAATACACACTTCTTTGGATTTAGTCTGACTTGGTATTTCTCTAATCGATCAAAAATTTGTGCCAATACTGGTAGATGTCCTTCCCTTGTCTTAGATTTTCCCAGGATGTCATCAACATAGTCTTCCATGATAGTATGAAAAAGGTCATGAAAAATAACTGTCATGGCTCGTTGATAGGTAGCTCCAGCATTTTTGAGACCAAAAGGCATTACAACCCAGCAATATGTGCCCCATGGACAAATAAAAGACGTTTTATCTTGATCTTCCTCTGCTATTCTGATTTGATTATAACCAGAAAATCCATCCATCAAAGATAGCATTTCATGTCCTGCTGTAAGATCAACAATGTTGTCTATGCTTGGTAATGGAAAATCGTCTTTAGGACATGCTTTGTTAAGATCTCTAAAGTCCGTGCAGCAACGAACTCGTCCATCTGGTTTTGCTACAGGTACCAAGTTTGAAACCCATTCTGGATAATCAATAGGCTTTATGAACTTTGCTTCTAATAGTTTCTGAATTTCGGCTTTAACCAATAAGGCAACTTGTGGATGCATTTTGCGCAATTTTTGTTTGACAGGCTTTGCATCAGGGAATACTGCTAAATGATGTACCACAAGTGAAGGATCTAGTCCTGGCATGTCTGCATAAGTCCATGCAAAATTTATAGCTCGTCTCAGGAAGAATGCTGTGAAGTTCTTTCGTTCTTGCTCTGATAGTGATGCTGCCAAAAAGGTGATCTTCGGATTTTGTTCTGTTCCCAAGTTCATGTCTTGTGATTTTTCAACTAGCACAGTTGATTTCTCATGGTAATCAGCGGTGACAGGAAGATCAAATCCCTCATCCTCAGGTGCCTCAGAGAGGTTTTCACCTTCGGATACGTCCTTTATTTTTACTTTTTCACGGTCAAGAGGCGCCTTGCGGTTTTCACCTAGTGACCTATTTTGTTGAATTTTGTTTATTTCACTTTTGCGACTGAAGGATTTGATACTTCCGCCAAAATATGCTAGTTTAGGTAATTCCATCATGAACCCTGCTTTGTGATCACCCAATGGGATACCTTGTCTCAAACCCATGAATTCTGCAATGGCTTCGTCATTTTCAAATGTATCTAATATCGGTGCCCCCTGTTGGTCCCAATCGATGAGGTCAGGATATACGAGTGAGAGGCTAATGGAGGGATCGTGATGGCTAGAAGAGATTGCGGAAAACATGAAGATGGAATGTTCTTGAAAGAGGTCGGTGATATGAAGGGAGGAGTTGTCGATGGTATCCGAGTTAGAAGTCTCTCCTACCGAAGAAGATCCAACGTCAATATCAGAAATACACTTAATGTCTTTGGATCGCGGTACCTCCGGTTGGTAACCAAGGCCTTGCTTATTAAACTTCTTAGACACAATAAGGGGCTCAATAGGTCCTTGTTCCTGTGATCCCAAGCCGCCATGTCCTTTATAGCCCATGTTCTTGATGATACGAAACCCGTTGTTGTATCGCTCTACTTCAAGTTGGACTTGGTCATTTTCATCAAAGAATATCCAAGAGTTTATGTCCTCAATATCTTCGTCATCCAAGAAACCACCTTTAATGAATACGGTAGGGGGAGCTTTGATAACAGCGGAAGATGAAGTGGGCTTAGATATAGAAAGCTTACCGTGGGATTTAGGAGATAACGGAAGGGTGCCAACGCAACAGGATTCCTGCAATTTGTACTCACCAAGGCCATGTTCGATATATTTGATATGGAGGTTGGAAGCGGCTTTGCTAGATGAGGGCTTGAGGAGATCGGATGGGTCGACATAGGAGGATGATGGATATGCCTCGGTGTTGAGAGGGATACGGTTTGGACTCTGATATTTAGCTTGAAAAGCACGGCAAAACTCAAATGGATTAGGATCAGCGTGAATGGTAACTTCAACACCCTTATGCAGAAATTTAAGGCATTGGTGATATGTAGATGGAACTGCTTTAAGGGTATGGATCCAAGGGCGACCGAGGATGATGTTGTAAGGCAGATCAATATCAAGGACTTGACAGCGAGTTTCTGTAATGACCGGTCCAACTTGAATAGGCAACAAGATGATCCCTTCAGTATCTCTTTCAGCGTCATCATATGCTCTGATAGTTATAACCTTGGAGGTGTCAACATTTTTCTCAGAATATCCCAATTGTTTGATAAGTTTCAAAGAACATATATTTAGACCAGCTCCCCCATCTATCAAGACTCGTTTGATACGGCGTTGGTTAACAAATACTTCAATATGGAGGGCCTCATTGTGTGACGGATGCATGGAGGGTTGAAGATCTTTGTCAGAAAAGGTTAAATGACAAGGGGCTGCAATGCTAGCGACCATGGATTGAAATTGTGTGATATTAATATTATTAGGCACCGAAGATTCTTGTAAAGCCTTATCAAGGATAGCTTTATGTGCGGGGGATATGCGGAGCAGCTCAAGGATAGATATGTGTGCGGGTGTTTTGCCAAGGTGATCCAAGAGGTTATAGTCAGAGAGAGGTCGAGGAGGATGAGGAGGTGCTCCTTGAACGGTAACGCGACCTCTTCGCGTGGTTACGGCACAATCAGGTGCCCCTTGGATGGTAATGGTAGAAATGCGAGCATGGTCAATGCGGCCAATGGTAGATGATGCATAGCTATAGGGAATAGCATTTCCAGCTTGAAGGTTATTTGTCTGATCATGAGATGGAAGTGGATTCTTGAAAGTCTCTAGATCATAGTTTGATGTGGATTGTTGAGCAGGTTGAGGTGTTGAAGGTGTGACGTTGATTAGACCTTGATCAATGCAGTCTTGGATAACATGTTTTAAGCGCATACAACCATTTGTTTTGTGTCCTTTAACTCGATGGTAATCACAATACTCATTCTCTTTGTACCAAGGAGCTCGAAAGAGTGGTTCGCCATTTGGTGGTGCATCGGGTAGAATAACATCTCCGGCTTGAAGCAGCTTTCGAAGAATAACTTCCATGGGTTCCACTAATGGTGTAAATTGTCGGCGTGGATTAGAAGTTTGGCGTTGGTTTCTTCATTGTGGAAAAGACTGTCTTGGTGGAGAGGCTGCTTGAATGTTGATAGGAGCTCTCATAGTTTGGATATTCTTTGTATCAACAATACCGTCATTGACAACATTCTTGTTCTTGTTCCAAAAGTGAGACTTATCATTGGAATTTTGGGGAGAATCTTTGTTATCACGAAAGATCTTGATAGTTCCTTTGGCAATTAAGGCTCGTTCAATAATAACTCCTTTGGAAACTAGTTCGTCAAAGGTGCTAGCACTTTGCAATTGTAATTGGAATGACAGCTCAGGATGAAGATTTTGAACAAAGATGTCAAGCTGTTGTTTCTCAGGGATTTCCCATGATAATTTGCTAGCCATATTACGCCATCGCTGGGTAAATGAGGAAAAGGTTTCACCATTGCGTTGTTTGTTGTTGACAATGTCATTCATGTTTACCTCATGTTCAATATTGAAGGCAAAGTGTGATCGAAACTTGGTTGCCAATTCGGAAAAAGTCTTAATTCCTGGAGGTAAATGGGAAAACCATTCGAGAGCTTGTCCTGCTAAGCTTCGAGGAAATAGTCTCAAAAGATATGTATCATCATAGGCAACATCGAGACATGCCACGAAAAAGGCTCGAAGATGGTCATCCGGATTTCCTTTCCCTTTGTACTTATCAAATTGTGGGATTTCAAAATGTGGTGGAAAAGGTATCATATTAAGAGACTTGTCAAATGGATAAGCGCATATGTTTTCGAGAGAGAAGGGTTTCTTGCCTTGTCCGACCCTTTCATCGATCATCTGTTGGATATCGGCTGAGGATAACTGCTGTTGTTGCAAAGGGGGTGGAGTGTGATATGAAACATATTGTGGTTGCGGTTGTGGTATATGTGGAGTTGTGACAGTTTGTTGTGGTTGTGGGATGTACGAAGCTGTAACGGTTTGTTGGGGTTGTGTGCCCACAATGTATGTCGAAGGAGTGGTATGTGACATGTATGTGTTAGAAGATTGCTGTCCTTGAGACACAAGTGGTAAGTGGGTGTGCATTACATGAGAAGTGGATGTGGGATTGATAGTAGCAGATGGTTGGGAAATTGGAATTGAATTCATGACATGGTAAGTGACGGAGGGATTGGTAGATACAACAGAAGGGTGAACATTGGGATTGGTATTTTGGACAATATGAGGATTGGTATATGTCATGTGTTGGGTGATATTAGAGAAGCCTTGGGTAGCATAAGATGGATTGATAGTGTGTGAAGGATGGGAAGAAGAGGACAGCATGGATGTAAGTTGATCAACATAAGCGATCTGATTGTTTGGATTGGCTTGAGAAATGAGGGGATCACTCATGTCAATAAGGCTAACATTGGGATTATGGGATAACATGAAGGAATTAGCAGTTGGTGTATGAGATGTGGTAGATTGCAATGGTTGTGAAGCATGGAGGACATGTGTTGTTGGAATGGTTTGAGAGGTATGCACACCATAAGATATGGGAATTGCTTGTGATGCTCGAAGTGTTTGTGCTTGCGTTACATGGACAGCTTGTGTGACGTGAGGCATGGAAACAGTCATGGTAGAAGGAGAGATATGTTGAGGGACATGAAAAGGTGGGATGTTGAGATTTTGTGACATGAGAGGAAGCACATTGGTGGGCACTATCAATGGTTCTAAGGTATGCTCTGATCGTGGTAACTCAAATGAAGCAACAAGAGGTAATGAGGATGGTGTTTGCGAGGTAATAGGAGATGATGTGACTATAGTAGATGGTTTATTCGCAACAACAGCAGTAGTGTTGGGATCGTGCTCTCTAATAGTGGATATATCAAAGTCTTTAGGTAGTTTAGCACCCATGCGAGCAAGTTGGAGAAAACAGCGATCAGGCTCAGATATCATGAGTTTCTCAACTTGGTCCCATAGATAGGTATCTTGAAATTCTGATGAGTCGTCTTGAGATTGTTCTTCGAAAGTTTCCAAGGATGGTAGAGGATGCATTTGTTGTGAAGATGATTCGCCCCTAGTGTACCCTTGAGGTATAAACATATGAGAAGGCATACCAGTTGTGAATTGAGTTGCGTCCTTAAGAGGTGTTGTGAATTGTTTCATCTCAGCTTGCAATTTGGCATCCATTTCAGCTTTCAATTTGGCTTCTACTTCAGCGCGATATTGACTCCTAGTTTGAGGCATGATGAAGTTGAGCTTGTCAAAGTTTTAAGACCCAAAAGATGATAGTTGGCTGATTGGTTGTTGTTTTGGTTTTTTTGCTAGTTTGGCTAAGTTGCTTGGTTGATTTGGTTTGGCTGAGTTGTTGTTGGTTGTCCCTAGAGGTAGCTTAATCACTCAAGGGAAAGATTGTTTGCTGTTGATGTTTGTTGGAGCTAAAGCTAAAAAGAGATTGTTTGCTGAAGCTAAAGCTGGAGGTTGTTTGTTGGCTGAAGCTAAAACTGAAGGTTGTTTGTTGATCGAAATGATTGGATTGATGTCTGATTTGCTGGTTGGGATCTCAAAAAGATGGAAAAGCTCATGAGTTGTGATTGATTGATAAGCTCAAAATAGGAGACAAAGTCCAGGTGTTTGCTGTTGATCAAAGGTAAGTCTGAAAGCTGATGTTTGAGGTTCAAGCAAGCTGGTCCTGAGGCTAATTTAGCTGATGCACTGAGATTTGCAAGAATTTTAGCTATAGGCGACTGATAATAGCTCAAAGGCGACTCAGAGGATGCTAAAGGCGATTAATAATAGCTCAGATGCGACCTGGTTTAGTTTCGACAGAAAAATGACAGTGCTAACCAGAAGCGAATGCTATGCCAGAGGCGATGACTGTTGGTTCAAAGGCGATTACTGTAGGCTCAGAGGCGACTCAGATATCCCTAAAGGCGACAGTCTGTTGTTCATAGGCGAGCTTGTTCTGGAATCAGGCGAATAACTGTGGATTAAAAGCGACTTGGCTCAAACAACATGCGACTGGTAATGAATCAGAGGTGACTTGGTTCAGACAGTAGGCGATCAGCTGAGGTTCAAAAGCGATTCTGTTCAGGACAAAGGCGATTAACTACGGTTTAAAAGCGACTCTGTTTAAGCAGTATGCGGGCAGTTATTGTTTAAAAGCGATGCAGTTTGGGCAGAATGCGAGTCACTACAGTTCAGAAGCGATGTTGATGGTCTGTGCGAGCAGTTTCGGTTCAAAAGCGACTGTGTTTGTGTACCGGTGGTCTGATTTTTGCAGTTTTTTTTTTCAGCAAGAAAACAATGATAACAGTCACTCACACTCACAACAAGCACAAACTGATACAACCTAGGCTAGGATAGGACAGTATCTGTTGAATCCCCTAGCTGCGCCTATTCAAAGCGGGTAGCTCCAGGATCTTGATAGCACCGGCTCCTCCTTACATTTGCACACACTTCTCACGCATACCAAGATCCGGGATTCTTATAAGGCTTGACCCTCTCCAAACCTTTAGATTGTCCCTGCTACCTCGGCTAAGAACCGCATGAATCGGGGCCGCTTCAAGGGTTTTGCCCTCTGCGTCAACAGATAGAAGGTTTTTGGCTACTACACAAAGTTGCTAATAAGGGCATCCGTTCGGGTGGCTATACATGCGGCAGCGCTACTCTCCGTTATGGAGTCTCCCAGCCTCCAAGGGTTGCGCCTTGGAGGGTTTTGGGGGAGGTTGGCTGTCGGTATAACACAACTGCACCCGTTGTTTGTGGCTTTCGACACAAACACTTTTCTTATATAGCGGTTCGGAAGGACTTGGCTTTAGCCCGTTACCGCTTGGGTCGTATCCCTTCTCACACCGGGAAGGCAGGCCCTCTAAAGATAATGACAAGTTCTCATGCACCCAAGATCCATTTGATAGGCAAGGGGAGAGGATACTTTTGTCATTAAATTTGGGTTACAATCAGGCACATGCAAGCAATCAAAAAGATAAATCAAGCACGGAGCAAACAGTAATTCATTTTAAGCACCAAGCCCAAATATGCCTAATTTAGTGAAAAAAACCACAAATCTTGGACCGATCGAACCTGCAACAGATATGTCAGTAGTTTGATAACCTCCTTTCTTGGACAGATCGATAAGATGCTGCGCAAATACCCAGTTAATAGCCAAAAATCAAACTGGAACTGAAACAGGCTTGAAAACAACAGAGCTTTACCAGATGCGACACACTGTTGATCAAAAGCGACCTCTATTATGTCAGAGGCGAAAGTCTGCAGATCCGATGCGACGCGCAAAAACACAGTATGCGACGCCTGTTAGCTCATAAACGATGCATATTTTCCATAAGCGATCGGTTGAGGGCTGGATGCGACCTGTTTCTGCAAAAACACAGCCGATAAACAAAAACCCTAGCCAAACAGGCGAATAATATTAGTCCATAAGCGACACAAATATATTCAAAAGCGGCGTCTGTCGTCTCATATGCGATCGCACTATACCCGAAGCGGCCTGTTGGAAATCGAAAGCGACCTGTCCCTGCACAACAAAAATAAAAAACCCTAACCTGCACAGGCGAATATTATTAGCTCATAAGCGTATCATATCAGGACAAAAGCGTGCACTGTTAGGTCAAAAGCGATGCGGATTTGTGCAAAGGCGACCCTTGTTGGATTAAAAGCGATCTGATTATGCGCAAAAGCGGCGGCTGTTAGATCAAAAGCGGCAAATACAGTCCTAGGCGATCAGTTTAATGATAAAAGCGATGCGTTTTACCTGAGGCGACGACTGTTAGGTCAAAGGCGATCCAGAGAGGATTATGCGGCCTGATCCAGCTCAGAAGCGACGCAGAAATCCCGAAGCGGCGGATTTTCCTTTAAAAGCGACTGGAATTTTCTGCGAGCACCTGCAAAATCTGATCTTCAAGGAAACAACTCCAAAAAACGAAGTTAATCAGGGACGTGAGTCCCACCGGGCGTGCCAAAATGTGATAGGTGAAAGTCAGGTGTGGAAGATCAGACATAGTCATGAAACCCTAACCCTACCATCATCAAGGAATCTAATCTAAATGAAGCCAAAAGAACAATGCAATGCAAGCATAACATCACCTAGACCGTGCGATTCCTTGTTTGAGAGAGGAATGTGGACTGCTTCTTCAATAATGAACAATCACAAAGCTGAAAGCTGCCATTGATGGATGATAAAAGCTCAAATGCTCGAATGCTCAAGATGATAATGGAGTTGCTATATGATTGCTGGATTGCTAGATTTCTGGATTTCTGGGGGGTGTCTCATATGGAATGAGAGGCTGTTTATATAGGACTCAACCAAGATCAATCAACGGTGGAGATTCAAAGGCTATGTGAATGGCTAAGATTGAAAGTTACTAAATTTAGGTCCAATTAGTTGTACATGTGAAGGATTTTAAATGAAAGTTGTCTTACAACACATGATAAATGGAAAATGGACAAGTGTTGAAATGTGATAAATGATAAAGGCTTAATTCAAATAAAGTATTTGAATTAGTGGGATATGAGTTGGAAACTAATTAAATAAATAAAATTTATTTAATTAATATGATAAATGCATAAAATGAGATAAGACATGATGTGGAATTAATTAAATAAATACAATTTATTTAATTAATTGGCTAAGTGAATGAGAATGGGATTTTAATTAAATAAATAAAATTTATTTAATTAATTGGATAATGGATTAGGGATTTAACAAGGTGTCGCTAGACATGGACAAATTTGGGTGTCTACACTATGCTCAAATCCACACCCAAAATCTTGCAAAACACACAAACTAAACACAAGCTAAAAACTGCATCTCTGGAAGCTCAATCACAACCTGTGTATGAGATTGTCCTACTGAATCAAAGGGTTTTCATCCTTTGACTCTTGAAACTAAAGTGTTTTTGTCCTTTGATCTCTAGAAAACCTAAGGGTTTCTATCGTCATATTTGATTTTCTTGAACACAAGTGCTTAATATGAATCTTGGCAAAGTTTCTATAGAGTAAAATTAGATGCCTGGAATGTGTAATTTCCTACAAATAAATAGAGGATAAAATCCAAACACCTCTCTTTTGGTGGGAAATGAATAAAATAAAATAAAATAACTTCATATCATTCTCATAACCACCAGCTAAAGATAGTCAATGACAAAATGTCATATATGTCAACTCCATAATGACTACTTGTCATAAATTTTTAGAGTATTTTTAAATTAAAATTTAGGAGTTATTAATGCCTCTTGAGAATCCCAACATCTCAAATGGTGGAGTCACAATATTATTTTAAATATTTAATATTTAATTGGCCCAATAAATACACCTTGAAAAATAAAATCATTTCGGGATGAAATATAAATATTAAATAAATTACTTCCTTTATTCCTTACCATAGCCCATAGAAAGTGTTGAAATGGGATATAAGGTGCACCAATTTGAAATTAATTAAAAGGGGACATGACAAGGGATAAAATTTCAAAGAGGAAATGGGTTTGAATGGAAAAGTCCAAACAAGTGTGTTCATCCTAGCCAAGCTTGAACATTCCCATGATAGTGGGTGTGCCATCCTCAACAAGACCATTGGCTAAGAATTAGATGTCTGTAACGATGATGAAATGATAGAGGAAGGGAAGATTATACAAAAGATAATGGTTTGAGAGGATTTGGAATTGGTTCCATACGATAATAATATCCTAGATATGGAATGTGATGAACTAATAGAGAAGGATGAGGTTGAATCTTAGTGTGCATTAGAGTCTAATGATGGTGATGAAAATGGCATAATCGATCAAAGATGCATTAGTCACTCTACCTCTAGAATATTGAAGGTAAACATGACCTTTGACAAAAAGATGGAACAAAAATCAAAAAAATAGAAAAGGAGGAACTGACATTGACAAAGGGCAAATCCTAAATTAACAAATATCTATTGAGATCTAAGGGAGGGAATCCCTCCCTTAGTGAGCAATGAAGATCATTGTTGTGCCTTGCACAAATGTCCCATTTTGTTTCAAAATGTGGACCCCTTCTTTTTCTTTGTTTGTTCAGTCTAAATCTCAAGTTCTTGATCTTCTTTCTTTAGAGAGTGATGTCTTTTAGGTTTTTGAGGATTTATCTCCATTTGTTACATTGGTCAAGTTCTATGTGGATGCTTTTTATCAAATTACCTTAGAAATCTTTTCCATTTAGCCCTTAAATGAAGTTGAAAAAATTTCATATAGGTCCATATGTGGCACTTTGGGGTATGTTAGGATATTCCATTTTTAGAATGTTCTAGTCCTATCAGACCCCATTTCCTTGCAGTATAGTTTTAAGTCTCCTCATACAATATTGCAGGATATTGGGATGCTTTAGTTTTGTAGAACTTCGCTACATCATGGGATATGACCATTTGGACACCAAAATCCTACAAGTCCTAGTTAAGACCTTATCCCCGCAAGGCCTCTTTTCCATATCGTCTTGCAGAGGTTTTCTATGAACTAGGTTATATCCTGGTCCATGTTCTTTTCCTACAAATATCCCAAGACCTTCAAAATTCTCGCAAACATAGAAAGTAAGTCTACAAACCCACAATCTACTTTATGTTATTATCTTGTGAAACTTTGTGATGAGCTCAGATATATCCACATCCACTCTCCTCCTCTACAGAGTCTATATTGCCCTAAAATCCCCGCAAATCAATGGTAACTTCTTCTTCCAGAGCTTCTACCTAGATAGATAAATGTCCTAGTGACCTACTATTCCCTACATCCCTTCCTAGGCCAAATCCCTGTACTTCTAAAGGAGGAAATTTTTTAATGAACTCTTGATCTTATGAGAGGTAAATTACATTTATCTATGTCCTTCCAACCATTACTATCCTGCAAGCTATAAAATTTGAAAATGCATAAACTTGTGAAAAATAATAGTGCAAACTATTCAAAATACTACATTTCTTTAATCTCTCTAGGTTATTAAGATTGATTACAGGGTAAAAGCACAAAGC
This sequence comes from Cunninghamia lanceolata, assembly GCA_027924645.1. Classification (NCBI taxonomy): domain Eukaryota; kingdom Viridiplantae; phylum Streptophyta; class Pinopsida; order Cupressales; family Cupressaceae; genus Cunninghamia; species Cunninghamia lanceolata. Next base: position 10,095,445 of record BSBN01000523.1, read on the forward strand.
AGTGTTACACTTTCAGCCAACTTATCAGCACAAGTGAATTTAAGTATTTCTAACTAAAAATCAATTTTGGTCAAACATACGATTTTGTAAGATTCATTCTAGCTAAGTTAGATATGTCCACAACTTTTCCAACTAAAATTGTTGGCTAAATGCATATGTAGCACCACTATAAGGCCAATTTACCAAAAAAATAAAATTATTTGAAAAACTTGATATTTCAACAACTTCTACTCGTGTAAATAACATTTTTTAAAAAATATAAAAAATACCCTTTTGTAGATCTATAAGTTTAGTTTTCAAATATATATATATATATATATAGTTTAATTATTATTTATATTTTCCTTTCTATTTTTACTAAAAGTAGGTTATCATCACAAAACATTAGGTCGATTACCATGTCAAGGAAAAATAGTAAAACTTGTTAAAAAAATTGAAACAAATATGATGCACTAGATAAAAGAATCTATATCAAGATGGTATAATTTTTTTTCTATTTTAGATAAATAGTTAATATGAAAGTTGATGTAGAATGGAAACAATTACATTTTAATATACACACATTTTATTATTTTTTTTAAAATATATATTTATCAAAATTGAAAAAAAATATATCCATGCACTAAAGTTTCAAGTTATAAATACACAAAAAAAATTGAAGAAAACAAAAAAAAAATTATTATATAAAGATTGACGTCTCATGTAACTTCATTTTTCAGCATTTTATCAGCAACTAAATTATAGTGTCAATTTATTAAAAACTATATATAAATAATTTTTTAATTTTTTTTAAAAATACAACATAAGATATACTAAAAAATAAATATTTTATTAGTTTACATCATTTCAAAATTCAAAACATATATGTCACTTTTTAGTGATTCAAGTTTAAAAGTTGGATCAGTGTTGGTCATTTCCTTTATAAAAATGTGACACAACTTTGTGCTTTTACCCTACACTTATGATATATTAAATTTTTATATTCTATTATGCATGGAATCTCTATATTAATGTTAGAATAGAATGAATCATGTGAAAGTTATTTATTATGAATTTTTCTTTTGTAAGGTAAATGCCAAGATTAAGCACCAATTAGTATCAATTCAAGGTAGTTTCTCCGACCTCGAAGATCCCCTCCAAAATTCCCTGAATCTAGCACTCACTTCCTTGATAGATTATAGGAGGAAGGAAAGAATAAAAGATCAGGTTATTATTGAGGAAGATGTGCCCAGTCCTTGAGGTCGTGTTCGAACCACTTGCAATAGCAAACCTGCTTAGAAGTCCACATATTAGACATTTCCCTAGAGAATCATACTACTTTTGTCTTATTGTGTCAAATTGTCCAAGACGTACTTCTTTCTTAATCTAAAAAGTGTAATTTTATCTCTTTCTATAAAGTCAAAATGTATTTGTAACCATTAGATTTGGAAATAGTTAGAGATGGATGAAGAATATTGCTCTTCCCTAAAAAATTAATGTGGATACAATATTGACCATTGGTGTTGGATTAATCCTCATCCTTCAATGTATACTAAGTGCTCTTGCCTCCTCTATATAAAGGCAATCACTCTCTTTGTAAAAAATGATTAAGAATTGTTGAGACTCTACTACTTTCAGAATCATTTATTGGTGTCATTTGTGTTATTTTATTGATGAAATTATCTTACATGATTTCTCTTTGTAATTTAGTTAAAGTTCATTTGCAGTGGTGAATAGTTATTCTGATATTTGATGGATCTCTTATTCATACCATTGGTGAATTACTGATTGTAAGTTACTTTGTGTGGTTAGTCTGAACATAGTTTAATTTAGTTCGATTATGGAAGTTTGATTAAACTATGCTATTTAATGGGTGTTTGATGAAATTATCTCATACTTTGAAAATCTTTTATTTCCTTTGAAGATTGCACTATCTTTGTGGCCTTGTGAGTTGTCTGATTGAGCAAAGATCTATTACATTTGAGATCTATCTATCTGAAATAGTTGATCATTTTCACAACTGTCCTTAGGATTTCTAAACCCTTCTATGTCCTACCTATCTTTTGATTTTTTTTAAATATTAAAGTTTAGATTAGGAATAAGCATAAACACATTTTTCATCTGATGATAAGACCAGTTTTTAGATAGATCTTGTTTAAAAACTATTTAGGGTTTTCATATCATTTCAATTGTATCATTCCCAAACCATATTTTTTTGGATCCATAAATATAAGGCCCCTTGTTGTAATAGCAAAGACATTGAACAACTGAGTTATCTTGTGAAGGCCAAGACCTGGCTAGGAGAGACCTTGGGGTAGTCGTTTTCTATTTCTTTGGGTGAACAAAGAGCTTCGCAACATGTTGATGATTATAAGGAATTGATGTTTAAACTCTAGATTTGGTAAGAAAATGTTAAGTGCCTTCTATTTGTCCACACACTTCAAGGTTTTCTTCACAATAGTATGCAAATATTCCCCCTTAATTCTAAATGGTCATGGGTTGAGTTCGAAAGCATATTTTTGTTATAATTTGATCTACACATTAGCTTGCAACACCCATTACTTCAGTTTGCAGCAGTTAGAAGGCAACATTCTAAGAGTGTTTTTTAATTTAACCATAGATTTGTCATGATGTATCAAAGGGTTAAAGGTGTAAATCAGTTTTTCAATCATGAGGTTTTGAAAGAGCATTCTTTATGGGGCCTTGATATGATGTTTAGAAAATTGATTATTGGTTGGTCGAATGGGGCAATGACTTTGAATGATCTATTTAAGAAAGCCCGTGATTTGGATCACAAAGGATATGCCATTACAAATCACTTAAATGATGAACATAATGGTTATAACATGAAATTGTTTGAATTTTGTGAAAGGATGTAACCTTATATCAGCTCACATGATGGTCCTAATTAGCTGCAAACACATCATACAATCAATCATGGTAGCCACACTCTTCAGAATCTTCAATCAACACATGTTGCAAATTAGGTCAGCCACCTGCAAGGTCAGTTTTTTGGTTCAAATTCAATTGTAAATCCATGCAATACCTCTTCCACTAATGTTCTCACAGCCATACCATCAGATTTTAATTCATATACAATTATACATTCATCAAATTTGGGTAATTTTTCAAGAGGAAACTGTGTTGATCAGTCATGGCAGCATAGAAATGAAGCCAATAATGGTAAGAAACAAGGTTGGAATCACCATACAAGCTCTCATAATTACTTCATTGAAAGAGCTAATGGTGTGACAGACAAAAATAATCAAAATGGTGTAAGAAATGATGGTTTTCCAACCCATCCAACATTGTTTGGGGGCTATTCAATGAGAGATCATCAAGTTTAGAGATTTACACATGTTCATCAGGGGTTTCTAAAGGTCTTCCAACATCCACACTTGATCAAAAATCATATCATGAGGAGATTTTCAAGTAGACATCCCACTTTTCCAAGAGGTATTGGACAAGAAGATAAAAGAACAATTACCTCCACTAACATTGTCTCATTTTGGTTCATCTCAAATTTGCAACACACATCCTAGAGAGCCACATGGTGAGATAAATTGTTTGACCTTTCTCACAAGGTTGGATTTGGATCTAAAAGGACTACTTCCCATCTTGGAGGTGTAAAAGCCTAAAGTGAGATATGTGTATATGAGTAAAGCTTGATTGCAAGATTAAGGAAAGGCAACACAAGTGGATACACATTTTTATGAGAATGCATCAATTGGATCAGCTCAAGGAGATGAGATTGCAAGTGGTACAAATTAGTCATTATTCATCAATCAAAGTCAACAAGGTAATGTACACATAGGTAAGAAGGAAGTTTCTCAATTGGAAACCTCCAAAGCTAGCCTTCTACTATACATGTCAATTTTACCACACTTGAATAAGTTTCTAATAATATACCATCCAATGCAATCATGTACTCTGGTAATAACCTAGAAATGAACCATTCAATCCTTTGTTTCTCAAAAAGAGGTGTTATGGAGTAAAAAGTAACCTTTTGCCTTTTTACCTCCTAGTTTAGCTCTTAGGTCCCCGTGTTTACATTATGCAAGCTTAATACTTATCCTAGAGCAATTTCCCCCAAAACCCATGTCAAATGGGACTTAGGGGTCAGTTTTAAATGCTTAAACAAGACTCAAATTGGCATTGGGAGTTGGGTGCCCACGCCCAAGTCCAGGCTGATTTGTCGGGACCCAAATTGAAAAGGATAACAAAGGGAAAGCTTTTTACATGAGTTGTATAACCCACTACCCTAATAGAAACATCCTTGTAAGGAGAAGTTGTAGACTAATGAGTTCTAGTGCTTTGAATAGCACCAATATGCAAACATCAGAAAATCCATTAAACACTTACTTTACAAAGGGTGAATCACAAAATTTGCAAGATATCATACCTCCTACCACTACAATGAAAGAACAAGCATTTCATGATTTTGAAGATCCAATTGATGTGATAACACATGTACATGATGATCAAATAAAAAAACTCAAGATAAAGAACTAGCTGATTTTCAAGCATTTGTGAAAAAAGAAAGGATAGCTGAAGAGGTTGTACTTGTTGTTCATAGTTTAAGAGAGTTATTAAAAGAAGGACAAGACAGTGTTAACACACTTCGTGGGATATCCCATATAGTGGCCAACAACATTATGTCAGTGGCTGACTGCGCGAATACTAATAATAATGTGTCATCACTGAATTATACTTAGGTATCAACAGTTATATCGACTACCAGAATGTCCACTTTCACATCATCAATCCTCACTACTAATGCACAAGTTTGTAGTAGTGCTACCACTAGCATGGGAGTATCCAATGACATTAATTCATAGAATTACAAGGTTGTGGGATTCAATTATCAAAACCTAGCACCTAAGGTGTCCTCCTTTATGAATAACCATTCTCAACCACCTCTCCATTCAACCTATTCTCAACCACCTTTAACTTACAATTGCTCTCAACCACCTTTCATTACCACTCATAATCAATCACCTTTGAATTTCATGACTACAGCTTCTAATTCTTCTAATCCACCAATTGCATCACCTAATGATGCCATTAAACAAACTTTTGCAAAGCATGAATTCTTTACAGTAGAAAGTGACAAATTTGACCAATGCTTCTTCTCAACCTAGTATACCAACTTACCATGCTCGTAGTCCTTTATCTTTTTCAATCTTAAGAGCTCAAATGCCTGATAAGTTTTAGACTCCTCACTTTGAAAAATACAATGGTAAAGGTGATCCTAATACTCATGTGGCAGTGTTCACGGCTATGTGTAGTGATTTCGTCTATGAAGAGGACTTGTTAGAAAAACTCTTTCCACGATCCCTTAAAGATACCACTTTGGAATGGTTTTTCTCATTACCTCCAAATTCAATACATTCTTTCTCACAACTTGTTGATCAATTCTTGCAACATTGCCAAGCAAATATTGGACCTTTGGTCTCATTGATTGATTTATTTCATTGCAAATAAGGACAAAAAGAGAAGTTAACTGAGTTTATCAATCGATATCAAGCTCTTTTCACACAAATGCAATATCTGATTACATATTAGGATGTTCAGAAGCTATTCATTACAAATTTACAACCTAACATCCGTGATAAAATCCTCTTGATGAAGTATAGCTCTTTTCAACATCTATGCACAACTCTTCATGATTACTAGCTTTCATCTAGTCAGTATGAGAATCAAAACTCATCAACTCAAGTTGGTCAATCCACAACTAGAACATCTCAAAATAACTTTAAGAGGAATACCAAGAGTTTCATCAAGATCAATGGACAACATTCAAATAATTTTCAATCACAAATGTCCACCATTAGTAATTCTAAATGGACACCATTTCAATTTAGACAACAATAGACAGTTTACTCCATTATCTGAATCTCTTCAATCAATTATGAATCAAGTAGTAGGCAACAATATTTTGAAGCTTCCTCTTGTGAAACCATTTGATAGTAATAGGATACAAGGACCATCATTTGATGCTAATGCCTTTTGTTAGTATCATCGCTAGGCAGGACATGACACCGAACGATGCATGCAAATGAAACATGAAATTCAAGACCTCATCGATTCTAATATAATACAGGTAATTGGTCTGAATTACAATGGAAATAATTCGATTGCCCCTCTGAATCAAAATTTACAGATCTTTACAAATCCTTTTCCTAAGCATAATGACAAAAATATGGTAGAGAAAAATACAATAGAGCAAGAAGATGACTACCTTGACTATGATGAGATAATCGGCATGATAGAAATGGATAAGGAAAATACTAAAGACTCACCTCGTCCATGTGGGAAAGGTATCTAAGTTGAGATTCCTCCACTGTTATCCCTTCAAGGATCAAGAGACAATTGGAAGGCACTAGATATGTAAATACAACAACCTTGATAGGATAACATTAAGCAAGAAAAGTTGTCACGATGAAAAGTATCCCATTTCATTGTGAAAGACTCCTTCATCAAGCAAATCGAAACAAGGATTGAAAAATAACAAGGTAACTGTCATCGGTGGGAAATAGCAATGATTCCCCTCCTCATAAGCAACAAAATATTTTAAACATACAAGGTCTTGAGAAACAAGCACCGCGTAACCATTCTAGAAATAAGCATCAATCAAGTATGAACTACTCACACTTTTTACCGCACTTGATAGAGCACCTTTCTAAGATGCTCACAATTTCAAACTCCTCTTAGATATATATTCTATGATATTGTGTCATGTTGTGTTCCCCCGTGATGTGTTATGTGTTGTTTAGGTCTCCTAGGATGACCCTTTATACTCTTGTAAGGTCAAGGGTACCGGGAGACCGCCCTTGTTGTGACCATTCTTCTATTTGTTTCTACATTCTTCTATCTTTCCTCCCCTCTATTTTATTGTTGTGTGTCATGCCTTAGGGGCATAGTTTTGCATATGATGTCTTGGGGGCATCTTCCTACGTGGTGTTCCTAAGGTATTTGATTCTCCTCTCTCATTTTTATTGTTTCAACTTCTTCAGTGATTCTACCTAGTTGGCAAATGATGAAAACATAAAAATACTGATAAGAACCGTGTGTCCCTTCAGCAAGAAAGAAAAAATGGACCTAGTCCATATATGAAGATGGGGTTGTTATATATATTTGATGCTTGACTAGTAGAATCACTCTGTGTGATCTATCATGTTGTCATATCTCTTGTAACAAATATTTGCAATACTCTCAATCTGCTTCTACACACTTTGGATGGTTTTGTATCTCACCTTGTTGTCACACTCGGTTCTAAGATATTTTCAGTATAAGCCCAATAGCTATACTCAGTTCTGAACCCACAAGTGTAGCCTTGGTTTTTGATGTGATCTAATATCTGATTTTTGCATAGCTTCTATGATTTGATTTGGCTATTATCTTAGAGTAAGATGCTCTAACCTTATCTCTTGTTGATTATCTTAGTAATTCATATCAATGTGTTTGTGGGAACATTCGGCGATCGTGGCACATGTCACCTTTGGAGGCATGATCTTTGTGAGAGCTCTTGTTCCCTTACAAGTGTGTCTTCACTCTACCTTAATGTTCTTGATACCGACAAATGGTATCAACCACCTTAAGGTGGGGGCATATATAATGGTATTTGTTTGATTATTTTGGCACAAACAAAGCGTGTTTGAAAGCCCTCATCACGAGGCAAGATGGTGTATCTCTTGAGCTAGTGCACATCCTTATTGAAATACAAGTAAGAAAGTCCTCATCATGAGGCGGGATTACGTATCTCTTGAGCTAGTGTGTATCCTTTTATATAAAGCCATAATGAGGAAGGCGGGATGGTGTTCTCTTGAGCTAGTGCACATCCTTTTATACAAATTCCTTTGCGGAGGCAGGGCTGGATCTTGAGTCATCCACCCTTAAGCATGTCTTTGGCAGTTGTGGTAGTGTAGCTCAATTGTCAGTATATTTTGTATGTTTTAGATGGTGGGACTTAGCAATAAACTCCTTCCCATTACTCGTGTTTGTAGTGTATAAGACATAGAGTGTGCCTATGGCATACTATGCAGTGCTCATGTATTCCATGTGTTTTCCTTTATGTGTTTGCTATGTCTTCCCCTGAGCGTAGTCTAAAGGTGTGTAGCGATGAGCTCCCTCCACATTTGAGTCTTTGTTTGGCATGTTTTCCCCCTGGTGTGTTCTAAAGGCACATAGCGATGAGATCCCTCTACACTTTGGGTTTTGTTTTGCATGTTTTTGGCAGTCTAAAGGCATGTAGCGATGAGCTCCCTCCACCCCCCTAGTTTAGGATTTTACTTTAGTTGTTAATGTTGCAAGGTGTGACCCTTGGTCTCCTTGTTCAGCGTTGCGCTACGATGGTTTGCGACAAGGGCTTAACTGCCTCCTGTGCTTGTTAACTCAAGTGGTTGTATCGGGCTTTAAAAGGTCAATCTTTTGGTGCAACGACAACTAACAATTAGTATCAGAGCCGAGGTCACGGGTTCAAACCCTGCGCTTGCGTGGGGGGGATTGTTACAAGGTGTGACCCTTGGTCTCCTTGTTTAGCGCTGCGCTGCGGTGGTTTGCGACAAGGGCTTAACTGCCTCCTGTACTTGTTAAGTCAAGTGGTTGTATCGGCCATTAAAAGGTCGATCTTTTGGTGCAACGGCAGGTAACAGTTAAATCAATGTATTCTCTGTGTATTGCATGACTGCTCTCATGTCTTCTTTGTGTATTGTGTGCTTCCACTATATTCTTTGTGTTTTGCATCCTTCTTATTGTCTTCATTGTGTCTTGTGTGTCTTCGATGTGTTTTTTAGTGCTTACCTAAAATTGGGGGCTAGAAATAGTCCTCCAACCTTTGAGTGTGCCTTGGCTCTATGTGTTTGGCGTGTTTGATGTGTTTGATGTGCGACCGTACTTTAATGTATGTATAGAATCGTAAGATCATACATACATCAAAGTGGGGGCTAAATGTTATGGAGTAAAAAGTAACCTCATACCTTTTTACCTCCTAGTTTAGCTCCTAGGTCCCCATGTTTACATTATGCAATCTTAATACTTATTCTAGAGCAATTTCCCCCAAAACCCATGTCAAATAGGACTTAGGGGCCAGTTTTAAATGCTTAATCAAGACCCAAATTGGCCTTAGGACTTGGGCGCCTGCGTCCAAGTCCATGTTGATTTTTCAGGACCCAAATTTAAATGTGTCAACATAGGACCTTTAAAAAGGTTTCCCTCTATCGACCTTTTTTCAATTTGAACTATGAATGTTAGCGGGAAAGCATATATAAGTGAGTTTATGTCTTCATTTTACACCTAGATGGATAATGTGAACTTGTGATATTAAGCTAAGGGATTTCAAGGCATTCATTATGTTGTAGACCAGAATTGTGTTGTTATTATGTTTGTTTATTACAGACTTGGCTTCATCAATCTATCTCCTCATGATTTGAAGGATCTTCATCTCCATGAGGGCTTCACCTCTAATTTGGCATCTATTTGTGTGTCAATCATTTTATTTCATCATTGCATTGGCCTCTACCCTCCCTTGGGCACACACTTTATCTAACAAAGATGTTGGAAGACTTGAATGTCATTCTGGGGCTTGATCGAAGCAAGCTCTTAAACACCACAACCCCCAATCCACCATCTTCCCACTTTTTACATGTAACAAGAGGTTCCTCCATTTTCCACACTACTTGGAAACCTTAAACCTATGGTCATATTCTTTGATAGTTTCTCCTTCCTCCTGCATCATTTCTCTTATTCTACTAACACTTTTAGATGGAGATTTCAAGGAATCAAGATTAGAGAGGAATTCTTCCTTAATCTCTTGCCATTCATTATCATGTTGTGGGCACTTTTTCATATACCATTTAAGTACATCCTATCTTAGTATGCCTACAAAATCATATAGTTTATCCTAGTTGGTTCAAGTCCCATTCCTCCTCCATGTAGATTCTAGGATGAAAATGTGATCAGATGCCTTAGCTGTATCTTTCCAAAAACTAGTAACTTCATTATGGGATCCATATTAGGAAATTGGTTCTTTTGAGTTACTAGTTTTAGGTGTGCACAAGATTTGGTCTTCTATTTTTGAATGTGTATTTTTCTTCCCCTTTAGTGATATAATTTTCTTACTACACTGTTGTTGTTTTACTAGTTTGGGTGTGTGCAAGAAGTTGGGTCCACTTTTTGGCCAAAAAGTGAAGTGTTTTTCCTGAAAATAAATGTTTGTCACAGTTGGACTAAAACTTTGAAGCACTTACACAGAATCTTAAAAAAGTTCAGTAATATGAAATATAAGATTTTGAGTTTAGTTTTGAAATATGTAATTTATTCTAATACTCAGATGATACAAATTAATTTTTTATAGGATTGTACAAAAACCACTTTTTTAAAAGTCACCTTTTTAGGACCATACCATGCACATGTCCGGAAAACATAATTTGACCTAAATAAAATTATTTTTCTAAATCATTCTAGGAAAATATTTGTATTATACTGAAGATTGATGAGGATATTTTTTCATAATTTTTTTCTAAATATTTTTTTAAGTTAATTTTATATTGGTCCTAATTGCTATTTTTGAACACCCCTCATGTCTGGCAAGCATAATTTGAGCTAAACTAATCATTTTTTGATTTTTTTTCATTGTGTAAAGAATTGTGTGTAGATTGATGACATAATTTTTTAAAAAGAAACTTAAAAAATTAAGTTATTAAAAAAATATGAACACCTGACATTTCAAGTTTATGGATCAATTTCCTCATAAATTAATTAAAAATAGAAAAACAAATCCAATCATTAAAAAAATTACATATGTGAAAACTAGACATCGTCATTTATAATAGGTTTTAATTTCATAAAAAAATTATGAAAAAAAAGTCATTAGCCATATTGCCAAAGTCAGTTTTTTCTCTTGTTATTGACATGACCTTGTACTTGTAGGTCCAAGGCTAAGGATCAGGTTACCATGCCTTTCCCAAGCCTAAAATCAAACTTTAAAGGTGGGTTGGTATTTCAAAGTTTTTGGAACAAGATCTCGCTTTAAAACGGATACCTGTTTTAAAAGAACGAGTGGGAGACCATTTTTTTTTTAAATAAATACCTTTGAGAAATAGGGCCTTATTTCTAAACAAGGTCCCATTTAGGCCTGAGACCTCAAAACATAACAGGACACCATTTCTAAACGGGGTCCTATTTAGGCTTGATACCCCGAGCCTAAAAGGGATCCCATTTTTTTTTAAATGGGATCCCGTTCTTGTCAAGATTTTTTTTTGCCCGACACTTCCCCTATATGTGGACCCAAATTCTTGTACACACCCATTTTTGTTCATTCCTTTGTCTCTTTCTAGTTCTATGTCAAAGAAATTAGTTCCTAATACTTCCTCACAATCACTTAAGAACTCCTATTGTTTTCTTTCTCCTATTCGACAAAAATTGCTATATATTGTTAGTGTATATATATTTCATACACTTAGTCTTAAGCCTACTTAGGTGTGCCTTTATACAATCTTGACACATGCCTCATTGAGGTGTCGAGGTTTTTGGGTGGTTAAGAGAGGTGTTGTCGAGTTGCCCACTAACTAGCCACCTCACACTAATTTTTAGGGAGGCAACTTGCCACCACTCATAGTTGAGGGGTCCTTTCCTCAACTAACAACTTCCTCTCCTCACCTATATGTGCAACTTCTTTTTCATAATCTATTATTCTGGATTTTGTGAATTCTTATATGGTATCAGAGCCAAAATAAGATTTTTGCTGGTTCATTTCTTAGGCAAAACCCTTGTTGAAGGGTGTTTGAGTGTGGAAGGTGACGTGAATTTGTTTGGGTGCTGAGTGGTGCGGCCAATACATGAAGCCCTATGTATCTTCTACCATCATTTGAAGGTTCTGAACTATGACAGAGAGCAAGGCATTCAGGGATTGGACTATGAAAGGAGGTTTCGAGCAAGAAATCGACCACTATGGGGTCGACTTCATTAGAGATCTCTGCAGAGTTCGAGGCACGACAGGTTTGGAAAAGGCCAGTGGCCTGTTACAAAGGCTCACAACATATTAAAACATCTGTGGCCTACCATTCAAAGGCTCGTGGCCTATTAAAAGGCCCACAACCTGCTGTTAAAAGGCTCGGACCTATTTTTATAGGCCTGAAACCCCTTCTTTACTGGTGTGGCCTACTTTATAGAGGTTTGTGACCTCATGGCTAGTGACACCTACCTCCAAGCCTGCACTCCCAACATTCACGTCACTCATGTAGAATCCCAGCGCTCACACGGGCCCTATTTGGCCTTCAATCAGGCCAACCCTTGAAGTCACAGGGGATCAACATCCCTGCCCTGTTCGAGCCTCTAGGACCCCGAAACAACCTCCCTTCCATTGGAGGGACGACCAGCAGGAGAAGGCACCATTGTCCCTACTGTATTTTCCCTTAATTTTACCTTTTTGCCCTAATTTTTGGGCTCATCATATTTTATTTTTTATATATTTTGCAAAGCATATAAATTTATGTTTTTTTAGTGTTTAGTATAGGCATTTATTATTTTTTATTATCTCAAAGCATTAAGGATATAAATAAAATACAAAATTTTGAGGGGGGAATTTATATTTGGGCAAAATTGTTTTGTGAATTTAAGGCTTTTTTAAAAAAGCCCTTGTATCTTCGCCCGTCGAGGACGAAGGGTTAGGCTCGAATTGGCAGGAGGCCAATTCCCCCTCACAAGTAAACCATTGTATTCTTCAATCTTTGCCGACTCCAACAAATGGTTGGATGACTAGGATAACTCTCGCCATAGGCATTTTTATTTTTATTTTTATTTTTAGTGCAAATGTATTAAAATAGGTCATTTACGGGAAATTGATTGTGTAATAACTTTTGCTCAGTAGCTCACAATTAAGCACCATTTTTTACAAACATTAATATTTTTTCATTTCCCATGCATTGGACCTACTTGCATTGTAAAATGCACTAAGTTATAAAGTGCCAAACTGAGGGGTTCACCTAATCAAGGGGGTTTCCTAATGTGTTGATTTATATTGTCTAAAGGAATTAACCTATTCTAAAATCATGGGATATCAAACTCACTCTTCTGTAATCAACCTAAAATGGGAAACTGTAAGTCCTGGTGTGAAAGCATCTTGAAACATCTCAGGTTCCATAGTCTCATATCCTATCCATATGGACTTATACCTAAATCTGGTAAAAAATCTTAGAAGGCTAAGTGGTTTAATCATCGTGATCACATTGTTGGATTAATCAGTTTACATATTCAAGATGATGCTTTGTATGCCATCATGGATATTGACTTTCCACATGCATTATGGATCAAAATTTGGGAAATACATGGAGACTCAAGCATTTCTCCCCTCTCGTATGATTCTACTATGATCACAACACACATCCCTAATCATGAGATAGAAACAGAATGTCTAGTTGACATAGAAGATGTCATCACTCCTCCTGTTGTTTCATTAGATTTCAGAGTCACTTCTTCGAAAGCTTCTAGAGCACTTCTTTGCAGCAGGATATCAGTCTTCCTAGCATTGTTGATTGGGATAGATTTCTACCTAATATTACTTGTCTGTTTGTAGAGTCCCGCATTGCTGACATGAAAGCACACTTTGAGGACATCGGTCTTCTAGATTCGATGACATTTTTTATGAAGTTGCATCTCCTTTATCCTCTTTGGATATTCATGCTCTGCATTGGTCTACACATGGTTTTGGATTGTCACCATCCTCATCTATTGAGCATGCACTTGATTTGATTATGGAATCCTTCAACATCGACATGGGGACACTTGAGCACTCTTCGAATACATTGACATGGGCATCATCATCCTTGGATTAGCTTCAACATGGTTCAGGATTATACATACTTCCTCCCACATGGGAAGATATCCTACATCTTTAGGTGATTTCATTTCTTCCCAACGGAAGTAACATTGTTTGTCGTTCTTGGATCTACATCTGCATCCTTTTTCAACTATCCAACCTCACTGTAGCAAGACATGTATTATGAGGGGGTCTCATAGACCTTCTATCATTTTCTCTCCTATGGGGGGAATCATATATTGTACTTAGTGAAATAAGTAGTACTTCGTTACTTGTATAATTTTTACAATTTCTCTCTTTTGGAGGGTAATTTTTTCCCACAGGGTTTTCTACCTTTCTCCACTTCATGAGAGATTACTTTGTAAATGGGTCCCTCACCAGGCCTAGTAACCGGGACCCATTGTTCTTGTACCCACCTAAGCTATGCTTAAGGGGGTGTTAGTGTATATATATTTCATACACTTAGGATTAAGCCTACTTAGGTGTGCCTTTATACAATCTTGACACGTGCCTCATTGAGGTGTCAAGGTTGTTGGTCGGTTAGGAGAGTTGTCATTGAGTTGCCCACTAACTAGCCACCTCACACTAGTTTTTAGGGAGGCAACTCGCCACCACTCATAGTTGAGAAGCCCTTTCCTCAACTAACAACTTCCTCTCCTCACCTATATGTACAACTTCTTTTTCATAATCTATTACTCTAGATTTTGTAATCAACATCATCTTATTGATCCTGTGAATTCTTATATATATACTTTTTGAAATAACTCTCCTTGTCCTAACCAGCACGAGAAATGCATCTTGGTTAGGGGCGTTCACCTCTTCATGAAAATGTTTCGATTTAGGAGATAACTTTTCATTAGTTAACAATATTTCATTAAACGATATTGTATCTTCCCATCCTTTGATTGTTTCAATTATATCCATGGCTAAGTTATTGAACATGTTTTCTACTTCTTCTACATTCTTCTCTCTCCTTCAATTCCCATTCCTTCACTTATTTTCTCCTTTTGTAGTCCCACACTCATACTTACTACTTTGTCTAGATATTCAACACTTAGATCTAGTGGTTTTAATTTTATAAATGGGGTTAAAAACTCCTCAAATCCTTCATTTACTATAACCCTTAGATTTGACAAATCAAGTTTAGATCATGGTTTCCAAGTCAAGAGTCTAAATTGTAGAGCACCTATGCTTCCATGCCTTAGCCGAGAACTATTGCTTCCATGCCCTTCTTCTAATGATTTTCTAGACACAACCTGATCTTCAATCTAATTTTCCAATCTGGATATAATTTTAGTTTCCTCATCCAAGTGTCTATAGATTCAAAGTCTTAGTGTTTTCTACAAAATCCTTATGTTCACTTGAAGCCCCAACGGGACGCTTATTTGTAATCAATTCCTCAAGTGTTAGTGGGTTTCCATACTTCTCCTTATCCAAGTAATATTCTCAATTGTAGCCCCTTTGAAATGCTATGTCTCCTCCTTGTTTTCAAAATCAACAATAGCCCCTATGGTACATTCTATCTCCTCCTCATAATTATCTTTAGCAATAGCCCTTCTAGCATGCTCTATCTTGGCTTCCTTGGCCTTTTCTATCCTTTTGTGGTACCTTTCTTATCTCTCCTAAATTTATGTTAGTTTATTTTTTTCCATGTTCAATGCCATAGCCATTTCAATTTCTTCTCTAGTCTCTCTTAGCTTCTTGTTATCTTCTTTTGCCATGGGTGTTATTGATTTGGTGTTTGATTAATCCTTTTATTTATCCCTATGTCTCATTCTCATTTTGCTTCTATTGGTCACATCTCTTTGGAGATCCCTTTAGGATCCCTCCCCCTTTCAATTGCCATCCCCTAGGTGCTTAACCCCCTCTTATGGGGCTAGAACCTAGAAGATTCTATTGCAAACCATAAATTTTTTTTTGATTTATCTATAATCCCATTATATTAACTCCTTTACTATCACAACTAATAATTTGATTGATTTGATTATTTCCTTTATTGTTTGACCAACGTCCTAGCATTGAAACCAAAATGTTAGCAAGAGTGGGGCATAGATTGAAGATCTGAGAATGCATTTCTTGAGAGTTGTATTTATACCCTAGTATGGGTGATAAGAGGAAGGTCAAGGGTTTATGTGGTAAGTTACAATGGATTTCAAAAAGATAGAACACTAAAATTAAATGAATTTACATATGCACTCATACATCATACATCATGACTTATTAGATATCCATTAGATCAACTTGCAACATATCACATTCATCATATATATCTCTGATATAACTATAATTACTTATACAATAATCCTTCAATATTCACTTCTACAATAGTCATTCTTCTTACATTAATATATCTTATACTATACTTCTATTATATTGTTGTATATTCTATTCTATTCCCTTCTATTCTCTTCTATTTTACATCTTGTATCTCCTAGTCCTATTTATATCTAAATATGATTATACAAAGGATTGTGTCTCTTACAGTTGGTATGTCTTTTGGATGATTTGATAGTCAACTAAGTATTTGCATTCCCTTTGTGGAGGATCTAACTTGTTGTATAGTCAGCTCTATCCTACTAATAGAGTTGTTACACTGTAAAAATTAGGGACCCAAAGTCCAAGCAACATCAATGGCTTGGGACCTTTGATATAGAAGAATATGTTTCTTATGCTTATTATATGGCTACCAAAGCCATGAAAGGCATTAAGGAAATGATAAATTCCCTCTATATCAATTTAGAGACATACAAGTTCATCTCGAAGTAGCCTAGGGTTCCCTTACCCACTTTATAGTCTAGATCTAAATTGGACCTAGTTTACACTCAACCTGCCAAGATGTTATAGTTGAAGTCTCAAGAATCTAGGGAAAACAAACAAGGAAGTCAACCCTTGAGTCACAATGCTCTAAAGTTTAAACATTCTATGGATAGAAGGAGATATATAGGTATTAGATGATGCCCATGGGGTCTTTGTATTGTATAAATCAAGGACACAAGTTCAAACAACATCAATGGCTTGGACCCTTTGATATAATAGAAGAGGCTACTTGTTCTTATGATATGGCTACCAAACACATGAAATGGATTAGGTAAATGACAAATTTCCTCTATATCAATTTAGATCCATGTAATTTCTTCTCTAAGCAACCCATTGTTCCCTTCTCTACTTTTAAGTCTAGCTCTAAATTACACCTAGATTACACTCATCCCACTAAGATGTTGTAAGATGCTTTCTCTAATTATACATAGAGGAATTCAAGCATGAAAAAATTTAGGTCAAAATATGAAACCTACAACAACTTTGGTGACATAGTCATGACTAATTACATGTAGTCTTTAATGGATATGATGGAGAAGAATCATCACTTGCTTGGAGCTGGTTCCAACAATTTGCAAGTCCCCATGTAGGGCCTTGGTAGAACTATGGGCTAGCAAGTCATAGTCCTAATCCTAAAATCTCTCCTTCATCTCCACTTGAATTGTATAATCCTAAATTTTATATCAAAATTCCACTACTAATGACTCCATCCTTCAATGTTCATTTCTATCTTGCTAGCCTTCCTTCAACTCTATTATTTAACCTTATTTTTCCACCACTAGCATTTCCTATATAATCCCTATCATTGATTTTTTTACACCCACTTTGCCAAACCAAGTTGAAAATCATTATCTTGTTCATTTCTTGGAAGAGCCTACTACTACACCCTCATTTGAATTTGCAACCCATTGTGTTCAAAATTATTGAGATTTAATATTGAAAATGCTATTGGAAGGAGTTCCTATACAAATTTAGGTTTGTTGGATTAAATAATCAAGAAGTTCGTTCCTCCATCCAACCCTAACAACAACAACAACGAAATTAATGGCAACAACATCGACTATGATATTAGTCTTTCATATATGGCTAGTCGTACTATATCTACATGTAGTACTAATTATATTGCATCTTATTTACACACTACTAACATACAAAATTTGATAGACTCAAATTATCAATGTATGTACTTGAGTCAAGAACACCAAGTGCAATTGGAGAAATATGACATGAGTAACAAGCTCATCACTAATGAATTTCTAGTTGAGCATCAATGCCTTGGTTCTTCTATCAATAGCCTAGGCACTCTTCTTCAAAAGATTTTGAAACAAACCATTTTAGAGATAGCTAATATGGCCACCTAAAAAGCCTTAGTTACATTGAACAATATTGCCTCTTCATTTATTTTAATTTTGTCTCTCAATACTTGTACCTTGGAAGCACAAACAACAGACATTTTGCATGACTATGATTTAATGTAGGCTAATTTTTTGTGTTTGCAAACTATAACATAGAACCTTTAAGTTCTTTTATATTGAGGCTCTTACAACTCCCTATCTCTTTGACTATCATGAGGGCATTGCATTTGTGAATGTCTCAATTTATAATCAATTTTATCTATTTGATCCTTTTGTTCTCCTAAATAAAAAAGGCTACATAAACTAAGGATATAACAACTCCAAATATATCACTAAAAAACATATCAAATAAAATACAAAGTTAGGTTCAACATTATATGTAACATTTGTTTAAGCACTCATTTCATTACATACAATTTCTTTTTTTTTGAAAGTCCTACTTTATTTACTAAATTGAGATGCTTATTGCAAGAATATTTAACATATGACTTTATGAAAGGATCAATTCTGATGCAGGGGCATCCACGTAACCCCCCATTCTGGCGTTATTTACTTCTCCTTTATGTTTGCTCTAATTTTGGTTTAACTTCTGTAGACTCCGTCAGATTTATTCCCACTCTCTTCTGATGGCCTGAGGTAATACTGGTAGCTAATGGAGTCTTAAATTTTAGTGTTTCTTTTGGTTTCAACGCTTCCCTATTTGGAGCTGGTGGCTTGGAGGCAGCGGCAGTCTCTCTCCATATTCTTTATTGTCATACCCATCAGCGAAGGACGTGGAGGAGCTGAAGGAATCTTGGAAGACCACTTTGACCTTGGCATATCAAAGTCTGGTTGTAGTCTATGGGATTTAGGGAGGACTCCTCACTTCTATTTATTTTGGGGACTCCTTTTCCCCAACGCAGGGCTGTTTGAGAAGGGTGTGTAGCAGAAGCGGTTGGTAGAGTGCAGTTAGGTCTCAGATTGGATGAATGATGTTGAGTTGCTGGTCGATGACTAGACCAATTTTGTCTTGGGTTTTTGTAGTGGGAGCCAATAAGCTTGGCCATGTTACTGTAAAATTGTCTCTAAATTTTGATGGAATTTCAATAAGACTATTTGCATATGTTCTCGTGTAATTTCCTTTGATTGCAGCTGTTGAATTGATTAGCTTCAGGGATCCTTCATTTTCTGTTTTGCATCAAATTCACAAACATGATCATTTTTATTATATGAACTTCAGTTTCATCCAACCAAGACATGCACCACCTTTACATTTACTCTCAACTCTTCCTCAAGACACTTAAATGAAAATAAACAAAATCAAACAGTCATCTACGAGGTCAACCACTTCATCTACTTTTATGGTCGCTTATATATTTACTATTACCTGCCTTGAAATCATTGAAAATAAAAGACATTCCAATCAACCATTCACCACCACCATGTGTGCCACTTCATCTATTTTTACACCGTCCCCAAATTTGTCAATTCTGGTCATATATGCACACTACTATAATCTTGTATCACATTACTATGTAAAAAAACATACTTCTACATTGTAATTATAACAATGTGCTAGATAGCAAAATTGTTCTGACTTTTGTTCTAAATAGATAGAAAAACTTGTTAAAGTTTGCTCTATGTAAATGTACTTGACAACAGCTTGTAATTTCAAGAAAGTTTATTCAATCTTTAAAAATGGACTCATCCTTCTATAAAATTATTTACTTTTTCTATTTAAAACCATACTTTTATAATTACACAATCAAACGAATGAATGTATTCATATCTACCACTTTCACCACAATGCAAATACGATTCAAAATTCAAAATTCAAAATTCAAAATAGATACTAACCACTACATGATTCTTGTTAACAAATCGAAAAGTAAAAAACTAACATTCAACATAAACTTACACTAACACTTACACCCATAGGAGGTTCAAGGAATACGCGAATAGGAACAACCAACGAGTTTAGAAAATTTTCCGGCGTGAGACAATTCCGAGCACTATAATGCTCACATATAAAAGCCTATCGGCTAATGACAAATGAACAGAGAGTTAGAGACAATAAAGTATGGGGACCCATGCTTGCATATCTATCTGCCATAACGTAGCGCGGAAGAAGTAATGGCTCCCATGCTACTCTCGCCCATGAGACAATACGATGCGGCATGTCCACTCATATTCGAAGACAAGTTGGCCTGAGAATTGACAGGTCCAACATAGATCGCCACTGGCCTGGTGGAAGGCAGCTGTGGCACATCTTCATTAGGGTTTATGAGCACGTGAATGGCTCGTCTGATAGAAGGGCGTAACTGTGGATCGGGATGCGAGCACGCTAGACCCAAGATCAACGCTCTTCTTATCTTCTCTTCATCATAATCAGACCCTTCCAATTTGGGATCCACACACTGCAAAACTCTTTCCTGGCTATAAAACCCCCAAACCCAGTCTACCAAATTTCGTTCAGCCAATGGAGACTTTTGCTTCACCACCCGCCTACCCGTGGCCACCTCCAACAGCACGATCCCAAAACTGAAGACATCTGATTCTGCCGTGGCCCTGCCCGTGTAGCTGCACTCGGGTGCCACGTACCCGGGCGTACCCGCCAGCAGGGTCGTGACAACCGGACTATTATCGTCGTGCTCGATGAGCCGGGCCAGACCGAAGTCCCCCAGGCGGGCGTTAAATTTCCCGTCGAGCATCACATTGCTGGGCTTCACGTCTCGGTGAATGACCCTCTGCTCCCATTCTTCATGCAGGTAGAGTAGAGCCGAGGCCAAGCCGCACAAAATTCTGTGGCGCTGCGACCAATTCAAGGGCGGGTTCCCGGTTCTGCCGTAAAGAAATTTGTCCAGGCTTCCGTTGGGCATGTAATCGTAGACTAGAAGAAGCTCGTCACTCTCGTGACACCAGCCCTGAAGCTGCACCAGGTTCCGGTGGCGGAGGCGGCCTATGCTGATGATTTCAGAGATGAACTCTCTTTCCCCCTGTTTTGACCGGGCGGAAATTCTCTTCACCGCCACCAATGCCACCTCTTCGTTGCCTCCGGCGTTGAGGTTTCCTCTATACACTCTTCCGAACCCACCGGTTCCTAGAAGCTCCGCTTCGCTGAAATTGTTGGTAGCGGCGGCTAGTTGCTGGTACGAGAACCGGTGAGGCGCGTTTTGGATTATTGCCAGCTCTCCGGTGAAGCTTCCTCGGCCAGGAGTTATAGTAGCTTGGTTTTTCCTTTTCATTCTCCCAACCACGAACCAGGAGGCTAATAATCCCACCATAACCAATCCGACTGTAATTGAGCCCACCAAGACGCCGACTTTGACCCCGCCGCCCGATCCTCCCGCCGTTCTCGTTCCCGTTTCTGTTCCCATCGAGGACAAATTCAGAGAATACTCCGGCAACATCACTGAACTGAAATTCCAGTCGAGAATTCTTTGTACCTCGAATGAATTCCCTGTTGCCGCAGAAAACCCTACGTACGCCAATCTTGGAACAGTTTTTTCGAGCTCCACCGTGCGGTTGAGAAGGCTCACGTAGGCCGAAGTATTGTCTGCATAGCGCGCGTAGATTTGAAGGGATTTAGCCCACCCGTCGTAGTCGACCTGGACTTTTATAGATCGCCCAGCCTTGATGTCCATGCCGTGGTCTCCCATACCAGCGGTAACGTTGGATATGATGCTTGGGATGTCGATGCCCACATGATATGATGTCCTGGAATGTGTCGAATTCGATGGCAAGCTGGTTGGTCATGTTTCCGTCGGTGGACCGGTTGAAGAGGCCGAGGAAGGCCCCTTTGCTCTTTGCTAAAAAGCTTTTGTTGTTCGGAACAATGATAAAGGCAATACCGTCGCCATTGAAATTCCTGATAGTGGTGAAGTTTTTCACGAAGATGGTGAAGATGGTGGTGAAACTCGCCGGCCACATCGTGAGCTGCTGGCGGTAGAGAACCCTTCCGATGCGGTAGAGAAGATTTGAAGCCGTCTCGTTTGAAGAAGAAACGTTTATAATGGCGTATGGATCCGGTGTGAGATCGATATATTCATGCTCAGCCGAAAAGGAAGCGTTCCCCATATATATCAGCTGCTGGCTGTTGTTCTGGCTAAAGTAGTCAAAGGAAAAATTAATGCTATTGCCATTCGGCTGCTGTGCATACGAATCACAAACTAAAAAAGGAAGCATGCTTATCAAAGCACAAACCCACCTTTTCAACATAATTATCCCCTTGACATCTAACAATCTGTGCAAAAGCAGTGGCACCCTGGATATTTTAAAGCCTGAATATGAGATCACGCATAATATATCCAATTAAAAGCATAAGATAAAATCAAATTAAAGTTAAAATATCAAATTAAAAGCGTAAGACAGTCAAATTACAGTTAAAAGTGATTTCTGGTCTCTTAGTAAAATTGAATGTTTCATTAGAACAAGTAAAATTGAATGTTCCATTAGAAAAATTTCACTGTCTATTAGTAAAATTGAATGGTTCATTAAAAAATGGATTAGAGATTGAGTCTTGTACAATGTAAAGGTCTCCATAGAAAAAATATATATAAGTAGAAGCGAAAATCATATCCCAAACAAATTTAAGAGGAAAACAATTATTTACACACCCAATACAAAAATTATATTGTTAGATGTTAAAACTTCCACGAAATCATACCCCAAGTAAATTTTAAGGACTTACAAGAGAGCCAGTTATTGTGAGAATAGGCCCAATAAACACCAAAAGATAGGGCAAAACATAACAGCAACAAACATAAAAGAGGCAGGGCAAAACATAGTTGAATAACCCGGCAAATTATATTCATCTAACATTCATTACATCCAAATGCCATGTATCTAGCAACAATCCAAATGCTGTATCTAATAGCTATCCAGATGCTATATCCAGCAACCATCCAAAGGCTGTATCCAACAGCTCTCTCCAATCACATATATATAGCTATAGAACCTTTGAAGCCTAGAAGCTTCTAACTTTCTAGAAAACTCTTTAACCTAGAATGTTCTTTTCTAGAACATATCTTACAATATTCTTTTCTAGAACAGCTCCAGGAATGTTCTAGTTGTGGAAGGCTCTAGAATCATTCTATAATTTTCTAGATAATCTTAATCCTTAACATCCCCCCTTAAGATTGGCTAGAATAATACAGAAAAAATACAAATGAGAGGGGAACATTATATTACTATCCCCCCTTAATGTTCACCTCTAGCATACCAAGCATTCTTCGATCATAATCCTCTTTCATAGCTTGCTCCCATTCTTTCTTTCCTCTAGCTTGCTCATATAAGATTGAAACTTTAAGCCTTCAACACTCATTATCTTTTGTCTAGCTGAAATGTCACCTTCTCCATCATCACTACCAACAATACCTCTAGCTTGTTCCAACTTGCATTTCCAGCAATAGCCCTGCAAACAAAAATCACTCTAGCAATATATTAGCCCTGCAAACAAATCACTCTAGCAATATTTCTGCCCTGCAAACAAATCACTCCAGCAATACACTTCTAACTGAACCTCTAGCTGAACCGGAAAACATTCTAGCTGAACCTCTTGATGGTCCTTTCGCTGAACCTAGAAAATATTCTAGCTAAACTAGGAAAACATTCTAGCTGAACCTGGTCGAAACTCTAACTGAACTTGGGTTGATCCTCTAGCTGAATCTTTTTTTTCCAACAATCCCCTCAATGTTACCCAAGGGGATTCGAACCCATAACCCGGCTCTGATACCATGTGAGAACAGGCCCAATAAACACCAAAAGATAGGGCAAAACATAACAGCAACAACAGAAAAGAGGCAGGGCAAAACATAGTTGAATAACCCGGCCGAGCGCAACCGTCAATTCACAATTCACAATTCAATACTAAGGCGGCCGGCACCGCACCGGGCATGCCACTGGGCCCATATCCATATATATAGAGTGGAGTCCATATATATAGAGTGGAGTGGGCCTGATCTGAGAATGAAGCCCATTTTGTCATACATTGGGCGAAGGACCGGCCCTCTTTTAGGCTATGATATGGAACCTGGGCGAATGGATGGCAAATTATATTCATCTAACATTCATTACATCCAAATGCCATGTATCTAGCAGCAATCCAGATGCTGTATCTAACAGCTATCCGGATGCTATATCCAGCAACCATCCAAAGGCTGTATCCAATAGCTCTCTCCAATCACATATATATAGCTATAGAACCTTTGAAGTCTGGAAGCTGCTAACTTTCTAGAAAACTCTTTAACCTAGAATGTTCTTTTCTAGAACATATCTTACAATATTCTTTTCTAGAACAGCTCCAGGAATGTTCTAGTTGTGGAAGGCTCTAGAATCATTCTACAATTTTCTAGACAATCTTAATCCTTAACAGTTATCCGTACACCCCATGCACTAATTTCCTACCTATTTCTCCATACGTCTTAATCAGAGATTGAGTGGTGGTTCTATACCGGACTAAACTAAATATATACTTATCTTTGGCTGATATAACTTAATGCTTTCTACTAAGTTCTAGAAATTATAAAACTAAAAAGATTCTATTCAGGTTTTCTTTGAGTAAATGCTATCAAAATTAATCTAATCACAGAAGTATCAAAATTAATCTAATCACAGAAGTAACGAAGAGCAGCGAGTTTTTCAAACCTGTTAAAGTCTTCACTAGTGGATGTTGTGTGTTAAACCTCCATCGAAATTGGTCGTCTAAGAATTTTTGCATCCTATTGCTCTATGTCATAGTCCAATGCGCGCGAAGTTTGCCTTGATTGTGGCGGCGCAAAAGATTAAATGAAATACGTTTCTTTACGGAAAGAGGATGATATGCTTGTGCAAGTCATTTGTCATTTCGTCTGGTGGATGTCCAAAGTGGCCCTGCCCCGCAACGGTTTCTGGGTAGTTGTATGCCTATTCATAACTTCCTCCTCTCGCTTGGTACACTGGCATTGTTTTCATTATCTCGAACGTTAACCACAAGCAACAGATGATATCACATATATTCAAAGATCTGATATCACCATATATTAAAAGATAGATGATATCACCATATATTCAAAGATAGGGAGTTATACATTTTGTCGTATGCTATTTACAACAAATCTTACAAAGTATAATTGTAATAGAAGTGTTTGTTATCTAGTCTATAGATGAGCCACGACATAGTAATTTAGAGGAAGGTTGAATAACACTTTCCATTCAACAAATTTTTGAAAGTTAAATGTATCACGATTTATTTGGGTTCTTGAAGATTATAGTTGTTAGGGCTAACCTTGACCCCAAATTCAATTTGTACTAGGCAAAATCATGACTAGCATAATGGGAGTTGAGTTTGTTCCTTAAAATAAATATTGGTTATATATTAATGAGCAGATGATTTGTTAGTAAAAAACCTCCGTAGATTTTGATAGTTTGATTTTGATTTTGATGGCCAAATCCCTAGTAGTGTAGTTGAAGTTCGAGTTTGTTAAAATGACAATTATAATAATTTCAACTTTCCATTGATATATGTATTATGTCAATTAATATGTTAATTAAATTATATGTATATAGTATTAATATACTAATTATAATACAATATAAATATAATTTATTGAGAATCAAAGAGCAAGGATGAAGTTGATGAAAGCAATATAGAGAATCGTGTCACTCCTACAAGCGATGCGGGTGCTTCACAAATTTATAGCCATAAAAATTAGCCACAAAGAAACTAGAATAAAACAAACTATGAAAGTAATTGTATACAATGGCTTAATACTAGTACATAAAACAAAACTTGCATGAACAAAAGTAAACAATAAATTGTGAAATTTCTATTAGAGGAGATTGTATATTAAGTATAATACATTATAATTATAGTTATAATTGGAAAAAAATTATTGTTAAATTAAACTTTAGTTGTTTTGACTATATTTATTGATTGATAATACAAACCATAGGACATTTTATTGCTCATTGCATTATTCTAATAGTTGATGAGAGAGTAAGCTCTCCACTTAGTAGAATATCTAAATCTCCATATGAAGTTGCATTCAGAAATGGTGGGTGCATTTGGAAGTTAGCAAATACTATGAAGCATTGACAAATGCAAAGTATTATATCAATTTTAAAATTTAAAATAATTTAATAATTGAAAAACTATAAATAACTTTATTGATTTTATAAAACTAAAAATATATAATTATTAACACTATAAAAATTTAGCCCGCACGGGTGGCGTAGTTGGCTAAGGGCTTTGGGCTTGTCCCATATAGGTCCCGAGGTTGATTCTCTCTGCCCGGATTTCCAATGGTTGTTCGGGGTGTGTGGGCCCCCTCGGCAGTCCCCTAAGGATTAGTCTCACCTCCGCTCACCCCACCATTACTAGCCCCAACTCGGCACAAAATGTAAGCCCGAGGCAAGGCGCAGTGGGCAATGTTGGGCGGAATCGCAACGCTCCTATCTCTCTTGGGGGGTAGGGCTAGGGGCTACCTAAGGGTTAAAAAAAAAAACACTATAAAAATTTAAAATTCTTATATATATATAAAATTAAAAATAAATCCAACTAACAAAATAACTCTTAACTAAATAAAAGAACTCGTAAGTAAATAAGAAATAATTATTCAAATAAAAATAAATTTAAAAAAATGAATAAATGGATTAATTCTTACATAGTTTCGAAGTAAAATAAAGTAATTTGATATAAATTATATAATTATATTAAATTATTTAAATTTACTTTTAGCACTTAGATTTTTTATTTTCCTTAAGCCTTGTTTATTTTAAATTTACCTTGATTATCATGGTTAGTCATTTAATTTAAATTATGTCTCTCCCCACATTGGTGAATCGCCCCGCAACCCTCTACAACCTCCCATCACTTATTACATGATATGCTCCCTTTGGAGTCAATGTTAACATAACTCTTGACCGTAATGCACATGATTACACTAGCAATGAAATTCTCCTAGCAACCTTTGGAGAAGTACTTAGTCTATTTATCAAGAATTCTATGCAATTATTTAAACTTTACAAAAGTGGAGGCATTTTTTGTTTGCAAAAGAGTTTGTTTTATACATTGACCATCAGGCACTTAAAGTAGCTAGGGAAAAATGAAGTAGATACATGAGATGGGTAGAACACTTGTAGGGTTTTTCTTTTGTTCTCAAACATAGGTTTAATATAACAAATAAAGTTGCAGATGCTTTGAGTAGAAGGAAAGAACTATTGTTTACTATGATCTTGAATTGGTAAGAATGGGGATGATTATGGATTTGTGTGCCATAGAT
Source organism: Cunninghamia lanceolata (assembly GCA_027924645.1). Classification (NCBI taxonomy): domain Eukaryota; kingdom Viridiplantae; phylum Streptophyta; class Pinopsida; order Cupressales; family Cupressaceae; genus Cunninghamia; species Cunninghamia lanceolata. The sequence continues at coordinate 10,122,651 of BSBN01000523.1, forward strand.
GATAAATTTTAGCGATGCATGGAACCTTGGGTTGGAGGTAAAGTTCCATTTGAGGATAGTTTAACAAAGAACTACATAGTGGAGTACTTGGAGGATAGTTTGGTGTAGGCAACACTTTGGCTATGTTGGAGGAAATGTATTTTTAGCCTTGCTTACACTAAGATATGTCACAAGATTTGTTAAGAAATGCAAAATTTCTCAAGTTGAAAAAGGTGTAGCCTAGAATGTAGGATTTTATAAGCCACTAATGATACCAAACAATCCTTGGGAAGAAATTTCTATGGACTTTGTCCTTGAACTGTGACAATCTCAAAGAAATTTATTCTTCAAAGAAGCAGCCAATTGACATGGGTTGCCATAGAGTATCACCTACTATAGGGATACTAAAATTTCTTGAGCCATTTGTGGAACACATTTTGGAAGAAGTTTGATACATAGTTGAATTATACTTCTACATACAATCCATGGATAGATGGTCAAATAAAGGTTGTAATAAAAAGTTTGGATAATCTCTTTAGAAGTTTGTTAGGAGACAAACCAACATGGTACCTAATTCTTTATTAGCACAAGTCAAATTTGTGTCTAATAACTCAATGAATATGTCTATAACTATAATGATGTCCTTTCAAATTGTTTATAGGATATCCTTAAATGTATTATAAATGTGTTAAATGTTTTAGATGATAAATGTGATATCATAGATGAAAAATACTTTCACAACACATGCACGAGTTAAGGAGGAGTTGAATAAGAGTATAACTAAGTATAAATCTAGTACATATAAGCATAGGAGAGAGAAGAATTACTCAAAGGAAGAGTTAATCATGGAGATCGTTAGAGAAAGAATAAAGCAAAGTAAAATAGTTTTATTCATGCTTCACTTCTAAAGTGGAGATACATCATGTATATATGCGGCAGAGTTGATAGTTACAACGTGTGTTACAGTTACAACGAACTGTGAAACTGAATGAACTGCATAACCGCGCCGACTGAACAATGTAGTAACGCCAACATTCCCCCCTTATTACATTGTTCCTGCAATAGTACCAAGGTACCCCCCCTTAATGCTAAAAACTCAACAAAGCTGATTACATAGTATGAATACATATTTTATAGAAGATCTTCTCCCAAAGAACAAATCCTGAACCAAGCGAGGCTCCATCATGTTATCTCGTCTACCCTCGGAAAGGCGTCGCTTCGAGCTGTGTTCTTGAGCTCTTTAGTCCCAAGCTCTCTCAAATCACAGAGTCCTGAATTATTCGACAATGGCCCCTAAGAGATACGACAGATCTCTGCCATGTTGTCTAGTGACCGCGAAAGGGTATAATTCAAGATCATATACTCTTTGAAGCTCGCTGGACAACAATCCATATTGAGCTCAACACCAAACCCCAAACCTGTCTCCAAAACAAAATCTTCACAAAACATACATTCTTCAAATCTGTCAGCTCTGTCAGTATCAACAAAGAAAAAAAACAAACCAACCAAAACCAAAAATGCTTCTCATGCAAAGCATCATCTCAAAGCGAGAAGCTAACTTGAGATGATAGAAAATCCTCCATCCTCTGATGCCGCCTGCCTCCAATATGACCTTGCTTAAAGGGCATATCCATAGAAATTAATAGCACCATCTGGTGGATCCTCATCCTCAATATCTGGTGGATCCTTATCATCTTCAATGCAATAAAGATTTCCTTCATTTTTGAGCTTTCCTTTAAGAACATCACTCGCTCGAGTTCTACAATCCCAAGCTATGTGACCATTTTTCTTACAATAAAAATATTTGATTCTCTTTGATCTCTTGTAATTGTTTCTTGAAAATAACGCTTTCTCCTGAGGATCATCTTCTAAATCTTCTGTTGTTCTCTTCTCTTCTGATAGAAGAGCAGAAATCATACCTTCTAGAGTTTGTGAAGATATTTGACTGAGAGTAAAAATAACATTGTTGTATTTTGAAGGCAAGCTATTTAATAGGATGGCCCTAGCATCATCATCATCTACTGTAACCTTAACCTCTGCTAGCTGTCTAATGAGAGACTGCAAGTTACTTATATGATTTGACATTGTGATTCCATCTTCCATCTTAAATCGAAATAATTGAAGTTTTAGAGAAAATTTTGCATTAACAGCTTTTGCTCCAAACAATTTATTCAGATTATCCCAAATTTCGGCTGGTGATTTATCCAAATCAATATGATGCAATTCAGTGTCAGAAAGAGCAAGACCAATTATAGCCTTGGATTTATCATCTCTACTACTCCAATCTAATAACTTATTTGCATCTGTAGGTGCTTTTTCTTTTCCACTTACTATTGCCCATAAATTTTTATTCATTAGTTGGATTTGAATTTTCATTCTCCAAGTATGAAAATTGGAACCGGAATACTTGTCTAATGGGATCTCCATTTTAGATAATACTCAAAAGATTGACTTCTTTCTTAGACTTAAATATATTTGCTTATAAAATTTGCATTTCATACACACTTCAATACATACCAATTTGAGATGATAATGGACATCCACTTTTCTTTGATTGCCAGGTTTTGCAGACTATGTCTTCCTCTTTTAGGTGCCTTATGGAGAGTGCTACAAATGGCTTGGATAGAGAAACTTCAGACCAGACAACAACCGCTACAGTAGAGAGTACAAATGTCTTCAATCTACCTACAAAGGCCTTCAAACTCGATGCTTCCTTCCAAGGCTGTTTCCTGCACACCTCAGCAGAACTTGATTGCCTTCTATCTTACTAAGGCAAGCTATTGAACAACACCTTCTAATAAATGGAGTAGACCGTTTTAAATAGCTAGTATGGCATTCAATTGAATCTGGTGATGGATGAATAATCTCCTCTATATACCCAACCATATATCTTCAAATGAGAATAGTAATCAAGTGAGAATAGAAACTATGCATTCAACCCCCAGCCTACAAAACAATACCGCAACTTATAGAAACAATACCTCAACTTCCTTCATGATCTTCATGTATTCTGATCCATTCAACAGACCCATCAAATTGCTCTTGTGAGAGATCTGATGTTTGAGAGACGTGCCTTGGGAAATGTTTGTAGATTCGGGTCTAACAATGGCTTTTCCTCCCTGCCAACGGCTTTGCTCTCCTCCCTGCACCGTGGATGCTTTCTCCTTGCAACTCAACAGAACTCCATCTGGTTTCTTTGGGTGTCTTCTTCCACGCAGGAGGAGTATTGCTTCACATCACGCTTGCTGCACTCCTATCCTCTATGGTTGCTCTGATACCAAATAAAGCAAAGTAAAATAGTTTTATTCATGCTTCACTTCTAAAGTGGAGATACATCATGTATATATGCGGTAGAGTTGATAGTTACAACGCGTGTTACAGTTACAACGAACTGTGAAACTGAATGAACTGCATAACCGCGCCGACTGAACAATGTAGTAACGCCAACAAAGAAAAGCTTTCCTAGGGAACTTATAATAAGCTAAAGCTCAAGAACATTGATCCTCGGAAAGTGTTGCATATTTTTTCTAAGAATTCTTACAAGATTTATTTACTAAAAGGTTTGGATATCTCATTGACATTCAATGTTGCTAATCTATATGACTATCTTGAAGCTAAAGAGAATATTGGTAACACACCATTACCACAAGAATGATAGAATAGGTTTTAAATATGTGCATAAAAATAAAAAATAGAAGAAAGGAGTACAAATAATATCTTGTCAGATGGAAAGAAAAGAGGATAGAGGAGGATATATTAATTTCTAAGGAAGAAGTATGCCAACTTCGATGGCCAAAGAAACTTTCTTCACTTCCTTAATTTTGAGTCCATAGCTCAAAATTTTGTTACCTAGGATGTTTGATGTAGGAGAATCTTAGGACCCAAGTAATCTTGCATCATCCAAAAATGTTTCTTTCTTGTTTGTTTCTTTTTGTAGGTACATTGTATTGTCATAGTCATCTTATTTCTAACATAGAGGCCAATTCTTATCATAAAGTTTTATTCTAACTACTATCATAGTTCAAGCACTATAGAGTTACAAGTAGTACTTCTACCATGTGTCACCACATATTGACATTAAAGACCCTAAATTATAATTACAACATATATATTGAAACTTTGAGTATGTCCATGTGTCAAAAGTTGTATTTGGTTTCATTATTGTAAATTGTGACATGTTCTTATGTGAAAGGGACCTATTTTAAGACTTCATGACAATATTTAAATTGTGGGCCAAATGAATTGTTCTATATTTAAATATTGATCTTTGTAAGGTTCATAAAGATAGAATCATTGAGTTCAAAAAATTATATCTTACCATAGGGAATTTTCCTATGTCTCGATCAGTGTTGCACCTTGATACTCCAAGGTTTCTCTATAAAAATGTGTCCGACTCACTGAAAGAAGCATAAAGTGCAGGACAAGGGAGATAAAACTAATTATATGATCAAATCTCCAAAATATTGTAATATTGGCATAATATTATATTGAAATATACCATTGGGGCATGTATTCTTATGCCTAATATTTTGTAGACTTGTGTCACCTCAAAGCATTAAATAAAATACTAGTTTTGTGTCATCTCATTCTTATACTCTTTTTCTAAGAAATTTTATACTTTTGTTGTGTACTCTTGCATTAAGTTTTATGCTTTTTTGTTTGGGTTGAAGGAATATATTGTCTTTCATTAGACCCTCTATCTATGATTACATCAACTTCCCTCATTAGTAGAATTCTTTGTGTCTTTGGCACACATAACTTTCCTACTTTGTAAGGAAAAGCCTCTTTGAGATAAAAGTCTTCATTTCTTTTTATAATTCCTTTAGTTTAAAGTTCTTTGTACTCTTCCCAAAGTCTACATTATTTTCACATTCTTTTGAATAAGCATCTTTTGTGAAAGGGTCCAAATGTGTAACAATTTCTATAGATAAAATAAGTAGTCTATATAACATATAGGCCACCAGATTACCACTTCCATTTTTATATTTGATTACCAAATGAACTTCTTGTAAGAATCCCATCCATTAATAATGTCTCACTTGTTGTAATTTTTATGTGTATAAGTATTGTAGAGGTTGGTGGTCAATGTGAATTGTAGTTTCTTTACCAAGAAAAGAAACTACAAAGATATGTGCTATGCATAAAATAACAAATATACATAGAGATCTAAAAATTTGAAGTTCCAATCCCTGTATTTTTATACTTTCATAAAACTCGTTATTAATAGAATACTGGAACCTTTACATTAAAAAAAAAAATTATAAGGTTAACAGCCCAACAAATACAAATCTGAACCACTGTATGCTATTTTTGAAGATTTTTACAATACTCATCTAATGATTTTAGAATAGATGACGAGAAATATGGATCTTGCAGTCGTTTCTATGTTACAAAGACCTCATTTAACGTGACACTAAAACGATGTCTGCTGGTTTAAGATTGAAAGCAAATACCTTTTTATGAATTGCCCAATATTCAAAGAAGGTACATATTAAAATTACTGAATCCTAGGTTACACGTGTTAGACAAGGAAAATTAGACACAGATGGGTAAAGAAAGATAAGCATAAACCGACACGATTAAACAAAAGGAGAGTATGAGAGACGACTAAGGCGACCCGTACATCTCTACCGGCCCTGGTGTAGCGAAGTAGTAATGGATCCAACGCTACTTTCACCCATGAGACTAGATGATGCGGCACCTCCACCCATATTCGAAGACAAGGTGGACTGAGAAAAGACCGCTCCAACCGGTGGCAAAACAACATAGATCGCCATCGGCCTGGTGGAAGGCAGCTGCGGCAGCTCTTCATTAGGGTTTATCAGCACTTGAATGGCTTGTCTGACAGAAGGGCGTAACTGTGGATCTGGATGGGAGCAGGCGAGTCCCAAGATCAACACCCTTCGTATCTGCTCTTCATCATAATCAGGCCCTTCCAATTTCGGATCCACACACTGCAAAATTCTATCCTGGCTGTGAAGACCCCAAACCCAGTCCACCAAATTCCCTTCAGCCAATGGAGACTTGCGCTCCACCACCCGCCTACCCGTGGCCACCTCCAACAGCACGATCCCAAAGCTGAAGACGTCGGACTCTGCGGTGGCCTTGCCCGTGTAGCTGCACTCAGGCGCCACGTACCCGGGCGTACCCGCCAATCGGGTAGTCACAGCCGGATTAGAATCGTCGTGCTCGATGAGCCTGGCCAGTCCGAAGTCTCCCAGGCGGGCGTTGAATTCCCCGTCGAGCATCACATTGCTGGGCTTCACGTCCCGGTGAACGACCCTCTGCTCCCATTCTTCGTGCAGGTACAGTAGAGCCGAGGCCAGGCCGCACAAAATCCTGTGACGACGCGGCCAATGCAAGGGCGTGTCCCCAGTTCTGTCGTAGAGAAATCTCTCCAGGCTTCCGTTGGGCATGTAATCGTAGACCAGGAGAAGCTCGTCGCGCTCGTGGCACCACCCGTGAAGCTGCACCAGGTTCCGGTGGCGGAGGCGGCCTATGGTTATGATTTCTGAGAGGAACTCCCTTTCCCCCTGTTTTGAACCGGCGGAAATTTTCTTCACCGCCACCAACGCCGGCTGTTCGTTGCCTCCGGCGTTAAGGTTTCCTCTGTAGACGCTCCCGAACCCGCCGGTTCCTAGAAGCTCCGCTTCGCTGAAGTTGTTGGTGGCGGCGGCAAGTTGCTTGTAGTTGTACCGGTGAGGCGCGTTTTCGATCATCGCCAGTTCCCTGCTGAAGCTTCCTCGGCCAAGAGTTAAAGTAGCCTGCTTTTTCTTTTTCATTCTCCGAAACACGAACCACGAGGCGAATAATCCCACAACAACTAATCCGACTGTGATGGAGCCCGCCAAGATGCCAATTTTGACCCCGCCGCCCGATCCTGCGGGCGTTCCCACTGGGTGCAAGTTCAGAGAAGACTCCGGTAACATAACAGAACTGAAATTCCAGTCGAGAATTCTCTGTATCTCGTACGAATTCCCTGTTGCCGCAGAAAATCCCACGTACGCCGATCTTGGAACGGTTGTTTCAAGCTTCACCGTGTGGTTCACAAGGATCGCATAGGCCGAAGTACTGTTTGCATATCGCGCGTAAATTTGCAGGGATTTAGACCAGCCGTCGTAAACGACCCGCACTTGTATAGCTCGCCCGGCCTTGATGTCCATGCCGTGAACACCCATATTGGCTGTTACGTTGGATTTGATGCTCTGGATGTCGATGCCCACATGATTGTTGTCTGGGTCGAATTCGTTCGCGTACGTGTCGAATTCGATGGCAAGCTGCTCGGTCGTGTTTCCGTCTGTGGAGGGGTCGAAGAGGCCGAGGAACGACCCGTAGCTCTTTGCTAAAAAGCTTTTGTTATTTGGAACGATGATGAAGGCAAGACCGTCCCCATTGAAATTCGTGAGTGCGCCCGTGGCGTTGGTTGTGATGTTTTCCACGAAGATGGTGAAGACAGTGGTGAAACTCGCCGGCCACATCGTGAGCTGCTGGTGGTACAAAACCCTTCCGATGCAGTTCTGCAACGCCACATTTGGAGCCGTTTGGTTTGAAGAAGAAATGTTTATAGTGGCGTATGGATCCGGTGTGAGATCGATATAATCATGCTCAGCCGAAAAGGAGGCGTTCCCCATATATATCAGCTGCTGGCTGTTGTTCTGGCTAAAGTAGGCAAAGGAAAACTCAGTGCTATTGCCATTTGGCTGCTGTGCATACGAACCACAAATTAAAAATGGAAGCAGGCTTATCAAAGCACAAACCCACCTTTTCAACATAATTATCGTCTCAACATCTAACAATCTAATCCCCCTCCTTTACAGTCTGTGCAAAGGCAGTGCACCCTGGATATTTTAATGCCTGAATATGAGACCACACAATATATCCAATGACAAGGATAAGATAAAATCGAATTAAAGTCAAGTGACTTTTGGTCTATTAATAAATTTGACTGGTTAAAAAAAAGTGGAGTAAAGATTAAGTCTCGTGAAGTGTAAAGACTTCCACACAAAAAGATGAAGCCCATATCATATCTCAAACAAATTTGACAGCATGGAAGTCCATCAAACCTGCCAGCTAAACCAAAGGAAACTAATTATTCACACACCTAATCTTAGAATTACAAAAATAGTATTCAAAATCATACCCCAAGTAAATTTGAAGGACTTAATCAGAGACAGTTATCCGTACACCCATGCACTAATTTCCTGTCCATTTCTCCATAACGTCTTAATCAGAGACAGAGTGGTGGATGTATACGGGACTAAACTAAATTTATAGTAATCTTTGGCTGATATAACTTAATGCTTTCTACAATGTTCTAGAAATTAGAAAAAACAAAAGATTCTATTCAGGTTTTCTTTGAGTAAATGCAATCAGATTTAATCTAATCACAGATGTAACGAAGAGCAACGATTTTTAAAACCTGTTAAAGCCTGCACTAGTGAATGTTCTGTGTTAAACCTCCATCGACTTTTGTCGTCGAAGAATTTGCCTGGATAGGGGAGGGGAGGGAAGGCTTAAATTAAATAGCTTTTATCCTTTACGGAAAAAGGGCGATATGATATCCTGTAAGTCATTCGTCATTTAGTCTAGTGGATGTCAGAAATGGGCTGCCCCACAATGGTTTCTGGATAGTTGTATACCCATTCATACCTTCCACCTCTCTCTTGGTATTATACTGACATCATCTTTTGCATTATCTCGAACATTAACACTTCATAAATTCTTGGGCCGCAATCAACGGATGATATCACCATATATTCAAAGATATACAACTCTTAACTCCTTAAAATGATGCTTTACCAAATTTCACTTGTTCCATGTAGACTAAAGCTCTCGGTGACTTCAAATTAAATATTACTAACTATTGGTGTGGATATCTCCCTACTGAAATCTAATTTTAATTGAAATATATATATATATATAAAAGTTTGAGTTTGTTGGTTATAAGTTAATGCATTATAATAAAGAATCAGGATTAAGAATTAAAAGAATTAAAATACAAATTAGTGATTAGAAGATATAATAGAGTTATTTTGGGATCTATGATGTTGTGAACAAGGTTCTGCCATGTATCCTAGTCCATTGTTAGGTTATATCATGTAGATTAGTCTAAGTGATGTGACCTAGTATTATCTCAATGTGGCCTTCTAAATTTACTCCCCTTTTCTTTGGACCTTTTCATGAATGGGTTGTGCTTAGAAACATAGTGGGCCTTGCTTCAAGACAAGAATAAGAATCTTGAGCTTGTATTGATAGCACTGAATCTCATGTAAGAGAACGAGATATTGCAATGATGCTAAATATGCGATGTAGATGCAAGGTCTAATGTCTTGGTGAACTCGTAAAGTACTTAAGTGTATAATATAGCTCTAGAATAGTCTTAAATAAAATGATCTTTCCATTTCTAATTGGTTCCCGATTAGATGCCAATGATCTAGGAATGTCCTTAAATATGTTTAACATAATAGGGTGCTGAGAGTGGGGGTAAATCAACACACTTAAAAACTTTAACCAACCATTTGCTAATAAAACTGAATAACTTTGAAAACATGAAGAAAAACATGCAATTCAAGGGTCAACACATAACACTAGTGTTTTTACGTGGAAAACCCTAAAATAGGGAAAAATCATGGTGAGGATTAGCTCACAACATAATATGCTCACTGCAAAAAGTATTACAATATTGTTTTAGGGTTTCAACCCAAGGAAGCTACTACTCCCTGATTTACAACTTTGATTTAGGGTTACAACCCAAGGAAGCTACTACTCCCTGAATGCTCAGCTCACTACTGTTACAATGATAATATAGATATAAGGACTGCTATGGAGAACACATCTGTTGTATGTTGATGGTGCAGTCTATTATTCTTGCTAAATGCATATCTTCAAACTGATTTTGTGCATTTTATATCTTCCTCTACTCTGCTATATTCACATTCACCTTAATTACATTTCAAATGAGTTATATCTTCTATATATATCCTCCGCAACACATTGAAACATTGATTAGGTCGACATCAAGATCACTATTGAATGTAGCATGTAATGTGTCACTGGTCGGCCTCAACACATGCAAAACGATAAGAAAACTTGTTGCAGACATCAAGGTATTATGAAAAACATTAGAGCACATCTTTCCATACCTTCTAGACTTGGAGAAACTAGTCAAGGGCATCCACATGCATTAGGTACTTAACCAGTCGACTCATACTGCTTAGCACTGATAACTATTCATCTTTCAACTATTAGGGAGAAGCCAAAAACTCAATGTGGACCAAGGATTCAATCATACAAGAGCTCAACAATATCCATACACCTTACTGGAGAAGTATCATACCAAACTATGCAAATTTGCAAAATAAGATATATATCTATCTGTAGAGAACAGAGTCTTTCAAACCTTATGTAATGCTTCACATCCTAAGATATGATGTTGCGGTGTAGTGTAGGGCCTGAAAACTTTTAGGAATGCTCATGGACATCAATGTATGCTACTTACCAAATCGATAAACCTTTTTCTAAAGTTTCTGGAGGAATTCAAAAATCACTTAGGTACCCAGAGTTCTAGAGGACAGTTATACTTAAACTTTGCTTGATGTCATAGATACTTAATGCGGTACCAGAAAAATGAAGGATTTTTGCATACAGATCATACCTGATGTACTTTGGACCATATAATACCTCTGCATATAAGCTTTGATGATAGAACTATATATATGTTTAAGCTTTTGTAGAACTCGACTTATGTATTCAGTCACTAGAACAAACTGTATTGCTTCTGTTGCTTAAGTACTATCTTTGCGGACCACCAGAGCACTTGAAACTCCATCAAAACATATATAATACATGTCTTAGTTATTCCTAAGAACTACATGACAAACAGATCTCTTCTAGAGGAATGCAGAGCATTCCATTGTCTCCTCATTACTGCTTTGCTCTATCTAGGTGATGGTTGATACATTATTCCTTGTATCTTTTCATACTAACAACATGAGGAGCTAAAATCTTGGATATATCATGTCAGTACATATCATAAGCTATCATGAGAACTGTATGGCCAGATCTTTCTTTTTGAAGAAGTGTAGACCAATTCAAGTTGACTCTACCTTGGAATGCGTACTGTGAATGCCTTAGTCAATTTTCTATTTCTTATCCTTGAGTGTGGTACTCCCAATTGATGAGATATGTAAGTGTTTATGCAAGAACCATGCAAGAATATTAGTGTTTACCTCCACATCATGTTCAAGCCCAAAACTGATCCATACTTAGACTATTTTCTCTTCTCCTGAACTGATTTGCCTTGACCATATTGACTCTTCCTTTGCATAAGTCTATCTATACATTTCCATTTGTTATGTTGACATCAATGTATACTATGTTGACATTAATGAAAACATATATTGCCAACAATCTCCCCCTTTGTCATTGATGGCAACATATACTCCCCCTTAGACATATGTTTCTCTGTCCCCCTTTGACATCAAGGACAAAGGGATTGATAAGCTTTGTATCAATCCAAAAACTATATGTACTCCCACTTATAAAAAAGATATCTAAACAGTGCTCCCCTTGACTATGTTAAAAAGTTGTACCCTTGAAAACCAAAATGGTATTGCCACTCTACTCAATATCTCTACAATACTATATACAATAAAATTGTTCTAACAACTCACTTGCATGGGATAATGGCTTTGTAGATTACCTTGAGTTGTTGAATAGTTGTGGTCCATATGGAACATTCAGAGGCAAGCATGTAGTTTTGACATTCACATTCCTTGCACACTTCTTCAGCATCCTCTACACTTCTTGGAGTCTTTATCTTTTGATCTACTTTTTCTGTTTCTCTTAACAGACCAGACATTGAGGCCAGTCTCAAATTCACTTCCTCTCTCAACTGACCAAATTGTTTCTTTATGTTTTATTTTTGATCTTGTAGTTTAGATAATTGTACATGCAATTTTTCCATGTGTGCCCTTGTTGCACCCATCTTATCCTTTGACAAATCATATACTTTAGCCACCTTAGAGATCTGTATCTGAGCTTTAATCTATTTTGTGGAATTTGACCAATTTAGGCAGAATAGATATAGGGTTGTGGCCTCCTCAATACAAGCTTTAAATTTATTCAGATTTTTCTTAAGCTTGTTATGTTCTTTAGCACACTTGTCAGTCATCTCTGCCATTCTTTTGTCATTAATTCTTTTTGCTACCTCTTTTTATGCTTTTTGCTTTAGGTGGGATGAGTGATCTTTTAGAGTGTCCACTAGTAACTTGAGCTTTTGTTTAGCAGGTAGAGAGGGGTCAATGGTTACCTCTGGTAACCCTTCCTAAATAACCTTTACTACATCTTCTACTACATTGGTTTTCTTCAAATTTTCTTGTAGGAACTCTTTCTTAGCAGTTGCATGCAATATATCTCCAAGCTGCAATTTTTGAAAAGAGGAGATGCTTGCTAAGTCTAGTTGTCCTTCATTAGTTGGAACTTGCAGTAGTTGAGGGGTGACCATAGGTGAAATTACAACTGCATGCCTAATAGGTCTTTGGGAGACTCTATCTCTGATGCATTTTGATCTATATCATTTATACTCACTGATTGCTCTCTTTCTTCAATTTCTCCCTCATCCTTTTCATCCTCTTGTTCCTCATCATTGATTCCATTTTCTTCTCAAATTTCCTTAGGGGTATCTTCTCCTCTCACTTCCACATTGCATGTGTTCTCCAAAGGAGGTGCAACACTGTCTTTTTTTGACCCTCACTATTTTGTGCTTTAGAAATCTCTGGAGGGGAAGAACTTTGTTCTGTAAGAATATCTGGAGGGGTTAGATCTTGTTCCTCTGTAATTGATGCTCCTAGTTACTTGTTCTTCTATACTCATTTTATTTTTCTTCATTTTCTTAAGTATTTTCATTATCTTTTCTTTAGTCTCTTTCTCCATTCTTTCTCTCTCTTCTTCATCTTTGCCCATAAGAATACTAATTCTGTGTTTTGTTCTAAATTATTGTGCCTATTTTTGGGCTAATCCAACTCTTTCTTCATGAGAGATACATGACCCAACCTTTTCTAATGCTTGTTTTCTCATTTTTTCTTTTTCTACAATAGCCTCATTTCTCTGATTACTGAGTTTCTCTGCAAGGCTTGTTGGAAGTTGATCAATGATATCATTTAAGGTCACATTGAAACCCATCATGTATATGATTATAGCCTTTTCTCCTGATGATGGATCATGTAGTGTGATCCAAAACGTTGAGGGAAAAATATTATCACACAGTTTAATCTAGAAGCATTTTGTTACATTATGTTAAATTATAGATTTACTGTCATTGGGCATCTCATCATAGAGTTCTGCAACATTCTTCAATGCATTATGCTTTGTAATAGCATTGATGGTGGCCTCAAGTTGCAAAGGCTCATATTCAGGTGTTTCTTGTTTTCTTTGTCTTCTCCTTGCCTTTCCCTTTTGAGATCTACTTCTTTTCAACTTTTTCTCTAGTTCTTTTCTTCTTTCTTTCAATAGCCTTAATATCTTCTTCTTCACTTGTCTCTACATCTTGTTTCTTATTCCTTTTGGATTTTACCTTGATCCTTGGTTCCTTTTTCTTCTTTCCCTTTTCCTATTTCTTCGAAATTATCTCTTCTTCTGTATCACTCTCAATCTCTTCTTCAATGATTTCCTTCCTCTTTGGTTACATACTCTTGGATTTTATTGTTGTTTGATCTTTAGAAACTTAGGATTGTTTAGCAAAGAAAGTGGGTTGTGGTATGCTAGCAGTAGATTGAGAAGTAGCTCTACTTGATCTTCTCGGTGTGGGATGATCAAAAGTGAGAGGGACAACATGTTCTATAGTGCCTTAAGTAGTGAAACCTCCGGGTGGAATACCAACCTTCTTAAATAACTTTTCTTTATTCTTTTCTACCTCTTCATCAACCCCTTTCTTGCATATTTTATCCTAAATTTCTTCACTAGTTCCAAATCTTTCACCTTTAGGGTCCTTAGTTAGACTTAACAAAATCTAGGATTAGTAGGATTCCCCATTGATGAAAGAAAAAAGTTTAGCCAAGTTCCCACTATCATTTGATGTCACATTTGTATGCTTCATTTTCATGTTATTCATTTCTCTTATCTACCTAGGCTACTGAATTTACTTGTAGGGAAAGTGGTTGAAGAAAACAAGAAAAGGTACAATATAGTTGTCAAAACAAAGACAATGTATATAAGTATGTGGATTGTGTAAATAATGATTTTGTATGTAATGAAGGAGAATGTAATCATTCATGGAGTTTTAGAGTGAAGGGAAAAATTAGAAGGCAAAGATAAAATAATTAAGGGTAGAGGTGATAATAGAAATATGTAAACATGTTTGCAAAGTCTAACATTAGTTATTCTTATAATATTGATTACATAAATAATATATTTATGTAGACTAATAACAATAGTAAGAGATATATATTAATAACTCTCGTTAAAAGCACTTATCTAATAAAAAATAGTTAAATATGCTACCAGAATACTAAGAGGAAATTACTTGTATGATTGCATAAAGAATAGTACTTCACAATAGTATTCCATGACGATCAAATTTGAGTAGAAATCATGGTAAAATCAATTTCATGGTACTTTTTTCTTTGATGTCTTCCGAAGGCGTGAGTGGTTCATAGGATTCACTCTCTTCATGTGTCTTAGGGATATATGACTCACTTGGCAGTGTTAATGGAGTGTAGCTTTCCACTAGGTCTTCCTTGGGATCTGAGAAAGCATGTGGGTCCACATTTCTTAGATCTAGTGTAACTATTTCACATTCTGGTCCTTCAGTTCGATGAGCTTTTTCTCCTATGCAGGGGTAAACCTTATAAGTTGGTTCTTCTCTAGACATATTGATAGTGAGAATCTCTAGGGGAAATTAAAGAGGCCTCTCTTTCTCTAACCACTCCATGATTTTTGTTGTTGTTTCCTTAGGGATGATCTCTTTGAATTTTGGTGGTTCTTCTTTCTCTTTCACTTCTACGTTGTGTATTGTTTTCATCAAGATCTCTATTCTCTTAATACATATTGATTGTGGTGTCAAATTAGGAATAGAAATTTTGTTCGTCAGAAGTTCATAGTCGATGGGGATCCCGATTTTCTTGTTTTCCATGTTGGAATTTTATTATACTAAAGGGTTCTAGATCCCCTTTCATGACATAGACCTTTCCAAGGTGTAAAAATCAAACCTCTTAGAATAAGGTGGATGGCATAGCTTTTATCTTGTGTATTGAAGGTCTCCCAAGGAGTAGATTATACCCTATATCCTTATCAATAACGTAGAATGTGTTTGGGATAGTTTTTTGTCCTAACAACACTAGGAGTGTGATTTTCCCTATAGTTGTAGCCTTTAGATTGTCATATCTGCTTAATGTGTCCTAGGATGCAATGATATTGATGTGGCCATAACCCATCCTCTCTAAAAGAGAAAACAAAAGTATATTCACTACCACTCCATCATCGATTAATGTTAGCTTAATACATGTGTCATAAATCCACACCTATAAGTATAATGCAAGATATCCCTTCTTGGTCAACTCTGCCTCAGAATGCATTTGTTTTAGGTTGAAGAAAAACCCTAGATCATTTAATTCATAGCTATACATGGATTTACATCAAAGTCAACATGGTTGATTAGTTCACTAGGAGGAGGTGTGATTTGATCCAAGTACCTCAATCCTATTTCTTTTAGGAGTGCAGAGTGGTATGAAGGGGAGTTATTGAGAAGGTCAATGAATGAGATGTTGACATATGTTTTCTTCAAGTCTTCAATTAATTCATAGGGTCCAATCGGTGACAGTATTGGTTCCACCACCGAGACCACACTCTCATGGATTTATTTTTTCTCATTGTCAAGTTCTTCTTCTTCCTCATCATGAAATATTTCAACCAGTCCTAACATCCTAGACTCTTCCTTTGGTCCTAGTTGTATGGGGATATTTACATTAGTACTTTTGGCTACATTATTTTGACCAGTCATTTCTGTATTTCTATGTACAAGAAATGGATCTTGATAGATTTTCATATCTGTGTTCTGCGGAGCTATTGGCATTTGTGTTTGTTTTGATCCTTTATTGTTGTCTAACGTGACCTCTTGTGGGTTTAAGAACAACTCTATGAATAACCATTGTTGATCTTATGGCAACCTTGCTATGAACCTAATGTATTCTTTGCATAGCTCCATGCTATACCCCTAGTCCTATGGAAGGAACAAAATTGATTGTATTCAAAGGGGGGTATTTCGTATCTACCACTCATTTACACTACCATTTTAGTTCAATGACTGATAATTATCCCTCCGATAATATGCATTGTTTCGAGGATGATCTATTGCGTTAACATTCATGGGATAATAGTCTCTCCTATTGTAGGATCCCTAACTTTGTTAACTGGGGGTTGATCTGTTACCCCGTTCGTAGTCACGTTTCTATTATTCTTGAGAATTTTGATAGCAGGCGTATTGTTTCTGCCATCATCATTTACTAACCAACCATTTGATCCATAAGTTCTTCGACCACTATCAATGGCAGCTTGACTGATTTGTAAGGCACTTTCCAAAGCCTCTTCATAGGATTTGTAGGGAAAATTTTGGACTTTTTCTCTTGTATCTCTATTCTTTGAAGCGAGATTGCATAATTCATGGTTATCCATATTCGGAGCACTTGTAGATGAGTAGAGAACTTGTCTCCTCTGAGTGATGAAATGGACCACTGACTCATTGGGTTCTTGTATCATTGTAAGAAATTATCAAATTCCTATCTTCTCAAGTTTATTCATGTCAAAATCCATGACAAACTCTCCTATTAATTGCCTGAATGAGTGTATTGAAGCCTTTGACAGATGGTAATACCAATCCAAGGCTATTCCTTCTAATGTATTTGGAAAGATTTTTGCAATGACTATGTCCCAAGGGAGGAGTTCTCTTATA
Source organism: Cunninghamia lanceolata (assembly GCA_027924645.1). Lineage (NCBI taxonomy): Eukaryota > Viridiplantae > Streptophyta > Pinopsida > Cupressales > Cupressaceae > Cunninghamia > Cunninghamia lanceolata. The sequence goes on from BSBN01000523.1 coordinate 10,139,575, forward strand.
GTGATTATATATGCCTTGATATGTGAATTAGGATCTCCTTCTCATTTAAACTTTGGGAGATCTGGCAAAAGTCGTGGTAACGTTGCACTTCTTATGGCCATGCCAAGTGTTTCTTTCAAATATTCCAAATACATCCCTAAAAAGGCAATTTGCAATTGCAGGGTTGATAACATCAACCCCATTGGTGGACTTTGATAACCCAACACCATAGCTTGATTCTCTTGACCACCTTGCATTGTTTGAGTGTTTTGAATTGGATGGTTCCCATTTGGGAATGTGGCATTACTCTTATTTCATGAGTAGTAATTAAGGTAAGGGTGATTCTGAGATGCCCCCTGGGCTTGTTTGATTCTAATATGTTCTTGTGACTTTTTCCTTCTCTCTAGAATGGGTTGTTCTACTTCTAGAGTCCTAATTCTTTACACTAATGTTGCAATGAGATCTGCAGGTATAGGGCCTCTTAGCACTTCCTCATTTCTAGGATCTCATTTCATGTGTTGTAATCGTTTTGCACTTGTTCTTATATAGCATTCTCACATTACTCTTCTTGCAAATCAACTTTTAAGGCCTATTGAACATCTTTAGCCTCTTGCAAACTTCTTTTGAGTCACCTTACCTCATCATCCATGTGAGTGCTTGAATTACTGGTTGATGGTTAGTTCATTTGATGGATCTCTGACCTGACTAGTACTTGTAATGCCTTATCAGGCATAGTTGGAACTACAAGATTGTGCTCCCATGCAGGATTGTTAAATTATAGAGAATGTCTAGGTTCTCTTTTGTCATGTTTGTAATTTGAATCTTCATAGTCATAGCAGATGGAGACTGGTGTGTTTGGGTTAGGTGGTGCATACCTGTCGAATGAGGGAGTTTCAAGCTCCCTAGTGGGAATGTTCCCTAAGTTTAAGTCAGGTTCCATCATATTCGAGGGTGTCATAAAGACCTCAGAATAAAAGGAACAAGAGTAGGAGAAGATGGAAAGAACGAAGATGGAAAGAATGAAGATGAAAGTGGTGACGATGATGAGGATGGTTGTGAAAGAAATAATGAAAGTGGGATCATGCAAAGACATGCGAAAAGCTAAACAAAAGTTTTTGTTGTTCATGTCGGGTTCAACAAAATATGTACACTAAAAAAAATGACTTAGTTGCATGAGGCAGTCGAGTTATCTTTGATAGAGCACACAGGACCCTCTCCTTGCCACATGTGAAGCTCCACATCACTCTCGCTCTTGTGGTAGAAGCTAGTTGAGAGGAGGCGAGACACGAGGGTGGTTCTTCTTTCTCAGGAGCTAGACTTCATGAAGAGTGGTCGACTAGTCCTGGGTCCTTTCCTAGGTATTTTTTCTTATGTGGTCTTCAATGACCATTGTATTTGGGATAATTATATGACTTGAAGGGTCACTAGTTATTGTTCTCTTGTGTGGCTTAGCTAGATTCCAACGCCTATTCAACTTTCTATTATAGTCGTTGATGAGTCTTCTACATTGGAACCTTTCTTCTCTTGCTCAAAGGAGTTATCAGATTTGATTTCTTTGTTTGATCAAATTAATATTAATTTCCTATTCCTAGATGGTCAATTGTGCATGTTGAGGCCTAGGGTGTAACTCTTCGATCTCCTCTAGGATTTCACTCACCCACTCACCTCTAAGTCTAGGGCACATTCATGAGCCTAAATTGAGAGAGTTAGTTAGAGTTAACATTTGACTTATGTTTGACTTAGGCTGATGGCCTAAGGTTTGCTTTTCTTTGTTTGAGTTGATTGATATGTGTTGACCTCGTGATGAAATTGAGGGATTTTTCTCTTCATGTGATGTTGTGTTTTTGTTGTTTTCTATTTTTGTATGTATGCAAGATAATGTTTTTGTTCTTTTTATGGATTGTTTTGAAAAGAAATTGCTTTAATTAATCTAGAATTCAAATATGAATGCAATTCTATAATGAGTTTACCTAATGCAATCTTAATCTATGTTTTTGTGTTATCTTGTGTTTTGAACTCAATTTCTCTAGGAAATGAACGTACTTGGAAATAAACTAATCTAATAATGTAAATTTCTTGAATTAAACTAATTTAACAATACAATTCTATCTAGCCTATCAAGGAAATTGCAATGTAAAATTACTATCTCTATGAGCAAATTTGAGATTATCTAATTACTACTAAAAAGCATGAAAGAACCTGGAATGTCTCAACGCACGACCCTCCACTAACCTTAGGAATCCTTGTATCAGCAACTTCTTCATCCTCTTGCAACATCAGGGATCTCCTCTTGGCAACAATAGGGAAGGGATGCAAAAATGGCTTGAGAAAGCTTCGATATATGAACTCAATGTGAGCTAAGAGAGCACTACAACTTGCAAAATGAGCAACGTAATGACACAATAAGAATCTTTTGGCAAAGCTTTGACTTAAAAAAACACTAAAAGAAAAGGCTCATAAGTCTTGTGTGAGCATAAGAAAGCTTGTGGAGTGAAAAACTAAGCAAAGCTTGGTTGCACAAATTAATTTGCATCCCTTTGTACTTTAGGGAGGGGGGTATTTATAGGTATAAATGACACAAAAAGCCCCTGGTGGGAATGATTGAGGAGTTAACTCTCTTGATTGGAGAGTTAGCTCATTAGATTGGAGAGTGAACTGGGCTAATTAGAGAGTGATGAAGCAAAGATAGCTTATCACATAATTGACAATGAGGCTAGCATGAGTCAAAGAGGTGACAAGTATAGATCAACAAGAGCTAATTATGAAAATATGGAAGAGGTGAATGAGCTAAGAATAGTTCACTCCACATTTGGACCAAAATTACATGCAAATAGGAACAAAAGTGGATCAAAATAGAGTTTTGTCACATCTAAACTCCAAGTAAAACCATGACTGGAAAGATGATAGGGTCTCCCATGGGTCACCCCTTTTGCCAGTCCAAATCGCATGGGGGCAACCCACAAAGGAGAGGGTCTGGGTTGGTCAACAGGAGTAGTAGTTGTTAGTTAGGGGATGAAGAACTGATTTGTCTTTAGAATTAGGTCAAAAGGTGACCAGAAACCAAATCTCCACTTACAAGTGTCAACTCTCTTGGGGGAGATTCTAAAATAATAGGGGGAGATTTGTCTTGGTAATCACAATTGAAAACTGGAAGTTAGAGATGGCTTGGGAGGGCCCTTGGAGGAATCCTATTGGTGTAGTGAGATGAAAAACACAAGGGAAAGGTCAATTTATGACAAATAGACAAACAAGAGGTTTAGGGACAAAGTCGCAAGCACATAAAATGAAAATCGACAAATGTCAAAAGTGAGGAAAAAGTTAGTATGACAAAGGGGAGACAAAAGAAGCAAAGACCCACATGTTTTCAAGAGAAGTGTTACTGAGAGGGTGTTAATTTTATGCTCACATGTACATGAAAAGGATTACACATCATCATGGGGTCCTCATGGAGGTTGTGTGTGATTTTAGTGCTTACAACGCCCTATGTTTCAAAGGATGTTATTTGGTTTAAATAAAATCGTAATAAGAAAAAACAAAGGTGAAATATTATGTGAGGAAAAGGTACTTCTTAAGTCACCCCCTTAGAATTGTAGAGCTTGACTGATAATTATCCATCTATGAGTGGGTTATCTACGGATCTAATTCCTCTTCGTATTGTCTTTAAGCTCGTTCCCATTCTATCTTTCTCAAAGTTTCTACAGACATTAATTTCATCACTTTTCTTTCTCACAAATAATACCCATTAATCTATTGTATCCACCTTGTAAGATGTGGTAATATATCATTTTCTTTAGAATGGATACTTATCATTTTTTGAGTTCTGATTTTTTTTTCTTAAGTTATTCTAGTAAATCCTTGAAATTTTAATTGAAGAACCTAATAGACTCATGCTTCTTTTGTTGGGTGTTGTAAATTTTAGTGATAATTATGATTGTCTTTAAGTAATTTAGATTATTTCTCAAAAAATGTTTTGTAATTTTCCAAGGTGCTTCATTCATCTATTAGCATGTTCTTAAATACAAATGAATTGGCATTCCTCAAGAAGATGCTATAAATGACCACAACTAATGATATGCATAGTCCGTCTAATGGAGATCTAAATTTGTATTCACATTCTATGGTGTCTAATAGGTTATTTTATCTCATTACTAATAAACACGAACAACTTCTACCTCTTCTATCTAGGACTCAAAGTATTAGCCATCGATTTTAGACTTTCTTGTTCCTTTGTATGGGTCACTAGACTTTGTATTTCCTACATGTGTGTCGTGAACATCCATGTTCTCTCTTAGCACTTTCTAATATACCTTAGCCTTTAAATTTTCTTTCTATCAGGAAACTTGATCTCTAAATGTTCTCAAACTCCATTTTATCATTGATTAGTTAGTATGCCTCATGCTATCCACATATGCATTTCTCTTCTTGCCCATGATGAAACTATAAATTTCTATATCAACATGGGACTTCCTTTTTGTCAAGGGGGATTGTTATTAATCCTTGATTCCTTTGCAAGTTTTTTTTAAAATAGATTAAAGAGAGAAGTAAATAAGTAATAGTGTTAATATTCCCCACTTGGCCTTAGGTGGTTAGATGTCTACTTGGAGAGTCCAGTACAACTCTCCAAGCCACTTGTCGACACTCTTTCTTCCACCTTTAGTTGAGTGTTGAAGTCGACTCCTATGTCGACTCAACCTCTCTACCCTATATGTGCATCTACCTTGTTCATAATTAAATTACTCTAATTTGTAATTAGCAATGCGTTAGTCGATCTTGTTTCTAACATGGTATCAAAGCTATGCTAATTAGCTTGTTGGTTCATTTGGAGGCAAAAATCTCCTATTTAACGGAATTTTTTGTAAAAAATGCAAACTTTTTTTAGAAATTTGACATTTTACAAGTTTCCGTTCATTAATTTTTGTTGAAAATATATATTTTTTTTGCAAAATTAACATTTTGTAGGAGATTTTCTTTGAGGATTTGGTAAAATTTTTGGTCAAATTGAAGATTTTGACTATTATTTTGAGTGAAATCCCTGGTTTTTGGAGGTTCGTACGTTGTTCCAGGGTTTCTGCAGCTTGATCATGATGCGTTTTGCATCATTCTAGTTTGTGGGTCATTGATTTGTAGAGCCTGGTGATTGATGGCGCATGGCGGCTTCATTGGGCAATGCTGGTATGCAAGGCACCATCGCCCCAATGCCCATGTTCAAACCCTTAACACTCCTAATCTATGGCAATTTTCCCCCGTTTTCTATCAATCTGTTCTAGGTGAAGGCGAACTGTGTGTGCATGAAGGGCAATGAGTGGAGGCCAAACCAAATAAGTTGACTTTGTTGAGGGCATCCACGAAGCAGAAGGAAACAGGGTAGCGCCTAGGCAAAGAACAATGACCTGCAGAGGAGGATTGGGACTTGGAAATGCTCGCGGCTTTCATTTGAGAAGAAACATACCTTTGAAGTCTCACACCATCTGTAAAGCTAATAACCTCATCTATATGGCTCGCTACCTCCATACGGCCTTGTTTCGATGGTTTCTAGTTATTGAGGGTAGGCGGCCACGCAATACTTGCTCGCGGTTTCCATACCTCTAATCGTTTTGTTTGCAGGTCATTCTCTCTATACAAGGTTTGTCTATCACAACCAGCAAATGGTTATAGAGCATCTATACTAGCACAGAGGTCGTTCAAACCCATGTATAGGAGCCCACTCTACGTGCTGAAGAAACAGGTCACCGCCTTTCTAAAGCGAACGTCCTAGATCTGGCTCGTTCCACAAAAGCTACCATAATTCTTATTTGGTCACTGGTTTACACCTGAAGAGATCTTCACAGTAAGATCAACCCAGCAGGTCACCACCATTAGTCACATAGGTTGCCAATTCATGGTCTCCATTGAACTTTTTTTTGGTTGAAAGTTCACGGTTAGGTTTTCTTCAAATCATTGTTAGCTTATGTTGTAACAATTGTATGTTAACATTTAATGTTGATTAACATTTAGTGTTACTTCATAAGTAACCTCAACCTAAAACTTAACTAATAGTAGTTAATGTTACAACAATAGTAATTTTAGAAATGGAAATGGATTCTTTTATAGTAAACAATGTCGGGTGGCCTAATTTTGGGTCTACAAGTGGCTTATAACACATGAGACTACCTCATACTCCTAGTATGTAGGAGGCACCTAATTGTGCTTCTAATATGAGGCATACATACTCTACCAAAAACATGCTAACTCTTAGAAGTTATTTAACAAACTATCCAAACAAAAGTTAATTGCTAGCATCATATGTAAATGTAACAATTAGTGGTCAACAAACCACCAAAATTGACATTTCATGTTAAAGCAATCATCTAGAAAGTTGCATTTTCTAAAATGTTTTTCCCTTAGAAGACCCTAGTCTTGCATCGATGTGTGCAAAGAGGGGTTTTTTTTCATTTTACCGTAACGTTTGCCCATGGAGGTGAAATTAGACATATTTATAGTCGACGGGACGCTGGTTCAAACATCGACAAAGTCACATCGAGACGATTTGGAAATTGTCCCATTTTTCTCAAAAAAAATTCCCTTCTTTGTACAACAAGTTAAAAACTCGAAAAATAAATGTATCTTTTGATTGGCAACTCGAAATTGAGTGTCATTTTTTATTAAGTGAATAATTTTTCAAGACTAATCTATTGGAAATGATTTTGCACTATCATTATGAAGTGTCATTTTTGTTCCAATTAGCCTTGTTTAATGCACTATCATTATAAAGTGCCAAATTCAAGGGAGGATAAAATATTGAGTCACAGGGGTTTTCTTATTCTACAAATAAATATTGGGATAAAAATATTGAATTATGGGGGGTTTCATAGAGGTGTTTAAAGAGCATTTCTGAGTTGTGCCAAGAACACTTCCACAGATATATGTCAAGAGCACTTCCACTACTACTTCATCATTCTTCAACATTGTTTTCCCGCATTGTATTGAGATGTGTCATGAATACTTCCACTACAACATCACTATCACCTAATGCTATATGTGCATCCAAAGTTGATTCCTAGAGGACTTTCAGAGATTCATCACAACTAAAGATTGATATCAGTTTCCTTGCTTCCACAAATTTGAAGAGTTGCTTCACATTAGGCTTCCAAAGATTCTTAAAAGCTAGACTTCACATTGGATTTGAATTGTAGCCATATGGCATGTGATTGCATTCCACACATGGATCTTGCAAGTATTGCAAGACTATCACTTTTAGTTGTATTGTGTCAAGTGCACTTCCATCAAGTCATGTCTAGTACACTTTCTTTGTTTCTCTCTTTTGGAGGAAAGTTTTTTCCCATAGGGTTTCCTTTCTTTCTTCGCTTTATGAGAGATGCTTTTATACATGGGTACATGATCAAACCTAGTTGTCAGGACTGTAAGCACAAAAATCACGCACAACCTCCACGAGATGTAAGTGTGAAATAATGTCCTTTAAGTAGCAAACCTCTTGATGATGTCTCTTCTTTCTTGTCTTGTGTTGTTTACTCTTTGTCAATTTCTCTCTCTCTCTCTCTCTCTCTCTGTTTGCGATACTTTCTGACACTTTTTGTGACACTTGTCGATTTGTATTTTCTGGGCTTTCAACCTTGCTCCTAAGCCTTGTAAGTATCTTGTAGGTGAATTTTCACTTTTCCCCTATGTTTTTCATCCTTTGCACCCCCTAGAAGCCTTTTAGAGGTCCCCCTATCCATCTCCCACTTTTAGTTTTTAGTTCCACTCAACCAATCCAAATCTCCCCCTATTATTGCCAGATATCACCTGACAGATCCAATAGGTACAAGTGGAGATTTCGATTCTTGCTATGACTAACCTGTTTCCGGAAGAAGAACCCCTCCTTTTCTTCTCTTCTATCATCTCCAACCCTGTATTTTCCCAAAAAACCCTATCCAACCTAGATCTCCCCCAAGTGACCCATGGTCACCCAAGGGTGACCCTATCATGTTTTCAGCCACATAAAAACTTGAGTTTCTCGCTCATTTTAGCTCCATTTTCTCCCGTTTTTCTTCCATTTCGCATGATTTTTTATGCCTAATATGGATTTGACTATTTGATGCACCCATACATGCATAATTAACTCCATTTAATCTAAAATAACAACTCAATCAATCTCATGCATCCTCTCAACTCCATTTCCTCTTCAGTGATAAGCTATTATTGATTTATTACTCCATAGTTAGTTGAGTTTATAATCAACTTTGTTAACTCCCCAATCAATCCTTGTTAACTCATCAATCAAATGAGTTAACTTCTCAATCAATCCCATTCCTCAAACCTATAAATACCCCCCTCCCTCAAGCACAAAGGGAGGCAAATTCATTGTGCACATAGCTCTTGCCAATTTTTGCTCTCCAACTTAGCATTCAAATGCTCTCACAGGATGAAGGTGCCTTTTGCTTTATTCATTATTCAACCAAGCATCGTTACACTACTTCATTCAATGCCATTATGCTCAACCAAAGCTCTCATTGAGCTCTTTCAAGCTTCAACAAGCTTCATTTTGCTTCTTTGTGTCATTTTATTGTCAAGAGGTCTTCCCGCTGCTTTAGAAGGACTCAAGGTTGCCAATATCAAGGATTTATGAGGGTAGTGGAGTGACACAAATCTTCATTTGTTTTAGGTTCCTTCATTGCTTTATTCAATTCATAGTAATTAGAAAACCAAATTTGCTCTTCAGAATAGTAAATCTTTGCTTTTTCCTTGATAGATTAGACCTTGCATGTTAGAATAATTGTTTTCATATTCCTAGATCTATATTATTTGGAGAAGCAATTTCCCTTTTTAGATTAGATTATCTCAAAACAATCAAAAACCCAAGAACATAGATTAAACTTGCATTAGGAAAAATCATATTAGTTTGCATTCATGTTTCCCTTTCATAGATTAAAGAGCACTTTTCATTTCCAAAATACTAAAAAAGTACAAAAAACATTTGCATATCATTTAGCTTTGCATGCATATAGAAACCCTAAAAAAAACAAAATTGCAAACCCTCGATACCATCACAAGGTAACAACAGTTAAATGATTCAATCAAACCCTTGATCAAATCACAAGGTAAGCACAAGTCAAAGCATAACCAAACCCTAGGTCAACTAAACCCTAGGTCAAAACCCTAAGTCTAGTCAAGGTTGGTCATCACACATTTACCTCTATCTTGGCTCATGAATGTTCCTAGGAGTGAGAGGAGAGTGGGTAAGGGCTATCCGTGATGAGATCGAGGAGATCAATCCACAACAACAACAAGAGACATTTACTCTACCACAAGGAGACCCATTTGTCCTCTTATTATTAGAAGAAACTAGACAACTCCAAAGACAACGAGAACTCATTCAACGCATAGAGAGACAAGAGGACATAAACGAAAGAACCTGCTTACCCACACAAAGGTGGAACAGAAGAAACCCCAATAGGAGAAGAGAAACTAGTGACCCTTTGAGTCATAGGGTTATCTCAACTACAACCTCAATCGAACAAAACATGAACAACTTAGCACACAACAAAGGCCACAAGACTTGCTGACCCCTCTCTATGAAGTCCATCTCTCCAACGAGTGAGACCCCCACCGTGTCTTGCCTCCTCTCGACTAGCTACTTCCACGAGAGAGAGAGTGATGTGGTGGATAACCCCATGGCAAGGAGGGAAGGGTTCGTGTGCATGCTAAAATATGACCTAACAACCCCTGGAAACTAGAGTCAAGATTTTGAGCGTACATATTTTGGTGAACCCGACGTGAAGTATAGAATCTTTTAGTTTTGTAGTTTGCATTCCCATTTCAAAACACTTAGAAAAATCTTTGAAACATTCTTTCACTTCTCTTCACAGTCACTTTAGCTTCTATTGCTTATGCCATCATCCATTCCATTTGTTCTATGGTGTCTATGCTACCCTCGAACATTACAAAACCTATTTTAAATCAAGGGAATATTACCTCAAGAGAACTAGAAACTCCTTCCTTTGATAGGTATGTGTCGTCGCATCTTGATGCACCAGTCACCAACTATTATGACTATGAAGATTCTGATTATGAACAAGATCAAAGAGAATCTAAGCGTTCTCTAGTTTTCAACAACCTAGCTTGGGAAAATAATCTGGCCATACCAAATGCACCACATAAAGCTAGAAGGATAAGATCAAAAATACATCGACCCGATCAACCTTCCACAAGCACATCAAGTACTCATCTTGATGAAGAAGTCAAACGGTTAGAAAAACACTTGCAAGAAGCCAATGACACTCAAGAGGCATTAAGGATTACCTTGTGAGAGGAGAAAAAAGAAAATGCTATACATGAAGAAGCATCTAACCATTAAAATACTCAAAGAGAAAATCCTAGAAACGAAGAAACACCTAGAGCTACAACTCCTACGAATTTAATCACAACTCTAGTGCAAAGAATTAGAATCTTGGAAGCAGAGCAAGATGCTCCTGAAAGGAGTCAGAAATCTCATGAATAGGACCAGGGAACATCTCAAATTCCCCCTACCTCAACTACTATTCATGAAACACCAGCAATGACACATGTATGAATGGGAACCCTCCATTTCAGAACAATCCAAAAAATCCAACAATGGGTTATCAAAACCCACCTACAAGATTGTTGCTATCAACCCTGCAATCGCAAAGTGCCTTTCTTGGAACATATCTTGAGTATTTGAAGGAACCTTTGGATCAAAACATAAGGAGCGTGCAACTACCCCGGCCATTGCCAGATCTCCTAAAGTTCAAAGGAGAAGGAGATCCAAACTCCCACATTAAAGCCTACACCATGGCCATAAGGGAGCTCCTCCCTTGGGATGGCGTTGTAGCAATTTTTTTTTTGAAAAATCTTTAAGGCATAGCTCTAGATTGGTATTATTGCTTACTAGAAGCTTCAAGTCATTCGTTTAGACAACTAATTAGAGAGTTTATCATGGTGTTTGACATGAAAAAACTTGTTAAAACAGGGATCAAATAATTCCTCACAATAAAACAAGAGCCAAATGAATCCGTTGCCCACTTTGTCACTCGATGGAGGCAAGTCCTTTACTCTTCGACTAGTACTTTGAACATGGATCATAGAGAACTATGCGACCTCTTCTTACATGCCCTTAATAAGGACATGAGAGAAGATGTTCAAAAATTGTCATACAGATCCTACAAAGAGGCATTGGAAAGTGCTTTGAGGATTGACCAAGCTTCCATCGATAGCGGTTGGCAGACTTATGATACCAATGAAAAAATTAGGACATCCAAAGGAACAAAGAAGATTACATCCAATGTGCCTCAAGAGAGGGATATCAATGTCATAAAAAGTAATCCTAGTAATGACAAATGGTGACAAAGGAAATCAAGGATCAAACTGACCTTCATATGACCCCAATACTTATTGTTGGTTCCACAGAACAAAGGGTCATGAAACTAAAACTTGTTATGGATATAATAAAGCTATCTCCAAACTTACTCTAGATCAACAAATGAACTTCCTTAAACTCCTCCAATCTGAAAGAAAGGAGAAGGAACCTCAAATTGAGAAAGGGAAGGCCAATCAAAACAATTCCAATAACATAGAACTAAACCAAGAAGTGTTCATGATCAATGAGGAAGAACAAACCGATCAAATAGAAAATATCTTCTCGCAAGTGATAAATTTGTTGAGGGCCTCACCCTCACACCGTAAGACATTCCTAGAAGTATTAGAAGTAGGATGTTCGACATGGGAGGAACCACCTCCTCTCACATTCGATGTTTCAAAACTATCCCAAAATGAAGAAAGTAAGAAAAAGGATTCACCTCTATACATACAAATTTAAGTCAAAAAGGTCACTATAAAGAGAGTAGTGGTAGATGAAGGATCGATAGTCAATCTTTTGCCAATGTCATTCTTGCAAAGGATGGGATATAGAAAAATAGCAATCAAGTAAAAAACTACCACATTAAGGATTTATGACAATCATGACATCCAAACAATGGGGAAAATCAACCTACCACTCACTTTGATGGGTAAAACCATCTTTGTGGATTTCTATGTTATCAACAAAGAAACCAATTACAATATGATCCTTGGAAGACCTTGGATTCATGCCATGAAGGACATTACCACCACTCTATTCCAATAAATTCATTTCCATCATCTGGGAAAGGTCTCCATCATCTGAAGCAAACCCTGATCATTTCAGTATTTATAGAAAGGAATAGGAAGAAAAAGACAAGAAGTTGAAGATGCAAGAGAAACAAAAAGGAGATGCTAGGATGATGGGATTAGTCAAGATTATGCATAAAGAAGAATAAGAGAAAGACCATAAGGATGAAAATGAGCAAATAGAAGCATATGAAGGTATCATCTTGGTAGTAGAACTGATACCAGCTCCAATCAGACCTTATGAGCTCATCAAAGATTTAAAGAAAATATATTCCCACATTTTGACCATTGATTTACTTAGGAACTCCCCTTCACATCGCTCAATGTTACTAAAAGAAATAGGTTTAAAATACCTTGACTAAATTATGCCACCTCCTAGTGAGAAAATCAATCACGTGGACTACAACATTAGTCCACCAAACTCAGAACTCAAAGATCTAGGGTTCTTCTTCGACTTACAACAAATGCTTTCTAAGGAAGAGTTAACAAAAAAAAGGAGACCGTGCACTATATCTTCAAGTATGGATCTATGATATGTGCATCAAGCAGACCTTAATTGATGATGGAGCAATAGTTAATATAGTTCCTTTCTCCCTATTAGAGAGGATGGGCTATGGACACACTAATATCATTGCCTCACGAGATTCTCTAAGCGGATATGATAATTTAAAAGTTGCCACCATAGGGAAGATTACCCTTCCAGTGACCTTAGGACCTAAAACCATTCCTACCACATTCTATGTCATAGACAAAGACATGAATATAACTTGATCCTTGGAAGATCGTGGATACACAGGATGAAAGCTATGCCATCCACATTATTTTAGGAAGCTCAATTCTTACACTTAGGGAAAGTGTATGTCGCAAAGGGAGATCCATAACCTTTTAGCATGTTAAAATCAAACATGCCAAACAAGCATATAGGTATCCCTATAGACTCCGAACTCCCTACCAAGAAATTAACTATCCCTAATCCTACACCTCAGTCGAGATACATCAAACAGATGGAAATCCTAGAAAAGACCATAAACACTACAGAGATCAAAACTTTAGAGAATAAGGCATTGCCAAAACAAGAGGAAACGATTCCCAAAGAAAAGACAATTAAGATCATGGAATGGATAGAGCGGGATGGACCACTCCAATTCCCCCTAGAGGTACTCATGATCGACATCCAAGAGACCTACAAACTCTTCCCTTGCATAGGAGAAAAAAAGCATAGAACTGAAGGTCTGATGTTTGAGACAATCCTATTAGATCTCAAAAATGCAGACCCACATGCTTTCTCAGATGCTAAGGAAGACATAACAGAAAGCTATACACCACTATCACTGCTAAGTGAATCACATGTCCTTGAGACACCAAAAGAAATGGAATCTTATGAACCTCTCACACCAATAGAGGATTCATATCAACCATTGACACCGATGGAGGAGATGCATTCTATTGACAATGAATCAACTAACACCATAGGAATGCTACCTAGGATGTTCATGGTGTCCCAACAGCAAGAGAATCCACTTATGGCTCAGTTCAATAAAATGAACTTGGCTAGTGGGAAGCACCCCCAATACAAATTGAAATGGTTGAAAGACTTCCTGATGAAGATGAAGAAAGTGAAGGTATTTTTTAGAGTATGGAAGATAAGAGTGACAGTTGGCATTGATGACCCTGTCATTTTCGAACTGCCAAAAAGTTACATCAGATATACCATGGACTTAAGACCAGAACCAAATGGGAGGACAAGTATAAGCTTTGTCCCTTTTCATGAGCAAAGGGAGCCACAAACTCCCCTTGAGTTGTTCTAATTTTTGCAAAGAATCCAAGAGAGACTAGATGTGAAAATCTACATGCAAGAACAGTTTAACCTATTAGCAGAGCTATTGAATTGTGATGGAGACCTGTATTTGACTCCTTCCCATCAACAAGCCTTTTGAGACTTACTTCATCTCACAATGCCAAGAGAAACCACCGAGTTAGTAGCAATGGATTCAAATAACCAACCCTATAGGATAGGAGAACTAGTCCTAAGAAGAGGTAGCATGAAGACTAAGAAAAGAAGACAAAAAGAGCTTTTTCATAAGGCTGAAAAGGTCCTTACATGGTCAAAGAAGATGTCAGAAATGGTGCCTATCTATTGTGCACAATGGAGGGAGAGGAATTTGGTGAAACTGTCAATGCCTTTCACCTCAAGAAATATTATGTCTAAAAACCAAAAAAAATCACAAAGCATAAAAATACAAAAAAAAATTAAAAAAAATCAAAATGTCAAAAATAATTTGTTTCTTGCATTTCTACATCATTCTATTCATCTTGCATTACAGTCAATGACTGGCTCTTGTACTATTTTCTTTTTAGTATGGAGTCTAATGTTGCCTAGATATATGTCATCCTTTCAGGACCTAGAGATCCCCCATTTTCACAATTGCCATTATCTCCCTTCATTTCCAGTGATTCTAATTGAAACCTAGCTCTTATCTTTACACTAATCCCAGTCTTAATGAGTCAAGATGTTAGGTCTAAACAAAGTTAGTATTCAAACCTACAGTGCTCAAAGGAAGCTTGCAACTAGACCTTCCCAATTCTTCCCTGGTATTAGAGAAGTCCAACCAGACTACAAAAACTTTAGGTGGCACTCAGCCCCTTATCTTTCTTGGCCAAAAATGTCAAGAAGATCAAAACTTTAAAGGAAGCAATCTCAGATCTGAGTGAATAAAACAATGAGTGATCAAAATAAGAGTGTCAAAAAGTGAGAATTGAGAGATCAAAGTATTGCATATCAAAGTTCCAAAAGCATTCATTTCTTGAAAAGTCAAAAATCTAAAAAAAAATGAGAAAAATCAAATGAGGAAAATACAAAAAAGTGAAAAAGAAAAAAAAAGAGTGAAAGAGAGAAGACTACTGAATGTTCGTACTCTTGGGTGGAGATCAGTCTAAGCTCAAAGCCTCAGGGGTGACATTCTAACAAAGAAAGAGAGGTACAAAGCACACACATGCACTAGCTAAGCAAAACCAAGAGTCTAGTAATCTCTAGGATAATCTTCTATCTAGGGACCCTTGTTCTTTCCTATTTATCATTTACCCCGAGTCTACCTTGCTTTCTATCTATGATCTAAGTCTAGCGAACACCTATAAAATTTGCTACTTGTCTAAAGTTGAAAGACTGTTAGCTTGTCTTATCTAGATAAGGATCAGTGTTTAGCCTTTAGCAAAGTCTAAAATCAGAAATGCTCCATATTCATTCCTACTCCCCACTTGAATTTTTAAAATCCTATCTCACGGCCTTGATTAGGTCTCTTATATCATGACAACTCACAATCCCTTGAATCAAAAATCATATTTAAGAGCAGTCACATTGTTTGTTCCACATTGCATTCATGCCAAAATTAGAAAAAAGAGTTTCAAAGCAATAAAGTCAAATGTCATATCTCATGACTTTCAGTAAGAGTAAATGTTTCATTTCAGAATTTCTTGTGTTCTTGCATTATCATATCATAAACTGCATCTCATATATATGTCACAAAAAAATACAAAATTATGTCATTGTTGTCATCCTTGCATGGTTAAAAGAGTTCAAAAGGTCAAACACATAATCAAAAAGTTCCCAAACCTCCAAACATACATAGGAGATGAGTACAAATCCGATAGGTGAAAACCATAAAAGGATAAACCTTCATAGATACATCTGAAGTTTACATATACAAGGGAATCAAAGAGCTAGGACAAAACACTCTCAAAAGAAGTAGAGGCTCCCCATGCAAGGTGGCACAATTTCAAGAAAGGAAATCAAGGGAGATTCCCTCCAATGGAACCCTCAGGACTTTGGCTCCTCCATCTACAAATACCACTCGTCTCTCCATGAGACCTATGTGAGTGAGGTTCTGTACAATGAGCATGTGACTATGAAGGTCCTACCATACTAGCATCACGCCATCCAAAACTAAGGCGAGCCATCTCTTGGAGTACCTAATTCTCACCCTTAAGGGTGTCAACCTGGGTCTTCAAATCTGCATTCATCTGACATCCATGATAGATAGGAGTAAAAATGTCAGTGTGTCACCCAGCAACAGGGGGCACACTAGGATCACCTAAAAGACGGTCATGAGTCATCCTAGTGAAGGGAGAAGCCAATCCAACATTAATTTCATGAACAAAGTCCCTCCACTCTCTAACATTACCTAAAAGAGTGAATTAAAAGAGAAAAACAAGTCAATTCCTCAGGAAAAGAGAAAAACAAGTTAGTTCCCCAGGAAAAGAGAAAGGATATGTTTAGGGTAAAATTTGGATAGTTGAATTTTGATTGTTTGTGTATCCTCCTTTCACCCTAATACATTCAAGCACTTTCGGTTGAGTAGGACTCTACCATCAAGCCCTTGGTCACTTAGGAATGCAGGGAAACTTGGATTTGTGTGATTTAATTACCAATTATGCTCAAATATGCTTAAAACCCTAATTATGCAAATACGGAAGCAAATGAACAAATACCAGAAAATGTTGCTACAGAAAGATGTAAAATAATAGACAAATGTGTACCAATTTCCAAAGTTTGGGAAGCAGAATAGTCGAGGACTAATGAGCGGGAACCCTAGTCCAATGCACTAGTTTTTGTCAGGATCTGGGAAGTCAATCTGCAACCTATTCTTGTTGTCTTAGAGATTTCTCCATTGCGGGATCCAGAGGACTAATGAGCAGGTGCTCGAGTCTAGGTCCCTATTTTTAGCTCTGATCTACAATTCTGACACTCTGCAACCCTTCTCTGCAACTCCACTTTTCTTGCTTCTTCAACCTGTAGCCTACATCCACAAAAAATAGGGAGGGATTGTGGTGTTTAGAGGCTTGCCTCAGTCAAGCCCCAGAGAAACATTCAAGTCTTTTGAACATCGCTGTCAGAGAGAGAGTGCATGACCTTGTGGGGCCAAGGTAAAAACCAAATGATAAATTCTTAAAACACAAATGATATCACCTTGTAGTGAAGATCTCATGGAAGGAAGAAGCTCTTCATGCCATGAGGAGATGGATGCTCAAATCTGCAAATACAAACACATAAACAACACAATATCTACTCTTCCACACAATGAATTCCTTGAATCACCTTAAGAATGCCAAAATCACATAATGATCTTCTAGTTTACAAATGAATGCCTAAACATGCTTATATATGCAACTACAAACATTCCTGCCAAGAATTTTGTAATTCAAACTTACCGTGTCATCCTAGGAACCAAATAACGGTCATAAACCAACACTTAAAATTTGGGCTTGACCCAAAATAGGGCAAGACTAGGGCATGGGTGCCCAAGTCCTCCCCCCTATTTTGGATAGGGCTTAGCTCAAGGGATCCCCCTAGGTCCCATTCATCATGAAACTTAGGGTTCATTTCATCGAGATGCCAAAATATGATGCAAGATGTCCTAAATGCAGATTAAAGACCTGAGAGATAAACCTTCAGAGGGAAAAGCCCCCAAGGGGACATTTTCTAACATTTAGCCCCCACTTTAATGTATGTATAAATGCAAGGCCAATACATGCATTAAAGTACTTTCAACAAAAATAGCAAATACGGCAAGCACGGAGAAGACACACCAATCATTGAGAAAACAATAACAGGCACACAAAACACAAAGAAGACAGTTACAGTCATGCAAAGAAGACAGTGAATGCATAGAAGACATGAATGATTTCTTTTTTTTTTTTTTTTTATGTATATGAAATGCAGATGCAATTACAAGGAAAGTAAACACACCACCCATAATGTAGGAAGCACTCATCACGCTAGTCTTTAAACTACATATGGGGAAACACACACGCAAAACATGCAAAACCTCCCATAATGCAGGAAGTGCTCATCACACTAGTCTTTAAACTACATATGGGGAAACAGACACACCACACAAATCAAGCATGCCAAACACACACACTAAGTGATGGAGTGTCCCTATTTCTAGGTTCATCACCATCTCAGGCATGTTACAGGCACGTACTGATGATTGGGCTTCACCACAACAATCATCAAAGACACGCTTAGGGGTTGAGTTAGTCATAGAATAGCTCCCTGCCTCTGCAGAGGACTTTTGAAAATGACAGGATGTGCACTCTCCACAAGAGATACACCACCCCCACCTCCATAGAGGGCTTAAGATGATTGAGTGATTGATTTACTGATTGCAAACAAACTCAAAGTGCATGAAGTACTCATCGCACTAGTCTTTAAACTACACCTGAGGACAAGCACATTGGTAACATCTACAACAGACAACTTACCTTACATATGCCACCACCTTAAGGTGGTTGATATCATGCATAGATATCAAGCATGTTAAGGTCGGAAGAAAACACACAAGGGAACACAGACTTTCTCAAAGTCCATGCCCTTGGAGGTGACATGTACTTTACGATCACCAAATGTTCCCACAAACACATCCCTACAAGAAACATGTTAGTGCCCACATAATCATGATAAACAACAACATCAATGCATATGATTAACCACACAAAGAGCCAAGGTTATGCTAGGAATTAGGATATTGAGTATAACTGCGAGGCTATACTATGAAAATCTCAAAACCGAGTGTCACCAAGGCAAGATTCAAAGACAAACAAAGTGCATGGAGCAACATTATTGTTATGTTTTGTAAGTGAGATAAAACACCATCAAAATCACTACGCAGGAAGCACATAGTGCTTCTACTAGCCAAGCATCAGATAATATATTACAACCTCCTCGTCATATTAGGAACTAAGTCAAATTTTTGATTTCTCGCTAAAGGGGTGCTAGGTCTGCATCAGTATAAATATTTTTTGTCATCCGACTGCTAGATAGAAACACTAGAAGAAGGGAAACAATAAATAAGAGGAGAAACAATTGTCTTAAGGACAGTCACATAGGAGGGTGCCCTCACTTCACCAAGCACAATTCTATGTCCATAAGACACAACACACAATAATGAAATCAAAGAGAGAGGCAATATAGAAGAATGATGATACAAATAGAAGAAGGTCATAATGGAGGCGGTCTCCTAGTATCCTAGACCTTACAAGAGAATCAGGGGTCATCCCAGGAGGCCTAAACAACACATAACACATAACGGGGGAAACATATCACGAGAGATAAAGGGTTAGAGCTACTTACCTATAGGGTCTTTGAACTAAGTGTTGTCATCAAGCAAATCATCATCATCTTCCCACTCCTGAATGTTAGAGCAAAGTGGGACATAAGGTACTATAGTCCAATTCTTGTCTTTGTCTTTAGGTTGCTCATTATTAGGATTATCTTTGTTTGGTTCAATGTTTTTTTGTTGAGATGCAAGGTGTTGGGCATAAGCTCGTCGCCTTCTCTTCCTTTCTTTTGTTTGTTGATTTCTTTTTGTTCTACCACTTATCTCTTGTAAGATAGGGTTTTTCTCTTTCATCAATTTTTGTGTTTTAGAAGAGGAAGCACCGAGATCAAATCTCATTTGTCTAGTTGGAATGTTTTGTTGTTGACAGTTACCTCCTGATCCTTGTAAGGATGACGGAGGAGGAACCTCATCATAGGGTCCATTACTTTTTCATTCTAGGATTCTCTTCAAATGCGGGTTGTTTGTTATTGTTATTTCTTGCATAGAGGGGCTGGCCATTTGATGTAATAGTTTTGCTTTGTAATATCTATAGCTCAAGAAGTTAAAGTCTATTCGTGGCTTTGGTTCTTTTTCATATTTTTCCCAAAAGTAATCCAGTGTACAATGTTGTCTTGTGATCAAATGTTTATATGTGTTTTGATGGATAGCATGCACTTGTCCATTCAGAGGAAATTTTACACATTTATAAATTGTCGAAGTGACAGCTTTCATAGGGTTTAACCATGGATGTCCTAGTTTTATTTGAAAAATGTCAGAAATGGGGACAACATCAAACCATTGTTCTACATGTTTCTCAAATACTATGACTAGCAATGATATCTTCCCAGAAGTGTTTATAAAGGTTCCCTTATGTGTCTTAATCATCATGTTTGAAGGGTCATAAGATCCTTGCATTAATTGATGTGAAAAGAGTAATTCTTCCATAGCTACATTAGTCATGCAATTAGGATAAATAAGGGTTCCATCCACAAGATTTCCCATTATTTTCACAGTGATGTAGAGAGGTCCTTCAGTGTCTTGAATTGTTCTATCATGAAGTGTAAACACAATTTCTAGTTCGGGGACCTTTATTTTTCAAGGAAGGCCTAGGAGGGAATCTATTGTTATTGTTGCAATTAGAATACATGTGTTTAAGCGGTCAAATCAATGTGAAATAAGATTTTAAAATCTTTTCAAAAGTATGCAAAAGACAAATGCAAAACTATTGCAAAAATGACTTAAACTGCTTGAATTTTTTTTACTTTTTCAATGCAAATATATGAAAGAAAAGGTGTTGTAAAGATTTTGATAAGGGGAAACAAATAATATGTCTATTTTAAGTCCAATAAAGCAATAAAATCCTTTACAACACTCTTTTGATGCAAATCTAAAATGATGATAAGTCAAAACCTAGTGAAAATGCCCTAAAATATGCAATTTTTCACAAATTTTCAATTCCAAGACCTAATGAAAGAAGTGTTGTAAGGAATTTTAAGAGGTACGAAAAATAATAGAAATAATATAAGTCAACTAGAATCATAAAATACTTTACAACACACTTGGAGTGCAAATCTAGGTCAAACTCTAGGGCAAATATAGCAAAAATGTGCAATTTTTCACCAAATTTTCAATACAAGAGCCCAATGAAAAGGTGTTGTGAAGATTTTTAAGAGGTGCATAAGATAATAACCCTAATAACAGCCAATTGGTGCAAAAATATTCTTCACAACATGCCTATGGTGCAAATCTAAAGAGTTGATAAGGCCAAATCTAGTGAAAATCAAGGTTTTTCAAGCCCTAGGTATGAGATATTAATGAAAAATGCTATTTGAATGTCTTGAAATCTAATTTATGATGAAAATTAGTTCCAATCAGATCTAAAAATAATTTTCAAACCCTTCAATACAAAATGCAAGTGCAAATCTAATGAAAAATACTAGTTTTTGTTGAAATTTTCTATGTAAAAATACAAATTTACACTAAAATGTAACACTACAGATAAATAAAAATTTGAATGAGTGTCTAAGATCAGTATAAAATTATGAAACAAGATTTTACCTACAAACCCTAGTTTTTGAAATTACTAGGTTATATGCAAAATTCAAAATTTCTAACAAAACCATAGCAATTTTATGATGGAAATGCAATGCAAGTGATTAGATTTTTGTAATTTTATGCAATTTAGCTCATATCTAATATAAAAATTATAAATTTGATGAAATTCAAATTAATCGATGCAACATGCAAACCCTAGAATGTAATTTTTTTCAAAATTTTCAAAATTTTGAATTTTTTTGTAATTTTTTCAATGCAATAAGATGAATGATGAAATGAATGAATAAAATAAATACAAATATGAAACAAAACACTCAACAAGGTGCAAAATTCATGAAAAACATGGGTTCACCAAAATGTTTAGGGTAAAATTTGGATCGTTGAATTTTGATTGTTTGTGTATCCTCCTTTCACCCTAATACATTTAAGGACTTTGGGTCGAGTAGGAATCTACCATCAGGCCCTTGATCACTTAGGAATGTAGGGAAACTTGGATTTGTGTGATTTAATTACCAATTATGCTCAATTATGCTTAAAACCCTAATTATGCAAATACAGAAGCAAATAGACAAATACCAGAAAATGGTGCTACAGAAAGATGTAAAATAACAGACATATGTGTACTAGTTTCTGAAGTTTGAGAAGTGGAACAATCAAGGACTAATGAGTAGGCACCCTAGTCCAATGCCCTAGTTTTTTTCAGGATTTGGGAAGTCAATTTGCAACCTGTTCCTGCTGTCTCAGAGATTTCTTCGTTGTGGGATCCAAAGGACTAATGAGAGGGCACCCAAGTCTAGGTTTGTATTTTTAGATTTGATCTGCAATTCTGACACTTTGCAACTCCACTTTTCTTTCTTCTTCAACTTATAACCTATAATCATGGGAAAATGGGGAGGGGGTTGTGGTGTTTAGAGGCTTGCCTTAGCCAAGCCTCAGAGAGACATTCAAGTCTTTCGAACACCGTTGTGAGAGAGAGTGTGTGCCCTTATGGGGCAAAGGAAAAAATCAAATGATAAATGCTTAAAACACAAATGATATCACCTTGTAGTGAAGATCTCATGGAAGGAATAAGCTCTTCATGCCATGAGGAAATGGATGCTCATATCTGCAAATACAAACACATAAACAACATAATATCTGCTCTTCCACACAATGAATGCCTTGAATCACCTTAAGAATGCCAAAATCACATAGTGATCTTCTAGTTTACAAATGAATGCCTAAACATACTTATATATGCAATTATAAACATTCCTACCAAGAATTTTGTAATTCAAACTTACCGTGTCAGCCTAGGAACCAAATAACGGCCATAAACCAACACTTAAAATTTGGGCCTGACCCAAAATAGGGCAGGACTAGGGCACGGGCACCCAAGTCCTCCCCCCTATTGTGGACAGGGCTTAACTCAAGGGATCCCTCTAGGTCCCATTCATCATGAAACTTAGGGTTAATTTCATTGGGATGCCAAAATATGATGCAAGATGTCCTAAATGTAGATTAAAGACCTGAGAGCTAAACCTTCAAAGGGAAAAGCCCCCAAGGGGACATTTTATGACATTACAAGACAAAAGTACAAAAAACAAATAGACTAAACTTACGTGGATCACTAGGCTATCAATCAGGGTCAAATTGTTGCATCACCTCATCTAAATGAGGGGGCTAGGGGACAACAGGAGGATCCTTAGGGATATCAAGAGCATCATCTACATCATCAGTGTCATCAAAATCCTCATCTTGAGCATCCTCAGGAAAGCCCTCGTCTGATGAATCATCACCATCTGGAACATAGTCCTCGTCAATAGACTCTAAATCTACAGCCACAATGAGAGATTGGGAAGGAGTCCCTCTCCCTCCCCTCTGTCCTCCTCTTGAAGCTCTAGTAATGAAGACTCTAGTAGTCAAAGCAGTCTAAACAACTAACCTCTATCCAATCTCACCCATCTCCTGAACAATCCTATAGCAAGTGGACACTAGGAGCAACTCCTCGGGGAGGTCCTCGCCAAATTGTTGTGCAACTTGATCAACACGATGGGCCTTAACTAGACCATTACAGTTTGAGATCTCAGATACTCCATGATAATACTCCCTAACCTCGCCATCATGGGCCCAAGATCCCTCCATGTCACGATAAGGATCAAAGATCATGTCCTCATCTATAAGAGTAGTGATAGTGGGTAAAGAAACATCAAAGTGACCTACATGCATCCACCTAGATGCTCTTGGTAAACATCTATCTAGAATTAGAATGAGCTTCTGATAAGGCCTCATGTGCTCGAATATCCATGTCATGACTAAAGAAGAGTGGCTAAAAACTAGAGCCCCTTGTTTTGAAATATGATAGAAGTCTTGATAAGCCATGGCCAAGATGTCTGGTCCCCAAGCATAAATTGTGCCCTCCTCTATTCCACAAATGATGGGTGCCTAACACCATCTCAAATGAGTTGAGGCTTTGTCTCCTGATAGCCTCGATGCAATCAACCCAATCAGGAATCTCCTCAAAAGTGGGATGTGAAGTCGTGGCATAGAAGTAAGATGAACTCATGTCTAATCCCCAGGGTGACTAACCCCCATGAACTCTGCCCAAGAAGCCTTGTCCTTGAAGGAATAGCTAACTGGAAGGATTAAAGGCTATCTCCTCATAGGAACCCCAAGTATATGATACACATCATATAGAGTGATTGTCCACTCCCCAGAGATATGTGGAAACCTGAATGTGTTTCTATCTACATCCCAATAGGTCAGAATGTCACAACATATATGGGATACAAGATGAATCACATGCACATGACAAACTCTAGCTAGACCTGTCCTCTTCAAAATAGCACGATCCTTGCTACTTAAAGAAGAAAACATCCTAGAGAACCATCCTTGCTCTTGACAAGCATTCCATTAGATATGCATCAAGATTAGAAAATAACTTTAGATTAGATCTCATAAGCTCGTAAAAATCCCTAAAAAATCATAAAACTACATAAAACTTTACATAAAAAAGCATATAACTCCTCAAAATTGCAATAAATAGGTGAATATAGTAGCCAAAACATGTCAAATCAAAGTGAAACAATCATCAAATAACATGAAATTTTAGTCAAAATTAACCCAACAGGGTTGCCCATGTATTTTGTAGGATCTCCCCTCGGTGACCTTGCTATTCTGTAGGATCTCCCCCAGGTGACACTACTGTCAGACAGGATCTCCCCCGGGTGACTTGCTTGACAAAAGGGGCAACCCTAGAGGGAGATCCCTCAATCAAAAACTACTCTAAAAACCTCATTTTTTGACCAATTTTAGAAAACAAAAAACCTATCTCGCTCTAATTGATGAAACAAAGATAATGCAACAAGAAAAATTGACAAAAACAAACAAATTCAAGAGATTTTTCACAAAATTCAAACTAGGGTTTAGAGAATTGTTTTTCACTGATTACATAATTGGTTCTCTATAGCTGAAGAAGAGGCGTCCATCTTTACAATCTCCTCGATGATACCTTTCGAACGACTGCTCACACAATCAATTTCGTCACCATTTCACTCCGATCTCACAATTTGACTTACTTTGCTTGCCCTTAGCTTAGTTTCATTTGAGCATTTTAGATTAGTTCTTTGCTTTTATGCATCTCTTTCATGCATCATTTTACATGTAGGTCCAAATCGACAAAGGCAAGCAACTAGTCAAACTCGAATGATCCATGGTAAGTTTGTCATTTTAGTTTTCATTATTTGTTTTGATATATTTAAATATTGGACTAATACTAGTTATTACAGGCACAATTGTGGAAAATTTGACAATAGGTAAGGCCTAGTTTTGGAATGGTACTTACCTTTCATGTAGACTACTGTCCCCGAGCAGGCAAATATGTAAGCATAAAAATCACACATAGCCTCCACGAGGACCCCTATGGTGATTTTAATCCTTGTCACATACATGTAAGTGTGAAATAATGTCCTTTAAGCAGAAAACCTCTTGATGACATGTCTTCTTTCTTGTCTTGTGTTGTTTCCTCTTTGGACTAATTTCTCTCTCATCGTTTACGATGCTTTTCGACACTTTTTGCGACACTTGTCAATTTGCATTTTCTGGGCTTTCAACCTTGCTCCTAAGCCTTGTAAGCATCTTGTAGGTGAATTTTCACCTTTCCCCTATGTTTTTAATCCTCTGCACCCCCTAGAAGCGTTCTAAAGGTTCCCCTATCTATCTCCCACTTTTAGTTTTTAGTTTCGATCAACCAATCCAAATCTCCCCTAGGAGATCCTACAGGTGCAAGTGGAGATTTAGATTCTTGCATTTGACTGACCTGTTTCTGGAGGTAGAACCCCTCCTTGTCTTCTCTTCTATCATCTCCAACTCTGCATTTTCCCAGAAAACCCTGTCCAGCTCGAATCTCCCCTGGGGGACCTAGGGTCATCCCTTGGGTGACCCATGGTCATCCCTTGGGTGACCCATGGTCATCCAGGGGTGACCCTACTGGAAAAAGGGGTGACCCTATCATGTTTTCAGCCATGAAAAAACTCAAGTTTCTCACTTGTTTTAGCTCCATTTCACCCATTTTTCTTATAGTTCGCATTATTTTTGATGCCTAATATGGAGTTGACTATTTCATGCACCCATACATGCATAATTATATCCATTTGATCTAAAACTAACAACTCAATCAATCTCATGCATCCTTTCAACTCCATTTCCTCTTCAGTGATAAGTTATTATTGATTTATCACTCCATAGTTAGCTGAGTTCACTGGGTAATCAACCTTGTTAATTCCGCAATCAATCTTTGTTAACTCATCAATCAAATGAGTTAACTTCTTAATCAATCTCATTCCTCAAACTTATAAATACCCCCTCCCTCAAGCATAAAGGGTGGCAAATTCATTGTGCACACAACTCTTGCCAGTTTTTTCCCTCCAACTTAGCATTCAAATGCTCTCATAGGATGAAGGTGCCTTTTGCTTTGTTCATTGTTTAACCAAGCATAGTTACGTTGTTTCATTCAATGCCATTGTGCTCAACCAAAGCTCTCATTGAGCTCTTTCAAGCTTCAACAAGCTTCGTTTTGCTTCTTTGTGTTGTTTTGTTGTCAAGAGGTCTTCTCGCTGCTTCAAAAGAACTCAAGGTTGCCAATATCAAGGATTTCTGAGGGTAATGGAGTCACACAAATCTTCATTTCTTTTAGGTTCCTTCATTTCTTTATTCAATTCATAGTAATTAGAAAACCAAATTTTCTCTTGGGAATAGTAAATCTTTTATTTTCCTTGATAGATTAGATCTTGCATGTTAGAATAATTGTTTTCATATTCCTAGATCTAGAATATTTGGAGAAGCAATTTCCCTTTTTAGATTAGATTATCTCAAAACAATTGAAAACCCAAAAACATATATTAAACTTGCTTTAGGAAAAATCATATTAGTTTGCATTCATATTTCCCTTTCATAGATTAATGAGCACTTTTCATTTCCAAAATACTAAAAAAGCACAAAAAAATGTTTGCATATCATTTAGCTTTGCATGCATATAGAAACCCTAGAAAAGACAAAATTGCAAACCCTTGATACCATCACGAGGTAACCATGGTTAAACATTTCAATCAAACCCTTGATCACATCACAAGGTAAGCACAAGTCAAAGCATAACCAAACCCTAAGTCTAGTTAAGGTTGGTCATCACACATTTACCTCTATCTTGGCTCACGAATGTGCCTAGGAGTGAGAGGAGAGTGGGTAAGGGCTATCTGTGATGAGATCGAGGAGATCAATCCACAACAACAACAAGAGACATTTACTCTCAACACAAGGAGACCCATTTGTCCTCTTATTATTAGAAGAAACTAAACAACTCCAAAGACAATGAGAACTCATTTAATGCATATCTAGAGACAAGAGGACATAAATGAAAGAAACCACTTACCCACACAAAGGTAGAATAGAAGAAACCCCCAAAAAAGAAGAGAAACTAGTGACCCTTCGAATCATAGGGTTATCTCAACTACAACTTTAACTGAGTGAAACATTCAACTTAGCACACAACAACAAAGGCCACAGGACTTGTCAACCCCTCTCCATGAAGTACAGCTCTCCAACGAGCCAGACCCCCACTGTGTCTCGCCTCCTCTCGACTGGTTACTTCCACAAGAGGGAGAGTGATGTGGCAGATCACCCTGTGGTAAGGAGGGAAGGGTCCGTGTGCATGTCAAAATATAGCCTGATAGCCCCAGACAACCAGAGTCATGATTTTGAGCGTACAGGGACCCATCTTTATTGTGTCCACCTAAGCTATGCTTCAGGGGGAGTGTTAGTGTAGGAATATTAATGATATTACTTATTATTTAAATAAGTAATTATGTGTATATTCCCTACATGGCTTTAAGCCACCTTAGGTGGTTCTAGGTGTCTACTTGGAGAGTCCATTGCAACTCTCCAAGACACTTGTTGAAACTCTTTCTTCCACCTCTAGTTGAGTGTTGAAGTCGACTCCTAAGTCGACTCAACCTCTCTACCCTATATGTACATCTACCGTGTTCATAATCAAATTACTCCAATTCGTAATCAACAATGCGTTAGTCGATCTTGTTTCTAACAGAAAGTCTATATCTTCTTCAAGCATGGATAGTTGTATAATAATCTTTGGTCACTTATTTTTCATGGGTGACAAACTACTTCCTAGATTTATCTCTCTTCAATTCAAGTTTTCAATTGAGGTTGATGCTTTAGTGTTAGATTATTGGTTTCCTCCCATAGATTTCATTTTTCTTTCTTTGCTCCATCAATTTTCTTGATTCTTTACTTTGATAGTGTCTGCTTTAGTTGATATTAGTTCATTAACTCCTTTGATGACATTAGTCCTCTAATCATTTATCTTAATGATACGTCTCCTTGTATGTATTAAAATTACTTATCATTCTAATTCTTGATCTCTTATACCATAGAGATCTTGAATAAAGTTAAAATGCCTTGACAAGGGATTGATAAGATGGCACTTTAGCTATTGGTCTCTCTAGACACTTGGTTTGGTGCACACTCATGTTTTCTATGCATTCTCATTTTGATTATCCCAAATAAATTTGTAAATTTCTTGGTTAACTTCTCCTATCTTTCCTTATTGCCTTTGATTGGCTCCTCAATTTGTTAGTTCATTACCTCTCAATGCATATCCCAATTTTATTGTGTTATTATTAATATTTTTATCAACAAACTTTATAGTTGAGTTGACCTTATACAAGCAACATTGTCAAAAGTATTATTACAATAAAGGATCCAACAATAATCATGAAAGAAATAATAGAACAAGTATTTGTTTAACATAAGTAACATTCTGGGCCCATAACTCACAGGTCGAAGGATCATTTTCACATCTTAAACTTTTGAAAATATGGTGTTGTTTAGGTGAAATGTAACAATGCTTTTATATAAGATATGAAACCAAAATGATTATCTTAACATCTACCATGGGGACATGTCAAATTTCACAGGGGGAGAGACAACCTCTAATTTTTCTTTTGATATGGAAGTTCAACAAGAATTATATTAGTATAAACCTATTATATACAAATTTATGGAAAACAAATTTAGCTAGTAATAGTTTGTTTGTTGTTCTAATTCTTTATTTGAATTTGTTGTATCATCTTTATTGTACTTTGTTATTGGACTTGATCAACCCAATAACCTTCTACGTGTTTTTTTATAGGATTGAGATCCAAGTTAGGTATTATAAATACCTTGTTGACAATAACAAATCAATTTACATTTGAATCCTTGTTAAATTTAGACTTGTCTCAAAACTTTATTTGAGTGACTAGGAAATTATATAAATGTTGATGCATTTGTTGCTAGTCAATTGTATTTGGTATATGAAAAGAGGATATTCATGTAGTCTAGAATGCATGACTATCATCTTTAAATGTATTTCATATGAAAATGTATTTATAGTTATAATCATGTTATTGATTAAACAAAGTATTTCTATGGGATCTAATTGTGGTTTTAGTTAAAGTAGAAGAGTTATTGAATATACCTAAAATTGAAGAAATTTAATTATAAATAAAGTTAAAATGAAATAGATTCATTGTGATATTGATAATGTTATATCCACACTTACTTGACTAATTATTTTTTCTAAATTATGTTGTAGATTCTACTTGAGCTATTGATGACAACTAATTTATAGGGGGAGAAATTTATGTGACTTTTTCCCTAAATGGAAAAAAAAAACTATTTATGAATAACCCTTTAAAATTATAAGAAGGTAAAGTTTATTTAACCCTTTATAATTAAAAGGAGATGGAAAAAATAAAGGATATTATGATCCTTTGGTTAAAATGGAGATAAATAAAGAATATTTATAAAAAACCTCATTTAAAAGGGAGGGATTATTATGTTTATTAAATAATTATTAATGATAACCTTTGTGAAAGGGTGTGATGGTTTAGAAACCACCCCTTAAAAGGTTATATAAGGCATTTATGTGAGACTTTGAAAGGGCATGGAGATCACCCAAGGAAAGAAGAACTTGGTGGTTTTTGGTGGGCTATGGGAATTGGAGAAGGGGCATACAGTGTGTGTGCAACTCAAGATACATTGTACACTCGAGATTGTCCTGGCAAGAACTTGTGTGCATTTGTGTTGAGCATTTGTTCTATTGAACATGGCTCTAGAGCACTTGTGTTGAGCATTTGCTTTGTTAAGCACTTGTGTTGAACATGATATGTTGTGTTTTGAATAAGAAATGTTCCTCTTGGACTGTGCCATAGCCATAATGAAGACCAAGACCGTTGAAATCTTCCTAGGGTGAAAGTGGTTGATCCAACTGCTCAGTGATTTAGATAAGTATTGAACTTGTTAATGAAAGATATTGAAATTATGATATGCATGGATTTTGCTGTTAATCTGATTATGTTATCTAATTTGTTTTGTTAATAATTTACTTTAGGGTTCTTATTAAATTAACACATGTTGTAATTTGCCTTTCTTATTTACACATCATTTAACATTCTATATTATTTTAACTCTAGTGTTGACTATAATAAATCTGCTGCTAAGACTTAAATAACTATGGGAGAAAAATAATATTACAACCCAAATTCAAAGAAAAGGAAAAAATGAAACTCACACTTGTAATCCAGTTTTCCCCACATTGGAGTTTCTAAGCATAATAACTATTTCATAATTTGATTATGGACTAACTTTATGATTAACTATGTTTCAATGACGAATAATTATTAATCTACAAGAACTCCTAGCACACTATACCACTAATACATTGTATTTAATGAAACTTTGAATCTGCTCAAGCAGGTTAGATTTTCTCCTTCACTCTACAAAAAAATTCTTCTCAGAATTGCCGTGAGGGTTCCGTAAAGAAGTTCTTGGAAGTCTGCCTCACGTTGGTTGAAAATTTTGGTTATCCGGAACCATGATAGCGAGCCGTAGCCATTGAAATTCAAGGAAATTCCGGCTGCTCGTGGTCTGTCACAGTCAAGCCTGCGCAATATTTGCCTTTGAAAGGGCGGTGCAAAAGATTGAATAGAATACTCAAATCTGTTCAAATGAGAATGATATGCTTCGTTCTCCAACTCATTGGCCACAAAGAAAAAATGTATCCCTACAGAACGTTTTCCATGCTCATGATTGAAGATACAGATAAATATGTATAGGTGGAGGACCACAGACTTCCTCCTCTCGCTTAATGAAGTTAAAAATTTTCCATTATCAATTCTTGGGCCCGCAGCCACTAAAATGTCACCATGTATTAAAATAAATATACAACTACCTACTATCTACCTTATATGGTAAACCTTGTCATACATTTTGACTATGGGACTTATAATTATGAGAAAATTTTAAGTTAATTGTAGTGTTAAGTATAAAAGTGGATATTTTCATGGGTATTGTATTTGTTTTAGTTTTGTTGGTAAGTACATTGTTTTGGTGTTTAATTTAAGAGTTACAACGTGTAAGCCAATCCAACTCATTTTTAGTTTTGTCCTTTAGTTCTTTTATAGTTTGAACTCATTTATAACCGTAGTCATTTACTTGCCTCAGACATCATCATTACTATTGATTTGGTCCTTAGATAGAATCATTGGTGTGATTATATCCACCTTGATTACCACCTATTTCCTCAATTTTTTAATTGACCTTAGTCCAAAATATGTTTGTACTGAGTGGGATGAGGGAAAAACTTATAAATTAAGCACTTCCGATTGTCTATTTAAAGATAAACCTTAAGGCATCATTTAGATCATCCATACAAGAAAACAATTAGCATTATTCACATATCATGTAAGACAATAAAAATAGTTAAGGTGCATTATCAAATTAGGGATACCTCTACATCTAACTCCTTCCATTTCAACAACCTTTTATGCATTATTGCGCTATGAAAAAAGAATAAGGGATTTGAATAGCGCATGAGGAGTAATTTAGCACACTTCCACACCCTAGCATACTAGGTTAATTAAAGGTGTTCATAAATGTTGGCACCATAGTGTGCCTCACCTGTGATGCATAAATATTGTAAGAATATATGTTAAAATGGAAATCATGCTATGTTTTGAGGGATACATCATGCATGAGTGTTAACTACAAGCACAATCTAGCTAACTAGAGTGTGTTCCATGATTTTCCCATGTAGGATCTAGTTCATAAAAGATGCCGTGAAAACACATGATTTGTGTCATGGTTCATGTTGCATGCATGCAAACTATAGTTTAGAGTGATAGGGTAAAGCACCCATAAAAACCCCCTAATGTAAATAATTGAAAGATAGAGTTGATATAATACAACAAAAAGATTTGTCAATTTGAATGCTCATTCTATCTATGTAATATCACACATTTTGTTATATTGTAATTGCTATGTTCATAATGTACAATAAGCACATGACCTAATGAGGATACTCAAACCCTAGGTGCTTTAGTTGAGAATGCTTGTATGCCAACACATGTAGGGATATTAACACCTAAGTGTTAGCCATGTTCTAAGCATGTGTTTGTCAAATGGTTAACATTTTGGTTCTATTGTTGGGACCCTACATGGTTTGGCATGCTATTGATCAACTATGTCATGACAAATCAAACAAGATGTGATCAAAAAGTGGTTCACCAACAAAGGAGAGAGTTTTATTGAAGTAGAGATCTTAAGTTGGTGCAAAAATCTATTAATGGTGAGAAGAACTTTATGGTGCTAACTTGTGTTAAGAGTTCTAAGTTGAGCTCCCTGAGCACCCTTTTTATTGTCTTTTTTGCATCGTTGTGTCAATGACATTGTGAGTACCAATGTCACATCACTTGGACAGAAAAGTTGATCACACTATCGAATCATGTTGATCTTGTCTAGACATATGTTGTTGATATATTTGTAAAAGGCATGATTGATTCTTATAAATTTAAATTCATAGTCACAACATATACTTCTAGAGAGGAACCATTGAGTAAGTTTTTCATGGACCTTAGACATAAGCTCTTTAAAGTGATCTCATTGTGAGTGAAGATACCTTTGGTAGAAAAGTGCATGGAAACCTTCTTGATGGAATAGTCTCTCACTGGACTTATGGGTGAGTGGTATAAGGTGTAGCTAGTTTATTATCGAGTGCAAGAGCAAAATGGAAACTAGCAATAGTAGTAGAGAGCATAGAGTGTATATAAATATATAAAAGGTGGTGTGAAGCTATGCTCATGCAATCCAAAGTAGGACCTAGATCAATACACAATGTGCAAAGGAGGTAGCGCACAAATGGAAGCATTGATATCAAAAATCACACAAAAGTATCAACAAAGGAGTAGGTCAATGTTGTCTAGCTGAGGATTGATTACTTATGAAATATTGTGTCTATTGATGGAACTAAAACTTATGTTGAAAAGCTAGAGTGCATGCACTTGGATGGGGATGAACATGTTGTTACCTAAGGCTACCACCCCATGTGGATCCTAGTATTAGTATATTCTGATTGAGTGATAACTAGGACACAAATTTGTGTACATAGTATCTATTATAATGGGAGTCTATGGGAGAAAAGACGTGGAGGTAATCCCAAATAATTTTGTGTTTGATCAAGTGATTTCTATATTCAATCAATTTTTGAGGACTATAAGTCCTATTAAAAATAAGTTAGTCGTGAAAGCTGCAACTAGTGCTACAAATCCTAATGTCATGTTGTAAAATCAAGTATTCATCTATGAGCCAACATGATGTAGTTACCCAATTGACTTAACAATTAAATAGAATTATGATATTATTGATCCACAATCAAAGTTACATCCAATATCTTGCTAGAAGAACTTATGACATGAGGCCTCAACATTTAATAATACTTAGACAGAATATATGCATGAATTATTATCTTCTTTGCTGATATGCATTGTAATGCTCATATTTTGCTACCAAACTCTATGAGTTTAAACCCAAATTATGACCTCTAAATATAACTCTTCATTCTAAATTTCCTTCCAATAATGATGACACAGTCAAGGTAGGAGGGTCCAATGAAGGATTGTCCAGCCTTGCAGCCTTAAATAACCACTTTATGATCATAGAAAAGATGTAACAATAACATACAAATAGTTCAACAGAATGATAAGAGATACTCATAAACACATGACACAAGATTTATCCTGGGAAACCCTCAAAGGGAAAAACCCAACCTTCAAAGATTACATCTCATTATATTAGAACTCCTATCTCATTACATATGCCTCAAGGGCTACTCATATGCTAGGCAATAATCTAGGCTTACAATAGATTCATACAACATCCTTCTTCCATGTCTTCTTTTTGCTTCTCCTTCCCTATTCTCTGCTATGTATCTTCTTCTGCTTTCTGCTCTTTCTTCTGCTTCTACTATGCTATCTTCCAGGATCAAAACAATTCATCCTTTCGCATCATTTCTTTGCACACTCTCTTCACACACCTCCTTGCTACCTTGAAATAATCTTCTATCCTTATATCCTCTACAAGTCTTCAAAACATTATATTGTCAGCCTAATTGTAATGTGTAATATGAAATGTGTAGGAAATAAGTATGTTGGCCTACAACTCTTGGTAATGCTCTGCAATTGAATGAAACTTGATGTGGTTCTCAATGAAGGTCTATCTAGACCCAATTTTCCTTGTATGATATTCCATTAGGCTCTGCAAGTCATGGAAGTGGTCCACAAACCTTCTCCTTCAATTGTCTACCTGAATGCTCTATTCTATGAAAGCTAATAATCTTCTGATAGTGACATCTCTTTGCATACGAATCCAAATCTCATGAAATCTGAATATGATGTAGATATCATGTCATAGAGCCTAACTCCTACTCCACAAGCTTTGAAATCAATATGTGGTAAAATGTGGTAGTCCCCAATGTCACTTCCTGGCACTTTGCAACTCAACACTAACTGCCTCAATTCACTGAATGACTTCCGGATGCTCCTACATCAAACTCTCGAGGTTAATTGAAAAGTGAGCCTCTTCACTTTGGTATGTATTTAGTCAGAATCAATGCTATCTCTTAGGATATGTTCAGGGATCTATTCACAGGTACTTGCAACTACCTCAAGTTTGGTAGTCTGTTCAATTTATCCATGCAAACTACCTCAAGTTCGGTGATATGTTCACAAATCATTGCACTACCTCATGGTTGGTGGTCTGTACAAGCCCTTTGTAGACTACCTCAAGTTCCTTCTTACTTCCAGTGATCTAAATTTGGTGCTCTTCTTGCAAGTCATTGGACAGCCTCAATGGTCAGCGGTCTGGGCAAGTCTCCTTCACAGGCTACCTCAAATTCTTCATTTTGTGGTGGTCTAGGTTTGGCAGTTTGGCTACAATGTTGCGACTATCTCTCAGTTCAATCCTTTGTTGTCAAACACTTGTAAGATGCATCAAGATTGATGAGAGCCAATAATGTCCCATTTTATGCCACATTGTAGCCTATTTCATCCACCTTCATATCCACTTCCACATTCCATTTCCATTCCATATCATACCATTTCACCATTTTATGTTCATATGATTAAATATATATAAGTGGTATTTAATATAGTTTTGGATAAAATATGGAAATTAATGATTGGTTGTCTTTACTAATAAGCATTGTGATTTTGATCCTTGGAAAATAAAGCTTGTAATATGCAGATCACAAGAACTTCTTGTCACCTTTTATGCAGAATATCTTCCTATCACTTTCTAGTTAGGAACTTCTATGGATTACTCTTTGACCAGAAGTTTATTTCTATCATGAAATTAGCCTCCAAGGTGGCAATGATTACCTATTTTGAGCTATCTGTGCATTGTTTATCTAATGGCAACCTTCCTTTGGTTATTTGTGGCACTTCCCATGTGTATTCTTCATCCACGTGAATCTATTTCATGCTAAGATCTTTGTAATCTAATAATTCCACATCTAGTGGCCACTTCAGCACCATTGTATCATGTGTGGAAACTCATGATGTGGAAACTTTATGGCGGATGTGCTTTCTTGAGGAAACTACAAATATTAATTGGTAAAAGGGGATGTGTTTGGTAGCTAGAGCAAAACCCATTCACGAAGATATGTTGCTAAATCATTGGAGAAAAAATTGCACAATCTTCACATATTCTATTTTCATTTGCTATTATAACAGAGTTGTTTTTTAGTGACATGTATTTTGTTTGTTCTAGTTTGTTTGTCGTAGGCCAAAAAAAACTATCTTTTCTTATATGTAAATATTATAGGTTGTGTATATATAAGTAGCGTAGGCAGAATTTTGGATGACGACTATTATTCTATATTATCTCTGATAAATAAAACATCATTCTGTTGATCAGTCCTATGTAGAAATGAATTTTATTTACACTCGCCTTGTGAACCAAAGGAAGGGCCCACTCTTGGAACGCTCGGTGAGGTTGATGTGTGCTTGAATTAGTTAGAATTTACATTCTGCGTGATTTGATTTCCTACAACGTTTTCTTTTTGTGTGTAATTGTTTTATGGTTAATTATAATTTGGTTTAAAATTAGTTTTCTTTGGACAGTTATTTTATCTATTGATTTTTCATCAATGTTGGCATGTTTATTGGAAGAATAACATGCGAGTTATATTCTGGAGAGCTTGCTACTATTATTTTACAGTCTATAACATTCTTGTCACTGCTATTCTTATAACAGTTCATAGCACATGCCACGGCTCCTGTCACTTCTGTCACAGAATCAAGAACATAAATATAAGTTTGAACAAGATTTTTATTGTAGGTACTCCTTTGTGTGTTCTAGCTACATTTCATCCCCACTTAACTCACTGCTTTCCTCCCTTTAGTTATACTACCACAACACCTCTTGCAAGCTTACGATCCCCAAATTGACACTCTTAGACCAAGCTAAAATCTTTCTTATACTTGACCCTAGTTTTGGCCTATCAAAGATCAATACCAACTTTAATGAATTAAGAATCAAAGAGCCTCAACATCCCCTAACACTCTAGAACAATCATGTTACTTCCTTGATTCAATTAATACATTCTTGAATTTTCTATATGGTACCTTCTAGCCTCCAGTTCTAGCTACAACTCCTTCCGCACACATCAAAATCTTTTGGTTCCTACTATGTACACACTATTCCTATACTTCTCTCTGTTTCTTTATCCATATTTCCTTTACTCTGGTGCAATTACTTCCTCTTCCAGTAGAATTTCTTGTCATTCCTTCTTTCTCTGCAATATGAACTTCTCTTTCTTGTTATGCTCTGCATATGTTCACACGAACATTCTCTTGCACTAGTTCCTTAGTTCTACAACACAAATCTTCTTAAGATCAATGATTCTCCCTCTTTCAGTTTCACTATCAAACTTAGTGATTCAGTAGGTTCTTCCTCCTCTACATAAATTACCTCTGCATTATTCACTGCTCCTCCGGTAATAGCCTCTTGGTGATATACAACACTTGATGCTTTTTACCTTCATACTTAAAAATAGATTCCTCTGAATGATTTCCTATCAAATCCTCTTTCATCCCTCTGGTATCCTTCATTGCGGTAAGAATTATAACTTCTTTTCTTGATGTGGTATAAACTTCTATCATCTCTCCCTTTGTGGTGTGAACTACTATCCTTATTTTTCTCTGCATGTGGTCTTCCCTCTTCGTATCTTGTTCCATGTCCTCCTTTTCCTCCAACACATGAATACTTCAACTTATACAACCTTTTGAACATACATGTAACATATTTCCATTCCGTTCCATCAATCTATCTATAATCCTTTTGTATACAACATGTCATAGACTTTCTCCTCCACATTTTATTCCAACACATATTTTCAGAGTGATTCCTTAATCCACAGATTTTACAAGGGTAAATATCTGAACACAACTCCTTTTCATGTCTATGTCTATTACAATAAGCACAATGCATACCTTTTCTTCCTTGAGTTGATTTGTTTGAACTTGTGACAACATCCTTATCCTCTTCACCTTTGATATATCCAAGGCCTTCATTTCTTGATCTCATTATTAGCTCAATATGTTCTATAATTCCTTGCTGGTATTTTCCCAATCCTTTTCCTTCATATCCCATCCTTTTCATGATCTTGTAACCAACATTGCTTTGAGAACTATCTTTGTCAACATCATCACCAACAATGGTAGATTTAGTTACATTGTTATCCTCAATCTCACCTAAATAAGCTTCTGCAGTATCACACAAATTATTAGTATCACAAGCAACATCACAAAATTTAGGCTTAGATCTTAGACTTTCATTCTCTTCCCTACATGCTACAAGTGACTACTCTAACTAATTAACCTATTCTTTCAATCCAAATATTTCACTCCTTTGTAAATTATTTTCCCTTTTCAACTTCTCCAAACTTTCCTCTAGATCTATGTTCCTCTATTCAATCTGACCAAACAACTTGCATCCTTCTTCTAGTTCTTCAAAACTCCTTTTGACATACTCAAAGAACTTTGACTCTTCTTCTAATTCTCCATTCCTCCTTTTTACATTTTCCAATTCTTCTTCAAGAATATCATATTTGTCTTCTCCTAGTTCTCTTATCCTATCCATCAATTCTAAGTTATACCTTTTGATTTCAAATAATTCTTCTTCCAAAATATCCTTCTTGTATATTAGGTTTTCATTTTCTTTCTTCACTCTCTTTCCAATCTTCCCCATTGAATCAAATCATAAAAACAAACTTAATGTGAAATCTTACTCGGATCTTTCCTGCATTGACCTTTCTTTTGTGGTGATTCTTGTTCCACTTTAGGGCTTCACACTTTCTTTCCACACATTCTTCCTTCCCAAAAGATCCACAACCATCACTAATAGATTTACAACTAGCTCTGATATCACTTGACATAGTCAAGGTAGGAGGGTCCGATGAAGGACTGTCTAGCCTTGCAACCTTAAATAACCACTTTATGATCATAGCAAAGATGTAATAGTAACATACAAATAACAACAAAATGAAAGAGATTCTCATAAACACATGACACATGATTTATCCTGGGAAACCCTCAAAGGGACAAAACTAGCCTTCAAAGATTACATCTCATTATATTAGAACTCTAAATCTCATTGCATATGCCTCGAGGGCTACTCATATGCTAGGTCACGGTCTAGGCTTACAAAAGATTCATACAACATCATTCTTCCATGTCTTCTTTCTACTTCTCCTTCCCTATTCTCTACTTGTATCTTCTTCTACTCTCTGCTCTGTTTTCTCCTTCTGCTCTACTGTCTTCCAGGATCAAAACAATTCATCCTTTCACATCATTTCTTTGCACACTCTCTTCACACACCTACTTGCTGCCTTGAAACAATCTTCTATCCTTCATTTATATCCTCCGCAAGTCTTCAAAACATTATATTGTCAGCCTAATTGTAATGTGTAATATGAAATGTGTAGGAAACAAGTAGGTCGGCCTACAACTCTTGGTAATGCTTTGCAATTGAATGAAACTTGATTTGGTTCTCAACGAAGGTCTATTTGGACCCAATTTGTCTTGTATGATACTCCATTAGGCTCTGCAAACTTGTCACAGAAGTGCTCCGCAAATCTTCTCCTTCAACTATATACCTGAATGCTCCAAATCTCTATGAAAGTGTTGATAACTGAGAGGGGGGGGTGAATCAGTTATCCTAATTATTTCCTCTTTTGAACTTTCTTATTAATCAATGCAGCATTGAATCAAACAAACAAACATTACCATGAAATGAAAAACACATGACACAGTATTTTTGACGTGGAAACCCTGTTAAGGGAGAAAACCACGGGGTGATTAACCCAAAGATTATTCTCTGTTAGAAGAATAAGGAATTACAAAATGGCACTTGCCAATTAGGGCTCACTGCCCGAGCAGACTGCTCACAAAGAGGCCCACTGCCTACAAGGAGACACACTGTCTACAAAGTGATAAGAATCACAGTCTTGAACTGATTGGAAGCATCTACATATGCTGGAGTTTAGTTCCGGTTAGGCTCAGTACACTGATCTGCTGCACTTCATCTTTCCTCTGTTCTTTATTCTGCTATCTTTTCACATACCGGATCTTTCTTACTGCTTCTGCTCTGCTCTGTATTTATTCGCATACACCTTCACACCATTACAATTTTCACAACTAAATCCATCCTCTATATATATCCGCACTAGTGATTTCATTATCTTTCTAGTCGGCACCCGGAATAATCTATCTTCTCACAAACTCTGTTCTGTCGGCTGAATCCTTGCATATCAAGTAATGCGGATCAAGCATATACTTGTAGATATCATTAATCATGTCGGCCAAACATGATTCATGCCTTCACAACCTTTACCATCAACAGTAACACATCCGGAAAATAGTCTGATACTCTGTCAGTCAGTTCTTCCTCTGTTCTCACTGTCTCTCAGGAATCCGGTACTCAACTATTCATATCTTTTTCTTTGTTCATCATCGGAGGCTAAATCCTTGGAATATACTACTCAAGGTAGTCCTCTTGACTTCCCCAAATCCACACTGCACCAAGACACTTCCTCTGAGAGATCCGGACCAATCTGTCGGACCTTGCCACATGTTCTGTTCTTGTTCACCGGACCACAACAATCTTCATTCTGACTTCTGGTAGAGACACACCATGACTTGCGGATATGTGGGATGACCTTTGTTGCCATCAATGACAACAACCATGAATCCATATAGTGTCTCTTGCCAACAATCTCCCCCTTTGGCATTGATGGCAACACTTAGTGAAAAATGACTAAGTGTTTACACTATGCTCCCCCTTGGCTGATGCTCTATCTTTATATACAATTTTTGGAACTCCCCCTTAGTTGGATTCCCCATTTTTCACTGCTCCTCACTCCCCCTTTGACATCAATGGCAAAGGGTAGGGTCCACACACCAAAATTTTCAAAAAATTTCTATACATAGCCGCATATT
This sequence comes from Cunninghamia lanceolata, assembly GCA_027924645.1. Lineage (NCBI taxonomy): Eukaryota > Viridiplantae > Streptophyta > Pinopsida > Cupressales > Cupressaceae > Cunninghamia > Cunninghamia lanceolata. The sequence goes on from BSBN01000523.1 coordinate 10,180,211, forward strand.
TACATACTCACATATACTGAAGAATGTCTGCAAAAGATGTCTTCAGTTGGATCAGTTCTGTAGCCCAACTTTGCTTCATTCTATCCAAAATTGAAATGTGACCACTCAACAAAAATGCAAATGCATCTGCCCTTTTTAGATCTTTTGGATCACTTGTCTGGGTTGTGATTTGAGCTTCTGCTATGGCCTCATGCATGGCCTCTAGCTTAGGGACAATTAACCCCCTGAGCTCACTCAACCTGCTTATTCTATTTTTCCTTTCCTTCTCCAATTTCTTGATTTCACTCAAGACTGCAATAGTCTGACATTCTTGATTTGTTATAGAGGAAGAAAGAGGATCAAAACTTTGAGACAAGCTGAGTAGTGTGTCCTCTTGCTCTTTTATTTTCTTCTCAATGTCCACTATTACCTTGGACCAGGAGATACAAAATTTGTATATTTCACCGCCATCCTTAAGAGCATTTTCTAAGCTCTTTATCCCAATGTTCATGTTTCTCCTATCATTAATGATCAAACCCTGAACCTCGGAGAACCTTTTATCCAAAAACTCCTTCTAGACCTTTTCTTCAGCTGATTTTTCTAGAGATTCAAAATGTGTACTAACACTGCTGACTAAGGTTTTGAGATTACCGGAAGAGGAGGCTATGGGATCCTTCTGAAAAGATGGCATGATCTTTTCCAGTACTCTAGATGCTACCTCCATAAGCTCACAGTCTTCCATGTGAGATTTCAGTAGTTTCTCTTTGACTTTCTCATTTGCAAATGAGGCTATTTTCATTGTTTGTACCGGTGACAAAGAGTCAAAATCTAATGGTCCTTTTAGCAGGTCCGGTTCATCAATTTCTATAGTGGCTTTTGTCAAGAATTCTTGAATAGTTTGTGCAGTGTCTCTTGCCGGAGACAGATGTTTCTTCTCTTCTGCAGTTTTGTCCTTTGGAATCTTTTCTCCTTCCTTACTCTTACCACTTTCAGTTGTGGTTTTCTCTGTTGGGGTCTTCTCTTTCTCTGCATCCTTGGTGCTGTCAACCTCTTTTTCTTTAACTGCTGCTTCTTTCTCCTGTAGTTTCTCTTCTTCTTGGGATCCGGAGACCGTAGGGGAAACCGGAGGAGAGATGTTAGTCTGTTCAAGGGCCACTTCTTCCGGAGCAGATGATTCCAAGTCCACAGCTGTTTCTGCACCTAAGTCCTCTACAACAGGAAGATTAAACCTTTTGAAGGTTTTCCGGAGAATCTCTTCAGTGTCCTTGGCTACCTTGTCGGTCTCACCAAGCATAAGCTGATTCATCCTTGCTTTGCTCCTGAATTCATCCTTGCAGTCTTTGAATACCATGTTCATTGTTTTGTGATCAATTGAAGGATATAGCTGAATAGCTATCTATTCCCTGATCTCAAGGTCTTTTGCCATGGCATTGTTCTTTCTTCTCTCTAATTCCATCTCTAGGCTCTTTGGGATTTCAGAGATAATCTCAATAAAATCTTTATTGTAGATGTTCAAGTACCTTATTATAGCTTCTTGCACGATCTTTTGATCTGCCTCATTGTAGTCATCATAGAATTCAGCCACCGGTTGAAGGTTCCCATCCACAGTGACTGATTTGACTACATTGTCTAGAGACAGGGTGGGCTTTTCAGAAAATTCTTGTCATTTCTTCCTTGTCTCAACCAGTAGAGGGTTTACCGGATCCTTTCCTTTTCTGTTTCTTTATTTCTTTCACTCCCTCATCTGACTCAGTTTCTTCTTCATCCTTTTGGCTTTGATAAGCCCTTGTGGCTTTTGTCTTAGATCTTTTACCGAATGCCTGGACTTCCAGTTTTGAACTTTTGGTTGTGGGAGGTGCAGACCTTTTTGATGATCTGGTCCGGGTGGAAGTTTCAACCGGAGCACTTTTCTTACTTTTCTTTTCTGCCTCTTTCTTTTCTTCCTCAGCCTTTCTCCTCTTTTCCCGGTTGGCATCAAGTGCCTCCTTTGGAATGCCTGGGCCTTGAGCAATATGCTCTACTTCTTTTCTCACCTTCCTCTTTATCTCAGGTTCTCTGAGTTCCACATGAATTTTCACACTCAGTTCCTCAAATGTTCCGAACCTTTCTGCCTTTGGATCTTTAGGCTGACTTAGCATGTGTTGAACATGCAGCCCCACTATCTGTTCATCTACTTCATACCCCATGGGCATGATCCACACAGTTCTTGGTTCTACTGCCTCCATTAGACACTGATCTGTTTCTACCATGAAGCATACTGTGTCTTTGTACTTTTCAACAAGGGATTGGGGTATTCTTTCTCTTGCATGCATCATGCTTTGGAAGTTCTTGAAATATCCCCATAGAGCTGTATTTCTTGCTTTAGCATCCCCAAGTCCATGCAAATAGTCTCTGATTTGGATGGCAACCGGTCTGTCATTCTGCCATATCCATCCACTGGATCCGGGAAGCTCATTCATGTAGTAAAAGAAGAGACAAAGGATCAGATTGCCATACTTGAAGGAGTTTTTCTTGTCCTTCTTAATCTTCTGCAGATTTTCAAAAAGTTGGTTTACAAGAAGCTCACACAAGTCATAGTCTGCATTCTCCTTTAACATTTGATAAGCTGTGTAGATTGCAGTTCCCGGTACTGAATTTTCCCTACTGGAGTGATAGATTTTGTAACCAATTATCATAGATGCAAATTTGACATCCGGTTCAGTGATGTCATCAACTGTCATAGCTCTCTTGTCAAACTTGGATCCGGTTGCATCACTAACTATCTGATTTTTGACAGACTTGAGAACAGGTAATCCACCGGATGAGTGCAGACCAGTTACAGCCCTAATTGCATCTTTGGTAATCTTGAAGGGCTTGTTCAACCATAGGAAGTTGTCATGTACTCTACTTAGTACATACCGGACCCATTCATCTTCTTCAAAACAGGGGAAATGAATGCATTGTGCAAAGTGTTTGTCCCGGATGGCTTTGTACTGAGGTTTGATCTCGAAGGAGTCATCTATCAATTGTTTGTGATAGATATCCATCAGTTTTGATTCTCCAAAGTCTTCAAAATTCGCATGGATGTAAACCCTAATGTCTTCCGTATGCAATACACCATGTGGAACACTAGAGAAGGCTCCTAGTGGATCTACCTCCAAGGATTTGTAAGGATGTTTCTTGAATGTGGGACGAGTTCTATCAGAGATCTTAACTATATTCGGAGTAGCCATTTTTCAAAGATTTGCAGGGAGATATTGAAAACGAAAAATACCTTATGCGCCTTCGGTTATTTGGATTGATTTCTGTATGTAGTAACTTCTGTAAGTGATCTTCAGTGAACTTGATGAATTTTGTCGCAGAGCTTCGCTTTTCGCTTCTTCTTGGGTGTGGAATGATCAAATGATTATTGAGAAATCCCTTATATCGTTTTGCAAACCCTAATATCTGTTTGCAATAAATGCTCCACCTATATTGTTCCAGTTTGCCTTATCCGGATAGCTTGGAGTATCCCGGATCAGTTCTGATCTATGAACATCATGCGGATCTTTCAATCATGAATAAATCGAGATGACACATTACAAGAACATCCCAAACATTCTGTCCAGTCCGCAGAGCAAAATAATGTACTTCTGGATCTCTCCGGACCCTTTTGTAGTCCTCTGTCATTCCGGAGCATCTCCTGGAATAGGTCTTACTTGATCGATCACAACTTCTTTGCATCTTCATGCGGACCTCTGAAATCTTGTCTGGATCATCTCAGGACTTATATCTTCAAACCCTTTACTCCGCATCTTGTATCACATCCAGCACCACTTGATTGGCTGGGGGAACAGGATTTTCTTTGAGTCTCCCCCTGAGCCAGAGCTCATTTTTAATTTCCGGAAGAAATATCAGCACCAGAGTCTGGTGTGGATCCAACCTCTACATTCTCTAAACTTTTCTTCACCCAAATCTTGTTCATCTGATTCCTAACTTCATCCGCATTCATCTTTTGTTTACCCTTGTCTTGATTCTGATTATACACCAGACCTCTTTTGTCCTGATTCTTGCTTCTGCAGACTTTAGCATTATGACCGGACCTATTACAGATTTGGCAAATAACATTTCTTTGCATATTTGACTAATAACCTCTTGATCTGCATTGATTAGCCATATGACCTACTCTATTGCATGTAAAACATCTACCATTGAATGATTTGTTTACTTGCATATTTCTGCATTCATGAGACTTGTGTCCATACCTTTTGCAGTTAAAGCATTGTCCGGACAAGGATGGATTAGTTTGATTCATCCTTTTTCTGCACTGATTAGCTTTGTGACCAAAGTGATTGCAGCTGTGGCAGTATCCATTGAAAGATGGATATCTTTGAGCATTGGGCTGTCTTACCGGAGGTCTTCTAGGCCTATTCCTTGGATTTTCTGATCCAAAATTCTTTTGACCGGATTCGGAGCTTTCTCCTTTCTCATATCCCAAACCATACTTGTCATCTGTCCTCTTTTGACTTCCAAGAAGTACTTCAAGTTGGGCAGAACTTATCTTGAATTTTTCTTTATATTCATTTGCTGTTTGAAGATCTCTTTTGAGAGAGACAATTTGATCCTCAAGTTTTTCTTCATTATCTTTGGCATCTTCAAGATCAGATTCAAGATGTCTGATAATCCTGTCCATCTAGTGGCATTCTTCTGATTTCTCTTTAAAAGATTGTCTTAGATTGTCTTCAGCTTTTCTTTTTTCTTCAATCTCTTGAGTAAACTTTATAGTTCCTGATTCCATTTCATGTCTTAACATAATGACTTCTTTTGATAATTTTTCACATAACTTGGTTTTCTCAGTCAATTCTTCATCTGTATTGCTTTCTTCACTTTGTCTTGCCAATTGTTGGAGCAGCTCCTTTCTCTTTTTCATAGAGAGACTTAATTTGTCCTTTAATTCTCTCATGAATTCATCAGCCTGTTTGAGTCTTTCCTTTAATTCATTGACTTCAGAATTTGACTGTTCAAGATCCTCAAGGGCAGTCTTGAGTTGCTCCCTTAAACCATATGCATCCATTTGAACTCCCAAATCTTCCTCAAGCTGTTAGGCTCTATTAGGAGGAACCTTGCTCTGATACCAATTGTTGATAACTAAGAGGGGGGGTGAATCAGTTATCCTAATTATTTCTTCTTTTGAACTTTCTTATTAATCAATGCAGCATTGAATCAAACAAACAAACATTACCATGAAATGAAAAACACATGACACAGTATTTTTGACGTGGAAACCCTGTTAAGGGAGAAAACCACGGGGTGATTAACCCAAAGATTATTCTCTGTTAGAAGAATAAGGAATTACAAAATGGCACTTGCCAATTAGGGCTCATTGCCCGAGCACACTGCTCACAAAGAGGCCCACTGCCTACAAGGAGACACACTGTCTACAAAGTGATAAGAATCACAGTCTTGAACTAATTGGAAGCATCTACATATGCTGGAGTTCAGTTCCGGTTAGGCTCAGTACACTGATCTGCTGCACTTCATCTTTCCTCTGTTCTTTATTCTGCTATCTTTTCACATACCGAATCTTTCTTACTGCTTCTGCTCTGCTCTGTATTTATTCGCATACACCTTCACACCATTACAATTTTCACAACTAAATCCATCCTCTATATATATCTACACTAGTGATTTCATTATCTTTCTAGTCGGCACCCGGAATAATCTATCTTCTCACAAACTCTGTTCTGTCGGCTGAATCCTTGCATATCAAGTAATGCGGATCAAGCATATACTTGTAGATATCATTAATCATGTCGGCCAAACATGATTCATGCCTTCACAACCTTTACCATCAACAGTAACACATCCGGAAAATAGTCTGATACTCTGTCAGTCAGTTCTTCCTCTGTTCTCACTGTCTCTCAGGAATCCGGTACTCAACTATTCATATCTTTTTCTTTGTTCATCATCGGAGGCTAAATCCTTGGAATATACTACTCAAGGTAGTCCTCTTGACTTCCCCAAATCTGCACTGCACCAAGACACTTCCTCTGAGAGATCCGGACCAATCTGTCGGACCTTGCCACATGCTCTGTTCTTGTTCACCGGACCACAACAATCTTCATTCTGACTTCCGGTAGAGACACACCATGACTTGCGGATATGTGGGATGACCTTTGTTGCCATCAATGACAACAACCATGAATCCATATAGTGTCTCTTGCCAACAGAAAGTTGATGATCTTCTGATAGTGATATATGTGTAGATGAATCCAAATCTCATGAAATCTGAATATGATGTAGATATCATGTCATAGAAACTAACTCTTGCTCCACGAGCTTTGAAATGAAGATGCGGTAAAATGCGGTAGTCCCCAATGTCACTTCCTAGCACTCTGCAACTCAACACTAACTGCCTCAATTCACTAAATGACTTCTGGATGCTCTTGCATCAGATGATGAGTGATGTTTATATAGAGAGTACAAGTATATAAGATGAACTACATTGACTCATAATATGGTACAATGCTCCATGCACATGAAACATGTAGATGGGCCCATTTGGGATGAATTTAGTATGCAATAAAATATATTCCATGGAACTCTTTGTAGTTCTAACCATGAACCTCCCTAGGAATAATAAGCTTCAATATGTATTCAAATGTAGGCATGAAGCTTTTGTGTCTAGCACATAGTTCAACCATGTCTTCTTTGATAAGAATTTTGATGTCACATTCTTTTCAAAAAGATTTTTTTTAGAAATATCTTAGAATTGGTGTATAATCAAGTCATCATGAATTTTGTCATTAATTAGAAGTTATAGAACTAATTTTTGGTGTTATATAGTTGTTGGATGGTAAGATCTCAATTGTATAACTTTGATGTATTGAACTGGTGACTAGAGTAGAATGTGCCTTTGTGGTTAGAGTCATCCTTTTCAGTGAGAGTATGAAAAATATAACTTTATTAGAAACCAAAAAGATAAACAAAAATATGAAAAAAAATTGGGTGATGCAATATTTCTCTTACACCATAGATGATCCTACATTGGACACCCCAAGCAATTAAAAAGGTGAGTATCTCACTCTGAGATGGCAAGATGAAAAATAAAATAGTTCACTTTAGTTGTAGATATCTATGTTGAGTCTTCAATTAACCTTCCCTCCACTTCACCAAATACTCTACATACTTCTTTTTTTTCTTGGTAAACTATGATCTTGGGGACCACTCCCATAAAAGAAACTATAAAATTAAAAAAGCACATTAGACCCATAAATAGAGTGCATCAAAATTTAACAAAAATATTAAAAATTCAAAACCCACATGGTCTAGAGAAACCAACCTCCAATAACAATGATAGCCCTAGAAAATTATGGCTATTCTGCATGTGTGGTTCCTACTTTCCCAACTTATCATGAGAGTGTAGTTCATTGGAAACTTGTCATTTATTGATTTTACCTTCTTTCCTTGCTTGACTATAGTCCAATCATTTTTTATATGCCTACATGGATCTTTGATGTCACATATTTGGCTTGAAGATATCTTCTCCAAGGACGGTTTCAAGGTCTATTTGTTTCATTTCATCATCTCTAACTATTTATCCTTAATGCTACTGGAAACCAAAACATTGGGCTTCTCTAGTTCTACTAAAGCATTGACCTCACCATCATTCTTTGTAGTAGGATAAATATGTTGGTGGCTAAGATTAGCCCCTTTCCACCAGGTAGCTTACTTTGGGAGATAAGATTTACTTGTAGGAGGAGAGAATTTAAACAATCCTTAGCTGTATTATTTATTCATAACAATGCTTACATCTAATAATGGTGCCTTCATAATCCACCATTTGATTCCAAGTTTTGGAGGTCTAGCCTTGATTCTTATCTCAACCAGTAGAGGTTTTAACAAATCCATTTGTACTAAATTCTAAGAAAAGGTGAAGGAAGAACTCAGAGTGAAGCAGGATTGGGCTTTAGAAGATGAAGGTCCTGAGATAAATTTCCTAATAGAATTTCCAATGGAGTGGCCCAGGCAAGAAAAATCCCAGAAATGCAATGAAAAATTTAGGATTCTTACCTAGATCAAGGTAGTAGAAAATGTATCTATAAATGGGTCAAATTAAAGGTACCATGGTTTCATTCCTAGGTAGGATTTATCCCAAGCCAAGGGACCTTTTTGGAGTAGCATGTCTTTGTCCTCAAGAAGTTCACACATTACATAAAGTAAACCTTTTGCACAAGGCTTGATTTTGAGTTCCCCATCCAATAGACGTTTCTAGCATTTTATTATCCATTCATTCAACTCTTTTAGATTGGACTAGAAGTTATTGAAGTGGTAGATCAAAGAATGTTTTTTGTGTAATTTTTCTTCCTCCAACATAATATCCCCAATATCAACAATGGGGGTATTCTCACTTGAATCCACAAGAAATTACTTCCCAGCAGGTATATGTGTCACCTTTTCCTACATCTAGAAGCCTAAGGAAGGCCTAGATTTGGGTCACAAGTCATCATTAATGGTATTATGCCTTTCGAGATCTTCATTTACTACCACCTCCATGAAAGAAAGACTTGAATTATGTAAGGAAGCTAAGGTAGCAAAACAACTTCCTAAACTAACCTTAAGAGGAGGATTATGCTAAACTTTTCAAATCTTTACAGCAGTTACATAAATTATACAAAAATAAACATAAATAGTAGTCATACCACAACATAGTGATTTATGTGGGGAAAACACTTTCACTAAAAAAATCCCACACTCCAAATGCTATTGATATATTATTTAGAAATCTTTACAAGATTACAATATACTTGCAGAGCAAGCCTTCACATGAGTATCACCAACCAGAGATCTAGAGGTAGCTTAACAATATATTTGACTCTCACACACAACCTCCATCTCAAGAACCTAATATATATGAGATACAATATATGAAACCATCAAAACATAATTAGAAAACCATGAGCCAAAACCACCCAAAAGTTGTGCCCAAATCCTTAGGATTCCATTATTTCCAATCAAAAATTCCTTATGATTTGTCATAACAGGCATCTATTTTCTAAGTCCAACACATTTTTACATTTTCTAATGTGGGAGGTCCAACTTATAGAATCCATAACTTTTGATCCAAGAGGCTGATTGAGCCTTTTTTAATTGTAGAGCTCGAAGTGATCTATGCACCCAACACTCATGGAACTGGTGCTAGGAAACCTGGAGCAATTATTTTGGCCAAAAATCAAATCTATAGCCCAAAGATTGAGTTTATTCATTTTTATAACCTAAAAATTCACATATTTGTAATCACAAGGTTGAGACACTTTTCCCAACATCCTCCCACTTGTCAAACACCTTGAAAGAGAAAAAAAGGAGTATCAACACCATTATCTAATTATTAGCCTGGGACAAAAGGCCCATAGAGTCCAAACACCTTTGAACTTGTCTATGATCATGAGCTTAGTTATTGAATCTGCAACATTTATCAAAGTCTCTACCTTAACTAGCTTCACTCTTCCATCCTCAACTATATCTCTTACAAAATTATATTATACATCAATATGCTTAGTCCTGGCATGAAAAATTGGGTTCTTAGCTAGGTAAATCGCACTCTGAATATCACAATAAACTATCATTGTTCCCTATTTTATTCCAATGTTTGGACATAATCTCTTAAGACAAATGGCTTCTTTGTTAGAATCTGAAAAGATTAATAACCCAGAAAACTAGTGCAAAGAATAAATATTAAAACTATGAATGCAAATGATACGAAATCAAAATAGCAACACAGAGTTAGTCTCCAAGAGAGTAATGCAAATGCTAGAAGCAAAATAGCATTAAGAGGATGCAAAAGCAAAAGATGCCAAATACAAGCCAGGTAGCATACTTATATAGACTAGGAAGAGAGAGGAGGTGGCAACACCGACCAATGAGGAGTAATCATCTATTAGACTAAAGATAGCAAAGTATCTTCCCAAGATAGCTAATGGATGCTCACATGTAGGAAGGTGACACCTCGCAACCACTCACCTAATAAGACATGCTTTATTAACCTAAGCGAGATTAATAGAAGTGTAGGAAAAACCTAGGAATATAGGAAAAATAAATAACCCATCTAGGAAATAAAAACCTACACTAACACCCCCCCATAAGCGAAGCTTAGGTGGATGTAGAAATGGGTCCCGGCAAATCAAGCCTGATGAGGTACCCATGTACATAAAATTCCCCCCCAAAAAGAGAGAAAAGAGACCCCCCCAAAAGTAGAGAGTCAGGACTCCGAGTGAGAGGAAGAAGCCCCCCCAGAAGAGGAAGCAACCCACACCCCTAGCAAAGCTCGCAAATGAAGGAACTTGCTCTTAGTGAAGGGTTTGGTGAAGATATCAGCAACCTGCTCGGAAGTCGGACAGTAGCGAAGGTCAATGATGTGGCCATGGATGAGCTCCCGGATGTAGTGTATGTGAACCACTATGTGTTTGGTCCGCTGATGATGGACCAGATTCTGTGAGATCTGAATGGCACTTTGGTTGTCACAAAATATGACTGATGGCCGTCTGATCTGGATGCCAAACTCAGTGAGAAGATTCTGAAGCCAAATGGCCTCAGTAGAGGCATTCACAGCCCCCCAATACTCAGCCTCAGTAGAAGATAGAGCAATAGCAGATTGCTTCTTGCTCAACCAACAAACAGGACCTGAACCAAGTGAGAAGCTGTAACCTGAAGTAGACTTGTGATCCTGAGAATCGCCTGCCCAATCTGAATCTGTGTAGCCCACCAAGTCAAGCTTAATGCCCGCTGCATAGTGAATCCCAAAACTGTGAGTACCCTGAATGTAGTGAAGGAGCCGCTTGGCTGCTTTCCAGTGCAGCTCATGAGGCTCCTGCATGAATCGAGAGACCATGCCTACAGCATATGAAATGTCAGGTCTCGTATGAGTCAGATAAATGAGACTCCCAACAAGCTATCGGTACAAAGTGCCATCAACAAGTGGAGAAGAACACTGAGCCTCAAGTTTGACTCCAGAAAGAAAGGGAGTCGGAGCAGGCTTACAGTCAGCCATATGAAACCTCGAGAGCAAATCTAGAGCATACTTGGACTATGTGATGGTGATCCCAGAAGAAGACTGGTAGATCTCAATCCCGAGAAAGTAATGCAACAAGCCCAAGTCAGTCATCAAAAACCTATCATGAAGGGCAATTTTGACAGCCCCAATGGTGGATGAAGGACTCCCTGTGATCAGTAAGTCATTGACATACAGAACCAAAAATAGGAGTGAATTAGCCTGCTGCAGAATGTAGACATTGGGATCAGAATGGCACCGAGTGAACCCAACTGATAGAAGGAAGGAATCCATCTTGGCATACTAGGCCCGAGGAGCCTGTTTGAGGCCATAGAGAGACTTCCGAAGATGACACACAAGTGAAGAATCCTGAAGGAACCCCTATGGCTGCTCCATGTAGATCTCCTCCTGAAGGTCACCGTGAAGAAAAGCACTCTTCACATCCATCTGGTGTACTTCCCAACGATTAGCTGCAGCAATGGCAAGAACAAGTCGGATGGAATTCATTCGGGCAATTGGCGCAAAAGTCTCAGAGTAGTCAATCCCAGGAACCTGGGAGAATCCTTTGGCGACCAAGCGAGCCTTATGCTTGTCAACTGACCCATCTGCTGCAAATTTTGTCCGATAGATCCACTTACATCGAACAAGTTTTCTTCCCTTAGGAAGAGGGACAAGATCCCAAGTGTGGTTCCTCATCAAGGAACTATACTCCTCCTGCATAGCTATATCCCACTCAGGAATACTAGAAGCCTCTTGAAAAGACTGTAGATCTGAGGCAGTAGCAATGAAGACATGTGGAGCATCCTGGAACTATGAACGAGTTCGCCTGGTGTCTGATGGATCCCCAACCCAATCACTTGTAGACTGCAAGGTCTGTCTAGCCCAAAGTGGACCAGAAGGTGGAGAATCTGGAGGAGAATCATCAACCTCTAAATGATGACTAGGAGAGGAAGGAGGTGAGTCCTCTGAATCGCTCTCTGCATCAGAAGTGGAGGTAGAAGACTGCTCAGGTGAACCTGACTCATCAGAAGATCTGTCATGTATCCCAAGTGACTCCAATGTCAAGGTAGAAGGAGTTGGAGAAGTGATAGAAAGTGAGCTCGAAGAGCCCTCCTCAAACTGGACACTCCTCTCAATGAACAACTCATGTGTAGTAGGGTGGAGCAACTGATAACCCTTCACACCATCAAGATAACCTACAAATATGCAAGGTCTGCTCTGCGGATCCAAGGCCTTGCATTTCTCTGTAGGAATGTGGGCCCATGCAGGAGAACCAAAAACTCGAAAGTGCTTAACTGATGGCTTCCGACCGCTCCAAGCTTTAAAAGGAGTGACTCCCTTCAAGGCTCGGTGAGGAACGCGGTTCTGGATATAACAAGCACAGTTAATGGCCTCTGCCCAATACTGTGGTGCAAGAGATCTGGAATGAATCATGCAGTTCGCCATTTCCTTCAAGGACCTATTCTTTCATTCTACAACACCATTCTACTGAGGATTGTATGGAACTGAATGCTGCAAATCAATCCCCTCTGAAGTGCAAAACCTCTCAAACCGATGGTTGACATACTCACCACCATTGTCGGTGCGCAAAACTTTGATGGCTTTCCCAGATTGCTTCTCTACAAAAGTCTTGAAGTCCTGAAAATGATCAAATACCTTTGACTTCTGTTTGAGAAAGTACACCCAAGTATTTTGAGAAAAGTCATCAATGAATGTGAGGACATATCTAGTCCTGCTGAAAGAAGGATGCTGAAATGGACTAGCCAAATCACTGTGAACTAACTCTAGTATTTGTGAAGATCTCCATGCCTTACCTTTGTCAAACTTTTCCTTAGGATGCTTACCAAGAATGTAGCCTTGGCAAACACCACCTGAAAACTGAACTGAAGGCAACCCTGTGACCATGCTCTACTGGTTGAGCTGCTGCAAGTAGCAGAAGTTAAGATGGCCAAACCGCTCATGCCATAATCTACTCACATCATTAGAATGAGTGAGCAAAACAATCGAAGGAGGATCAGGAACAAAGTGAGAAAACAGATAGAGCCGTGACTGATGATCTGCTCTCCCAACTGCAACTATAGAACCATTGTGCAACTCACAAATCTCCACTGAATCAGGAGTGAACTCAACCCGCTTGCCTGAACCTGTGTGAGTGATCTGGTATACCAATAGGAGATTAGTTGATAATGAGGGCACACAAAGAACATCATGGAATGTGCCATCCCCCACATCAAAAGACCCTCTCCCACACACCTCAACAAGAGTGTTATCACCCATCAAAATAGAAGGCATAGTACACGGCTCCAAGGATGCAAGTTCTTCCTTAGATGAAGCCATGTGGTGCGAAGCACCCAAATCAAGAACCCAAGTGGATGGTGAAGAAACAACTACAACAAGGGCCTTGCCCTTTCCTTTGCCCTTGCTATTTTCTTTTGCATTATTAGACCCCTCATTAGAACTCTGTTTGACAGAATCAGGAACATTGATATTATTCTTCTCAAGAATGTGTGTCAAGTGCTCAATTTGTTTCTTCAAACATTTATGTTCATCATGACCGGGTCTTTTACAATAGGCACATTGGACCCTCTCTTTCTTAGGCTTGTCGCCCTTGGAATATTGGGTCTCATTAGTTGCTTTTGAAGCAACCGTTATCTGATCCTTCTTCTCCTTGCTATTCTTTTGTTTCTTATCCTTACTATTGTTGTTACTACTTTGTCCTTTTTGTTCTTTTGTGCCTTGGTTGGCAGCCAAGGCATGTGACTTAGAGGACTTAAGAGTGCCCATCTGGATTAGCTTGTCCTGATCCCGAGTGAGATTGACAGCAAAATCATCTAAAGATGGCATGGTGAATTGAGTACCAAGTTCACCCTTAGTAGCATAGAAAGTAGAAACAAACACAGAATATTCTGAACTTAGCTTAGAGAGAATACTAAGAATCAGTTGTTCATCTTTCTTTTCAATTCCACATTGTTTTAACTGCAGCCTTAGTGATTTCAATTTGGTGAAGAAACCCTGGATTGTGTTGAAATTGCATGGATTTAAACTAATTAGTTCATTTTCCAACATATGACCCCTCATTGAATCTTGTGTGCCAAATAGTGTTTCTAGCTTTGTCTAGATTTCATTTGGTGTATTCAAAGACTCAATGTGAAAGAGCAAATCAGGAGAAACAGACAAACACAATGTTCCATATGCCTCATCACATTTGTTAAACCACTTAGGCTTATCTTCATCTTTAGCAGGTTCAGTTTCAAGTCCCATAGTTATCCTATTTAACCCAGCTTTCCTTAAGTGAATTGTCATGCGTGATTTCCACTCAAAGTAATTGTATGGAGTTAGGATAGGCAGATTTGTTTGATCCATGATGAAGAAATGCAGAGAAGAAGTGTTGAAAAGAAGAGAACCCAACCAAGACAACCCCCCCCCCTTTTCACTCAATCAAAGAACCCCCCCAAGAAAATATGATTTGGCACTTTATATTAGTGTGTTTACAACTACCACCAGCAACAAATACTAAGTGGTCTTGATTTCAATGCATTACAAAACCCTCATGAAGAGCATATGCTGAAAATACAACTTTGGCATAATATCTAGAGAAATAAATAGCACCACTGCGATCTACTCAAAAAATCATGCACTTTTAAAAAAAGAATCGCCTTGATACAAGGTCATATATGAAAGTTATGATCCTCTGAAGTTCCTAAAATGAGAACCGTGCAATGTCATGACTGAGAATCTACAATTTCTAAAAAATCTTGGCATCAAAATCAAAAAACGACTGCACTAGTGCATAGAGCACAAAAAAATAGCCAAAATTAAAAAAAATTCGTGGGAAAAGGAGTCCGTATGAGCAAGAATGGAGCATTTGAAAACTGTCTTCAAAACTGCAGCTGCCAACGGAGAGGGGTCCTGCTGTAGCTTTCTGAGCACATTTCTACAAAATATACAGACTGCATGCAAAAACAGAAAGATACCCAGATGGTTTTTCTGTGCTGCGAACAAAACTCAGAAGGTGTTTTTCTTGCAAATACACAGACAATGTTGCTCCAGTGTAAAATGAATGCCTTTAGCTACAAAAAATGACCCCAGCAACCAAAAAATGACATACAAAGGATGAATCAGATACTGGAACCTACAATATTGATTCAAAAGACCAAATATGCAAGCTGGTTGTCAGATTTGAGCTCAAAACCCTGGTTCCGCAACTGTGTATGACGATCTCTGATTTCGGTGAAACGAAAGCCAAATCTGACTTTTTCAAGCCTTCTGGACTCATTGGAATAGCTGGAAATGCTGCCAGTATAACCAGAAATGCTACAATCACTCAGATTTCATAAACACATGTGCAAACCCCAGAGATTAAAAAAGTTTCCGTCAAACTTTTCTGATTCTCAAGATCATCTGAAGATGCAAGAGAAGAGCATATTGGGTTTTTCAAAAAATTGTAATAAGATTTATTAGCCCCCCCCAAATCTCTCAAATATGGAAAATAAAATCTACTCTTGCACATAGAATAGCTCTGATACCATGTTAGAATCTGAAAAGATTAATAACCCAGAAAACTAGTGCAAAGAATAGATATTAAAACTATGAATGCAAATGATACGAAATCAAAATAGCAACACAAAGTTAGTCTCCAAGAGAGTAATGCAAATGCTAGAAGCAAAATAGAATTAAGAGGATGCAAAAGTAAAAGATGCCAAATACAAGCCAGGTAGCATGCTTATATAGACTAGGAAGAGAGAGGAGGTGGCAACACCGACCAATGAGGAGTAATCATCTATTGGACTAAAGATAGCAAAGTATCTTCCCAAGATAGCTAATGGATGCTCACATGTAGGAAGGTGACACCTCGCAACCACTCACCTAATAAGACGTGCTTTATTAACCTAAGAGAGATTAATAGAAGTGTAGGAAAAACCTAGGAATATAGGAAAAATAAATAACCCATCTAGGAAATAAAAACCTACACTAACATTCTTTACAAGCATGAGTAGTTTCCATATACTTAGTCTTAGCAGTGGACAAATAAACCATAGTCTGTCACTTAATAATATATATGCATAGTTTGATAACAATAGAAAATAAAAAATATATTGTATCCACAAAAATAGCTAACTAAATTTTACTGATTGCATTTGATCTTAAAATTGAAGACCAGATTATTTCAATAAGGTAATCATTTTAAATTAATTACACAAATATTTTTTATTTTATTCTTCTTTTTTATATGTATATGTGTACCAAGAACTCATACCACAAATAACATAATGTACAATATTTTTTAAAAAGTACAAAATTATTCCATATCTATACGTATTACAAAATAAGACATACATGCATATTTAAATATAAAAGTACAGAAATAACGGAAACACGGTGAAAAAATAATATAAAAATAAAAAATACATAGAGCTAACAAAATATGTTGGAAATACATATGTATAAATTTTTGTAACAAGTTTTCCAACCAATACTGTAAAAACATGCAAAGTATTTGAAATTTATCCCAAAAATAGTAAAATTTTAAATATTTTAGATGAACAAAAGATTTACATTTCATAACGTAAAGATACCAATATTACATCATTACATACATCATCATCATGATACAAATTTATAAATGAAATAATAATGAGTTATAATACTGGGTTAGGACTGTTATCCCCATAATCCACCAAAATACATCAATTTTACAAAATTGAATATTCATTACAATAGATTTGACCTCTAGTCATAGTCTTCTCATCTAACTGCAAGCAATCTGGTTGTCCAACTATATGAGGGAGATAATCATTCATGTGCTTTACCTCCAACCACAAACCTGTGATCCCCTACTCACCTTCCTACAAGAAGTGGCCCTATCCTTTGTCAAAAGTGGTAGATGGTGATGTCTACAATAGAACCCTTTATATGAACCAAGTGCAAAAATAATATGTACACACCTATCACATGCAACCTATCATGAACCTCTAGATCCCCTCTAGATAACATGATATTTGACTAACATGGACTCTATGGTATAATGAACTGATGATGTATACAACTATAACATCACTTTGGCCAAAGCATTCAAATATTCATTGCATAAGTGTAGGTCATCTATCACAACACTACTTTCTCTTGCTTGACTCACCCACAATACTATGTAATAATATTGAAAACACAAATTGACACACAAGGTCGAAAACATAATTTCACCAAACTCCTGGCATACCCTACCTCAAAGTTGATCTTTATCATATAACATCATCTAATTCTCAGCACATATTTCCTATGAAAGGGTCCTAATGACCTTCACTATAAAATGGCTATTAAGCTAAAAATACCATAATACAAGTACAGATTATCACATAAATTAGCTCTCGAATATCTATTCCTAGAATACCCTACCTATGAGAATTATTTTCAAGTGAAGGAAAGTGTCACAACTATTACCTAGTCTCTTTTCTATGAACTTAGTTCTCAATCAGATTAAACCATCTAACAAATCTATTACCTTCTAAATCTCAGTACATGTGAGTAATTTTCCACCATTTTGGTTTGGAAAAGCAACTGTCATCTCACAATCATATAATCAATTTCTACCTAATAAGACACCATCATGTCTATATACTTTGTCTCTATATTACATTCTATCCTCTACATAAAGAACTATGTTTTCAAGAACATATTCCTTTGTATTTTGAAAAATATTACGTCTGTTACACCTCACTGTGCATATTACAATTCTACACATGCATAGGTTGTTTTCTTATTTTGTTGCTTTTGCTTTTGCAAGAATAAACCATTCAAGTATGGTGGCATACTATGACTAAACTAATCTTGTAAACTTAGCTACCATAAATAATAAAATTTCATTTTTCTAATCTAGACTAAAAAATAGTTTGCCTCTCACTTTCCTTTGTGTAAAAAATAGCTTTGCTAATGGTGTCAAAAGTACCAGTTTCTAGTGTTATTCACTATATTTCAAACATACAAAAATAGGGGAAAAGTGTTTAAGTTTTACACTACACATCATAAAAGCATCTCCCATAATTCAAGGGATGACAAGACATGAATAGTTTGTTGTTCCAAAACAAGAGCAGACTCATGCAGATAATGGTCTAATCGACCATAGAAAAGTAGAGAAAGTTTTTTGTTCTAAACCAACTCTAGACTTATTTCAAAATTGACCTTTAAAAGACTACATTCTTATCTATGTTTAATACCCTTGTTAAAAGGTAATGCCATCGTCCCTATAAGCCTCATTTCCTCATGGAATAAACCATATTTATTAACAAAGTATTTTCGACCCATACATGGTCTTTCTCCTGCATCTTCTAATTTCTACTATAATATAATTAAGGGGTTTGGTTTGTATATCAACCATACAACTCCCAAAAAAGCTATTAAAACTACAATCTAAACATAAAATGAACACGATGTTGATATACTTCCATCAACTATTCAATGCACATTCATAAAAAGTGGAATGGGGTAAAACTATAGCCATTTCTAAGCCTAATGAGAATGGAAACATAGCATTATATATTGTTGTAGGATCATTCTATATCAACCTCAAAAAGATATCACATGTTGTCTTATAAACTTGAACTTATAATAAGGTTCGACCAATACTATGGCCTTGATGAAGGGGGAAGATCACAAAACACACAACAACAAAAATTGCACATAGAAAATAGGAATGTTCTTTTATTGATTTGGACAACACATTACATTACAGAAGCTAAAATCCAATCAGTGGATGAATCCTCCATAGGCTGCAACACATTGTATAGCTTCATATCTCTAGATTCTGGAACCTTATGCCTTTTGTAGCCCCAAATCAGCTAGGGTTTCTATTTTTTTGCCTTTACTTGACTCTACACTCCCCCTTATCTCTACTACTGTTAAGGGTTCCCAAAAATGGTCATAAATAGCCCTTTTTTGTGGCCTCCAACCAAATTTTGAAATTTGCATCTCCCTCCAAAAATAGGTCAACTTCTGGGAGCCATAACTTTTGATCCGAGTGTCTAATTGATGAACCATTTGAAGGGTTAGAAATCTCACAGAGTGATCTATGCGCTAATAATTTTCTTTGCCAATTCTGCCTATTTTCAAGGACATACGGGGCCTCTAAGTGACTCAAACCTAACTTTAAAACTTTTTCAGGGGTTTTTCAAGAAACGAAAACTTTAATATCTTTTATCCCACAAATGATCTTTTCTATATTCCTTTTCCAAAGGTATTATTTTTCATTTACAAAGCTTCCTATAAATTTTTTTGTCCATACATGCCCAAATGTAAACTTTCCTAAAATAGCAGTTTGCTCTTTTTATTAGTTTGGAAAAACTGAAGGTTCTATATCATTATTCAAGCGATTATGGAACCAGAAATACAAATTTTGAAAAGAAATGAAAAATAAGTCATCAATTTTAAATCATCATTATTTTTGGGTGATGCAAGATTGCCCTTACATCTCTGGATGCTCTTGCATCAGACACCCAAGATAATTTAAGAAGTGACCTTGTCACATCTCAGGTGTTTGAGGAAAACCCCAAATGGTCAACCTCTACCTTAGACAACCAGGCAGAATCTTCAATAAGCCTTCCTTTCTACTTCATCAAATATTCTTCATATTGTCTATTCTGAGTACCTCTTCCCACACGACTATCCAAGATCTCTTACATCTCTTCCTTTGAAGTAGATGCCAGAATACTCCACTGTTCTTCTATTGGTCCAACCTCTGTTCCTCCTCCATGATATTCTATTAAATCAGAAATGTTGAACATAAGGGAAATGTTGATCCCATTCGGTAGCTCTACCTCATATGAATTTCCTAAATCATGTTTCTTAAGAATCCTACATGGTCCAAATTTATTCATTTTTAACTTATTATATGTTCCAACTAGAAAACTCTCTTTTCTCAAGTGAACATGACTTCATCTCCTACCTAAAATTTCTTATATCTCCTCTTCTGATCTGCCTTATCCTTATACTGAATATTCATCTTATTAATGTGCTTTCTCACTTCATGTAAATTCTTTAGGTGTTTAGCAAAGTCTTCAGCTTTGGCACTTGTCTTTTCTCTCTTGTCCATCTTCCTTAACTCTGAAGCATTTCTTGGACTACTCCCATATACAATGTGGAATGGTGATTTACCTGTACTCCTATTGACAGAATTGTTGTAAGCAAATTCAACCTGTGGTAAAATCAAATCCCATCCCTTGTGCTTATCTCCTACTAAGCATCATAGCAAGTTACCCAAACTCCTATTCACCACTTCCATATGTCCATCGGTATGTGGATAGTGTGCAGAGTTGAACTTCAAATCTGTCTTCAACTTCTTCCACAATGTCCTCTAGAAATAACCAACAAACTTGGTATCTCAATCTAAAACTATGCTTTTAGGTAGACCCTGTAGTCTCACCACCTCTTTGAAAATAACTCTACAATATGAATAGCATCATTAGTCTTCTTACAAGGAATAAAATGTGCCATCTTTAGGAATCTATCCACCACCACAAAAATGGAATCATGTCCTCTTTGTGTCCTTGGTAAACCAAGAACAAAATCCATATTAATATCATCCCATGGCCTCTCTGGTATAGGTAATGGCTAATATAGCCCTGTATTATGACATGTTCCTTTTACCATTTGACACACTCTACAACTCTACACAAATTTCCTCACATCTTACTGCAACTGTGGACAATAATAATGTTCATTAACAATAGCAATGGTCTTATCTCAACCAAAGTGTCCAACTAATCCTCCACTATGCTTCTCCTTAATTAGGTTCTCTCTCATGGAACTCCTTGGAATGCACAACTGGCTTCCCTTAAACAACATGCCATCTTTGGATTATGAAATCTAACCATTTTGTCCTATCCAAAGTAACAAGTTCCAAACAAGCTTTCTAAGCCTCTACAAAATCTAGATCTTTAGGATACAAAATTTTGAGCTCATCAAATCCAACAACCTCTATCTTTATTTCTATCAACAAATTTTACCTTTTACTTAAGGCATCTACAACTCTGTTTGATCTTCCACTCCTTTGTTTCAAAACAAAAGTATAACTCTGCAAAAACTCAACCCATTTGAAGTGCCTCTGGTTCAACTTCCCTTTTCTATTAATACATTGTAAAGCCTGATGATCAGTATATAAAACAAACTCTTTTAGCAACAAATAATGTCTCCATTTCTTCAAAGCCTGAACTATTGCATAAAACTCTTGATCATAAATATAATACTTTTTATTGGCATCATTAAGCTTCTCACTAAAATAGGCAATGGGCTTACCTTCTTAACTCAAAACAACTCCTATAGCACTGCCACTAGCATCGCAATCTACCTGAAATACCTTATTGAAATCTAGAAATGCCAAAATAGGTTGCTCTATGACTTTCTATGTCAATGTATCAAAACTTTTGTCTACTCCTATATTCCATTTAAACTCTTTTCTATACCCTCTTATTGTCTCAGTTAGGGGTGCATAAATGCTACTAAAATTCCTGATAAATTTTCTTTAAAAACTTCCCAAACCATAAAAAGATCTTACCTCTGTAGCACTCCTTGGTGTGGCCATTCAACAATAGCCCTTACTTTTTATGGGTCCATCATAAGACCTTCATTGAGACAACAAATCCCAGGTATACCAACTTCATCTTCACAAAACTACATTTCTTTAGATTAATCAACTTCTCCTCCCTCAACTTCTCTAAAACTCTTTTGATATGCATCAGATGCTCATCCCAAGTCTTACTGGAAATAAAAATGTCATCTAAATAAACATTAACAACACTTCCAAAAAACTCTTTCAGTACCTCGTTCATGAGCTGCATGAATGTGCTTAGTGCATTGGTTAGCCCAAATGGCATGACTAACCACTCATACAAACCTTCCTTTGTCTTAAAGGTTGTCTTCCATTCATCTCCTTCCCTAATTCAGATTTGGCGATACCCACTCTTCAGATAAATCTTTGTAAAGTATTTGGCTCCATTTAAATAGTCCATTATGTCATCCATTCTGGGTAATGGAAATCTATACTTGATTGTGATCTTGTTGATGGCTCAAGAATCTGTACACATTCTCCACTCTCCATCTTTCTTTGGTGCTAGTACTGTAGATACTGCACATCAACTTAGGCTCTCCCTTATCAATCCTTTCCTTAACAACTCATGAACTTGTTTGTTCAGCTCTTCATTTTCTATAGGAGTCATTCTATGGAATGCCTTATTCGGCAAATTAGCTCCTGGTATCAAATCCATTTGGTGGCTTATCTTCCTCACCAGTGGTAAAGCTTCTAGTACATTATTAGAGACAATGTCCTAAAATTCTTTCAATAGATTTGAGACTTCTTCTGGTACATCTTCACATTCCTCTTGACTGATCTTAGGAATCAATGCAAAGCAATGACACTCATGCTTCATAACCTCCAAAAAATTCCTATCATCTACCAAGCAAATTTGGGTAGTACTACATACCTTCTCTTCCACCTCCTTCAAGGGCTTCAACTTATGACAAACTCCATCCTTTCTTAGGGAATAGTTGTTTGCATGGCCATCATGGACAACACACCTATCATACTGCCACAACCTTCCCAATAGCATATGACATGCATCCATCAATATGATGTCACATATCACCTCATAATGGGAGTCTCCAATCTTGAACCTTACTAAACACTACTCATTGACCAAAGCTCTATGGTCCTTCTGCAACCATGCTATCTAATATGGGTGTGGATACTTTCTTCTTGTCAACTTCAGCTTGTTAACCATCTCTTCTAAAACAAGATTGTCAATGCTTCCACTATCAATAATAATATCACAACACTTACCTTCATATTTGCACCTTGTGTGGAATAAACTCTTACTCTGATCTAGTTCATTCTCCTCATTCAAAAAGGTTCTTCTAACAACTAGGATTTCTCCCCTTTCAGCATCTTCAGAATGCTCAAATTGTGCATCTTCATCTACATGTACATCTTGTGCATTACCTCTAGTTCTTCTGTCTATCATTCCTTGATTTTATGGATACTCGTATGCTCAATGTCCTTCTTCTCCACATTGGAAATAGGTTCCTCTAAAACCTCCTCTTCTAGGTCCTTGCCCAGGTTAGCCTCTTCCTCTCCCTCTTTTCTCACTAGTATTTTGGTCATGAGGGTAGTAGGCATTATCTCCTCTCTAATTTTGACTGGTGCTAGCTTCTTCACTTTTCTTTTGATCTTCATTTCAGCCTCCATAGGATCTTCCACCAGTCCTTCTACCTTGACTTCTTCCTCTTTTCTTGGTTTTGAATCTTTTATTCAACTTCTCTTCCACCTTTAGGGAAAACTTGTATGCATCTTCTATGGTGGTCATTCTGACCGGGCTCAACTCCTCTTGAATACTTGGCCTCAAACTATTAATCTAACGGACTACCTTCTCCTTGTTGGCCTCTGCATGGCCTATCCTGATAGTAATCTTATAAAAATCTTATGTATATTCCTTAATAGACTTGTTACCTTGCTTTAATCCTTGCATCTTCTTTAACAACTCCAACTCATAGTCCATAGGAATGAACTACTTCTTTAGTTTGCCCACCATTTGATCCCATCTGCTAATCTTTCCTTTTCCTCTTCAATTTCTCTCTAACTAGACCTCTTTCCACCAAATGCTGGCATGGCCCTTCAACTTTTTTTTGCAAACTTGACCCATTCTGGATCTTCCACATCTTCATACTTGAAATATTCTTCCATATCATTGATCCAATTAATAATCTCTTCTAGGTTCAGATTCCTAGAATAGGTAGAGACTTCAATCCTTGGTCTCTTTCCAATCTTTGAAATGGCCCTCAACAACCTAACTTCTGTAGGACCTCCTACAACTTCTTGTTCTTCCTCAGATAGCTCTTCTTTAGCTTCATCTTTGCTTTCTTCTCTTGTTCTTGGCTCAAACCCTCTTTGTAGCTCCTCTTACAATGCATCAATTTGCCTTTGCAGGGCTCTAAAACCTTCTTTTGTCAAAGCATTTCTCCCACCATGGTTTCTTCATGGAGACATTTTGATCTCTGCAGCAAACCCACAACCTCAGGTCTTGGTGCAAACTATCTCATGGTCAGTGATATGTCTACACACTTAGGAACCCTTGCTTTGATACCACTTGATGAAGGGGGGACAAATCACAATTTAACACACAACAATAAAAATTGCACACATAAAATAGGAATGTTCTTTTATTTATTTGGACAACACATTACATTATAGAAGCTAAAATCCAATCAGAGGATGAATCCTCCACAAGCTACAACACATTACAACTTCCTATCTCTAGATTCTAGAACCTTATGCCTTCTGTAGCCCTAAATCAGCTAGGGTTTCTATTTTCCCACCTTTTCTTGACTCTACATTTTCCCTCTTATCTCTACTACTACCAAGGGTTCCCAAAAATGGTCATAAATAGCCCTTTTTGGTAGCCTCTAGCCAAAATTTGAAATTTCCATCTCCCTCCAAAAATAGGTCAATTTTTGAGAGCCATGGGTATCCGATTGATGAACCGATTGAAGCCTTAGAAAGCTCACAAAGTGCTCTAGGTGCTAATAATTTGTTCTACTGATTCAACCTATTTCTAGGGACGTACGGTGCCTCTAAGTGCCTCAAATCTGACTTTGAAACTTTTTCAAGGGTTTTTCGAGAAACGAAAACCTTAATATCTTTTAGCCCACAAAATAATCTTTGCCTAATTCTTTTTCCAAAGGTCTTATTTTTCATTTACTAAGCTTCTTGTAAATTTTCGCTTCCATACATTCCCAAATGCAAACTTTCCTAAAATAACATTTTGCTATTTTTAGCAGTTTGGAAAAACTGAAGGTTCTACATTATTATTCAAGTGATTATAGAACCAGAAATACAAATTTTGAAAATAAATGAAAACAAAGTCATCAATTTTGAATCATCATTGTTTTTGGGTAATGCAAGATTTCCCTTAGACCTCTAGATGCTCCTGCATCAGGCCTATACACTCTATAAAGTGATTGTGTAAAGTAGGGTATCATATTGATATTTATGTCTACATATGTATACTTTTAGTGTACATATGCATCCATATGTATAAATGTCATCCCTTTTTACATATAAAAGGAAAATATTTCCTTAATAAACCAAAAAGTCTACCTCTAGTTTGACCTCAAGAACTAAATCTAAAATAAAGTTTGTTCAAAGTTGAAACAGAGGAACTGATACTTAATTATAATATCTATTGACATCATAACAAAGGGTAGTTTTAAATTCCCTCAATCTGTTAGTGTAGGTTTTTTATTTTTTTTAGGGATATTTCTTTTTCCTACATATTATTAAGCTTGCTTAGGTTTATTAGATGTGGTTAATATGAGGACATGTGGCGAAATGCATCAGTTATATGTGTCACTCTCTCCCACACATGGGTAATTGAGTTACACACTTTCTTTTTTCTTTTTGTGCCACCTCTCGTAACAACTATTTTGTCTTTACCTGAGTAGGTTATGGGGTAGTTGGGTTTCTCACCCTCTTTTGGCTTTATGTGCCACCTCCTTTTTGTCTTGACTTGAGGAGGTTATGCCACATGTATTTTTATTTACCAAGTAGGTAAAACCTCCCACCTTTAATGGGTGGTAGGATTTAATGCACCTCTTGGATGTATATGCCCTATTTTTTCTATATTTATAGCACTCTACTCTTACCTTCACTAGTTCAGTGAAAGCTTCGTGAGAGTATCAAGAGTATTCTCAAATTCTCTTTCTTTGTCTCTATTTTTCTCTTTTTCTAGATTCTATCTCCATTCTACTATTTTGATCCTCGATCATCTGTTGATTGGAGTGCATGTGGTCTACAACCAACATCAGATCCTAGATTGATTCTCACTTCTCGGATAATCTAACATGGTATCAGAGCCTATTTGTTTGGTTTAGTTCATTTTTTATAATCTTGATATGTGAGAGATTTGAGACTATTAGATTGCTAATATTTTCTTAAAAACCCAGTATGCTCTTCTCTTGTATCCTCAAATGATCTAGAGAATCATAACAATTTGAAGGAAAATAAGCATCTATATTAATCTGGCATTCATATTTGTGTTCCTATGAGATTTGGGTGATTGCAACATTTTTGGTAATCCTAGAGGTATTTTCAATGTCTCCATAGCATCTAGAAGGCTCAAAAAAGTCAATATTAGCTTTTGTTTCACCAAATTCAAAGATCAAAGGACCTAGTTGCTACAAAGGTTTTCAAAGGGGTTCATGGAGGTAGGTGATAAATTGGTGCATTTTCATCCCAAACAAAACTCGTCATCGTACTCAGAAGGCATAAAAACCTAAGGATCAACTATCCAAAAGTTGAATTCCAAAAAGTTAACCTATAAGGCAAAATGTTTTTACTTGGTGAGTTGTATGACCTGCCGTATTGTATGGAGATTCATATAAAAAAAAAAAGTTGGGTGCTACTTGCCACTAGTAACGACACCAAATGACACTACTACCCAGTAACCAGGGCACCAGCTCCTAGTCGAGTGGCTACCACTTGGGTTTAAAAACCCCACGCAGCCCATTTACACAGCTGCCACCCCTCGCAAAG
Source organism: Cunninghamia lanceolata (assembly GCA_027924645.1). Classification (NCBI taxonomy): domain Eukaryota; kingdom Viridiplantae; phylum Streptophyta; class Pinopsida; order Cupressales; family Cupressaceae; genus Cunninghamia; species Cunninghamia lanceolata. Next base: position 10,206,766 of record BSBN01000523.1, read on the forward strand.
CGGTGCAGCTCCTCCAGGGCTGCTCAACCCCCCAGCATCTACATAGAACCATTAGGCCATCCCAATGTAGCCTTTGAGTGGTTCTGTAATCATACTACCACCCAAGCGTGGCCTAGGCATCACCAAGACCCTATCCTGCCAAACTTGGTGGTAGAGTTAGCAGGTTCTACCAAAATGAATCACTCCAAATTTATCTGGTAGTTCCACAAAATTTCGTGATAGATAAAACTATCTAACTGTAACTAAATTTGGAGATTACACTAGACTTGGAAGCTTTTCCACCAAATCTAGAGGAGACGTCAGCATAACACAAGTAGGGTGTTTTTGATTTTTCTCCCCCTTCACCATTGGAGTTTTATCTTTTGAATTCAAACTTTGAAGAGCCATAACTTGAATGTTTTGACTTCTTTTTCAGTGATTTTTTTTTATTTGGGGTAGAATTTCACGCCCTATGTTGTGGTGAAGTTGGTTTTTTGATTTGATGCTCCAAATTCCTAGAATTGAAGATTCTTCCATAATTTGATGTGCAGTTCTCATTTTAAGACCTTCCAGAAGCCATAACTTGCACAAACGGACTCCGTTTTTGGTGTTGTTTTTTCTAGAGTTCATAATTTTCTATGTACTCTACATTAGTGCTCTCAATTTGATTTCATATTGTACTTGAGCTATAGTTTTAGTGTTTGGCCATTTTTGGCCCTGTAAGAGTCTGAATATATGATATTTGCATTATAAATCACACTAATTGTAAAGTGCCAACATTGTAATTTTTGGGGGGATCATTTCATAAACTAGTGAAAGGGGGGGGCATCTCCTGTGTCTTTTTTTTGCACTTCTCTTTCTACATTCTATTTTACTTTTCTGCACAAATGGATGCATCCATAGTTCCTATTTTAACACCATATAACCATTTTGAATGGAAATCAAAGATGATAATCTATCTCAAGAGGCATGGATATCACAGGGTTACAATGGTACTTAAGACAGAACCCAAAGATGATGTAGAAAAGATAAAATGGTTTAATAGATGTGATGAAGCTTTTGGTACTATGTGTATGTCAGTTGCTCCTAACTTAATTTTTCATATTGAATCTACTAAAACACCTAATGATGTGTGGACCACATTGGAAAACCTCTTTGGTAAGCAAGATGAATTAAGGGGTCATTAGTTGGAGAATGAACCCATAAGATTAAGTCCTAGAAATTTTGACACCATATAAGACTTCTTCACAAAGTTGAAAGCCATCAGATTGCAGTTGAAATAGTGTGGAATAGAAAAAGAAGACAAACAATTGATCTTAAGTATTCTTTCTAAGCTTTGTCTGAACTATTCAGTCTTTGTTTCTACCTTTTATACTACAAAAAGTGCCCTAGGTTTGAACTATAAAATGCCTTCTCTAGATGTGTTTTTTGTAGAACTCACTAAGGAGAAAGATAAACTAGTTCACATGGGTATAATTAAACCCTCAAAGTCACATGCCTTGGTTGCAAACCAAGGCACAAAAGAACAGAAGGGGTCTAACAAATAGGAAAAGAAATAAAAGAACCAAGGAGAGAAGAAGAAAGATCAGAAACTTGTTTCTCCAAATGTAGCTAATCAGACCCCTTCATCAAAAGGTGATCAACCTAAGAAGGAGAAGGTCAAGTGTTCTTATTGTAAGAGGCATGGACATGATGAGCACAAGTGTTTAAAGAAGACGATTGATCACCTGTCACATCTTCTTGAGAAGAACAACATCAAGGTGCCTAATTCTATCAATTAGAGTTCATCAGAAGGGTCTTCAAAGGACACATAAAAGAGTAAGGGGAAAGGAAAGGGCAAGGCCCTAGTTACAGTTTCTTCACAATCTAATACCTAGATCATTGAGTTGGGTCCTTTGCACCACATGGCTCCTTCTCAAGATGTTTTTGCCTCTTTAGAACCATGTACTATGCCTACCATACTCATGGGTGATGGTGCTCTTGCTGAAGTGCATGGGAGAGGGTATATTGACGTGGGAAAAGGAACATTTCAATTTGTTCTTTGCATTCCATCTTTGTCAACTAATTTCCTATTTGTTTATCAGATCACTCATACTGGCTTTGGCAAGCTGGTTGAGTTCACACTAGATAATATGGTCATCAGTGAATTACATGATGGGTCTATAGTTGTTGTGGGAAGAGAAGATTATCAATCTAGAATGTATTAGTTTTCTCATTTTGTTCCTGAATCTTCTTCAAAAGTATTACTCACTCATTTAGATGAGATGACTCATTTGTGACATCAATGGTTTGGCCACTTGAATTATTGCTACTTGCAGCAGCTTAGTCAATAGGACATGGTTTCAGGGCTGCCTTGATGCAGGAGCATCCCTAGTTGAAGAGCAATCTTGCATCAGCCAAAAACTTTCCTTCTACCGTGACTACATCATGCCTTCTATTCAATTTTTTGATAGAGTTTTCGAAGGATGTACTCTTGGTAAGCATCCAGAGGAGAAGTATGACAAAGGCAAAGCTTGGAGGGCCACACAATTTCTAGAGTTGGTACACAATGAATTGGCAGGACCATTTCCACATCCTTCTTTCAGCATGGCTCAATATGTCATGACATTCATTGATGATCTTTCCTGATACACTTGGGTTTATTTTCTCAACAAGAAGTCAAAGGTCTTTGAGTCCTTTCAGGACCTCAAAGCTTTTGTAGAGAAACAGTCTGTGAAAGCTATCAAGATTCTATGTACAAATAATGGGGGGAAGTATGTCAACCATAAGTTTGAGCAATTTTGTGCCTTTGAGGGCATTGATCTTTAGCACATAGTTCCCTATAGTCTATAGTAGAATGGCGTCACACACTACAATAGAACAGGCAATTAGCGCCTAAAATAGTACCAAAATTTAGTGCAATTGAGCTCAGGAATTGGACACTTTTTCTAACGCAAAACTTTGTGCAAGTTTGCATGCTTACTTTGGCACCGACTTTAGCACCGACTTTAGTGCCAAAAAGTAATAGTTAGATTTGGCACCAGATTTGACACCCAATTTTGCTTTTGGTTTTGCTTCCAGGTTTGCTTCTTGTTTTTCTTCCAGTGTTGCTTCTAATTTAGTGTCAGATTTGGCACCCAAATTGGCTTCCGATTTGCTTTTGGTTTTGCTTTTTGTGTTGCTTCCAGGTTTGCTTCTAGGTTTGCTTCCAGTTTTTCTTCTAGTTTTGCTTCTAGGTTTTCTTCTAGTTTTTCTTCAATTTTTTCTTCCAATTTTGCTTCCCATTTTTCTTCCAATTTTACTTCCAGATTTGCTTCCAATTTAGCGCCAGATTTGGCACCCAATTTGGATTCCAGTTTGGCTTCTGATTTTGCTTCTAGTTTTGATTCTTGTGTTGCTTCCAAGTTTGCTTCCAATTTTGCTTATGGTTTTGCTTCAATTTTTACTTCTAGTTTTGCTTCCCATTTTGCTTTCGATTTTGCTTCCACATTTGTTTGGCTTCTGATTTTGCTTTTGGTTTGGCTTCTTGTGTTGCTTACAAGTTTGCTTCCAATTTTGCTTCTAGTTTTGATTCCAAGTTTGCTTCCAATTTTGCTTCTGATTTTCCTTCCAGGTTTGCTGCGAGTTTTACTTCCATTTTTGCTTCTAGATTTGCTTCCATTTTTGCTTCTAGGTTTGCTTCCAATTTAGCGCTGGATTTGGCACCCAATTTAGCTTCCATTTTTGCTTCCATGTCTACTTCCATTTTTGCTTCTAGTTTTGTTCTCAGTCGTGCTTCATATTTTGCTTCTTGTATGGCGTCGAAAATAGCTTCTTTCTTGGCGTCCTAATTGACACCAAGTTTTGCTTCCATTATGACCTCCTTTGTTGCTTTGGGTTTTGCTTCCAATTTAACAAGATAATTATATAAAAAAATAAGATAATTATTATAACATGATCATCATCTATAATTAAAACAAGTGAGTCAAATATCTATAATTTAATTGAATTTTACAACATCCATCCTGAGTAATAAATTAAAATTATCATACGTAATAAATATCCATCCAAAAATCATCGACCACATTCAATATATATAAATTGACAAGTCAATACTGATAAGATCATCATCGTATATAACTAAAACAAGTGAAAGTCTAATATGCTAGTAGATCAATAACATGTCAAAATGATACATCTACAAATGATATAAGTAAAAATGATAAACTATGTAACTCAAAATGATACAAGTCAAGATGATACATGTCCAAATGATATAAGTCAAATTGATACATGTGAAAATGATACAACTCAACAATATGGTACTGCAAGCTGTGAAAATGATACATGTGATAGTAACCATGAAAAGAGGCATCATAACGATATATCAACAATGATTCATGATGCAGTCTATATGATCATGAATGTCATTGGCTACTACTAGCAACTGCCTCATCATCATCATCACCATCGTGATCATCAACATGATCATCATTGTCGTTGTCATCATCATCATTGGCCTCATTGTCTTCTGTATCTGCATCATCATCATCCTCTGCCATGTGATCTGTACCAGAACCAGTATAATCTAGATCTATATCATCAGGATCATCTTCATCTTTTGGAAGACCCGTGTTCTACAAAAAAAACATTTAAAATGCAAAGTTATTATTTATTTCATGTAATAATTTATTTTTCTATTATATATCTAATATTCCAACATATGAAATGAAACCATAATCATATTACATCATATCAAAGTGCACATACCATAATAAAATTTCAAAAAAGTTACAGTTAATATGTCATTCCAATGATGTAAAACATGCAACAATTCTAATAAACATTACTAAAGATCATAAAAAACATGTTATACAATTTAACTATCAACTATAAATTATATTACATAACCTTTAGTGCCACAAATTGAATGGTCAATGTATGTTCTTTTTCACTATTAATCTAATAACCTGCATTAGATAGAAACATTAAAGAGTTTTTAAGTAGCAGTTGATTAAATTCTCTTACATGTCATTAATGAATGCACAATTTTTTTTCAATAATTATTTATTTAAGGTTCATGAGTAACCTTAAGATAAAGGTCTAATAGTTGTTCCATGGGGCATGTTTAACAAACCAAATGCAATTACCAACTTTTCACAATGGTGGCAGAGAAATAATTCTTTTTCCCATCCTTCCACAACATTAAGTAAATTCTTGAATCTGGAAAATACCTTGCCGCCTTCATCTTCCAAGCCAATTTCTCCAACTTTGCATAGGTCTCCTTTGTCTATGGATGTGATCTGTCTCCTACACAAAAAAGCATGTACCATTTTATGCCCTTCAATCCAACTGCATCCGGGAATTTTTTTAATTCCTCTATCTTTCATCAATCTCCTTACCTCACCACACTTGACCACTTATGGATAGATATTTGAGAGAAGAAAGTAAGTTGTGCAGCATTTTTAGGATCCAAATCAAAAAGTAGTGTTGCTATAAATACTCCTAAGCCTATATTCATATGTGATCTATAGGCACCAAGAAAACACATGCATACAACCAACACAGATTTAATAGGTATCTCAATGATAAATTTTAGGGTGTCTTCAAGATAGCCAGCACAAGCAAGGAGGTCAACCATGCACGTATACAGAGAGGCAAAAGGGGTGGCTGATGTAGAAAATCAAGGGGTTGAGTAGGAAACAAGGGAGGAATGCTTTTTCAAAGGGCAGTGTTTTGAGGATCTGAGAAAGATGCTAATCAAGGATGATGTGGATTTAGGAATTTTGTAGGTACAGCTCAAGGTAGGAGATCTCAAAAGAATCGACGGTGAGCATGGCTTTCTCTAAGATAGGAAATCCCAGAGGAGATAGGAAGGACTGTCCCTAGTCTAGTTTGATTAGGGAAGAGTCAATCAAGTGTTCCTTTTCCAAAAGTGAGGACAGTTTAGACAGGCAAAAAGCATAGTAAAACCTACAACTTTTAGATAATGTGAGTAAGTCATGAGGAAGGTAATTGAGAGAAACTTCCTATTTTAGGTGGACGGCTTGAAGTCTCCCATAACAATGGCAGACAAAAAACACTTCAGAGTCTGCTGCGAGTGCTTAGAGGAGTCGGTGGACTAGCAAGTCCGTTGCTTATTCAGTATAGAGGAGGGGCTACGTAATGCCATCAAAGAGATTGCAGGGATAAGGGGAGCGCAGGGAAGCCATATCCATGATGATGTCCTTTTAGAGTGTTTCTATGTGACTGTCTTCCAAGCCACAGGGCCTCTTTCTAGGGCATCAGGATTTACAGGTTTTCTAGTCAGTGAGAGGATTAGGGATGATGTTTATTGTAGGCCAGCACACCAACCCAAATCCAAAAAAAGGTTTCATCTGTGGAGTCTTCGACGTGGAGGCAATCAAGAAGAAGAAGAAAACTAAAGAAGCCCTCAAGATCTTCAGAGAGGGATTGGAAAACTATAACATGACTGCTTTTGCAAACTTTATAAGCCTATATGGTGATTTGTTCTCAGTAAAACAACTAGAACAAATTAACTCCCTCACAGATGGGATAAACTCCATCTCAAAAGCTATGTAACTTTTGATATTTTGATGTAACTTATCATCCTCATGAATGCAAACATCATCACAAATGTTGGAAACACATCCTTGGTTCAAATTGACATCTAGCTCATTAACAAAGAGATTAGAAACTTTAGGTATACTAAGAAGAAAGTCAAGATCATGTATCTCAAGTTTGACTCTTACATCCATGCTTTCCTTAGTGAGACTATCCTTAAGAGTACACTTGTGGTAGCTAAAAACTCACATTTACATGACCAACAATTAAAAAAATTGTGCCTATATCATGATTAACACTAAGATCTACAAGTTTTGTCCCCATGGAGTGTACATTTGCAACACTACACAAGCACAAAAGTCTTCAATTACATCTTCAATATGGTCATCCCAATCATCTAGTTCATCATACAAGGAAATTGGCTCAAGAGGAGGAGTTAGACAATTAACTTCTAGGAACACTAAATGGTACCCTTCCATCAGCCTCAAGGGTTCAGTAAAAAACATAATAGCCCTAGTTAGCAGGTTGTATGGGGAGAAGGATGCTTCTCATTTTCAAGAATCCTAAGTCTCATTGCTACATATGTTGCTTAAAGAAGGGCCAATTTTAAACTAGGTAGTTGTTTTGTCACTCACTTTGTGCAATGAAATGACGAGAGTCGAGTCTCCTTATATCACTGTAGATTTGCATACAACAACCTCTAATACAATAACACCATACAATGCACACTTAGCTTTACAGTACCTTAGCCTAGACATGATGCTACAAAAATCTGAAGGTACCTCCTACTAAAGATGTCATGCCATAGACCAGATACTACTATACAGTATATATCACATCTATAGTAACAATTTCCTTCCAAATGTAGGGTTACAGTCTATGATCGACATGCATAGACCTTTCTAGTGTTTACAAGATAATTCCTTAGTCAACACCATACTAGTGTCCAGAAGATATTTCCATAGTTAAAATAAGAAATTAATGCTACTTTGCAAACAATAAACAATCCTTCAGAGAGCTTAAAGTTTCCATTTACATCAATGCACAATAACTTAATCAACCCTTAGGATTTTATGGACATTGAAACAAAAGGTCCTATATTCCATTTATGAGTCCTCTATCCAAATGACGGAGTGATCACAAGTACATAATATCTACTATTCTGTGGGTAGTGCTCAGTCATTCAAACACAGGGAAGTCCATACTAAGATAAATTTGTTCACAAATAGTCTCCAATTTAATAAATACTAGTTTGAAATCACATTTCTAAGTTAGTGCAAGTCATTACAATGAACTCAAAGGTCATTCTCATCAAACGAATGCCTTCACAATAGATTGTTCTAGTTACAAGTATAATACAACTATTGCAATGTTACACAACTGTATGCAATTGACAAAACCCATTCTTTCCAAGAGTCAACTGGTAATCAAATACACTCATGTAGTGTTGTTTCAACATTGTATTCCATTGTGGCTTCAGTAATGCAAACCTCATAACCTTGGAGGGAGTGTTGGGGGGCAAGTTGCCCTGAACCAAGGATCCAAAACCCCACCTAGGAGTGGCATTATTAATCCCAAGAAGACCTCACATCCACAATTGAGAGAGTGGACATTTTTAGGTGAAATACCAACACCATTAGGGTTTACAACCATGTCAAAAAAGATAACCATGAACCAGTCCAGGTTTCCTCAAGACTCATGGTATGTTGCAATGATAGAATTCTAGCAATTCTAGCTAGGGTTTGAAACTCCACCTCAAACTGTGACCAAATTAATGTAGCTTCCTTCATGATAGAAATCCAAAACATAATAACCAATAGTTTGCCACAGTTCATAAGTCCCATGATCTTAAGTTTGAACTCTCATAGTTAACAATATTTTCCTCATCCAAACCCTTTAGCATAGGCTTTCACAAGACCACATGCAATTACACAAGTTAAAGGAAATGTTTCACCAAAATGGTCAGTGTAATTTTACAAGAATGGATGACAAGGAGATTTACTTCAAAGAAAGGTTAGCTTAGTTGAAGAAGACCAGTTGGCGATTTGATTCTTAGTCTCCAACCCAAATAGAAAGACACTTAGCCAACATGATGAGCACACCCAAAGTCTCCCTTCCTCTAAATTACTTACAGTTCAACCATCAACCTTCTTTCCTCGACCCCAAGACAAAAAGAAGAATTCCCCCCCAAAATGGTTCCCCACTCCTTCCTTTTCTCCCTCACATACCCCAAAACCAAGCACATTAAAGACTAGTACTTCCCAAAGCTATTATGGTAGAGGAGAGTTAATGCCTACTACCAATGATGGCTCCTTCTCAACAAAAAAAATGTGCATATTAAAATTTAAATGTCCACTATTATATTTCAAAGGTTTGAAATATAATCAACAATGTAACTGTAATGAATGCCCCCTTTAAGTCTTATAATAAAAGGTTAGGAAACAAAGACTTGAGATAAACCCTTTGGTCTGTTCACTTAGGAGACCACCTGAAAACTCAATGATAACTACATCCACATGATCAACAAGAATGACAAGTGACCTATGAATAAAAATCCACTTGAGTAAAAAAGACAAGCAGACCAATAGAAACCAAACACAACAAACAGAGTACAACTTTAACTGTTTGTCTCAAGTATCACTCTATAACCTCTTCAAAGATTATTGAAACTCAACACAAGAAATGCAAATTGACATATTAACACAACAATATCCAACTAAGCTATTGAAAGTCAACTATTGATACCTCGTTCTCCATCCAGATTACAAAATCAGTCCACTTTTTTCTTTGTAACATTTCCTTTACAAATTGCATTGGTTGCCGGCCATATTTCTCCTCCTATCAAAACATGGCACATGGACTAGTTAGACTAATTAATCTGCAATCATTTACTTTTTCCTAGGAAATAAAAAAAATATCATTTAACATATTAAATATACTTACAAATGTACAGATCAAGGCCTGTAAACCTTTCTAGCCACTGTGATGACTGGCACGAAGTTTGTCAAGCCTAGCCTTGGATGCCTTGTCTTGAAACATATACTAATTCAATTTAATTATGCACAAATAAAATTTAAAAATAGTTTAATAAATTTGACAAAATCTTATGAGCAAATTCAAATACCTGCATACTCTCCTCACCAGACTTCCTTCGTGCATCGAACTTCTCATATGCTTTTAGAAGTTCTTTCCATACTTTCAAAATTACATCAATTAGCCTTTTTTGAGCCTTAGCTCAGGAGGGATTTTTTTTATCTTCTTTGTTTGGTTGCACCGAAATCTCTTGCAGTTTTGAGACATTCGTAGCTTTATTTTCTTTACAGATGAACCTGTGCCAAATTTAGTCTCCATGTCATGGATAACTACTTTTTATAGGTGCATGGGTATCTTTGAGAATGGAAAATGCAGATGGTCTTTGAACCATTGAAGGCATGATTCCTTCAACCTATTCACAAACATTTTTCTAGCATCTGTCATCCGGACTTCCCCTGAAACCACATCGTATTCTATCTTGGTATCATAGCTACCAATGCAAGATGCAAAACATGGCATGGTGGTCAAAGAAGTTTGTGTCCCAGGAGTGGCTAAGACATTAGAAGCCTCTACTCCTTGTTCCACATTCTTAGAGGTTACTATTATTGATTTCCTCCTTGATCTTTTGCCCAATCCGTGACTGGTTGGGGAATTAATTGATTCCCTTTGACATTGTTGATTTGGTTGCAATGTTTTAGGGGCTTAACTAGATAATTTTTCTATGTATTTGGCAAGCATTGTCAAGTCAACGCCATCCAATTTGTTCACTGCCTCTAACCCCAATATGGAAGCCAATGTCTCTTTATCTTTGTCAGTCTCATGTCCCTATATATATAATAAATTTCTTCTTTTAAATTTAGAAATAGAATTACTTGATTGTGGCCAGAGTTTGCTCCCTTCCCTCTATTGATTGACATTTTGAGGCGACCTAGGGCAAATTATTTTCATCTAGTCTATGGAGGCAATCATAGCTAGGTATGAATTAACAGCATGCTTGACCAATCATAGCTAAAAACAAATCCTAACAGCTCATATTTTGGGTAATATGTAGAAAGAGACCTTATTCAACAGGCCTTCCAAAAATGGTAAATTCAAGTTATACTACAAGCAAGGATAATTAACAACATTACTACTCAAATTTACCCTAAAGTGTGAGTACAACATCTTAGAAAAACTTTCTTTGAGCTCAAAATTATATCAAAATCGATAAAAACCTAGGTCAAGAGTAAATTGCTTAGCAATTGGAACTTACTTGCTAAAAGGTAGATGAACAAGCTTGATTGAATGGCTGAAGTAGCTAGAAACCCCAAATTTATCATAATAAACACCAAATTTAGTAGAGAGCTAAAGTAATTTTTTATCTTTTGGATGTCTAGCGCTAAAAATAAATAAAATACAAATTCAAGGATCCGTTGTAGAAACTTTTTAGTAACTTCCATTTTCGACCTAATAAAGTCATCGCTTCATAGCCTACAATTCTTAGTAGGAAAACTAAAACAGAGGTAGAGTACACTGTATTGTGGGCTTAAATGTATTAACTTGAATTTGTCTTTTTTTGTGTGTGGTATGTTTTAACACAGGTAGGAATTTAATTTTTTTTTTTTGGATTCATTATTCGGTGCTAAAGTCAGTGTCTCTAATGTCGACTTTAGCACCAACTTTCAGCCCTTAATATAATCTCTTTGGGATGCCAAAACTTGGCGCAAAGTGCATCTAACTCAGTGCCTAGTTGTGTCAAAGCAAAATGTTACTCATGCCAACATGCCAATTATAGCTAAACTTCAATGAATGTTTCGTTGCAAGTCACTTGCACAATTGATGGACTAGCATATAAAGAACAAGAGTAAAGATTCAGGAGTCAATATCCCTAAACTCTAATCCCTCAAGCCTAAACACTAATCTGGCAACCCTAAACCCTAATCACTTATCGCTAAACCTTACACCCTATCCCTAAAGCCTCAACCCTCAACACTTGAACCTTAAATCCTAAAACCTATCCCTAAACCCTCAACCCTAAACACTATGCCTTAAACCCTAATCCCTCAACTCTAAACCCTAAACCCTCAACCCTCAACACTATACCTTAAATTCTAATCCCTTAACCCTCAACCCTAATCTTAAACCTAAACTTAAAGCTTCTAGTCATTCCACCATCCCCAAGGGATCTAGAAATGCAAAATTAGATGCATCTACTGATAAAGCCAAACATCTTAAGGGTCCTCATGCCTCAAGACATAAAAATAAAGAGTCAAAGAATAATTAATCTAAAAAATTATCCAAGCCCATACCTCGACAAGCAAAGTCCAAAACCAAAATGGTATGGGTACCTAAGCAACAAGAAATCAAGTTAAATGAGGCATCTACCTCTAAAAAATCCCAACCATCTACTCCCATCTCAAATTCCCATTCTGCTCAAAAATGTCAAAACATTCCATCCCACAAGAAAAACAAAAGTAATAAAACGCCTAAGTCTATGAGGGTTCCTAAAGCCCTTCATCATCCATCTCCTAAGAAAACATCTCCATTGCACCCTACACCACCTCCGCATCACAAGCTTCAACGTTTATCGTGATGTGTGCAACCATTGGTCATGGTTCCTTTCCATTCCACAATAAATCTACCATCATTCATCCACTATCCTACATACCCTCCACATACCATCCCTATGGTCCATGCTTTGGCATAAGTCTGACATAATCCACATTATAATCCACTTTTCTCCCCTCTAGAATCCACGTCATAATCCACGATCTGCCTAATCCATTTACCTTCCATGTATCCCTTACCAACATTGATGAAGGTACTCGACATGGTCCATGCGAGGACATCATTCTCTAATGGGACTATAACCTTTTAGTGCAATGCAACGTATCCTTCAATCCTCAACCCTAAACACTATACCCTAATCCCTCAACCCTAAACACTATCCCTAAAGCCTGAAGCCTCAACCCTTAAACCTTAAACCCTAAACCCTATCCCTAAAACCTCAACCCTAAACCCTAATTCTTCAACCCTAAACCCTAATCCCTTAACTCTAAACCTTAAACCCTATCACTAAAGCCTAAACCCTCAACACTTGAACCTTAAATCCTAAACCCTCAACCCTAAACATAATGTCTTAAACCATAAACCCTAAACCCTCAACCCTCATAACTATACTTTAAACCCTAGTCCTTAGTCCCTCAACCCTCAACCCTAAAATTAAAGCTCAACTTAAAGCTTCTAATCATTCCACCATCCCCAAGGGATCCAGAAATACAAAATTAGATGCCTCTATTGATAAAGCCAAACATCCTAAGGATCCTCATGCCTCAGGACATAAAAACAAAGAGATAAAGAAAAATCAATCTAAAAAGTTATCCAAGCCCATACCTATATAAAAAAAGTCCAAAACCAAAATGGTATGGGTACCTAAGCAACAAGAAATCAAGTTAAATGAGGCATCTACCTCAAAAAAATCCCAACCATCTACTCCCATCTCAAATTCCCATTCTGCTCAAAAGTATCAAAACATTCCATCCCACAAGAAAAAAAAAGTAGTAAAACACCTAATTCTATGTGGGTTCCTAAAGCCCTTCATCATCTATATCCTAAGAAATCATCTCCATTGCACCCTGTACCACCTCCGCATCACAAGCTTCAACGTTTATCATGATGTGTGTAACCATTGGTCATGGTTCCCTTCGATTCTGCAATGAATCTATCATCATTCATCCACTATCCTACATACCCTCCACATACCATCCCTATGGTCCATGCTTTGGCATAAGTCTGACATAATCCACAACATAATCCACTATTTTCCCTAAATAATCCACATTATAATCCACTTTTCTCCCCTATAGAATCGATGTCATAATCCACTATTTGCCTAATCCATTTGCCTTCCATGTATCCCTTACCAACATCGATGAGGGCACTTGACATGGTCCATGCGAGGACATCATTCCCTAATGGGACTATAACCTTTTAGTGTAGCGCAATGCATCCTTCAACCCTCAACCCTAAACACTATACCTTAAATCCTAATCCCTCCACCCTAAACCCTAATCCCTCAACCCTAAATGCTATCCCTAAATCTTGAATCGTCAACCCTTAAACCTTAAAGCCTAAACCCTATCCCTAAACCCTCAACCCTAAACACTATACCTTAATCCCTAATCCCTCAACACTAAACCCTAATCTGTCAACCCTGAACCCTAATCGCTCATCGCTAAACCTTAAACAATCCCTAAAGCCTCAACCCTCAACACTTGAACCTTCAATCCTAAACCCTATCCGTAAACCCTCAACCCTAAACACTATGCCTTAAACCCTAATCCCTCAACCCTCAACCCTAATCTTAAAGATAAACTTAAAGCTTCTAGTCATTACACCATCCCCAAGGGATCCAAAAATACAAAATTAGATGCCTCTACTAATAAAGCCCAATATCCTAAGGGTCCTCATCCCTCATGACATAAAAACAAAGAGTCAAAGAAAAATCAATTCAAGCCCATACCTACACAAGAAAAGTCCAAAACCAAAATGGTATGGGTACCTAAGCAACAAGAAATCAAGTTAAATGAGGCATCTACCTCTAAAAAATCCCAACCATCTACTCCCATCTCAAATTCCCATTCCACTCAAAAGTGTCAAAATATTCCATCCCACAAGAAAAACAAAAGTAATAAAATGCCTAAGTCTTTGAGGGTTCCTAAAGCCCTTCATCATCCATCTTCTAAGCAAACATCTCCATTGTACCCTACACCACCTCCGCATCACAAGATTCAACATTTATCATGATGTGTGCAACCATTGGTCATGGGTCCATTCCTTTCCACAATAAATCTACCATCATTCATCCACTATTATACATACCCTCCACATACCATCCCTTTGGTCCATGCTTTGGCATAAGTCTGACATAATCCACATCATAATCCACTATTTTCAATACATAATCCACATCATAATCCACTTTTCTACCCTCTAGAATCCACATCACAATCCACTATCTACCCAGTCCATTTTCCTTCCATGTATCCCTTACCAACATCGATGAGGGCACTCGACATGGTCCATGCGAGGACATCATTCTCTAATGGGACTATAACCTTTCAGTGCAATGCAATGCATCCTTCAACCCTCAACCCTAAACACTATACCTTAAACCCTAATCCCTCCACCCTAAACCCTAATCCCTCAACCCTAAATGCTATCCCTAAATCCTTAAGCCTCAAGCCTTAAACCTTAAACCCTAAACCCTATCCCTTAACCCTCAACGCTAAACACTATACCTTAAAACCTAATCCCTCAACCCTAAACCCTAATCCCTTAACCCTAAACCCTAATCCATTATCATTAAACCTTAAACCCTATCCCTAAAGCCTCAACCCTCAAGACTTGAACCTTAAATCCTAAACCCTATCCCTAAAACCTCAACCCTAAACACTATGCCTTAAACCCTAATGCCTCAACTCTAAATGCTAATCCCTAAACTCTAAACCCTCAACCCTCAACCCTCAACCCTCAACCCTAAACCCTAAACCCTAAACCCTAAACCCTCAACACTATACCTTAAACCCTAGTCCCTCAACCCTCAACACTATACCTTAAACCCTAGTCCCTTAACCCTCAACCCTCAACACTAATCTTAAAGCTAAACTTAAATCTTCCAGTCTTTCCACCATTCCCAAGGGATCCAAAAATACAAAATTAGATGCCTCTAAAGTTAAAGCCAAACATCCGAAGGGTCCTCATGCCTAAGGACATAAAAATAAAGATTCAAAGTAAAATCAAACTAAAAATTTATCCAAGCCCATACCTCCACAAGCAAAGTCTAGAACCAAAATGGTATGGGTAGCTATGCAACAAGAAATTAAGTTAAATGAGGCATCTACCTCTAAAAAATCTGAACCATCTACTCCCATCTAAAATTTCCATTTTGCTCAAAAGTGTCAAAACATTCCATACCACAAGCAAAAAAAAAAGTAATAAAATGCATGTCTATGTGAGTTCCTAAAGCCCTTCATCTTCCATCTCCTAAGCAAACATCTCCATTGCACCCTACACCACCTCTACATCACAAGCTTCAATGTTTATCGTGATGTGTGTAACCATTGGTCATGGTTCCCTTCCATTCTATATTAAGTCTACCATCATTCATCCACTAGCCTACATACCCTCCACATATCATCCCTATGGTCCATGCTTTGGTATAAGTCTGACATAATCCACATCATAATCCAGTATTTTCACTAAATAATCCACATCATAATCCACTTTTCTCCCCTCTAGAATCCACTTCATAATCCACTATTTTCCTAAACCATTTTCCTTCCATGTATCCCTTACCAACATCGATGAGGGCACTCGACATGGTCCATGCGAGGACGTCATTCTCTAATGGGACTATAACCTTTCAGTGTAGTGCAATGCATCCTTCAACCCTCAACCCTAAACACTATACCTTAAACCCTAATCCCTCAATTGTAAATGCTATCCCTAAACCCTAAAGCATCAACCCTTAAACCTTAAACCCTATACCCTATCCCTAAACCCTCAACCCTAAACACTATACCTTAAACCCTAATCCCTCAACTCTAAACCCTAATCCGTCAACCCTAAACCCTAATCCATCAACTCTAAACCCTAATCCCTTGTCATTAAACCTTAAAACCTATCCCTAAAGCCTCAACCCTTAACACTTGAACCTTAAATCCTAAACCCTATCCCTAAACACTCAACCCTAAACACTATGATTTAAACCCTAATCCCTCAACTCTAAACCCTAATCCCTCAACCCTAAACCCTCAACCCTCAACACTATACCTTAAACCCTAATTCCTCAACCCTCAACCCTCAACCCTAATATTAAAGCTAAACTTAAAGCTTCCAGTCATTCCACCATCCCCACGGGATCTAGAAATGCAAAATTAGATGCCTCTACTCATAAAGCCAAACATCCTAATGGTCATCATGCCTCAAGACATAAAATTAAAGAGTCAAAGAAAAATCAATCTAAAAAGTTATCCAAGACCATACCTCCACAAGCAAAGTCCAAAACCAAAATGGTATGGGTACCTAAGCAACAATAAATCAAGTTAAATGAGGCATCTACTTCAAAAAAATCCCAACCATCTACTCCCATCTCAAATTCCCATTCCACTCAAAAGTGTCAAAACACTCCATCCCACAAGAAAAACAAAAGTAATAAAATGCCTAAGTTTATGTGGGTTCCTAAATCCCTTCATCATCCATCTCCTAAAAAACATCTCCATTGCACCCTACACCACCTCCACATTACAAGATTCAATGTTTAACTTGATGTGTGTAATCCATGGTCATGGTTCTCTTTCATTCTAAAATAAATCTACCATCATTCATCCACTATCCTACATACCCTCCACATACCATCCCTATGGTCCTTGCTTTGGCATAAGTCCAACATAATCCACTATTTTCCCTGCATAATCCACTTTTCTCCCCTCTAGAATCCATGTCATAATCCACTATCTACCTAATCCATTTGCCTTCCATGTATCCCTTACCAACATCAATGAGGGCACTCGACATGGTACATGCAAGGACATCATTCTCTAATAGGACTATAACCGTTCAGTGCAGCATAACGCATCCTTCAACCCTCAACCCTAAATATTATACCTTAAACCCTAATCCCTCCACCCTAAACCCTTATCCCTCAACCGTAAATGCTATCCCTAAAGCCTGAAGCCTCAACCCTTAAACCTTAAACCCTAAACCCTATCCCTAAACCCTCAACCCTAAACAATATACCTTAATTCCTAATCCCTCAACACTAAACCCTAATAAGTCAACCATAAACCCTAATCCCTTATCGTTAAACCTTAAACGCTATCCCTAAAGCCTCAACCCTCAACACTTGAACCTTAAATCCTAAACCCTATCCCTAAACCCTCAACCCTAAACACTATGCCTTAAACCCTAATCCCTCAACTCTAAACCCTAATCCATAAACCCTAAACCCTCAACACTATACCTTAAACCCTAATCCCTCAATCCTCAACCCTCAACCCTAAGCTTAAAGCTAAACTTAAATCTTCTAGTCATTACACCATCCCCAATGGATCCATAAATGCAAAATTAGATGTGTCTACTGATAAAGCCAAATATCCTAAGGGTCCTCATGCCTTCGGACATAAAAACAAAGAGTCAAAGAAAAATCAATCCAAAAAATTATCCAAGCCCATACCTCCACAAAAAAAGTCCAAAACCAAAATGGTATCGGTACCTAAGAAACAAGAAATCAAGTTAAATGAGGCATCTACCTCTAAAAAATCCCAACCATCTACTCCCATGTCAAATTCCCATTATGCTCAAAAGTGTCAAAATATTCCATCCCACAAGCAAAATAGAAGTAATAAAATGCCTAAGTCTATGTGGGTTCCTAAACCTCTTCATCATCCATTTCCTAAGAAAACATCTCCATTGCACCCTACACCACCTCCGCATAACAAGATTCAACATTTATCACGATGTGTGCAACCAGTGGTCATGGTTCCCTTCCATTCCACAATAAATCTACCATCATTCATCCATTATCCTACATACCCTCCACATACCATCCCTATGGTCCATGCTTTGGCATAAGTCCGACATAATCCACTATTTTCTCTACATAATCCACATCATAAACCACTTTTCTCCCCTCTAGAATCCACCACATAATCCACTATCTCCCTAATCCATTTGCCTTCTATGTATCCCTTACCAACATCGATAAGGACACTTGACATGGTCCATGTGAGGACACCATTCTCTAATGGGACTATAAGCTTTTAGTGCAGTGCAATGCATCCTTCAACCCTCAACCCTAAACACTATACCTTAAACCCCAATCCCTCCACCCTAAACCCTAATCCCTCAACCCTAAACGCTATCCCTAAAGCCTAAAGCCTCAACCCTTAAACCTTAAACCCTAAACCCTATCCCCAAACCCTCAACCCTAAGCACTATACCTTAAACCCTAATCCCTCAACCCTAAACCCTAATCCCTTATTACTAAACCTTAAACCCTATCCATAAAGCCTCAACCATCAACACTTGAACCTTAAATCCTAAACCCTATCCCTAAACCCTCAACCTTAAACACTATGCCTTAAACCCTAATCCCTAAACCCTAAACCCTCAACCCTCAACCCTAAACCCTAAACACTAAATCCTCAACCCTCAACACTATACTTTAAACCCTAGCCCCTCAACCCTCAACGCTCAACCCTAATCTTAAGGCTAAACTTAAAGCTTCTAATCATTCCACCATCCCCAAGGGATCCAGAAATGCAAAATTAGATGCCTCTACTGATAAAGCCAAACATCCCAAGGGTCCTCATGCCTCAAGACATAAAAGTGAAGAGTCAAAGTAAAATCAATCTAAAAACTTATCCAAGCCCATACCTCCGCAAGTAAAGTCCAAAACCAAAATGGTATTGGCACCTAAGTAACAAGAAATCAAGTTAAATGAGGCATCTACCTATGAAAAATCCCAACCATCTACTCGCATATCAAATTCTCATTCCGCTTAAAAGCGTCAAAACATTCCATCCCATAAGCAAAACAAAAGTAATAAAATGCCTAAGTCTATGTGGGTTACTAAAGCCTGTTGTGATGCTCACAACACGCCCCATTTTACTCCTTAGCAAAATGAGGACCCCTCCTATGGCTGGTTTGCTTTGCTTGTTTTGTGTGGGTCTGCTTGGTTGTAAAAGGGAAAAGGAACTAAAAGTACAAACCTTGTTGAAAATGAAGAAAAAAATAATATTGAGTACCCAGGCATAGTATGGGTGAATTCCTTATCAAAAATGAGTAAGGGTTGTTTTTTGAACCATTTTAAAATTCACAGCATTTTGCAAGTTATAAGTGTTTTTGGTAAATGTACAATCAGAGGGTTTGTATGTTGCATATACAAAGCTGTTTGTATATACAAAGTCATTCATATACAAATTCGTTTGTATGTCGTGTCTTTGTTAGTTGCAAAAGGAAGTCATTGGGTTTTTTATATATGTATACTTGTATGCATTTTATTAACACTTTATCTTCACATACAAGCTAGACCCGAGAAGAGTTAAAGTTGAAATGAATAGCCGGTCGAATCCATTGAATATATGTTACGCTTGTATGTTTGGCAAAGGCGAAATATACAAGCGGGATATACAACAGATTATACATGTCGTAGAATCAAAATTTTATGAAATAAGATACAGTGGTTGTATATTTTGTGCTTTGTATGTATGTATCGGGAGACATGCATTGTGATATATACAACGTGGAATTGAAACAAAATTAAAATACGATATAAATGATGCATCGAGACTTAAAGTATATCTGGGGATGCATTGCAAGTTATATACATCGCAAAACCCAAAAGTTATGAACTAAGGTTAAGTCGTTGAATGTTTTTTGCTTTGTATGTATCTTACATACAAAGCCGATATGCATTGCACTTTTACAACCCGCAAAACCGAAGAGTTATTGAAATGAGATTAAATTGTTGTATGTTTTCACCTTGTATGTATGTTTCAGAATATACAAGGTGAAATATACAAAGTTTGATATACATTGCGGAACCAAAAGTAAGTACAATGTGGTTTATAGAAAGGACAAGTCCGAAGGGTGATACGAAAAGAGGTTGTATGTATTTTTGCTTGTATCTAATGGTTTGATACAAACGTCATATACATCGCGGAGATATGCAAAGTGAAAGATACAAAGAAAAGATACAAGCTAGATGTCAAAGAAATTAAAAAAATAGAAAAGTCTATGTATGTTTTAACTCTTGTATGTTGATGACATACATACCCGATATACAAAGAAAGTAAAGGCATCGGGAGAGAGAAAATGAATGAAACGGTTTGTATAAGTTTGTTGTATATGCGCTTATACAAGAGTAATATAAAAGCAGTGATATACAAAGAAGTATGGAAAGGAAAAAGGGAAAGAGCTTTAGTTTGATTGTTTGCATAAAGGGATTGTATGTTTAAAGATACAACGAGGATATACAAAAGAAAACATACAAGGGAGAATATAAAGAAAAGTAATGTATGCAGAGATGAGCTAATGGTAAAATGTTTAAAAAACACAAACATTGTAATAAAAGGCCGAAGTTGTAGCACAATAATTGTTGTAATTAATGCAAGTCTAACACTCAAGAAAAGTAAAATTAAATGAGGGTTAGGGTAAAATTAAGGTTATTTCGCTTTTAGATATACTATGAAGAGTTAAAATTTGTAGAAAGAAGAACTATTACAGTGAATTGGGCAGAACTTGTTGAGGTGACAGAGTTATAGTAGCTGGGCGAAAGCAAAAAGGTAAAAGTAAGTCAACGCCAACAGTTAAACGGTCACGAAAAATAGGTATTTATCCCAAAATGTTGTTTCTTTTCAAGTGGTAAAATGTGATGTTGATTACAGTAATTTCAATTTAAAACGTATGCATTTGTCAAATTACTGTTTTAAATGTTAATTAGCTAAGTAGAGCTTAATGAATTTAAAAGTAAAAGACAGAAAGGAAAAACAAGTTAGGGTAAAATGGTAAAAGTAGAAATTCATAGTAAAAACCCTAGGCATGAAAGTAAAATGAAAGTTAAAAGATGCATGTTTATACAAGATGGCCCCGAAACAGAAGAAAGATACAGGGGGCGAGGTAAAAAAAGAAAGGAAACCGCAAAAAGAAGTAGAGAAAGAAGAATTGCCCTTGCACAAAGGTTGTCTATCCTTGATCAGTACGAATAGAGTAGGCACAGATACAAACATAGGAAATTATGATGCAGAGGATGTGTTGAAGAAAATTACTGTTGCAGATGCTTCACAAGATATGAAATGTATCTGGGAGAGTGGACTATATAGAGCTGTAGGTTTCCCACTAGCAATGGAGGCTAGGGATTTATGTTTGGATTGTGTGACCTTATATGATCCAGCTACAAGGAAGATCATGTTGTATGAAAGACTAATTGCTGATTTAACTACAGAGGGAATTGCCAAAACTTTTAGATTAGAAATTAATGAAAAAATGATTGATATTGATCAATATAATGAAGATTTTTACACAAATGAAGGGAAATGTAAAGGTAAAATATTCCGCAGTTGGTATAACCCAGAGAGCAAACCCAAGGCTGTAGCCAGGGTACATAAGAATTTGATGAGGATATACTTCAAAGAAGAAATTCATTTGATGATCACCATGTTGAGTAGGTTAGTTGGATTGAGAGATGGCACCAAATGTGAACCATGGATGTTCACTGTCATTGTGTTCATAAGAGTAGGAGAAAAGGAGCAAGGGCAAATCCACTGGGCCAAGGCAATAAGCACAACCATTTGGAAACAGGCCATGTTGAGAAAATAGAAAATGTTGCCCTTTTATTTGTCTTCTTATGTGTTATATTCATGTGCTATAGAAATTAAACCCTACATACATGGAATAGAAAGGGTTGGTACCCTAGGGAATGGTCCTAATTAGAAATTAGTGTATGAGCACTACCCTGAATTACAAGAAGAGAATGCATTGAAAAAGTTTGCTTTGGTTAATGATGTTTTTTATACTTACATGGTAAGGGTGTTGAGAGAGGAATCTGAAAAAAGATTATCTAAAGATGCAGAAGATGCAATTGGATTGCATAGTTCATGGTTCGTTCAGTTTGAGCATTTTACTTATATAAGGACTGAAGGATTTGAAGGAAAACCATTTATGTTGCCTCAGTATCCTTCTAATAAGTTGATTGTGTTGGAATTTTCAAGACAAAATTTGAATGTTTTTAGAATGTATAAGAGGAAGTTCAATAATAGAGGAAATCTAAAGTTGCCTTGGGCTATTGGTAGAAACTATTGTTTCAGTGAGGAAGTTGCGGGTTATTCAGAGCAAGAGTTGAGATATTATGGCTTTCAAGAGTTTGATTTAGTCAAGAGATTTGATCCTTTTCATAGGATCCAAAACTTTGTGGATAAAAAGTATAAACACCAGATACATATTGAAGATTTTTGGGCTGATTGCAAGAATGACAGGGAAGTGAGGAAAAGAGCTCATAAAAGATTGACCATTGAGTAAATGAAGTCTATAGGTAACATATATGTTCCTCCAGAGGTTCATGAAGATGATAAATTGTTACATCATAGTTATGCAAAAGCAAGGTTTGCTCCTATTACAGAGCCTGATTGGTCAAAACCCTAGAATACATCTCTGGATGTATTGTCTGAGCCAGTGATATTATTTTCAAAGACATGGATAAAAGACAAAATTGAGGAACTTAAGGTTGAAGGCAAACAAATCACATATCCAAAGAAAGGAAGAAAAAGAAAAGCAGAGCCTAGTGAAGATCTGCAATGTTTTTATGAGAAAAAAGGAAGATTGTAGAGGCCAAAATTGTTAAAAAAGATAAAAATGCTACTTTAATGGATCCATATGCACTAGGAATAATAGTAGTAGTGGAATCAGATACCTTTGTAGATGCAAGGTCAATAAGTCATGAAATAAGTGCAAAAGAGGCACAGACTGCCAAGGAGATAGCGGGACAACAAATTAGAAGGGCAATCCCAATAAGTTTGTCAAAAGGTGAAACTTCTAAACCCGGTGGTATAATTGGAGCACATGAAGTAGGTGAAAAGCTGAGTAATATATCTAGTGCCTCCACATCATCAGAACCAAGACAAACATATATTAAAGTAAAAACAGAGTTGGTTGAAGAAATGCAACAGGAGTCAAAAATTCACAAGGCCAAACAAACTATGGAGACTGTGCATATTGAAAGTAGTGATAGTGAGGAAAGAGCAATGTATAAGGGAAAAGACATTGAAATAGAAGAGGATTCTAGTGATTTCCTAAGTGAGGAGGAGGAGCCAAGCATTCAAGCTAAAATAGAAATTGAGCACATCATAGAACATGGAGAAGAAAACGTACAGGAAGAAACAGGATCAGTAGATCCATTTGGTACCTTAGTTCCTCCTGAAATCATTAAGGATGTGCAAGAAGAGGCACATAAAATTGAAGAAGCTAAAAGAGAAGTTCCATTTGAAGAGATAATCACAGAAAGGCATGCTTTAGTAGAAGAAGAAACAAAAGATGACACCTCAGGTGTGGATGCCTTAAATATGTTGAACATGTATGAGAAGCAAAGTGAGGAAGAAAATAATACAGAAGATGTGTAGGATCAAGGAAGGGAAGTAAAAGAAGATAATACAAAAGAAAATTCCCCTGTATATATAGAGCAAGTACAGACAGAAGGTACAAACAAAACACAAGATGAAATCAAGAGGCCTGAAGATAAAGAAGAAATAGAAAAGGTTGATGAAAATAAAGCTGATGAACAAATAGAAGATGTTAACATGCCAGATGTGGAACAAATACATGCAGAAGATAATTAGGAAAAAAGACCATCAAAAGAAGAA
The DNA here is from genome assembly GCA_027924645.1 of Cunninghamia lanceolata. Taxonomy (NCBI): domain Eukaryota; kingdom Viridiplantae; phylum Streptophyta; class Pinopsida; order Cupressales; family Cupressaceae; genus Cunninghamia; species Cunninghamia lanceolata. The sequence continues at coordinate 10,230,696 of BSBN01000523.1, forward strand.
GCTACTAAAATAGAAGAGGAAGAAAAGGATCCCATGGAGTAGCAAATTCCACAACAACAACAAATTCTAGAATAGCAACAACCAGAACAACAACAACAACAACAACAGGAACAACAGTAACAAGAAGAAGTGGAAATAAAGAGAACTCATGAAGAGGTAATTGATGAAGTTAAGGCTACAAAAGGTACAAAAGAAATTCCTACATGGTTAGGAGGAGAAATAAGAAAGGAGAAAAAAGAGGTACAATTAGTACCAATTGATATTAAAAGTTTGCTAGGTGAGAAGACCACTCCAAGAAAACAAAAGAGAAAGACTAGGACAATGTCTACTATACAGAGAGGTCTAGATGGATCTAGAATGCTGAACTTAGCCATACCACAAAAGGAAAAGGCAAAAGGTGAAATAGCCTTGGAGGAGTATAAGATATTGAATCTTGACCTTGGGCATTCTACAAGAGAACAACACATTAATGAATGGGAAGATATGCACCAAGTGATAGCATACATGCTAAGAAAGGATAAGGACAAACAAGAATACTTAAAAGGACACATTGTCCAGCTTCAACAATTTATTAAAGGGATATTTGATCCCAGTACCACAGTCCCAGAATTGCCTAATAACATAGAAATAGTATCAAAGGAAGAAATAAAGAACATGGAAAATAAAACGCTCAAGGCTAACATTTTTTATGAATGGTTTAGAGATTTTATGCAAGAAGGTGAGCAAATAATAAGGCAAGTTGTGGGAAGTTGGAAGGTAGTTGCAGAAGAAAAGAAAAAGTGTATGATACTTATACATAATTACCAAGCCAGAAAAAAAGAATGCATGTCTGAACTTGAACAATTGATAGAAGTTGAAGAAAGAGCAGAAGAATTGATCAATGAAGGAGCAATTATTGTTGCATTCGCAAATCAAGTGCCACAGACAAGATTAGAACTCAAATTTGAGGAAGATAATCTCAGAAAATGTACAACAATTATACAAGATTTAGAGGAAAAAATAGATGAAATGATAAAAATGCATAAAAAGATAATAGAAAGACTCCTGCAGCACGAATGTATGGAAATGCCAGCATATTAGTTAGAAAGGGCATTAATAGAATTCAATGCCATATTTACACCATGCATAGAAATTCCTAATGCCAATCTCAGCAAATAGATGATGGATACATTAATGGAATAAAGTGCTAGAATGAAGAAGTATAAGAAGAGAAGAGAAGGCTCAGAGAACAGAGAAAATAAGTTGAAGGAAGGGGTTGTGATGCAAGAGTACAAATTGGAAAAGAGTCCAGGAGGGGACTGCACCTTTGTAGAAGGTGTAATCAACAATTTCAAAATGTATTTGAAAGAATAAGAAGACAAAGATGAGCAGTGGTTTTTGAGAAGAGGTCAAATAAATAACATCAGCGAGAGAAAGTCAATGAAGAAAGGGGGAATCTTATTTTTTAAAAGATTCCAATAGCATCCTTTGAGGGAAAGAAAATATGCCAAATAGATATTTTGGTAGATGGTTATGAGGCAAAGATACATCGTTGATCAATAATGGAGGGATCTCCGCCGTAGATGGGAATTGTAACCGTAGCAATGAGAAGTTCAAAATCTATATAAAGAACTTTGCTACCTGTATATTATTTACACAGGGATTTTTAGAAATTAGCTAGCAATTGTAATTTGTTCTGAGACTTTCAATAGAAGGAGTATTTTAGTTTAGAGGAGGTCACCTGTGTCTGCACTAAGGAACATGTGGAATGTCCAACATTCTTATTGTATTTGTAAAGCATTGTAAGTTTTTGTGAATTTGATTAATGAAGCTAAGAGTCATTCATACATTGTAAATCATATATGACTTTGTGTTTTGAATATAAATGAATCTGAAATTTTTCATCTACATTTACAGTGTCTTCTGGCTCTTCTTTGTATTTGAAACAATTTCTCTTAAAGCTTGCAATCTTGAATGCATATTCATGAAAATACTCAAGATATTCACATTTAGTGATTTAGTTTTCTGATTTACTCAAATTTTCTGTAATTCTTACCATGTCCACAACAGAGCATTTAGATCCTGTAGCAAGTGATGTTGAATTTGAATTTCTCTAACTTTTCCCAAACTTTGAAATACTTAGCTTAAATGCAGAAATCTAAAGGAGATTGTCTAACATTTGAAAGAAGTAAGAACAATTGAGTTGATATTTGACAATCTTTATACATATTTGAAAAGAAAAGCATGTTTTAATATAAATCATACAAAGCTTTGTGATACATTAAAATATTTGTCCAAATGAATGAATAAAATGTTGATATTTGTGTTAGTTTGCATAATTCAAGTCCAGTAAGTAATCAATCACTTTAAATCAAGTAAGGCCCCTCGCATATTACAACTTCATATTAACCTACTGAACTGTCCACAAGGTCAAGACCTGACCATACAGAAACTTGGGATTAAGTAATCTTAATTGATTTCTTCATATCTTTCAAGACAGTTAGGTTCATTTTATGAATTTTAACTTTTGTTATGAATGTGTAAAAACAATCATCAACAAAGCCCTTCATCATCCATCTCCTAAGCAAACATTTCCTTTGTACCCTACACCACCTCTGCATCACAAGCTTCAACTTTTATCATGATGTGTACAACCATTGGTCATGGTTCCCTTCCATTATGCATTAAATCTACCATCGTTCATCCACTATCCTACATACCCTCTGCATACCATCCCTATGGTCCATTGTTTGGCATAAGTCTGACATAATCCACATCATAATCCACTATCTGCCTAATCCATTTGCCTTCCATGTATACCTTACCAACATCGATAAGGGCACACATGGTCCATGCGAGGACATCATTCTCTAATGGGACTATAACCTTTTAGTGCAGTGCAACGCATCCTTCAACCCTCAACCCTAAACACTATACCTTAAACCCTAATCCCTCCACCCTAAACTCTAATCCCTCAACCCTCAATGCTATCCCTAAAACCTAAGGCCTCAACCCTTAAACCTTAAACCCTAAACCCTATTCTTAAACCCTCAACCCTAAACACTATACCTTAAACCCTAATCCCTCAACCCTAAACTCTAATCCCTCAACCCTAAACCTTAATCCCTTATCACTAAACCTTAAACCCTATCCCTAAAGCCTCAACCCTCAACACTTGAACCTTAAATCCTAAACCCTATCCCTAAACCCTCAACCCTAAACACTATGCCTTAAATTATAATCCCTCAAATCTAAACCCTAATCCCTAAACCATAAACCATAAACCCTCAACCCTAAACCCTAAACCCTCAACTCTCAACACTATACCTTAAACCCTAGTCCCTCAACCCTCAACCCTCAACCCTAATATTAAAGCTAAACTTAAAGATTCTAGTCATTCCACCATCCCCAAGGGATCCAGAAATGCAAAATTAGATGCATCTACTGATAAAGCCAAACATCCTAAGGGTCCTCATGCTTCAAGACATAAAAACAAAGAGTCAAAGAAAAATCAATCTAAAAAGTTACCCAAGCCCATACCTCCACAAGCAAAGACCAAAACCAAAATGGTATGGGTACCTAAGCAACAAGAAATCAAGTTAAATGAGGCATCTACCTCTAAAAAATCCCAACCATCTACTCCAATCTCAAATTCCCATTCTGCTCAAAAGTGTCAATACATTCCATCCCACAAGAAAAACAAAAGTAATAAAACGCCTAAGTCTATGTGGGTTCCTAAAGCCCTTCATCATCCATCTCCTAAGTAAACATCTCCATTGCACCCTACACCACATCTGCATCACAAGCTTCAACATTTATCGATGTGTGTAACCGTAGAAGTGGTGGTGCAGGTAGAGGACCTGGAGTTTTCACTGGTAGGTGCTATGGTTGCAATCAAGTAGGCCATACCATGAGCAAATGCCCTGAGAAGGCAACTAGTTCCCATGATGGTGGAAGAAGGAATTAGTTGTTGAAAGATGATGATTTCCAAAGTGTGAATTCACCCATTGGTAGTACTACACCAGTTCTTGAAGGAGAGAAAATGATGATCAAGAGGATGAAGATGCCATTGAAACAAGAACCCCCACAAAGGAAGACTCTCTTCAGATTCCAGGGTATAGCATATGGTAAGCTTTGTAAAATCATTATTGATTCAGGTTCTACTGAGAATGTAGTGTCTACTGAAATGGTAGAGAAGTGTAAGTTAAAAAGACTACCCCATGTTAGTCCTCATAAGATCTCTCAGTTGAATAAGAATCAAAATTACATGGTAGAATAACAAACTTGGGTTGAGTTTGAGATAGGTGATTATAAGGACACGATACTATGTGAGATTATTCCTATGGATGCTTGTCATCTTCTTCTTGGACGTCCATGGTAGTATGATGTCAAGGCACAACATGATGGTGAGAAGAACACATACCTCATCACCAAGAATGGAAGGAAGTTTAGGATGGAACCGATGCAAGAGCATATTGGCGAGAAGAGTAATGACATGAATGTCATGATGGTTAGTGGCAAAGAGTTCTTACACCTCATGTAGGAGAAGGATACCTAAGGGTATGCCTTGGTAATGAAACCTAAAGATGAATTAGGTCAACCAGACAAAAAGTAGAAAGAGATTCCACTAGAAGTACAACAATTGTTGGATAAGTACCAAGATCTTGTGGTAGAGGATACTCCTAACTCCTTAACACCCATGAGAGATATAAGCCATCAAATTGACTTGATCCTAGGTGCCACATTGCCCAATAAGGCTACCTATAAATTGACACCATAGAAAAATGAAGAGGTGAGTAGACAAATTCAAGAGCTCTTAGAGAAAGGGCTGATTAGAAAGAGTCTTAGTCCATGTGCAGTTCCTAGTGTACTTGCTCCAAAGAAAGATGGGAAGTGGAGGATATGTATAGATTCAAGGGCCATAAATAAGATCACAATAAGGTATAGATTCCCTATGCCAAGGATTGAAAATCTTTTGGACTATCTTGGAGGGTCATGTTATTATTCAAAGATTGATTTGAAATCTGGTTATCATCAAATTAGAATTAGGTAGGGAGATGAGTGGAAGACTTCCTTCAAGACAAATGAAGGTCTCTATGAGTGTCTTGTCATGCCATTTGGCCTTAGCAATGCTCCAAGCACATTCATGCGTTTGATGAATGAGGTACTTGTTGAATTCATTGGCAAATTTGTAATTGTTTATCTTGATGACATACTTGTTTTCAGAAAGACAAAAGAAGAACATGTGAAGCATCTTGGACAAGTGATGAAGAAGTTGCATGAGAATAAGTTGATGATCAACTTGGATAAGTGTGAGTTCATGAAAATTGAACTTGTGTACCTAGGTTTTGTGATTTCTAATGGTTGTTTGAAGATGGACCCCACAAAGGTTGAGGCCATTCTCAGTTGGCATACTCCTAAGACAGTGGGAGATGTTAGAAGCTTCCATGGCTTGGCAACTTTTTATAGGAAGTTCATTAGAGGATTCAGTCACATAAGTGCTCCTATTCTTAACACCATCAAGGGTGGAATGAAGTGCGAATTTCAATGGACAAAGCAAGCAGATGATAGCTTTGAATTGTTAAAGAAGAAAGTGGTTGAACTACCTACATTAGTACTCCCTGATTTTGACAAAGTTTTTGTAGTGGAATGTGATGCAAGTTAGCAAGAAATAGGTGCTATTCTCAGTCAAGATGGACATCTAGTGGCCTTTTTTTTAGAGAAGTTGAATGAGGCAAAACAAAGGTACTCGACCTATGACCTAGAGCTTTATGCTATGGTGCAAGCTCTCAAAAAGTGGAGACACTATTTGCTGCCCAAAAAATTCATTGTTTTTACTAATAACCATGCTCTTAGTTTTCTAAATAGTAAATAAAAGTTGAATCATATGCATATTAAGTGGATGGAACAATTGCAGGCCTATACCTTCACTATTAAGCATAAAAAGGGTGTTGCCAACAAAGTGGCTAATGCTTTAAGTAGAAGGATGCTTGTCATACATGAAGTATAGATGGAAAGCATGGGGATAGATTGTTTGAAGGCGTTATACAAGGAGGATATAGATTTCAAGGCTGTTTATGAAGTTTGTGCTAGTTTGGCTAATACTTTTCATGGTGAATATTCAGATTTTGTGTTGCAAGAAGGTCTCCTATTCAAAGGCAGTTTGCTCTGTGTTCCTAAATGTATTTTGGGTTGGACAAGACTTTGGAACAAGTCACTAGATTCTACTATTGGCCAAGAGTACAATCGGATGTAAGGAGATATGTTGCAAGTTGTACCGTATGTCAAAAGGCCAAAGCTATGTCTTCTAATGATGGTTTGTACCAACCCCTTGTTATTCCCAACAAGCCTTGGGAGAGCATTAGTATGGATTTTGTACTTGGTCTTCCTAAGACAGCAAGGGGTGTGGACAGTATTTTTGTCATTATGGACAGATTTAGTAAGATGGCTCATTTTGTGCCATACAAATGCACAAATGATGCATCTCACATTGTTGGTCTCTTTTTCAGAGAAGTGGTTAGAATCCATGGTTTGCCCCTTTCAATTGTCACTGATAGAGACTCCAAGTTTGTTGGTCATTTTTGGAGGACCCTATGGAGAAAATTGGGAACACAATTGTCTTTCTCATCAGCTTACCATCCTCAAATTGATGGTTAGACTAAGGTTGTTAATAGGTCCCTAGAAACCTTCTAAGATGCCTTACCAAGTAGCATGGGTTGGCATGGGACTTGATTATCAGTCAAGCTGAGTATGCTTATAATGATTCAGTGAATAGAAGCGTAGGGAAGAGTCCATTTGAAATTGTTTATGGTTTCCATCTAAGAGGACCACTTGAACTCAAAGACCTACAAGGTTGGGATAAGAGGAGTGCTCTAGGAGAAGATTTTTCTACCACCATGAAGGCAGTTCATGATTAGGTCAAGGTTCAGTTGGAAAAGATAGTCTCCAAATACAAGGATCAGGCAGATCTCAAAAGGAGAGATGTACAGTTCAAGGTAGGAGATTTGGTGATGGCCTATCTAAGGAAGGAAAGGCTACCTAAAGGACAACCAACCAAACTTCTGATGAAGAAAATAGGACCGTGCAAGGTAGTGCATAAGTTTGGTCCAAATGCTTATGAAATAGAATTGCCATCTGGTCTTGGTATTTCTCCCATATTCAATGTTTCAGACCTATTTCCATTCAGACCTCCATTGAATGCTGAAGATGGATTAGATGTTGTGATTGAAGATAAAGATTGGGTCAGAGATCTACCTCCAAGTAAGCCTTCACAGTTGGAATGCATCTTAGATTCCAAGGTTGTTAAAAAGACAAGGAAGGGTGTGTACAAGGAGTACTTGGTCAAGTGGCAGGATCTTCCTGATTCAGAGGCTACATGGATGAGTGAGGTAGACATTTTGAAGCATGGGAAGACACTCCAACAGATAGCAACTCAAGGGACTTGATTTTTTCTTGTAGGGGGAGTATGGTGTAGGAGTCACGTTTTGTTTTTGGTTTCAATAAGGCTTTTTAAGCCACGCCATGTTTGTAATAAGGGTTTTGTGTCAATTTGGTCACTAGACTTATGTAGACCATGTTTTGGTCAAGTTTGATGTAATAACATAATGAAAACATGCAGTTTTCTTGTGAAAGGAGAAAACCCAATGGCTAACTGTCTTTCAAATTAGTTTACATAGTTGGGAGGAATGTTAACTAATGTTTTCCAGCCTCTATAGGTAGAGAAGTAGGATGTAATGACAGAGAAAAAAGCATGCATGAATGAATGAAGATCTAGATTTTTGGGTGTGTTGAAACATTGTTCTTTCTGAGTATTTTTCTATAATAGTCATTCTGTATGGCCTGTACAGATATGTAATTATCTAAAACCAATTGGAAGTGTTCATGTATTGAAGTAGCTTTCATTTGGAAGTAGTCTGGTGTCTTGAAGTGTTGTAGTTTGTGAGATATTGTTCTTTTTGTAGAGACTAGTTTGAAAACCTAGAAACTAGGGTTTGGTGAATAAATGGACTGATTCCTCTGTCCACTTAAAGAAGGATTCTCATTTTTAGTGTGATGGAAGAATATAGTGTACATTTTGTGTTTTCTATAGTTTTGGATCAAACACACAAGGATCCAAGGAGTTTGGCATGAGTTTGACTAGGCATCTCTATGTGATTAGTCATTGAAAAGTGTTGTTATGTGAACAGTTAGTGGAGTGGCCAAATTGATGGTGATAAAGTGTTTGCAAAGGATTTTAGACTCCTTCCATTCTGTTGAATTTGTTTCTATATTTTGGGTTGGTGTCTGCGAGTTGCAAAGTAACTGAAGTTTCCATCGGTGTAACTTAGCCCTCGGGGAAGCCTTTGGAAGTTGTACCGATCAATTGAGTTATACCGATAGTAGGTGCATCAGTGATGAATGGTTGTAGTCCCACCAAAGTGTTGGGAGGAAACGGCATATCAAAAGATCTTGGTCAAGGCTTCACCAATAGCGGTTAGTCTAGCCGAAGAGAGGTGCACGTCGCCATCCAAAGGTTCATATCAAAGTGACAAGGGTTAGGTGATTCTGACGGGAGATACATCGGTGCATCAGCCTTAGCTTGTAAGGGTTCACTGACGAAGGAAATCACACTGACGGTTGTGGGTCGAAGATGCCATCAGTATATCAGCCAATGTTGTCTTGTGGTCACCAAGGATCTAAGTCTGGTTGATAGGGTCACGACTAACTACCATGGTTAAGGTGAGTGGAAAGGTAATCACCATTGGGGCATCGATAGGAGGTCAAAAGATGCCATCAATAGGAGAGGTCTCTCCAAAGACAAAGTGAAGTCGAGTGTCAGGGAGAGTTCAGAGATCGGTCAGACAAACAACAAGGTGGCCGACGGGGTCTATTTAGCTGATGAGAATAGATCACTGAGACGTAAGATAGTCTCACACTGCTACAGTTTGTGACAAGTTGTTCACTTCCTCTATGTGCTTTGCATCATCATTGGTCATGGTTCTCTTTGATTTTACAATAAACCTACCATCATTCATCCACTATCCTACATACCCTCCACATACCATCCCTATGGTCCATGCTTTGGCATAAGTCTGACATAATCCACAACATAATCCACTATTTTCCCTACATAATCCACATCATAATCCACTTTTCTCCCCTCTAGAATCCACATCATAATCCACTATCTGCCTAATCCATTAGCCTTCCATGTATCCCTTACCAACATCGATGAGGGCACTCAACATGGTCCATGCGAGGACATCATTCTCTAATGAGACTATAACCTTTCAGTATAGCTCAATGCATCCTTCAACCCTCAACCCTAAACACTATACCTTAAACCCTAATCCCTCCACCCTAAACCCTAATCCCTCAACCCTAAATGTTATCCCTAAAGCCCGAAGCCTCAACCCTTAAACCTTAAACCCTAAACCCTATCCCTAAACCCTTAACCCTAAACACTATATCTTAATCCCTAATCCCTCAATACCCTAATCCGTCAACCCTAAACCCTAATCCCTTATCTCTAAACCTTAAACACTATCCCTGAAGCCTCAACCCTCAACACTTGAACCTTAAATCCTAGACCCTATCACTAAATCCTCAACCCTAAACACTATGACTTATACCCTAATCCCTCAACTCTAAACCCTAATCCCTAAACCCTAAACCGTAAACCCTAAACCCTCAACCCTCAACCCTCAACACTATACCTTAAACCCTAATCCCTCAACCCTCAACTCTCAACCCTAATCTTAAAGCCAAACTTAAAGCTTCTAGTCATTCCACCATCCCCAAGGGATCCAGAAATGCAAAACTAGGTGCCTTTACTGATAAAGCCAAATATCCTAAGGGTCCTCATGCCCCAAGGCATAAAAACAAAGAGTCAAAGAAAAATCAATCCAAAAAATTATCCAAGCCCATACCTCCACAAGAAAAGTCCAAAACCAAAATGGTATGGGTACCTAAGAAACAAGAAATCAAGTTAAATGAGGCATCTACCTCTAAAAAATCCCAACCATCTACTCCCATCTCAAATTCCCATTCTGCTGAAAAAGCATCAAAATATTCCATCCCACAAGCAAAACAAAAGTAATAAAATGCCTAAGTCTATGTGGGTTCCTAAAGCCATTCATTATCCATCTCCTCAGCAAACATCTCCATTGCACACTACACCACCTTCGAATCACAAGCTTCAACATATATCATGATGTGTGCAACCATTGGTCATGGTTCCCTTCGATTCCACAGTAAATCTACCATCATTCATGCACTATCCTACATACCCTCCACATACCATCACTATGGTCCATGCTTTGGCATAAGTCTGACATAATCCACATCATAATCCACTATTTTCCCTACATAATCCATATCATAATCCACTTTTCTCCCCTCTAGAATCCACGTCATAATCCACTATCTGCCTAATCTATTTGCCTTCCATGTATCCCTTACCAACATTGATGAGGGCAGTCGACATGGTCCTATTGGTTTTAGGACAAACAACTAAGAGGGGGGGTGGATCAGTTGTCACAAAAACTTTCTTTTCTTTAAACACTTAAATCCTTCTTTTATTTAAACAACATAATAATGATTCAATCATGGAAGCATAATGCAATAACTCAAGAGCAGAAACACATTAACACATATGACACCAAGATTTTAATGTGGAAAACCCAGTTAAGGGATAAACCACGGGGTGACTAACCCAAGATTGTATTCTTTGTTAAAAGAATAAGAAGAACAAAATGACACATGCCAATTAGGGTTCACTACCTGAGCACACTGCTCATAAGAGGTCGACTGCCTACAGGAGACACACTATCTATAGAATAATAAATATTACATAATTGAATTGGAGATTAGCATCTTCACCATGCTTGAGTCAATTCCATTTAAGCTCAATACTTCTACCTTTCTCTCTTCTCCTCTCTACCACCTTCTCATCTCGACCAGGGATACTTTGAAATGACTTCACAACTCTTGTTTTATACAAGACATCAATTTTGGGATAATCATCAAAGTCGGCACGATACATACTTTATTTTATTACAGAGCAAATATAAAAATACAACTTGATTTGTTACAAGAACTTCATTCATATCACCATACTGTCGGCCACACATATCTGGGACTTCAATCTTCTTTGAGGAACACGCCATGCTTCACAGAACATCTTCAAGACCATCCACAAGATGTGTAAAACATCTGGTCAGCCATGATTAGGAAGAACACCATCACCCGAGAGTAAATCTTCAATTATGAGCTCAATCTTCAATGTAGACTGCCAAAATGAACTAGACACAATCTAGAGACCCCCACAAGCTTGCCTGAATCACCAAGAACATCCACACCACTTTTGCTTACTGAAATCATCCGGATCTTCATCCGGAACCTTAAGAACATACTCTGTAATCACTATCACATTAGAATAAATGTTTACAGACCTCCAAAACATGAACCAATTGAGTTCTCAATTCACATTGACTTCCTAAACATTCCACCAAATCCACAGAACAAGATATTGCATTTCTGGATCTCACTGGACCTATTTGTGTCACTTTGTCACCTCTGAATAGCTGCCAGAACTAGTTTTACTCATATGGCCATAACTTCTCCAAATCTTCATGAGGACCTTTCAAATTTTGACTGGATCATCTTTAGACACATATCTACAGTCCCTTTGATGTGGATTCTTTGATCTTCATCTAGCTAGGATTTTCACTTCATAGAGCTTCACTGTCTTCATTGTTCCTCTCTGTTTCTGATAGGACTAATTTTCTCAATATCCTTAGCAAACAGCTCATCCAATCCTTGACATCAATGCAACAAGAGTATGTTGACATCAATGACAACACCGGTTAGGCCCATACTTGCAACAAGTCCATGCAATGACATCATTCTCTAATGGGACTATAACCTTTTAGTGTAGTACAATGCATCCTTCAACCCTCAACCCTAAACACTATACCTTAAACCCTAATCCCTCCACCCTAAACCCTAATCCCTCATCCCTAAATGCTATCCTTAAACCCTGAAGCCTCAACATTTAAACTTTAAAACCTAAACCCTATCCCTAAACCCTCAACCCTAAACACTATACATAAATCCATAATCTCTCAACACTAAACCCTAATCTATCAACACTAAACCCTAATCCCTTATCGCTAAACCTTAAACCCTATCCCTAAAGCCTTAACCTTCAACACTTGAACCTTAAATCCTAAACCCTATCTCTAAACCCTTAACCCTAAACACTATGCTTTAAACTATAATCCCTCAACTCTAAACCCTTATCCCTAAACCCTAAACCCTAAACCCTCAATCCTAAACTCTAAACCCTAAACCATCAACCCTCAACACTATACCTTAAACCCTAGTCCCTCAACCCTCAACCCTCAACCCTAATCTTAAACCTAAACTTAAAGCTTCCAGTCATTCCACCATCCCCAAGGGATCTAGAAATGCAAAATTAGATGCCTAATCTGATAAAGCCAAACATCCTAAGGGTGCTCATGCCTCAGGACATAAAAACAAAGAGTCAGAGAAAAATCAATCTAAAAAGTTATCCAAGCCCATACCTCCACAAGTAAAGTCCAAAACCAAAATGGTATGGGTACCTAAGCAACAAGAAATCAAGTTAAATGAGGCATCTACCTCTAAAAAATCCCCACCATCTACTCCCATCTCAAATTCCCATTACACTCAAAAGTGTCAAAACATTCCATCCTACAAGAAAAACAAAAGTAATCAAACGCCTAAGTCTATGTGAGTTCCTAAAGCCCTTCATCATCCATCTCCTAAGAAAACCTCTCCATTGCACCGCACACCACCTCCACATCACAAGATTCAATGTTTATCATGATGTGTGTAACCATTGGTCAGGGTTCCCTTCGATTCTGCAATAAATCTACCATCATTCATCCACTATCCTACATACCCTCCACATACCATCCCTATGGTCCATGATTTGGCATAAGTCTGACATAATACACAATAATCTAATATTTTCCCTACATAATCCACATCATAATCCACTTTTCTCCCCTCTAGAATCCATGTCATAATCCACTATCTACCTAATCCATTTGCCTTCCATGTATCCCTTACTGACATCAATGAGGGCACTCGACATGGTCCATGTGAGGACATCATTCTCTAATGGGAATATAACCTTTTAGTACAGTGCTACATATCCTTCAACCCTCAACCCTAAACACTATACCTTAAAACCTATTATGTCCACCCTAAACCCTAATCCCTCAACCCTAAACGCTATCCCTAAAGCTTGAAGCCTCAACCCTTAAACCTTAAACCATAAACCATATCCCTAAACCCTCAACCCTAAAAATTATACCTTAATTCATAATCCCTCAACACTAAACCCTAATCTGTCAACCCTAAATCCTAATCCCTTATTGCTAAACCTTAAACCCTATCCCTAAAGCCTCAACAATAAAAACTTGAACCTTAAATCCTAAACCCTATCGCTAAACCATCAACCCTAAACACTATGCCTTAAACCCTAATCCCTCAACTCTAAACCCTAATCCCTAAACCCTAAACCCTCAACCCTCAACCCTAAACCATAAACCCTAAACCCTCAACCCTCAACACTATACCTTAAACCCTAATCCCTCAAGCCTCAAGCCTCAACCCTAATCTTAAAGCTAAACTTAAAGATTCCAGTCATTCCACCATCCCCAAGGGATCCAAAAATACAAAATTAAATGCCTCTATTGATAAAGATAAATATCCTAAGGGTCCTCATGCCTTAGGACACAAAAATAAATAGTCAAAGAAAAATCAATCCAAAAAATTATCCAAGCCCATACCTCCACAAGAAAAGTCCAAAACCAAAATGGTATGGGCACCTAAGCAACAAAAAATCAAGTTAAATGAGGCATCTACCTCTAAAAAATCCCAACCATCTAATCCCATTTCAAATTACCATTCCACTCAAAAGTGTCAAAATATTCCATCCCACAAGCAAAACCACAGTATTAAAACACCTAAGTCTATGTGGATTCCTAAATCCCTTCATCATCCATCTCCTAAGGAAACATCTCCATTGCACCCTACACCACCTTTGCGTCACAAGCTTCAACATTTATCATGATGTGTAACACCATTGGTCATAGTTCTCTTCCATTCCACAATAAATCTACCATCATTCATCTACTATCCTACATACCCTCCACATACCATCCCTATGGTCCATGCTTTGGCATAAGTCTGACATAATCCACATCATAATCCACCATTTTCCCTACATAATCCACATCATAATCCACTTTTATCCCCTCTAGAATCCACATCATAATCCACTATCTACCTAATCCATTTACCTTCCATGTATCCCTTACCAAGATTGATGAGGGCACTCGACATGGTCCATGCGAGGACATCATTCTCTAATGGAACTATATCCTTTTAGTGTAGCACAATGCATCCTTCAACCCTCAATCCTAAACACTATACCTTAAACCCTAATCCCTCAACCCTAAATGCTAAACGCTATCCCTAAAACCTGAAGCTTCAACCCTTAAACCTTAAACCCTAAACCCTATCCCTAAACCCTCAACCCTAAACACTATACCTTAAACACTAATCCCTCAACTCTAAACTAATCCCTCAACCGTAAACCTTAATCCCTTATCGGTTAACCTTAAACCCTATCCCTAAAGCCTCAACCCTCAACACTTGAACCTTAAATCCTAATCCCTATCCCTAAACCCTCAACCCTAAACACTATGCCTTAAACCCTAATACCTCAACTATAAACCCTAATCCTTGAACCCTAAACCCTAAACCCTAAACCCTCAACCCTCAACACTATACCTTAATCCCTAGTCCCTCAACCCTCAACCCTTAACCCTAATCTCAAAGCTAAACATAAAGCTTCCAATCATTCCACCATCCCCAAGCGATCCAAAAATGCAAAATTAGATGCCTCCACTAATAAAGCCAAACATCCTAAGGGTCCTCATGCCTTAGGACATAAAAACAAAGAGTCAAAGTAAAATCAATCTAAAAACTTATCCAAGCCCATACCTCCACAAGCAAAGTCCAAAACCAAAATGGTATGGGTACCTAAGCAACAAGAAATCAAGTTAAATGAGGCATCTACCTCTAAAAAATCCCAACCATCTACTTCCATCTCAAATTCCCATTTCGCTCAAAAGTTTCAAAACATTCCATCCCACAAGAAAAACAAAAGTAATAAAAAGCCTAAGTCTATGTGGGTTCCTAAAGCCCTTCATCATCCATCTCCTAAGCAAACATCTCAATTGCACCCTACACCACCACCGCATCACATGCTTCAACATTTATCACAATGTGTGCAACCATTGGTCATGGTACGCTTCCATTCTGCATTAAATCTACCATCATTCATCCACTATCCTACATACCCTCCACATACCATCCCTATGGTCCATGCTTTGGCATAATTCTAACATAATCCACATCATAATCCACTATTTTCATTACATAATAAACATCATAATCCACTTTTATCCCCTCTAGAATCCATGTCATAATCCATTATCTACCTAATCCATTTGCCTTCCATGTATCCCTTACCAATATCGGTGAGGGCACTCCACATGGTCCATGCAAGGACATCATTCTCTAATGGTACTATAAACTTTTAGTGTAGCACAACGCATCCCTCAACCCTCAACCCTAAACACTATACCTTAAACCCTAATCCCTTCACCCTAAACCCTAATCCCTCAACCCTAAACGCTATCCCTAAACCCTGTAGCCTCAACCCTTAAACCTTAAACCCTAAACCTTATCCCTAAACCCTCAACCCTAAACACTATACCTTAAACCATAATCCCTTAACATTAAACCCTAATTCATCAATCCTAAGCCCTAATCCCTTATCGCTAAACCTTAAACCCTATCCCTAAAGCCTCAACCCTAAACATGTGAACCTTAAATCCTAAACCCTATCCCTAGACCCTCAACCCTGAACACTATGCCTTAAACCCTAATCCCTCAACTCTAAACCCTAATCCCTAAACCCTAAACCCTAATCTCTCAACCCTAAACCCTAAACCCTAAACCCTCAACACTATACCTTAAACCCTAATCCCTCAACCCTCAACCCTCAACCCTAATCTTAAAGCTAAAATTAAAGGTTCTACTCATTCCACCATCCTCAAGGGATCTAGAAATGAAAAATTAGATGCCTCTACTGATAATGCCAAACATCCTAAGGGTCCTCATGACTCAAGACATAAAAACAAAGAGTCAAAGAAAAATCAATCCAAAAAGTTATCCAAACCCATACCTCCACAAGAAAAGTCCAAAACCAAAATGGTATGGGTACCTAAGCAACAAGAAACCAATTTGAATGAGGCATATACCTCTAAAAAATCCCAACCATCTACTCCCATCTCAAATTCACATTCCTATCAAAAGTGTTAAAACATTCCATCCCACAAGAAAAACAAAAGCAATAAAACGCCTAAGTCTTTGTGGGTTTTTAAAGCCTGTCATCATCCATCTCCTAAGAAAACATCTCCATTGCACCCTACACCACCTCCGCATCACAAGCTTCAACATTTATCATGACGTGTGTAACCATTGGTCATTGTTCCCTTCCATTCTAGAATAAATCAACCATCATTCATCCACTATCCTATATACCCTCCACATACCATCCCTATGGTCCATGCTATGGTATAAGTCTGACATAATCCACATCATAATCCACTATTTTTCCTACATAATCCACATCATAATCTACTTTTCTCCCCTCTAGAATCCACATCAGAATCCACTATCTACCTAATCCATTTTCCTTCCATGTATCCCTTACCAACATCGATGAGGGCACTCGACATGGTCCATGAGAGGACATCATTCTCTAATGGGACTATAACCTTTTAGTGCAGCGCAACACATCCTTCAACCCTCAACCCTAAACACTATACCTTAAACCCTAATCCCTCCACCCTAAACCCTAATCCCTCAACCCTAAAGGCTATCCCTAAAGGTTGAAGCCTCAACCCTTAAACCTTAGACCCAAAACCCTCAACCCTAATCCCTCAACCCTAAACACTATACCTTAAACCCTAATCCATTAACCCTAAACTCTAATCCCCAACCCAAATCCTAATCCATTATCACTAAACCTTAAACCCTATCCCTAAAGCCTCAATCCTCAACAGTTGAACCTTAAAACCTAAACCCTATCCCTAAACCCTCAACCCTAAATACTATGCCTTAAACCCTAATCCCTCAACTCTAAACCCTAATCTGTAAACCCTAAACCCTAAACCCTCAACCCTCAACCCCTATCTTAAAGTTAAACTTAAAGATTCCACTCATTCCACCATCCCCAAGGGATCCAGAATAGCAAAATTAGATGCCTCTACTGATAAAGCCAAACATCCTAAGGGTCCTCATGCCTCAAGACATAAAAACAAAGAGTCAAAGAAAAATCAATCCAAAAAGTTAAACAAGCCTATACTTCCACAAGCAAAGTCCAAAACTAAAATGGTATGGTTAGCTAATCAACAAGAAATCAAGTTAAATGAGGCATCTACCTCTAAAAAATCTCAACTATCTACTCCCATCTCAAATTCCCATTCTGCTCAAAAGTGTTAAAACAGTCCATCCCACAAGTGAAACAAAAGTAATAAAATGCTTAAGTCTATGTGGGTTCCTAAATCCCTTCATCATCCATCTCCTAGGAAAACATCTCCATTGCACCCTACACCACCTCCGCATCACAAGATTCAATGTTTATCATGATGTGTTAAACTATTGGTCATGGTTCTCTTCCATTCCGCAATAAATCTACCATCATTCATCCACTATCCTACATGCCCTCCACATACCATCCCTATGGTCCATGCTTTGTCATAAGTATGAGATAATCCACATCATAATCCATTGTTTTCCCTAAATAATCCACATCATAATCCACTTTTCTCCCCTCTAGAATCCACATCATAATCCACTATCTGCCTAATCCATTTGCCTTCCATTTAGCCCTTACCAACATCGATGAGGGCACTCGACATGGTCCATGCGAGTACATCATTCTCTAATTGTACTATAACCTTTTAGTGCAACACAATGCATCCTTCAACCCTCAACCCTAAACACTATACCTTAAACCCTAATCCCTACACCCTAAACCCTAATCCCTAAACCCTAGATGTTATCCCTAAAGCCTCAACCCTTAAACCTTAAACCCTAAACCCTATCCCTAAACCTTCAACCCTAAACACTATACCTTACACCCTAATCCCTCAACCCTAAACCCTAATCCCTCAACCCTAAAACCTAATCCCTTATCACTAAACCTTAAACCCTATCTCTAGAGCCTCAACCCTTAACACTTGAACCTTAAATCCTAAACCCTATCCCTAAACCCTCAACCCTAAACACTATGCCTTAAACCCTAATCCCTCAACTCTAAACGCTAATCCCTAAACCCTAAACCCTCAACCCTAAACCCTCAACCCTCAACACTATACCTTAAACCCTAATCCCTCAACCCTCAACCCTCAACCATAATCTTAAAGCTAAACTTCAAGCATCCACTCATTCCACCATGCCCAAGGGATCCAGAAATGCAAAATTAGATGCCTCTACTGATAAAGGCAAACATCCTAAGGGTCCTCATGCCTCAGGACATAAAAACAAAGAGTCAAAGAAAAATCAATCCAAAAACGTTATCCAAGCCCATACCTCCACAAGCAAGGTCCAAAACCAAAATGGTATGGGTGCCTAAGCAACAAGAAATCAATTTAAATGAGGCATCTACCTCTAAAAACTCCCAACCATCTACTCCCATCTCAAATTCCCATTCTGCTCAAAAGTGTCAAAACATTCCATCCCACAAGCAAAACAAAAGTAATAAAATGCCTAAGTCTATGTGGGTTCTTAAATCCCTTCATCATCCATCTCCTAAGAAAACATCTCCATTGCACCCTACACCACCTCCACATCACAAGCTTCAATGTTTATCGTGATGTGTGCAACCATTGGTCATGGTTCCCTTCCATTCCATAATAAATCTACCATAATTCATCCACTATCCTATGTACTCTCCTCATACCATCTCTATGGTCCATGCTTTGGCATAAGTCTGACATAATCCACATCATAATCCACTATTTTCCCTAGATAATCCACATCATAATCCTCTTTTCTCCCCTCTAGAATCCATGTCATAATCCACTATCTGCCTAATCCATTTGCCTTCCATGTATCCCTTACCAACATCGATGAGGGCACTCGACATGGTCCATGTGAGGACATCATTCTCTAATGGGACTATAACCTTTTAGTGTAGCGCAACGCATCCTTCAACCCTCAAACCTAAACACTATACCTTAAACCCTAATCCCTCCACCCTAAACCCTAATCCCTCAACCCTAAATGCTATCCCTAAACCCTGAAGCCTCAACCCTTAAACCTTAAACCCTAAACCCTATCCCTAAACCCTCAACCCTAAACACTATACCTTAAACCCTAAACCCTAATCCCTCAACTCTAAACTCTAATCCCTTATCGCTAAACCTTAAACCCCATCCCTAAAGCCTTAACCCTTAACACTTGAACCTTAAATCCTAAACCCTCAACCCTAAACACTATGCCTTAAACCCTAATCCCTCAACTCTAAATCCTAATCCCTAAACCCAAAACCCTAAACCCTCAACCCTAAACCCTCAACCCTCAACAATATACATTAAACTCTCAACTATAATCTTAAAGCTAAACTTAAAGCTTCCACTCATTCCACCATCCCCAAGGGATCCAGAAATAAAAAATTAGATGCCTCTACTGATAAAGCCAAACATCCTAAGGGTCCTCATGCCTCAGGACATATAAGTTATCCAAACCCATACCTCCATAAGAAAAGTCCAAAACCAAAATGGTATGGGTACCTAAGAAACAAGAAATCAAGTTAAATTAGGCATCTACCTCTAAAAAATCTCAACCATCTACTCCCATCTCAAATTCCCATTCCGCTCAAAAGACATTTAGTGAGTCTTGGTGATCAGTTATGAATATATAAACAAATATGACACCAAATGAAGCACACAGATCGGCGTTAAACTAGTAGAGTCCCACTGATGCAATCTGACATTTCAAAATTCAAAAAATCTATTGCATTCATTTCTAGTGATGGACATTAATGGCCACGCGAACAAACATTATATGAACAATTTTGATTGAAAAGGGATTGAACTTATTAGAACCAGAAATTTTTTTACATCTCTCACCAACGTCTTCACACTTATCCTCTGTATACTATGGAAATTGGCCACGTTATAATTTTGTGATTAAAACAATTTATGGAAATTTGTATGACAAGATCCATATTAACTCCTATTGCTAAAACACGTGTGACAAAATCCTATCAGAACAATTACATTTATGAATAAATCCTCACAATATCTTTTCCTAAGTGTATCAGCCTAGCAACACTTCATCGTTGGAACCCTATTTATAGCTCCACCGAGAGCCCTATGAAAAACAATTTACAGTGTTATCTATCTAAAAATACCCTGTCGGGCTAACCTTTGAAGTCCTTCCCCTGATAGACCGATATAGCCAACTATAGTGCGCTCATCGTTGCAACATAGTCATTGGTAGGATAGATATTCATATTCCCTCGATGACCCAATATAACTATGGGTTGTCCAAAATTAAACATAATCAGCCGAACATGCCATCATTGTTGGAGTTCCCATCATACTCCCACCGATAGTCCTATAAACATAACTCATAGCCATATTAGGCTAACAATATCCTATTGGCCTAACTCTTGATAGTCCCTCACTGATAGACCGATAAAATCAACAAAAGCTAGCACATCGTTGTGAATCATAAACATTGGTGGAACAAATGTTTATGTTCCCCCGATAACCTGATATGACCATAAGTTACCCAAAGGTGCAATATCGCCTAAGCTAAGGTACATCAGGGTAACGTTACCTCGCGTCCCACTGATACACTGACACAAAGAGTTCATCGATGAAGGAAGCCGACATCAGTGAAACATAAATAATGGTCTCAATGATGCAATGATAATAATTATTGTGACATCCTGAGGCATCGTTTAGATATTCAAAATAAATGACATGACAGAAATGAAAGGTGCATTTATGAACTAGGAATAAAAATGAGTTGTGCCACAATTTGATCACATAGCTCCTGTAAAACTTGAACAAATTGAAAAAGGGGCCGAAGGAGAAGGGGACTGAAGCTCTCACACAGTAAAGCAAAGAAAAACTAGTGGGAAAGTGAAATTCAAGTAAGTACACCGATCCCAGCTAATAAATTCTGTCTCTTAAAGGTTTGAATTCAAGCAATGGGAGATAGTGTAGAAAAACCTAAAAATAAGAAATTGAAAACTGAAAAGAGACCATTAAAACAAGACTTGATAGATCAAGCAATGGGAGATAGTGCAGAAAAACTAAAAAGAGACCATTAAACCAATACTTGATAGATCAGTGTCCTGGGTCAGGACCAAGACTAAAAAGAAGTGTACAAATGAACCGCTCACATGATTGATTGTTGGACAATCACAAGGACTTAGGAGATGTATGGACTCCACTATGAGGGTACGGACTTTTCTTATACCACTATAAAAAACAATATAGGTTTTTACCAGTCTGTAACCCATGGAGGCTGAACCTAGGGAGATTAGTTGTGCCAGAGGTGTTTGTCAATGTGGAATTAATGAAAGCCCTTGCCAGTAAATATGATCCAAAAATGAAAACTATTCGAACACATAGTGGTGATAATTTATTGGTTATTTCAAAAGATCTCATTTCTAATTTATTTCAATTAAAGTGTGGTTTTGATTTACCATTCACAATCAAAGATCTATTTCTCGAGTATCATCATATGGATACTAGCTATAAAAGGTGGAAGTTGGCCTTGCATAGGCCTAAGGACGAAGAAGGACAATTAAGGAAATTCTCTCGTAATGAGAATCCTCCATTTCATGAAGATCTGTTTGAAGAGTATTTTTGATACACCTATTATGTAGCTGGTAAAGTCTTGGGAGTAGAGGTCCCACCTCTAATGTCAATTGCACCAATGGTTTTAGCTACAGATGTACAGACTAAGTGGACCAGGGCTTTTGACTATGCTAGATTTGTGGATAATGCCCTAAATCAAGGGCTTGAAAAAATAAAAAATAACAGTGATAGGATCAACTTCAAACACTATTCCTTATTAATGCATTTGTTTTTGTATGAGACATGATAGAGGATTTTAGAGTAGTGAACTGAGGATAAGGGATTCTTTTGATAATGGGGATCCTAAACCTGTATAGATGTGGACTTTGTTATGGGATAGCCAATTTTGTAGATCTCACTACCTCTACTTTGAAGAGTTTTTTGTAAAACCTTTAATGGAGTTACTGGGATATCCCTAAGATTATAATCTATCCCCAAGGATGCAGAGATTTCTAAGACCCAAAGAAAATGACCCTAAAAGTAAAGTGTACCATAACTGGGGAGATTGGTATGCTTTCCATGACTGCACAGTGATTAGAGTTTATGGATTTGAGGGCACCCCACATTTGCTGCCACAAAATTGCCTATCTAGAGATTGTGAGGCAATTATTAAAATCTGATGCCATACACCTCAAGAAGCATAACAAACAGTCAATCATGCCCAGTACTCTATGTTTTGGAGATTTCACAGTGGTCATGAATGAAGGGTATGAAGAAATTAATACTAAATTGGCACAGTTCAATCTTCCTATAGGTAATGAAAGACAAAATTTTGATTCAAAGGGTTTTATTCATAAAGCAAGGATTTCACAAGGGCTCTCAGGATATGAACATTTATTTTCAGAGGAAGATGTGATTAGAAATTGTGTTGAGGCTTCTACTATCAACAGAATGGGTACATTCAACAAAGTAATACTTGCTGATGAATGGAAAAGAAAACATGTCCAATCTTATTAAAAAATGTTTTGTGAAATATAGGATCCACTAGCAAGGATTGAATAATTGATTGCTCATGCAGATGAAATCATAAAAGATGTGCCCCTAGTTGTTTTTGATACAACTTATACAATCTATTTAGGAACACAAGATGAAGACATAGAGCCTCTGGGCTACGAATCCTCACACCATACCCCTAAAGTATGTTTTTCTGTAGATACTAACATAAGTGAAGAAGAGGAAAGTGATGAAGAAAGTGAACAAATGAAGCCAATAAATGGTCCTGAAATAACACAATATGAGCATCCTCCTGAATTGAATGATGTAAAGTTTGAGACATCAGATGAATTATCTAATGACATTAGAATCTTGGTTGCATAGAAATTTATTTTTGATGATAATTTTATTAAAACTCCCGAATTTAAGTCATTTGTCTATGAGTACAAGGGAAAAAAGGTGAGAGAAAAAATGCAAGATGTCACTTCTGAACAAGAGGTTATTGCTTTGGATGAATTAAAAAGGGAAGTTGATAAAGAGATGGAGTCCATCACTCCTGAAAGAGGAAGGGAGTTGCTTCAAGAAGCCAAAGTATTTCTCTTGTCAGGGTGGGATATGAGTTCAACAATTGTGTTTGATAGCTTTAGAAAGAGAGAAGACAAAACATTGAATTTGACTGAAGAAGCCAGTGATAAGATATACTTAGGATCAGGATTAGGGTATAATGTAGATGAAGCCACTCTACTCATTTGGTCACTTTACCCACAGGATAAGAGACCAACAATTGCTAATAATTCAAATCAAATGTTCGGTCATCTCTTAGTCAAAAGGGTAGGGGATATTGACCCCATAGAAACAACAAAGGTCAACATTAATGTGGCAAAGTTTAATAAGGCACAAGTTGAAATTTTTCTTAAAGAAAATGATAGACTAAAGAAGGAGCTATTATATCAAAAGGAAAGATCTTCTTCCTCTGCTATATCATAATTCTATCCTCTAGACTTTGAGAAAGATAAGAAAGTGTTGGATGCACTTACTGATGCATCTTATTGGAAAAATTGTCATCTGAAATCCCAAGGGAAATGTCAAGAGCTAGACAAAGAAGTAAAAACTATCAAATATGATATGGCATCTGAATTAATCAGGGAAAGATTCAATAAAATGAAGAGCTGTACTGATACCTAATGGAAATTGTTTAAGCTGACACTCTCAGCAATGGTAGAAAATAAAAGATTACAGGGGAGGATGACTAAAAAGAAAGAAGACATTTTGGGCAAAGGGATCTTGGTGGGACAAACATTATAGGTATATAATGATTTGATAGAGTCACATGATGAATATCATGACAAGCTCAAAGAAGAGCTTGATTATTTTAATCTTGCTCCACCACTTCATGATAATTCTGGGAATCTTTGAAAATGTGATGATTTGGAAGGAAGAATTGGCCATGGTTCTGACTAATGCATTATAGGAGATCAATGATGAAGAGATAGTCTTGAAAAATACTCATAAGCAGTTGGAAAAAATGATGTGAATGGAGTATGATATGAAGGAAGTGATTATCAATGTGAATACCTATGTAGAATAGGACTACATCAATCATCTCTCTGCAATAAATATGTTTATCAATCAAACCATGAACGTGCCAGATACAAGAGGATAGTCATCAAATGGAGGAGATCAACCAACAGTATGATGGGCATCATATTAGAAAATAGAATCTTTGCACAGGCCTTAGATGGTCACGGGCCTCTATTCAGAGATTAACAGATTGGTGCATCCATTTAATGAAATGTTTTTCTTTTCAATTATAATTAGTTATCAAAAGTTGTGTCTTTTTGTAACAAGTCTGTAGCTTTTTGCCTCTCACATATAAGAGAGACCAAGACCCGAGAGAAAAAAGGAGGGTAGGAGTTCTTTCTGAAGCATTTTAGGGGACTTAGTAAGAAGATAGATTACACCTATCCCACTCATCCACTTTCATGTTCCAAAAACTTTGCAATTAATATATATATATATATATATATATATATATATATATATATATATATTATGAAGCAATATTATGGAGAAGACTGTACTTAAATGGTAACATTTTTTCAGTGTTCAACTGTTGTGTTAATTTTCATGTTTATATGTTGTTGTACTATCTCCAAAGTGATTGAAAAAAGATACAAATGATTTGATGATGATGATGATGCTTGTAATTTGGATGATGTGGATGCTTGTAATTTGCTCATACTATAATGAAAACCTTTTGCTTACAATTTTACAAATGAGAAAAAATCTATCAAATTCTGCCAATGCAAGAATAATGAGCTTACTAGTGAAAGTGATCACCATTCTTTCACAAATTAGGTCACCTACTTCTTCCCTTTTCAAATGTTGTTAAAGGAAGAGATGTCTTTAAACATGTCATCAGGCATTGAAAATTGATGTAGTATTTTCCTCTGTTCAGTGCATGGACTTCAAAGTCCTATGTCTAAACAGTCACCATGTATGGTGAATGGATCTTCAAATATTCATATACATTTCACTATAATAGCTAAGTGGGTATGCAAAAACTCACTTCGTTTCACCATATTTGGTAATTGAGTACTCAAGGATTCAAACCATCTCATTGTGATTTTTTAATTGTGAATGCAAAAACTTAAATCAATTCACTGTACCTACAAATTGGTTATACAAGGATTCAAATCAGTTCATTGTATTTGCCAATGGGAATGCAAGGATACAAATCATTTGCATATAACAACTATTGAAAAATTTTAGACCTAGGAGTGGATGATGTGGATGCTTGTAATTTTCTCATACTATAATGAAAACCTTTTGCTTACAATTTTACAAATGAGAAGAAATCTATCAAATTCTGCCAATGCAAGAATAATGAGCTTACTAGTAAAAGTGATCACCATTCTTTCACAAATTAGGTCACCTACTTCTTCCCTTTTCAAATGTTGTTAAAGGAAGAGATGTATTTAAACATGTCATCAAGCATTGAAAACTAATATAGTATTTTCCTCTATTTAGTGCATGGACTTCAAAGTCCTATGTCTAAACAGTCACCATGTATAGTGAATGGATCTTCAAATATTCATATACATTTCACTATAATAGCTAAGTGGGTATGCGAAAACTTGTGTCATTTCACCGTGTTTGGTAATTGAGTACTCAAGGATTCAAACCATCTCACTGTGATTTTTTAATTGTGAATGCAAAAACTCAATTCAGTTCACTGTACCTATAAATTGGTTATATAAGGATTCAAATTAGTTCACTGTATTTGCTAATGGGAATGCAAGGATACAAATCATTTTCATATAACAACTAGGAGGTCTACACAATTGAGGGTTGATGTAGAAAGGTTAGAGGATAAATGCAAACATATAGGAAATTTATATAATCTGTCAGGACACACTTGTTGTTTATGTGTGGCTATCTTGATTGGTTCCTTTTAACCTCTTGGTACACAACTATTATGTGACTATTGTCATTGTTGTGTATTATAGGATCTAGAGGAGGCCATGGAGAGAGGACGTGGATGGCGTAGAACTACTAAATCACAGAGAGGAAAGTCGGTGGAAATAGATATGACAATAGAATCTACAGATACAATAGAGGTAAGAAGAGAAATCAACCTCAACCAAAGGAGGAAGGTGTTTATGAATTCACAAATGCTACAACATAGAGGAGATAAAGTCATTTTTTTGTCCATGAGGCCTTTGAGGTCAAACTTATTAGTTGAAAATGCACAGGAATGGTGATTAAATGTGATTCTATGATCAAGGGAAAAGTTTGAAAATTAGGATGGCCAAAACATGATATGAATATGTCACATATATGACTAAAGTGAGGTTTTGTGTTGGGTAGCATATTCCTTGAAATGATATAATTGGTGTACTAAACATTATTTACTATGTTGTGTATTATAGGGGCCAGACAAGGCCATGGCAACAGATCATGTCATATCAAATGAGGACACAACGGATGAAGCGGGACATCAGGTAGTCAAATTTTGACTTAACTTAGGTAAAAATGATTTGATGGCATTTTGTGATACGTCCATGTTTTTTCATAGTATTATTGAAATTTATAATGTATTATCCAATCTTGATATAAATTAATGCATGTTGTTGATTATTTTAGATGGAGATTGGAGCAAATGTAGAGCCTGAGCGTTCAACTAGCAAAAGAAAAAGATATGTACGTGGGCGTGGACCTAAAACTATTAAATCACGTAGACAACAGTGGGTGGAAGAGGATATAACAATGGATCCTGTAGACACAACAAATGATTGTACTGAACAAGAGGTTGGTCAGGACTATAGTACATGGGATGAATACTTTGAGAAAATTATTGTTTATGGATGTTCTGTATGTCATGGAAAGAAACAATTCAAATGAGTGATTGTACAAAGACATTACATATATGATGAGCTTCCAATCAGTAGTATGCCTCCTACAATTGATTCAAATCCAATAGGAATTGTGGTAAGAAATTTTCCAATTTGATATAAATAACATGTATACTTCGTTTAAACATTGTTTTATATTATTTAAATAACTAATTTTTTTCTTAATGGATACTTACACGATAAAGTTCTTGGTTTAAAGTTTCTTGGATCACCGACTTCCATCCTAGAGGGCAATGATCATTAATCAAATGATACATCTAACAAAAATATGTGCCAATATACCAGCTCTGAAGATGAGGAATTGATAAAAACAAGTAACAGAACAAGAACCGGTTTAAAGATGTATAATTTTCTTAAAGACAAGGGGAAGGTGGACTACATACCCTATGAGAATGAATGTGATGGAGATGATGACTTTCACTTGAGTTTGAGATCAATTTACAAAGAGACATTTGATTGTCGATTATATTGCGCTTGGCCTAGTGATCAACAACTACCTAGAGTGTACGAGGTGTTTCAATTTTAGGGATACAACTACATGATATGACCCTCCAATATTCATGGAGGGAATCTGGGCCTCTTTATTGTCCAAAATGTACATGTGGGATCTAAACATAGAAACAATTTAGAATAAACTACTAGGAGATTAATTCCATATTATGGTCCATCATATTACAGTGGTGAATGGAGAAGGCTAGCAGAATAGAAGCCTAGCATGTTAGCATATGGTCTAAATTCGAATATGTATACACATCATCTCCAATTGGAAAGTGGAAAATAAATGAGTAGAGGTCATCTTATGTATATAGATGGGTGTGCATACACACACAAAAATATTGCAGGATTTATAAATAGTAGTAAGGGAAGGGACCCTACTGTAAGACCGAATTGTCAATTTGTTGAGGTTATAAATGATAAAGATGGAGATATGGAAAGAGAGGTTGATTGATTGATAATGGTTGAGGCTATTATGGACCTTACCATTGGGGATGAGTTATTGATTGATTACCCCTTCTTAAAACGCAATCTTGCGCGAAAGAAAAGGGAAGAACAAGGTCTCCCTAAGGATGTTCTTAAGGGCAGAAAACCAAAGAATAATAAATGAGTGTGGACTGATGTTTTATAAATATGTTGTCAAAATTATGTTTTATTTAAATTATTATATAAAAAAGGTAGTCTATAAAATAATGTTCCATTATTTAATTGATGTATATATGTTCATACAATTTATATTTATATTTTTTAAGCCATATTTGATTATATTTCTTTAAAATTGATACATTTTGAATTTAGTGCAATTGTTACCAAACATTAAATAATACTTGTGTTTGTTGATAGGTAGAAGATGTTGATGAAACACATACTAATACCCAAGATCCAACTGGGTTATTAAGGTTTGGACAAGATGATTCAATCCATCCTTTAAACCATACCAGGCAGAAAAGAGCAACATTGAAGAGAATACTAGCAGCTGAGAATTTTGAACTACTGATGATATCCGCATACACTAATGACATGCCAGCTAGCCTTAATGATGATGATCGTGATAGTGAAAATGCAGTGCATGAAGAAGGATTGAATGAAATGCTTAGGTTTCTTTGGGGATGGAAACAATGATGACAATAATGATCACATGGTTGACAGTAATGATGATAGAAGGGGTAATTACCACCAACGTAATGTTGATGATAACAACCTAAAAGACTCCATCAAGCAAGCAACGAAGACACCTGTGTTCAAATCGGGTGCAAGTAGAACTTCAAAACTGGCATGAACATTAATATTATTAGAAATCAAGTCACTATTTGGTCGGTCAGACAAAGGATTCACTACCTTACTAAAGTGAGTTGAAATCCATTTCTTACTTTGCATTGTCAATTGGTGCACATAATTCGTAAACATTCATCAACTTTGTTTATATTTCTTTAAGGGGAATTTAAAACCATATATTGTATATAAACAATTCTAGTATAGATTGACATATCAAACATGTTCATCATAAGTCAGACATTCAATTGATTTAATCTCTGGCAATCTTATAGGGCACTAAAAACTAAAATATTCCTTGAAGAGAATGTGTTGCCATCAACTTGTAGAGAGGTGCATCTGTTGTTGGTTGAGTTGGGGATTGAATATAAACAAATTCATTCATGTAAAAATGATTGTATTTTATACAGAGATGAATATGAAAACAAGGTAGAATGCCCTGTATGCAAAGAGAAGAGATATCATACAGATGTACAAGGTCCTACAGTTTCAAAGAGGGTTTTACATCACATGCCAATTATACCTAGACTTCAATGAATGTTTCGTTACAAGTCACTTGCACAATTGATGGATTGGCATGCAAAGAATATGAGTAAAGATGGATTCATGTGAATTCTAGCCGACTCCAAAGCAATGAAACACATAGAGAAAAAAATGGCCAAGAAAATTCAAAGATGAACCTCGTAGTATCAGGTTTGGTCTTGCAATTGACGGAGTGTGCCCATTCTCTTTCCTAAGCTCAAATTATAGTGTTTGTCCAGTCAGATTGATAGTATACAATATTCCCCCATGGATGAGTGTTAGAAAGGAGCACCTTATGCTCACTCTCATTGTTTCAAGAAAACATCAAGTTAAAAACATGGATGTTTATCTTGTGCCTTTTATTGGTGAGATGCAACTGCTATGGAAAGGCATAAGAATGTATGACATATCACTTCCCCCATCAAATAGGTCCTTCATGTTTTATGGTGTGCTATGTTGGACTATTCATGATTTCTCAGGACTTGGTGTTTGTTCTGGTAAGATAAAATATTTACGTATTTACACTCATAATTTATTTCCATCCCAACTTTCATACTTAGTTTTATATTATTTTTTGATGTTATTAACATTACTTATTGAATTGCAGGGCTTCAAAGAAAGGGGATATTTGCATGTCCAAGATGTGCAAAACAATTTCAAGGGTGGTATTCTAAAGATCTACATAAATTTATTTACGCAAACAATAGGGTTTTTCTACTACTAGATCATAAGTTTAGAAATCGCCTGAAGAATCAATTTGATGGAAAAGTTGAAAATAGAGGCCCTCCCATGATTATGGGTCTAGGTGATTGGCTTAAGAAGTATGAAGATGCTGAATTGAAAGCTTGGGAGGATTTTTTTGATCAAGGTGATTCAATTGAAGAACCAGAACAAGTTGTAGTTAATATGCCAGAAGGAATGAAAAGAAAATCCATATTTTATGAGCTCCCTTACTGGAATGATCTATTAATATCTCACCTATTAGATCCTATGCATATATTCAAAAATGTCTCAGAATCTATATTTCAACATATATTAGGCAAAGAGAAGGACACCTTGTCTTCAAGGAGAGATATTACTCTTTCGTGTACCAAAATTGATAGAAAACATTTGTGGCCAAACAAGGAAAATGAAACATATGCAAAAGCTCCATGGATTTTGAAAAAAAAAGAGCTAGACCAACTAAAAAATGTCATCTGTTCAATAAGGACACTTACTGGCTATGGGTCATCATTGGCTAAATCTTTTATAGTTGATGGACATATCACAGGATTTAAAACACATGATTTTCATAATTTTATGAAGGTATTATATATCATCATTTAACATTTACTGGTAACATTGATTAAGTACTAAATATATTTTGATATTTTGTTGTGTGAGAAAAAATTACTAATGACCTTTTCATAAATGTGTTTGATAGCATATCATGCCATTGGCAATTAGGGGAGATTCATGTCTTATAGTTGACTTAAGGAAGGCCATAAGTCGATTGTCAACACTTACAAGGTATGTGGTTATATGAAATGTTCATGTGTGAGAGACATAGAGATATTATATTGCATTTTAATTTTTGACTAAAGGTTCATACTAATTTACTATTCTTATATTAGGTGGGTGACCTCTAAGGAGATCCACGAATGTGAAGTGCCAAAATGGAAGAAGGAAATTGCAAAAATTGTATGTGTATTTGAGAAGGAGCTCCCTAAAAGTTTCATGGACCTACAAGTCCATTTACTTATACACCTAGTCAATGATATTGAATTGGCGGGTGTCATATCAATGAGGTGGATGTTTTTCTTTGAGAGGTATATGAAAACTCTAAAAAGATATGTTCGACAAAAGGCACATCCAGAGGGTTGCATGGCTGAAGGGTATGTATTGAATGAAGCATTTTTCTTCCTGTGTGAATTCCTTGGTAAGGATTTTGAAGATAGGCCACGCTTCTGGGATGAAGAACTAGCATCAAATATTATTGATGGAGAAAAACCACAATCTAATGGTGTTCAAGTAGAAATTAGTAAGTAAATTCATGATCAGTGTGGTTGTTTTTCTTGTAATAATTAATTTACTCTATAATTTATTTGTCAAATTAACAACATGACATTTGGAGTTTGAAATAAACATGTTGACATGTAATAGGTGTAGACGAAAGTGCTATACTCAACAAGTTCATTCTGTACCACATGGACTTTATGAACAAATGGATCAATTTGTATGATAAAAAGAGAAGTGTTAGAAGCAAGGAGACAGTTTAAGAGATCAACCCCAAGGAATACTCCACTTCCCACTGATCTACTTGGGGAATGGAGCAAAGATTGCACACTAGAATGGGTTACTAAACAAATACAAAATCAAATAGAAGATGCATGTATAGATTCAAACATAACAGAAGATGAAATCAACATGTCTAGAGGATGTGAAAGAAAGGTACAATTGGAATTTTACAAAATGTTGTTTCCTTACAGTTTTGACACTATTAACTATTTTAATATTCATCATTATATTTTCTTTCACTAAAATAAATGGTCTTTCACAGGTGAGAAAATATCCAGCAATGTGATCATATGGTCGACATTATCATGTAGAAAGTGTAGATGTAAAGAGATGATCCTTCGATTGTGGCATCATGGTTGACTTTAAGCAATCCAGTCAATCAATCTCAAAAGATAAGAATATAATTGAAGGGAATCTATAATATGTTGGGAAAATACAAGAAATTATTGAGTTGGATTACCACTCTTTTAAATGTTGTGTTTTTAAGTGTAGATGGTATAAAGAATTTGAGAGGACATGAAGACATGATACCCATAGTGGATTGTTTTCTATAGATTCCTCATGTTTCCTACTGGAGGATAAGGAGCCTTATGTTCTACCAATTCATTGCGAGCAGGTATTTCTTTAACTCAAACAAGAAGCGGTAGTGATCATTAATCTATTAATTCATAGTTTATTGTGAATATATACATGTGTTTATTAATCAATAAAATTGTTATACCATACGTCTCATATATGTATGTCATTCATGTGCAGGTATTTTTCTATGAAGATATTTTGGACCTAAAATGGATATTTGTCATACATTATGATCCAAGAGTAAGGCATGTATTTGACGATGCATTAGTGGATACTTAGCAAAACAATGATGGCCAACAAAATGAGAGAGAGGGATTAGAGAACATCGAAGAAATTGGCATCCATGTGTTGGCAAGAGACACTATATGGATTCATGGTTGTTGTCATTGATGGCAACAAAGGTCATCCCACATATCCGCAAGTCATGGTGTGCCTCTACCGGAAGTCAGAATGAAGAACTGTTGTGGTCCGGTGAACAAGAACAGAGCATGTGGCAAGGTCTGACAGATTGGTCCAGACCTCTCAGAGGAAGTGTCTTGGTGCAGTGCAGATTTGGGGAAGTTAAGAGGACTACCTTGAGTAGTATATTCCAAGGATTTAGCCCCCGGTGATGGACAAAGAAAAAGATATGAATAGCTGAGTACCGGATTCCTGAAAGACAGTGAAAACAGAGGAAGAACTGACTGACTGAGCATCAGAATATTTTCTGGATGTGTTACTGTTGATGGTAAAGGTTGTGAAGGCATGAATCATGTTTGGCCGACATGATTAATGATATCTAAAAGTATATGCTTGATCTGCATTGCTTGGTGAGCAAGGATTCAGCCGACAGAAAAGAATTTGTAAGAAACTAGACTGTTCCAGATGCCGACTAGAAAGGTGATGAAATTACTTGTGCGGATATATATAGAGGATGGATTTAGTTATGAAAAGTGTGATAGTGTGATGGTGTATGCGTATAAGTGCAGAGCAGAGCAAAAGCAGTAAGAAAGATCCGGTATGTGAAAAGATAGCAGAATAAAGAACAGAGGAAAGATGAAGTGCAGCAGATCAGTATACTGAGCCTAATCGGAACTGAACCCCAGCATATATAGGTGCTTCCAATCAGTTCAAGTATTATATAACATTCTTTGTAGACAGTGTGTCTCTTTGTAGGCAGTGTGCCTTTTGTGAGCAGTGTGCTCGGGCAGTGAGCCCTAATTGGCAAGTGCCATTTTTGTAACTCCTTATTCTTCTAACAAAGAATAATCTTTGGGTTAATCACCCCGTGGTTTTCTCCCTTAACCGGGTTTCCACGTCAAAAATACTGTCATGTGTTTCTCATTTCATGATAATGTTTGTTTGTTTAATTCAATGCTGCTTTGATTAATAAGAAAGTTCAAAAGAAGAAATAATTAGGATAACTGATTCACCCCCCCTCTCAGTTATCAACAATTGGTATCAGAGCAAGGTTCCTCCTAATAGAGCCTAACAGCTTGAGGAAGATCTGGGAGTTCAAATGGATGCATATGGTTTAAGGGAGCAACTCAAGACTGCCCTTGAGGATCTTGAACAGTCAAATTATGAAGTCCATGAATTAAAGGAAAGACTCAAACAGGCTGATGAATTCATGAGAGAACTAAAAGACAAACTTAGTCTCTCTATGAAAAAGAGAAAGGAGCTGCTCCAACAATTGGCAATCCAAACTAAAGAAAGCAATACAAATGAAGAATTGACTGAGAAAACCAAGTTATGTGAAAAGTTATCAAAAGAAGTCATTATGTTAAGACATGAAATGGAATCAGGAACTATAAAGTTTACTCAAGAGATTGAAGAAAAAAGAAAAGCTGAAGACAATCTAAGACAATCTCTTAAAGAGAAATCAGAAGAATGTCACCAGATGGATAGGATTATCAGACATCTTGAATCTGATCTTGAAGATGCCAAAAATAATGAAGAAAAACTTGAGGATCAAATTGTCTCTCTCAAAAGAGATCTTCAAACAGCAAATGAATATAAAGAAAAATTCAAGATAAGTTCTGCCCAACTTGAAGTACTTCTTGGAAGTCAAAAGAAGACAGATGACAAGTACGGTTTGGGATATGAGAAAGGAGAAAGCTCCGGATCCGGTCAAAAGAATTTTGGATCAGAAAATCCAAGGAATAGGCCTAGAAGACCTCCAGTAAGACAGCCCAATGCTCAAAGATATCCATCTTTCAATGGATACTGCCACAGCTACAATCACTTTGGTCACAAAGCTAATCAGTGCAGAAAAAGAATGAATGAATCTAATCCATCCTTCTCCGGACAGTGCTTTAACTGCAAAAGGTATGGACACAAGTCTCATGAATGCAGAAATATGCAAGTAAACAAATCATTCAATGGTAGATGCTTTACATGCAATAAAGTAGGTCATATGGCTAATCAATGCAGATCAAGAGGCTATCAGTCAAATATGCAAAGAAATGTTACTTACCAAATCTATAATAGGTCCGGTCATAATGCTAAAGTCTGCAGAAGCAAGAATCAGGACAAAAGAGGTCCGGTGTATAATCAGAATCAAGACAAGGGTAAACAAAAGATGAATGCGGATGAAGTTAGGAATTAGATGAGCAAGATTTGGGTAAAGAAAAGTTCAGAGAACACAGAAAATGGATCCGCACCAGATTCTGGTGTTGATATTCCTTCCGAAAATTAAAAAGTAAGCTCTGGCTCAGGGGGAGACTCAAAGAAAATCCTGTTCCCCCAGCCAATCAAGTGGTGCCGAATATGGCACAAGATGCGGAGTAAAGGGTTTGAAGATATAAGTCTTGAGATAATCTAGATAAGATTTCAGAGGTCCGCATGAATATATAAAGAAGTTGTGATAGATCAAGTAAGACCTGTTCCGGAAGATGCTCCGGAATGACAGAGGATTACAAAAGGGTCCGGAGAGATTCGGAAGTGCATTAATTCACTCTGCAGATTGGACAGAGTGTTTGGGATGTTCTTGTAATGTGTCATCTTGATTTGTTCATGATTGAAAGATCCGCATGATGTTCATAGATCAGGACTAATTTGGGATACTCCAAGCTATCCGGATAAGGCAAACCGGAAAGGTGGAGCATTTATTGCAAACAGATATTAGGGTTTGCAAAACGATATAAGGGACTTCTCAACAATCACTTGATCATTCCACACACAAGAAGAAGCGAAAAGCGGAGCTCTGCAACAAAATTCATCAAGTTCACCGAAGATCACTTGCAAAAGCTACTACATACAGAAATCAATCCAACCACTCCTTATAACTGAAGGCGCATAAGGTATTTTCTGTTTTCAATATCTCACTGCAAATCTTTGAAAAAAATGGCTACTCCAAATATAGTTAAGATCTCTGATAGACCTCGTCCCACATTCAAGAAACATCCCTACAAATCCTTGGAGGTAGATCCACTAGGAGCCTTCTCTAGTGTTCGACATGGTGTATTGCATACGGAAGACATTAGGGTTTACATCCATGCGAATTTTGAGGACTTTGGAGAATCAAAACTGATGGATATCTATCACAAACAATTGATAGATGACTCCTTTGAGATTAAACCTCAGTACAAAGCCATCCGGGACAAACACTTTGCACAGTGCATCCATTTCCCCTGTTTTGAAGAAGATGAATAGGTCCAGTATGTACTAAGTAGAGTACATGACAACTTCCTATGGTTGAACAAGCCCTTCAAGATCACCAAAGATGCAATTAGGGCTATAACCGGTCTGCACTCATCTGAGGGATTACCTGTTCTCAAGTCTGTCAAAAATCAGACAGTTAGTGATGCAACCGGATCCAAGTTTGACAAGAGAGCTATGACAGTTGAAGACATCACTGAACCGGATGTCAAATTTGCATCTATGATAATTGGTTACAAAATCTATCACTCCAATAGGGAAAATTTAGTACCAGGAACTGCAATCTACACAGCCTATCAAATGTTAAAGGAGAATGCAGACTATGACTTGTGTGAGCTTCTTGTAAACCAACTTTTTGAAAATCTACAGAAGATTAAGAAGGACAAGAAAAACTCCTTCAAGTATGGCAATCTGATCCTTTGTCTCTTCTTTTATTACATGAATGAGCTTCCCGGATCCAGTGGATGGATATGGCAGAATGACAGGCCGGTTGCCATTCAAATCAGAGATTATTTGCATGGACTCGGGGATGCTAAAGCAAGAAATATAGCTCTATGGGGATATTTCAAGAACTTCCAAAGCATGATGCATGCAAGAGAAAGAATACCCCAATCCCTTGTTGAAAAGTACAAAGACACAATATGCTTCATGGTAGAAACAGATCAGTGCCTAATGGAGGCAGTGGAGCCAAGGACTATCTGGATCATGCCCATGGGGTATGAAGTGGATGAATAGATAGTGGAGCTGCATGTTCAACGCATGCTAAGTCAACCCAAAGATCCAAAGGCAGAAAGGTTTGGAACCTTTGAGGAGCTAAGTGTAAAGATCCATGTAGAACTCAGGGAACCTGAGATAAAGAGGAAGGTGAGAAAAGAAGTAGAGCATATTGCTCAAGGCCTAGGCATCCCAAAGGAGGCACTTGATGCCAACCGAGAAAAGAGAAGAAAGGCTAAGGAAGAAAAGAAAGAGGCAGAAAAGAAAAGCAAGAAAAGTACTCCGGTGGAAACCTCAACCCAGACCAGATCAACAAAAGGATCTCCACCTATCAGAACCAAAAGCTCAAAACCGGAAGTCCAGGGATCCGGTAAGAGATCTAAGACAAAAGCCTCAAGAGCTTATCAAAGCCAAAAGGATGAAGAAGAAACTGAGTCAAATGAGGGAGTAAAAGAAATAAAGAAGCAGAAGAAGAAAGGATCCGGTAAACCCTCTTCAGGCTAAGACAAGGAAGAAATGACAGAGAAATCTGCTGAAAAGCCCACCCTATCTCTAGACAGTGTAGTCAAATCAGTCACTGTGGATGGGAACCTTCAACCGGTAGCTGAATTCTATGATGACTACAATGAGGCAGATCAAAAGATCCTGCAGGAAGCTATAATTAGGTACTTGAACATCTACAATAAAGCTTTTATTGAGATTATCTATGAAATTCCAAAGAGTCTAGAAATGGAACTAGAAATAAGAAAGAACAATGCCATGGCAAAAGACCTTGAGATCAGGGAACAGATAGCTATTCAGCTATATCCTTCAATTGATCACAAAACCATGAACATGATATTCAAGGACTGCAAGGATGAATTTAGAAGCAAAGCAAGGATGAATTAGCTTATGCTTGGTGAGACCGACAAAGTAGCCAAGGACACTGAAGAGATCCTCTGGAATACATACAAAAGGTTCAATATTCCTATTACAGAGGACTTAGGTGCAGAAACAGCTGTGGACTTGGAATCATCTGCTCCAGAAGAAGTGCCACTTGAACAGACTAACATCTCTTCTCCGGCTTCTCCTACAGTCTCCGGATCCCAAGAAGAAGAGAAATTATAGGAGAAAGAAGCAGCAGAAAATGAAAAAGAGGCTGACAGCACCAAGGATGCAGAGAAAGAGAAAAATCCAACAGAGAAAACCACAACTGTAAGTGGTAAAAATGTGGAAGGAGATAAGACTCCTAAGGACAAAACTGCAGAAGAAAAGAAACATCTGTCTCCAGCAAGAGACACTGTACAAACTATTCAAAAGTTTCTAAGCCAAGAAACTTTAGAGATTGATGAACCGGAGCTTCTAAAAGGCCCATTTGACTTTGACTCTCTCTCTCCAGTACAGACAATGAAGATAGCTTCATTTGCAAATGCTAAGGCAAATGAAAAACTCCTAAAGTCTCATATGGAAGACTATGAGTTGATAGATGTTGCTTCTGGAGTGCTTGAAAAGATTATGCCATCAATCCAGATAGATCTGACAGCCTCCTCTTCTGGTAATCTCAAAACCTTAGTCAGCAGTGTTGATACACATTTTGATTCTCTAGAAAAATCAGCTGAAGAAAAGGTCCGGAAGGAATTTTTGGATAAAAGATTTTCAGAAGTATTAGGATTAATCTCTAATGATAGGAGAAATATGAGTATTGGAATAAAGAGCTTAGAAAATGCTCTTAAGGATGGCGGTGATATTTACAAATTTTGTATCTCCTGGTCAAAGGCAACAGTAGAAATTGATAAGAAAATAAAAGCGGAACAGGACAAACTACAAAGTCTGTCTCAAAGTTTTGATCCTCTCTCTTCATCCATAGTAAATCAAGAATGTCAAACTATTGCAATCACAAATGCAATAAAGAACTTTGAGAAGGAAAGGAAGAATATCACCAACCGGATGGGAGAACTTAGAAGGATTATAATCCCTAAGTTAGAAACTATGCATGAGGCTATCAGTGATGCTTAGACTACCGCCCAAACAAATGATCCGACAGATCTCAAGAGGGCAGAAGCTTTTGCATTTTTGTTGAGTGGTCACATTTCAATTTTGGATAGAATGAAGCAAAGTTGGGCTACAGAACTGATCCAACTGAAGACATCTTTTGCAGACATTCTTCAGTTTATGTGAGTATGTAAATATGCGGCTATGTATAGAAATTTTTTTTGAAAATTTTGGTGTGCGGACCCTACCCTTTGCCATTGATGTCAAAGGGGGAGTGAGGAGCAGTGAAAAATGAGGAATCCAACTAAGGGGGAGTTCTAGAAATTGTATATAAAGATAGAGCATCAGCAAAGGGGGAGCATAGTGTAAACACTTAGTCATTTTTCACTAAGTGTTGCCATCAATGCCAAAGGGGGAGATTGTTGGCAAGAGACACTATATGGATTCATGGTTGTTGTCATTGATGGCAACAAAGGTCATCCCACATATCCGCAAGTCATGGTGTGCCTCTACTGGAAGTCAGAATGAAGAACTGTTGTGGTCCGGTGAACAAGAACAGAGCATGTGGCAAGGTCTGACAGATTGGTCCGGACCTCTCAGAGGAAGTGTCTTGGTGCAGTGCGGATTTGGAGAAGTCAAGAGGACTACCTTGAGTAGTATATTCCAAGGATTTAGCCCCCGGTGATGGACAAAGAAAAAGATATGAATAGCTGAGTACCGGATTCCTGAAAGACAGTGAAAACAGAGGAAGAACTGACTGACTGAGCATCAGAATATTTTTCGGATGTGTTACTATTGATGGTAAAGGTTGTGAAGGCATGAATCATGTTTGGCCGACATGATTAATGATATCTACAAGTATATGCTTGATCCGCATTGCTTGGTGAGCAAGGATTCAGCCGATAGAACAGAATTTGTAAGAAACTAGACTGTTCCGGATGCCGACTAGAAAGGTGATGAAATTACTTGTGCGGATATATATAGAGGATGGATTTAGTTGTGAAAAGTGTGATAGTGTGATGGTATATGCGTATAAGTGCAGAGCAGAGCAGAAGTAGTAAGAAAGATCTGGTATGTGAAAAGATAGCAGAATAAAGAACAGAGGAAAGATGAAGTGCAGCAGATTAGTATACTGAGCCTAATCGGAACTGAACCCCAGCATATATAGGTGCTTCCAATCAGTTCAAGTATTATATAACATTCTTTGTAGACAGCGTGTCTCTTTGTAGGTAGTGTGCCTTTTGTGAGCAGTGTGCTCGGGCAGTGAGCCCTAATTGGCAAGTGCCATTTTTGTAACTCCTTATTCTTCTAACAAAGAATAATCTTTGGGTTAATCATCCCGTGGTTTTCTCCCTTAACCGGGTTTCCACGTCAAAAATACTGTGTCATATGTTTCTCATTTCATGATAATGTTTGTTTGTTTAATTCAATGCTGCTTTGATTAATAAGAAAGTTCAAAAGAAGAAATAATTAGGATAACTGATTCACCCCCCCCGCTCTCAGTTATCAACACCATGATGATGTTGAAGATGGTTATGTTCAGGCACAAGAAGACAACAATCCAGAGTTAGATGATGTTATGGAAGACAACAATAGGGATGGTATAGAAAATGATGATCCAAATACATCTGGTAACAATATAGATGGTCTACAGTCAAATTTCAATGATGATGAAGATGACGTAGGTCAAGATGAGGATGATGATAATATTAAATACTTGAAAGAACATATGAACATTGACAATGATACAGTTGATGACATTGTAGCAAACAATAATGTTAATGACCAAGACTTCTAAATTTTCAGAATTATTTGCAATCCATGTTTAAAAAAGGATAATTCTTAAGGCCTAAACTTTGTAATGCTTAAGTAATATTATTTGTGTCGATACAAATTACCTATTGCAATATCCTTAAATTGTTCAATCTTTGGTATGAATTGTTGGAAGAAAAAATTAGGATTACTTGGATGCTTCTTCCATTCATTTTGTATCAACATATGTTCATGAAGACACAAAAGTTAAAATATTAATGCACGTAACTCACAAATATTTAAATAAGCAACTTTGTTAACTTTATTATTTTTAAATAGTTTCCATTTTTATGTTGAACATAATTTTGAACATGTAACTGAAAACATCCATAGTAAATTCTTTCTTAAATCAGCACATTCATTCACATAAGCACAGTATTGAGGCTCAATAATTGATATTCATTCAAATATAAGAAGAAATAAGTATGGTAAACATAAGAAAAATATAGAATGATAACACAGTCATGTAGTTACACCGGTTCTTTGTCATAGGTAGTCTTCTTAATAAATCCATGTTAATGATTCCCAAGGTGGTGTCAAAACTAAGAGGGATGTAGAGTCCAATCTTCATATTTCCAATATTTTGCAATGCTACAAAGAATGAGAGACTTGATGTGGTTCTTAATTTGCACATATGTGAGGCCACTAGAAGTGTTGTTCAAGTATTTCTAGTGTTTTAGTAATGTTGAAGTGTTGAGTTATTTTGGCATAGTATGCTTCCTAGATGAGTCTCTAGTGTGGTGTGGTGTCTAAAACATAGAGATACTTGAGCTTGTAGAGAAG
Organism: Cunninghamia lanceolata; assembly: GCA_027924645.1. NCBI lineage: Eukaryota > Viridiplantae > Streptophyta > Pinopsida > Cupressales > Cupressaceae > Cunninghamia > Cunninghamia lanceolata. Next base: position 10,272,076 of record BSBN01000523.1, read on the forward strand.
CTTGTTAGACATGTAAAATTCACCAACCTATTTGCCTTGTAAGAGCTTGGTGTAGTTCTATGCAAAGTACAAGTCTGGTGGGTAGAGAGGTTCCCGGTCAAAGAAGTTGTGACCACATGAGTCCAACATTGTTGTGAGTTCATGAACTAGCTATTAGCTTAGGTAGTCAAATACCTTTTTGTCTTTTCCCTTCTTGTGATTGCAGATAACTAGATGGAATTGTTGTAGACATGTCATCCATTTCATGTGGTGTACATTTTCCAATTTGTTCTAAGTTTACAAGAATTGGAGTGGCTTGTGATCAAAGTGGATGATTGGAGCTCCTTTCCCAAGATGTAGTGAGATCATTGCTTGATGGCTTACATGATGGTATACAACTCCTTTACATGGGTGGAATAGCATTGAACTGTGTCATTTAAAAGTCATAGAGTGGTACAAAAATCTCTAACTACATATTTCCTCTCAGATGATTCCAAACCTATGACATTCCAACTCAAACATCTCCAACAATCTGTTAGGTCACAAAAACATAGGTTATTAACCCTAAGAGGTTACCAAGCTCTCTTGACATTTTTGGCTAACAACACGGGGTAGATATGGCTAAACCCTATTCACTTTAGGCTCCGCTAGACCTAGGTCAGTGTACCTTGAAATATATTGTAGATTTTTGTGTAACCTTCACAGTGGCAAATGACTGTGAAGTATATGTAAGGGTTGGATTGTATTTCTAAGGTTAAGGTTTCCAAATATGAATAGGGTATGAAGATTAATAGTAAATTGGACCAGTGCTTTATCTATTGGGTAAAGAAATCAGGAGTCAATGTTGTAATGGATCTAAATTGACTTAACTTAGATTGTTAGGCACTTATGTAAATTTGTATCTTGTGCAGATGTGTAAGAATGTTGAGGTACAAGATTCTTCTTATAAACCCCAATGATATTTTCTCAAATTGCTATGACCTAGAAAAAGGATTTTAATTCTAACAGGAAGGAAACCAACTAGAATAGATTGTTCAAAGGATTTTAACCTTGGGCAGAGACCAATAAACACTGACTACTCAGCCAGATTTAAATCAACTTCCTTAGAAACCAATCACACAAATCATATAGTAATAGCAAATGTATACTGAAAAATTAATGATATCCTTGATATAAACTTAACCAACTTGACAAACCACTTTGGAGACAATCATGCAACTCATAAATATTAACATCAACACAACAATTGAACATCAATTTTGGATCCACCAACTAACTCTAATTCTTTTTATTAATTTAGCAATTCATACTAGTTTGAAAACATAGATGGATGGAAATGGATTCTTCGAATATTGCTTTTATATTAAATATATGTCTCTGAAATAGATTGGATGATCACCTTCATAGTAGCCTTGGTATCCTATTTTATAGGATGCAAACAAGCTTTAGGACCGAAACATTGTACCTTTTCATAATAATATCTTTTGGTAACTAATGCATAATTAAGAAACATAAATGAAGATAAAAGCATATGCAACGATCTAATTCTGGCTCCATTAATCTCCATAGAGTGACCCATGACTCAATTGCCTGGCAAGGTCATCCTCATCTCCATAATATAGATTGATACACCTACATTGCTTGACAAAATTATACTACTTTTGTTTCATCATAGCGCTCTAGATACAAATAGATTTATTTGATCAATATGGTTGATGTACCCTTGATCATCACATGAATCAATCTCAAGTAAATTGTTCATCATTGTTTCTAGAGTAAATATCTTTCCCAGACATGTATAAGTATTCTCTATCATCCTTTCCTCATTATTTACATTTTCAAGTAGTGGTGGCAGTAACTGACCCAGTTCATTCCTCCAAGTGTCCTTGTCTTTTAGGTTGCCCTCATCATTGAAGAAGTTGGGAAATGCCAAATCAATATGTTGATCAAAATCTTTCAAATTTGCTATCAGTATACCATTAAATCTCTCATGTTCTTTCATCAAATCATTATATCATTTGAGCACTTGTTCCCTAGTGCTAGATTTAGCATTCAACCCTTCCTTTGTTTCCAACATTCTGAGGTGTAGCCTTTTATGCTCTTGGTATAATTGATGTGTTCTATTGTGTAAATCCCAAACCTTGTCACTATTTTTCATCATGTGGCCAAACCTTCTTTGAATCAATTCAGAGGCCATACTATGTTTGATAGTTTTCAATTTAGTTTCTAGTTGCTCACTTTTCTTTTGATTCTTTTCTGCCTTATACTTCTAATAATTCACATCTGCCAAGGCCTCTATTACCCTTTGATCACCTTCTAGGTATGGTGAGTAGCTCCTGGGTGAAGGCGACTTGTCTTTGTGGAAATCAATCTCTTGTCTCATAATAACATTTTATTTCTTATATATATTATTATATTTGATTAATTTCTCATTTTGTGCTTTCCTAAACCTTTCAACATTAACATTTAAATCAGCAGTGTCCATAGGATTTGTATCCTCAATCCTTTGTATCAACAGGTGACCAAAAGCTTTATTAGGATCATCAATGATATGAGGTCTCTTATTTGGAGGATACAATGCCCATATAAGAAATGCTCTTTTATCAGGGTCATACCTTGATCCTCTTTTGATATCATCCATTGCCTCTATGCTGAGTTTCAACTTCTTATCTTGATTTCTATTGAAAGTATCAAATACAATGGCCAAAGTCATGTCCCATCTAGGAGTCAAATTCACACCTGCTTCTTGTAACAAGGTCCTTCCCCTTTTTGGAGTCATTATCTCTAATTCATTGTTGACCTCCTTCTAAAGCTCAGATAACACCTCATCCTGTATGTCAAGAGTGATATATTTCATTCTCTTCCTAGCTTGTTTGCCCTTGTATTCATATAAGAAGGCTTTAAACTTAGGTGTTTTGATGAAATCATCATCTGATATGAATTTACTATTGGCTAGGTGCCTCATGTCTTCTGATAGATCATTTGGTGCTTCCATAGTGATAGCTTCTCTATCTTCAGGCAGTTCATACCCCTCAATGGTTGGGTCATAACTTTGCACACCTTCTTCAAACTCTACCTCTCTTTCTGCAATGTTTGCGTCTGCAGAGAAACTTATATCCGGTGTGGGTTAAGGTGACAAGTGACCCAGGGGTACTTCATACTCAGCCTGTGCATCTTTAAGCTATTTTCCTTTTTTGTTAAATACATGAAGGGGAACATTCTTGATCAGTTCTAGTGCATGTGTAATCATAGTGTCCAGTATTTTGATAGGATCATCAATATCCTAGAAAACTCTGGTGTAGGTGAAAACAATTTCTGATTAAATCTTCATCAACAAATAGGACATGATGATATCCCTTTAACTTCTGCTTTGTTTTTACACTATTTATGAGGTGTTCTGGATCAAAATTTCCTCTTGCATTTCCAAAAGGTAATCTGAATTGTTCTAATTTACTATCAATTAATTGATAACCTTTGTCAGAAAGTACTATAAAATCTCCAAAGCATAAAGTCCCAGGCATAAATGACTATTTATTGTGATTCTTGAGATGCATGAAGTCTGAGGAAGCCAATTGCCTAACAATTTCTAAGCATGCAACTTGATCTAGGCATGTCTTTGGTAGCAGGAAGGGTGGCCCTTCATATCTGAATACTCTTATCATAGTGCAATCTCTGAAAACATACCAATCGCCCTAATTATGGCTAAAATTTCCCTCTTCATGTCTATCTTTTGGTCTCAAAAACTTCTATATTTCCAATGAAAAATTGTGGTTGCAAGGATGTCCAAACAGTTTGAATATTGGTTTCACAAAAAAATCTTCAAAGTATAAATAATGGGATTTGTCACATCTTCTATCCCAAATAGCAGTCCACATTTGCATATGTTTTATATCTCCATTGATGTCTAGGTCTCTTACCCTGAGATTTCTATCCCATAAGCCCATACATTGTCCTTCATATAATACCATATGCATAAATAAAGAATAATGTCTGAATTCACTTCCTCCATTCTTAATAGACATTAAATCATTTTTTATATTATATGTCAGGTGTTCAGTATAATCAAAATATTGCACATCATGACTTTGTATGTCTGCAACTAGGACCATGGGCGCAATTTCCATGAACATGGAGGCCTCTATTCCCAATATCTAACAGACAGAGTAATATGTGTTTTTGAAATAATCTTCAAACAATTTGGTTGAGTAGGGTGGATCTTCACCCTCTGTAAATACCCTAAGTTGGTTATTGTCACCGCGAGGCCTATGCAAGGGTAACTTCCATCTCTTATAATTGTTAATCATATTATGGTACTCAACCAACAAATCATTGATTATGAATTTCTTTTCTAAACTTGTGTCTAACTAAAACACTGTGGCTATATAGTCTCTGGTAATGGGGAAGAAACAAGTCCCATCGTTGAATTCAATATAACAAGTCTTAGGGTTGTATTTCTCTACAAGAAACTTCATCAACTGGACATTTACAAACACATTCAGGACTACCAATTTACCCAACTTTAGCCACCATGGGTTTGAAATAGGTTTATGCCTGTGCATTTTTTTGTAATGGGAGATAAAGAGATCATACCCTCTGACTGGTGTCCATATATCCCCAATATACCTGTATAAATCTTCAAATTTCTCAGCATGTGGGTTTAGTTGGGCATTTCTTCTGGATTTATGTCCTAACCCGGGACATTAGTCTAATAGATCCCAGTTTAGATGCCTATCCCCAATTTTTTGTCTTTTACTCTTTGGGTTCTGAATTGTTTCTTCCATATTCTATCACTATGTCTAGATTTCAACTCTGTGATTTATAAATGTAGACTAATCTATACAAGCACGTTCACAGTACTTACTTGACAAATCTCTCTGGTCCTAAATTGCTTATTCATCCATGCCCTGCACTTGTTCTTTGCAATGCCCTCTGAATTCCCATTCAACAATCTTAACTCTATGCAATCAATTGCATCTTTCTTGTGTTTCTCATATCATCGAAGGGAATTTAATTTTTTTCCAAAATAGAGCGTTAGATCGCCACCTTTATGTCTTGTCACTTTATTTCGAGGTGATGTGTTTTGCAATCTCATTTATTGTTCAAGATTTTGGTATAACCCTAACTAGCATTACTTCGATAATATGAGTCTCCTCGAACAAGAAATCACCCTTTTGATATTTTAATTTCTTTTCGTTGCCTTTTCAGAGAGACCCCCAAAACCCTCTCTTCGACATAGTAGAGTTTCTTTGAAATACCCTTTACATTATCTTTTCATCGGCGAGACCCCTTCTATCGGTGAGACTCTAAACCATATCACTTCAATATCCTAAATCCCTTAAGGGTTATCGATATTTTCATTTGATCGTCGTGACACGTTTTGGTATCATGATGAAGTGCCTTATCTGTTCAACTTTTGGGGTATCGATGAGACTACTGAATGACTCTTGCCGATATCCCCTGTCTCTTCGATTTGCTCATTACTTTAGGTTTTCATGTGATTTTCATTTTGTCTGTTTGTGCCTTCAAGTCATCGAAGAGACTATATATTGAGTCTCCCCGACGTAGTATCATCTTGTCAATGTTAGCTATAGTGATTTTTTCATCAAATATTTTACGGTTGAGGTATAGAATTTAGGGCTAATAAGGGAATGGTGATATTTTTTGGGTTCAAGTAGAATGTCTTATTAGGTATTATGGCGGGAATGGCAAAATTTTAAAGTCTAAAATTTTGATCCAACACAATCCATAGAGGGTTAGAGGTATAGCACTAAAGTCAACGCTAATTTAGACATTAAAGTCGATGCTAATTTGGGTGCTAAAGTCAACTCTAATTTAGGCACAATTTGGTGCCTAATTTAGTGCCTACTTGTTCTAATCGGGGCAAAAAATGCCAAAAAAAAGTGCCATCCCAATAAATAGCACCGACTTTTTCAAAAAATTGGAGAAAAAAACATTAAAATAGTGGGTGGAAGCAAAAAAAGTAGCTAATCACAGGGATTTGTTGTAGTGCACAGAATGCAAGAATAGGTCCTTGAAAGAGATGGCCAGTTGTATGATTCGCTCTAGGTCTATGGCACCTCAGTACTAGGTGGAGGCCATCAACTATGCATGTTATATCCAGAATCAGGTTCCTCACAAAGTTGTGAAAGGGGTAACTCCTTTCCAAGCTAGGACCAGTCAGAAACCCACAGTTAAGCACTTTTGAGTGTTTGGTTCTCCTGCATGGGCCCACATTCCAACAAAGAAACACAAGGCTATGGATCCATAGAGAAAGCCTTGTATATTTGTTGGGTACCTAGACAGTGTCAAGGGCTACAAGCTTCTCCATCCCACTACACATGAGCTATTCATTGAGAGGAGTATTCATTTTGAGGAGGAATCTTCCAGTTCTTCTCCTACCACTTCTCCATCAACAATCACAATGGAGACATTGCAACATGATGATAGTTCTTTAGAAGATCTTAATCCTCTTAATCCCGATGAGGAGTCTTCTTCCTCCACTTCAGATGGTGATAGTGATGATGAGGATCCACCCTCTCCTAGTCATCATTAAGAGGTTAATGATTCTCCTCCAGATTATCCTGCCATAGGGTCTCTTTGGGCTCATCAGACTTTGCAGTCAGTAGGTGTTTGGGTTGTGATCTTTTTGATACAAGAACATGGTCACAATTTCAGAAGGCTCTACATCTATTAGTTGCGTCAACTTCTGATCTAGAGACTTTTTGGGAAGCTTCTGGTGTCCCTGAGTGGGATGCATAAATGCATGAGAGTTCAATTCCTTGGAAAGGAATCATACATGGGATTTAGTCCCTCTTCCTAAGGGAAGAAAACTTTTTCGATGCAAGTGGATCTATTAGACAACATTTGCAGCAGATGGGTTGGTTGACAAGCATAAGGCTCACTTGGTTGCCAAAGGATTCTCCCAGGTGCTCGGGATTGACTACTCTGAGACTTTTGTGCCAATAGCCAAGATGAATTCCATATGACTTGTACTTGCTATAGCTATAGCCCATTGTTGGTAAGTTCATCAAATGGATGTGAAGAGTTCTTTTCTTCATGGTGACATTTAGGAGGAAATCTACATGGAGCAACCATAGGGGTTCATTCAAGATCCTTCACTTTTTTTCCATCTTTGAAAGTCTCTCTATGGCCTCAAACAGGATCCTCAAGCCTGGTATGCCAAGATGGACTCTTTACTTCTGTCAGTAGGGTTCACTTGATACCATTTTGATCCAAGTGCATACATTCTATAGGAGGATGATACTCTAACATTTCTGGTTCTTTATGTCGATGACTTGATCATAGGGATTCATTCATCCACCATCAAAGCAGTGAAAAATTCTCTACATGATTGATTTATGATGTAAGACTTGGGTCTTTTGCACTCTTCTTAGGGATTGAGATCACTCAATCATCTTCAGGTATCTTGATGGCACAACCCAAGTATGTAATTGATATGCTCTCCAGATTTTGCATGGCTGACTGTAAGCCTACACCGACTCCATTTCCGTTGGGGGTAAACTTGAGGCTAAGTGTTCTTCACCGTTGGTTTATGGCACTTTATACCAACATCTTGTTGGGAGTCTCATCTATCTGACTCACATGAGGCCTAACATTTCATATGTTGTGGGCATGGTCTCTCGATTTATGCAGGAGCCACATGAGTTAAATTGGAAAGATGATAAGTAGATTCTCCACTATGTTCAGGGCACCCATAGCTATGGGATCCATTGTGTAGCAAGCATGGATATTGACTTGGTGGGATACATAGATTCAGATTGGGTAAGCAATTCTCAGGATCACAAGTCTACTTCAAGGTATTGCTTCTCACTTGGTTCTAGTCTAGTTTGTTGGTCGAGCAAGAATAAGTCTACAATTTCTCTTTCATCTACAAAGGTTGAGTATTGAGGGGCAACTAATGCCACCACTAAGGCCATCTAGCTTTAGAATATTCTCACTGAGTTTGGCATTTCATTCAGAAAGCCCACAGTCATCTTCTGTAATAATTAGAGTGCAATACAAATCTCAAAGAATCTAGTCCATCACCAATGGATAGAACACATTGAGATACATATGCACTACATTCATGAGTTGATTCATGCAAACATGATCTCAAGTACATTCAAACATTGGAGCATATTGCAGACATCTTCACCAAACACTTCACTGAGAGCAAGTTCCTTCATCTGCGTGCTTTGCTCGGGTTGCAGCCACTGTCTACTTCAGGAGTGGCTTCTTAGTCCTTCGCTTCACTCTCTCTATTTTGAGGGGTGTTTTCTCTCTCTATTTAGGGGGGCTATTCCTTTGTGGGGGACTTCTTCTCTTTTGGGGGGAATTCTTTGTACATGGGTACCTCACTAGGCTTCACTTGTCGGGACCCATATCTTTTCACCCACCTAAGCTACACTTACTTGGGGGGGGGGGGTGTTAGTGTAGGTTTTTTATTTTCCTTGGGGATATTTATTTTTCCTATACATTATTAATCTTGCTTAGATTTATTAGATATGGTTAATATGAGGACACATGGTGAAATACATCAGCTACATGTGTCACTCTCTCCCACACATGGGTGGTTGAGTTACAAACCTTCTTTTGGCTTTTTGTGCCACCTCTCATAACCAATATTCTATCTTTACCTAAGTAGGTTATGGGGTAGTTGGGTTCTCACCCTCTTTTGGCTTTATGTACCACCTCCTTTTTATCTTAACTTGAGGAGGTTATGCCACATGTTTTATCATTTACCAAGTAGGTAAAACCTCCCACCTTTTATGGGTAGTAGGAGTTAATGCACCTCTTGTATGTATATGCCCTATTTTTGCTATATATACATCACTTTACTCTCACCTTCACTAGTTCAGTGAAATCTCTGTGAGGGTATCAAGAGTATTCTTAAATTCTCTTTCTTTGTCTCTATTTTTGTCTTTTTTTTAGATTCTATCTCCATTCTACTATTTTGATCTTCGATCATCTATTTACTGGAGTGCATATGATCTACGACCGACATTAGACCCTGGCTTGATTCTCACTTCTTGAAGAATCTAACACAATCAACAAAAATATTAGCAGGTTTTGAGTATATTATAACATATTTTAAATTGTATCATCCAAAGAATATAAAATTTAGAAAAACACCAAATTTCATAAATAGAAGAAACTAGCAGAAGTATTCTAAAATCAATCCTGGGTATTATCGTTTGGACTTCTTTTTTCTTGTTTTCTCCCAGGCTTCCTTCTTACTTCCATTTCCTTCATCCTACAACACCCAACTATCTAATTGTTGGATCCCTCCATATCTCTATGATGTTTCTTCCCTCTACAAACATCATTCCACACAAGTTTTTGAGGAATATTCCTAATGCAAGTTCTAATGTAGTTCAATGACCACCTTTAGATTTTGTTTTTTTTCCTTTACATTGGTAGAGAATGGGTATTCTATTTTCATAATGTTTCTCAAGAAGGTGAGAATAGTGATTTTGTGAACTCTTTCAAAAGGAAAAGAATGCATTGATTTTGAATATTGGGTGCATAGAAAAGAAGTCTTGGGTTTTATTTTTATGGCATTGAAAACATTGGAGATTTGTAGTGTGGATTAGACAATGAGAACAACTAAGCAATGGGAAGGATTGTGTGGTGAGAGTGAGATTTTCTTTGAGTGAATATATAAGAACATGAATTACAATAGGAAAGAGATTCGGTACAACAAACTACATGTGCTCTTTCACATTCGTATTCTATACACTCCATATCTTCCTTTCCCATGCACCGCCTTCTAGGATTTTGTTCACTCCACTACTGTGCTAATTTTTAGATTCCACTACCATGAATGAATAATTAAACTCAATTTTTCAATGCCCCTAAAATAATTAGTTCACTCCACTATGCATGTGACATAATAGCCCATTATCTCATGCACCAACTTCTACTAAATTTATTGAATTTTTTGTCTAGTTTTTATCTATCACTAAGAGAGAAGATTTAGTTCTGTAACTTCCCATAACTCCACTCTCTCTTTCCATTAAGAGGATATTAATATATGTATTAATAATAGACTAATCATAAAATTGATAATTAGTCATAATTGACAAGAACTTGACAACATAGCTATAAGGGTGAGTACATGATCATCGTAGGCCATACAATGGCAATAGGAAGAAAAACGTGTTTTACATTGCCAAAATCATGAAATGATCAAGTTTGAATTTTTTATGGGTTGGAGAGGATAGCTATTTTGGTTTGGAATACCAAATGAAAATGGATATACATTTAGATGGATATTTGTTTGGTGAAACCTAAAATGGATATCCATTTTGGAAAAAGATAAAAACAAAAAAGGGCCCATGTTTTGCAAAACCCACGAATTGCAAAATGAAGAGCTCTAGAAATAGATATCAGATAAGAAGGATGGATATTTGATTCAAGGAGGAGATGAATTGATGCAGGAGCATCCACAGTCAATGGCAATCTTGCATCAACAAAAATATTTTAATTTTTGTTTGTTTGTTTTCAATAAGGTTTGTGGGCTTTGGAAAATAATATTTAAATTTGCAACAAATGTGTTTTCTTTGGGCATTTTAATAAATGTAATTTTGAACAAAAATATCCTGGTAATTTGTAAATTCCTCCATTAGTGGGGAGAATCTTTCCTAGGCATCCACTTGGAGATATGCATTAATTTGTATTTTGGTGGGGCTAATTTGGTGGAAGATTCCATCATAAGTGGGTCAACAACTCCTATTTTTATTTCCAAAATTGTAACCTCCAAGAAGGGTGTGGATTTCCATGAGGTGGTTCCATTTGATAGTTTTAGTGAAACCATGGGAAATTTTAATGAACTCATGTGGGCCACAAGCATTGCATGTTGTTGCATGTTTGGGTCGTAATCATGAAACCCAGTCTTGATAAAATGGCATACATTTCTCATTTTGTTATCAAAATGAGAAATTTAAAATATTATAGAAAGATGAGAAGGAGGTGCACGAAACCCAAAACCATTTTAGAGGATTCGTAAAAATGAGCGAGCAGTGATAGGAAGAAGTGACAGGTTTTCCTTAGAGCTAGGAAGAAGAAAATTGCTACAGACCTAGATGTTAGGGAATGAGTCCAAAATGTGGAGAAACTAATTTATTGTAGGTGTTGGATGTGTAATTCTTAGAATCTCATAAGCTTTCTTATTTTGTTTAATGCATTTTTAGATTCAATAAAATATAAGTTGCAGAATTCTCTTCATATTTCTATTGTAATATTTTAGTTTCAGCCTTCTTGCATAGGCTTGTGTCAGTGTTGTGTTGCAGATTCAAAAGGGAGCATATCCCTTTGCATCAGTGGTATCAGAGTAGGTTGTTCTTGAGTGTGCAAGAAAAAGTGTCGATGTGAGGTAGTTTGCACTAGGACCTGAGGGTTGGATTGTGTGAGAGATTTGTTGCATGTGTATATACAACTTGCAAGAAAAACCTATTTAGAGGGTTTTGAAAACCTGTGTTTTGAGGCTTTGTGAAGCCTTGAGTATGGAAAAGAGAATGAGAAAAAGGACTTTTATTATTGGATAGATTCTGACAATTCCTAGACTTGAGGAAATTAGAGAAAGATTTAGGAAGGATAGGCTGTGAGAATTTAGGGAATTAAAGCAACAAGTGGAAGAAATTGCAGCAGAGTTGGAAAGGAGAAGAGTACTTCATCATAAAAGAGGTGATAATTTTGTTTATCTTTCTAATGATATTTTGAATGTAGGAAAGAAAGAAAATGAAGTAGAGTGTCATGCATGTGACACTGAGGAAGAAGAAGAAGATGAGTGGGAAGAAGTTTTTGAATCTAAAGCTAAGGCATGTCTTTTGGAAGGCATGGAAGCAGTGATGAAGAAGGTTGCAATAGTTGAAGAGGATAAAGATGTTGCAGTTGAGAATGAAGATAAGAATGGAGATGAAGAGAAAGAGGTAATAAATTTGAGTATTGCTGATTTGAGTAGTGCAAAAGAAGTTGAGATGATAGAATTTAAGGGTCCTATATTTGATGAAGAATTTGGTGAAGATGAAGAAGATCTCCTACTCAAAGAGGAGATGAGAAAGATTGACATATTATTTGAAGGGAAAGAGTCAGATGAATGTGATAAGGAGATAGAGAAGATGGAGATGGGAGAAGAAAGGTCCAATGATTATGCTAATATTGTTTTGTTTACAAGTAAAAGAGAAGGTGTAGCAGAATTTCAAGTAGGTGACATTGAAGATTATATCCTCATGTAAGAGGATGAGGTAAATGAAAATATTGTAGCAGTTGAAAAAGAATGGCTTGCATTGACTACAAATGGAGGTGAAAAGGAAGTTGTAGCAAATGAGGTAATGCCTTATTTTCTTGAATTTTATCAAAATGAAAGTAATGTTGTTTTGAATGTTGTAGAGATGAATGAGATGTATGAAGATGAAAAGGTGAATGCATATTGGTGGAGGTGGTCAAATTGTTGTAGTGGGTTTAGTCCCATGAGGGTGAAGGAGAGAAGAAGATACATTAGGTGGAGGAGGATGTAGAGTGTTCTAGGTAGATGCTAGAAAAAGAGGAAAAAGAGATATCAATTTTTTTGTGCACATATTTGTGAGTGCATGCTCACAAACTTCTTACCCTGGGTGTCTGATGTAGCAATATCCACAGTCAATGGAAATCTTGCATCACTAAAAATATTTTAATTTCTGTTTGTTTGTTTTCAATAAGGTTTATGGGCTTTGAAAAATAATATTTAAATTTGCAACAAATGTATTTTCTTGGGGTATATTAATAAATGTAATTTTGAAGAAAAATGTCTCGATAATTTGTAAATTCCTCCATTAGTGGAGAGAATCTTTCCTAGGCATCCACTTGGAGATATGTATTAATTTTTATTTTGGTGGGGCTAATTCGGTGGAAGATTTCGTCATAAGTGGGTCAACAACTCCTATTTTTATTTCTAAAATTGTAACCTCCAAGAAGGGTGTAGATTTCCAAGAGGTGGTTCCAGTTGATGGTTTTAGTGAAACCATGGGAAATTTTAATGAAACCATGTGGGCCACAAGCATTGCATGTTGTTGCATGTCTGGGTTATAATTATGAAACCTAGTCTTGGTAAACTGAGCATAACATTTTCATTTATTATTTAAATAAAGAAGTTAAAAATTTTCTGAAAAGATGGGAAGGAGAAGCACAAAACCCAGAAACTATTTTAGAGAATTCATAAAAATAAGGGAGTAGTGATATGAAGAAGTGACAAGTTTTTCTTAGAATTGGGAAGAAGAAAATTACTACAAACTCCAGATGTTGGGGAATGAGTCTAGAATGTGGAGAAACTAATTTGTTGCAGGTGTTGGATGTGTAATTCTCAAAATCTCATAAGCTTCCTTATTTTATAATACATTTTCAGATTCAATAAAATATAAGATGCAGATTTCTCTTCATATTTCTACTATAATATTTATTTTCATCCTTCTTGCATAGGCTTGTGTCAGTGTTGTGTTGCAGATTTAAAAGGGAGAGTATCCCTTTGCATCACAATTTCAAAGAGGTAAGGTCTCATTCTTCTCTTTTTTGATTTTTTTTAAATCAAATGAATTTTTTTATTTTACATCCTAAATTGGTATGTTTTAAATTTTAAATAGTTAAAATGGATGAAGAGCATCAAAACCCAAACCCTCCCCCACCAAACCCTCCAACAATCCAAGACAAAATTGAAATAAATATTGATGAAACAAGTAGGATTATAGAAATTTATCACCACCAGCCTTGATTATCTTCAATGACATCAAACTTAGAGGGGATTATTACTGATGTTCGGACCCTCACAAGCCAACATGAATCATTTAAGCAATGTCGAGAAACAAAGAAGGTATAATATGATAATGGTTTATCATATGACCAAATGAAAGAGTTAGACATTATCAAAACTATGTTAGCCTAATATTTTGTCATTTCTAAAATTGGATTGCATCTTGATGTTCGTAAGCCTAAATATTCAATCAGATAGTGTACACACCAAGGTATTACTCAAAATTTTTGGGATTATTGATGGATGGTTTTTGATAAACTAGCCAACAATAATTTTGATGTACCTTTATATTTCCTTCATAAACTATATGCAAAGTTTGTAATGGATCACCATGTGAATTATTTTAATTTTAGAGAGTTCCAGGGAGTAGCTAAGGGAATACCTCAAGATAGACCTGAGGCAATGAGACAAGTGCAAGGTAATTTTATCCCCCATCCTACTATCCCTTCTCCACCTCCAATTCAACACCCAGACATTATTTCAAATGCAACACAGTAGTGTCTCATTGCCATACACTCTTTGACTAAGCACTTGATTACACAAACCTCTCAACTTGCATAGCCACATGATATTAGCAGTCATATTGGATCACTTGATATTACTAGACCCTCCTCATCCACACATGTTTTTGTGCCTCATCATTGCATTTTTGTAATTAGTTGTGCTTAGGTCCTCTCAAGGAGAGTGTATGCTCAAAATTGTGACGTTAGTTGCCTGGGTCTATCGAGTCAAATTTGGGTGAACACATAGACCCTTCCCTCCTTTCCATAGGGTGAACCACCATGTCACTCTCTCTCATGGAAGTAGCTAGTCGAGAGGAGGTGAGACACAGGGGTGGTCTAGCTCATTGGAGAACTAGACTTTGTAGAGAGGGGTCAGTACGTCTTGGGGCCTATGTTGTTGTGCGCTTGTGTGGATATGGTTTTATGTGACCGTGGTTGTAGAGATAACTATATAACCCAAAGGGTCACTAGTCACTCTTCTTCTATTGGGGTTTCTGATATTCCACCTTTGTGTGGGTAAGCTATTATTCTCATTGATGTCTTGATCACATTGGAGTTGTCTTTCAAATTGTTGTATGACTACTTGTTGTACTAAGAGTTGTCTAAATGCTTCTTGTTGTTGGATGACTAGTGGGTCCGGTTGCAGTCTTGGGTGGAATTCCTCTATCTCATCGAGGATTGCCCTCACCCACTCACCTCTTAATCCAGGGCACATTCATGAGTCGAGATAAGACATAGGAAATTGTGAGCTAACCTAGACTTAGGGTTTGACTTTAGGGTTTGTTTTGACCTAAGGTTTGATTATGTGTTGATTTCATTTGACCTTGTGAAAGAATCAAGGGTTTTGACCAATGTTTGACTATGGTTGACCTTGTGATAGAATCAAAGGTTTGCGATCTTTCTAAATCTCTAATGTTTTTGTTCTTTTTTTGGGTTTTTATAAATGCAAGCCTAAATGAATGCAATACTTCTTTTTGTGCATTTTTTAATATTTTTGGAATTGAAGATGTTTTTTTTTTCTAATCTAGGAATTGAAAGATGTATGCAAGCTATAATAAATTTACCTAATGCAATGTAAACTATGTTTTTGGGGTTTTCTGAATATTTGAAATAAATTAATCTAAGAAAAGGGGATTTTTTTTTAAATGAATTAATCTATGAACTTTGTAAGCAAACTACTCTAAGAATGCAATATATATCTATCCTATTAGGGAAAAACAACAAGATTACTGATTCCAAGAGAAATTTTGGTGATTTAGTTACTACAAATTGAAAGAAAGCATAAAGGAACCTAGAGATGCATGAGCCTCCACTACCCTCAGAAATCCTTATGATGGCAACCTCATATCCTCTTGCAGTAGTAGGGAATCCTCTTGGCAACAAGACGACAATGGAACCAAAAGAAGCTTTTGAAGCTTTGCAAAAAGACCTCAATGAGAGATTTGTTGAGCACTATGGCTTGATATGAGTAGTGTATGGATGCATGATGAGTTTTATGTGAAAGATAGATGAAGCAATGAACAAAACAAAAGGCACCTATGTCTTGTATGAGCATGAGAATGTTGATTGTGGAGAGCAATAACTTGCAAGAGTTGCATGCACAAATGAAATTGCCTCCTTAGAAATACCTTGAAGCTATGCAATAATGAATGCTTTGAACCTTTGAAGAACTAAAGAGAGAAATGAAGAAAGAGGCTCAAAGGCCTATAAAGAAGCTTGAAAAAGCTTGTGAAGATGAGAAGAGTATTCTCCAACTTGCTCAACTTAGAAAATAATGAAAAGGTGAGGGGTCTTTATATGTTTGAATAAGGGATGAGAGGTGAAGAAGAAGGAGAGTTAACTCAATTTGATTGGAGTGTTAACACAGAGGATTCAAGAGTGATTTAGGATAAAATTGGAGTGATCTACCCAACAAAATATTATCACTCAAGAAAAAGTGAAAAAGGAGTGCATGGGAATGCATGAAAAATGCATGAGTTGTTAATTTAAGATGAAATAAAGCTAATTATGCAAGTGTGGGTGCATGAATAGTTAACTCTATAATAGGCTCAAAAATACATGCAAATAGGAAGAAAGACAAGAAATAATAGAGCTTTTTCAAGTTAGAAACTTGAGTTTTCCTGCAGTTGGAAACATGACAGGGTCACCCAAGGGTCATCCCTTTCACTAGTTAGGTCACTCGGGGGGCGACCCTAAGTCACCTAGGGGCGATCCATGGGTGACCCACAGAGGAGGGCACCCGGGTTGATATGCATGATGGGAGATGAAAGAGGAGAAGAAGAGAAGGGGATCTACCTCTAGAAACATGTCAGTCATGTGTGAAAATCCAAATCTCCACTTACAATGTAGGATCTCCCACGGGGAGATCTGGAAATAATAGGGGGAGATTTGGATTGGTTGAGTGAAACTAAAAATTGAAAGTTGGAGATGGCTAGGGGGACCTCTAGAAGGCTTCTAGGGGTGGAGAAGATGAAAAACACTAAGGAGAGGTGAAAACTCACCTACAAGATGCATACAAGGCTTAGGAATAGGGTCACAAGCTCAGAAAATGCAAATCAACAAGTGTTGAAAAATGTCAAAAAAATGTCGACAACAGAGAGAGAGAAAGGGGGGAACAACACAAGATAAAAGAATGGACATGTCACCAAGAGCATTACTACTAAGAGGATGCTATTTCATGCTCACATGTACGTGACAAGGATCATATATCATTATAGGGGCCCTTGTGGAGGTTGTGTGCGAGTTTAGTGCTTATAGAGAGTATGAGCCACCCCTTAACACTTCAGAGTATGATTTCCCTCATAAATCACTTTCATGAGTTGAGGCAGTGGGGTCCAAAACTCAAGCTTAGGGGTCGGGGACAAGAGCACAAGCGCAAGCATCAAGGGGTAGGGAAGGAGACGAGCAAGGCCAATCTTTTTAGAGGTAAAATTTAAAGTTAAATTTCATGGGGTATTCCATTGAATATAATATAAATAAAGATTAGTACTAATGTATCTAAGTGGGATAACAGTTGATGATAGAGGAGAAGTTGACAAAAGTTCATCATGGAACTCTTTCTGTCATCCAATTTGGCCTAGACTTGCTAGTATAAATTTTTCTACACATATAATTTTTTTATTGTATGCATTTAATTTTTTATGAGTAATTATATATTAATTTATATCTTGATGTTACTTTACTTTTACAGTCTATCCAAAATGTGAATGATGTGGCATCTTTGCCAATATTCTTTAGTCAAACTCCTGATCGACCCAAGGGACCATCATTTGCCGAAAGGCTTTCATAATGCTAACAAAGGGTGGAGGTAATTCAATTGAACTGTACTTTAATTGATAATTTAGAAAACTTAAATATTTGATTATAATCATTTAGATAAATAATAAAATAGAGAACCATGGTGTTTGTTACATGTTTGATCATATAAAATAATGGTTAAAAGAATGAAAATGAGAAAGAAAGAAAGAAACATGTATTATCCATTATTCATAATATTGATTTGAGCTTTTTTTTTTTTGCTTCATAAGAGAGTCTATTGTATTATATTATATTTAAAAAGTATACATTTCTAATTTTTGGCTCTCAGGCAGACTATTTTTATGTTGTATCTATAGGCATGAATTGCCAATACTGTCTTCCCGACCCAACCCTAAGTCCATCTATGTATCTTCTTAAAAATGACCACGTAGGGTCTATAGCATAATGCCAAAAAAGGCCACGCGGGGCTAGCATAAATTGCAATATAATATTCTGCTATAGAGAATACTATCCTAAAACTCTAAGTTGTATCCATATTAAAACCCTATCCCTATAATTAACCACTGAAGAGATTACAATAAAGACAACACCTATACAGAGAAAGTTGTAAATCAGACATCACCATAGTTATGCAGATACTAGTTTAATTCCACCACCCACTCGAAGCCCTCTGTCAGTTCCAACTGTAGCATCTTCCTTAGAAAGTTGACCCCCACCCTTGCTTGTTCACGATGCATAATCAAATCCACACCTATGACATCCAAAATAAAAGGGTAGTATTTTACCACCTCACCTGGTATATGCAGAAGTGCCATGTCCTTCAGCTGAGGTAACCCTACCCCAAAACTTGTAGCTGCCAAAGTCTTCTTGAGGCCCCTAACAAGTCTACAATAATCATTCTACAAGAAATTGTTTCTACCTCTGCTTTAGCAATGTTTAAATCTAATAGAGAGGCTACAAACCTAAAGGTGATGTCTGTATCCACCCTATATCACTCACCTTCCTCCATGAAAGATTTCCCCAAAATCACCTTTATCACCCCCACCATAAGAGGGTTGTTTTGCAAAAGAATCCTTCTAAGTCGTTGCTCTGCGACCTTCTTGAGGAAGGCCATTTGACTTTTCTCACTCACTAGGCGAATTGGAGTGTCCATCCCACCACATATTACACTATCAGCCCAAAAATAAATGACAATTTTTTTTTTGTCATATCCAGGTTTGCAATGGTGAAATCCTTTACTCCTCCTAGTTTTAATAGGATTCATGTTTCTAAATTGAGAGCTTGGCCAACTTTGAAGAATGATGAAATTGTCCAATCACTTTGCCAATAAAGCCTATCCAATCTTTCAAGTGAATTAGAAACTCTCTCGAACAACCTCCTTCCTTAATTACCACTCGTGTGAAAAACAAATCTATCCCTTCAGCTTATACCAATGCACCTAGAGGTAATTATTAATCCATGGTGGAGTTTAACACTATTTTTGATTCACAAAATCATTATGTGAGCACACCTAAGTCCCAACTTATCATTCTTAGTTATTCCAATCGAACTCCTCCACTTTAGCGTTGAAGTCCAATCTAAGTTTGATTTAATTTTCAAAGCAACAATGTGAAAATTTTCTATGTTTAGCCATCTTTGCTCTAGCACTTGTGTTTATCTCTCTTTTAACTCTCTTTTAATTCTGTCCCTTCTGCTCCCAAGTTGGCTAGAACATCTGCTTCTCTATTGCCTTCCCCATAAGTGTGATTAACCATATAATTCTTGAATTCTTCCAAGTTCTTGAGGGCTACATCCAATAGTCTCTTAATTTTCCAATTATGTATTTTGCCTGATCTGATTGCATTTATAACCAAAGAGGATTCTCCTTCTATGATGACTTGATCTATTCTCAATTCCAAACAAAATTGAATCCCATGTAAAAGATCCATGAATTTAGCCTCATTATTTGTGCCCTCAAGGAGAGCCTTAGCTATTTTGCCTTTGACTTTACCATCCCAATCCCTTATCATACTACCTACTCTAGAGGGGTCAAGATTGCCCTTTGATGTCCCATCAAAGTTTAACTTAAACCATTCATACTCTGGGGCCTTCCACACTATATTTTTCCTTTCTTCCTTAGTTTTATTACCCCCTGCTCCCATGAAAGAGGGGACTTTTAATCCATACCAGAATTTTCTCATTAGAGAATCCCAATTAGTGAAGTTGGTATTTTAGGGCAATGGGCCAAATTTCTATTGTTGACAACTTCCACTATGGCTCCTTCTATCTTGTTTTGCAATGAATAAGTTGACATTTCTTTATCTTGGAAGATCCTTCTGTTTCTCTCTTTCCATATTTCCCATATCAATATGGAGGGACAAACTATCCATAGTATATAATAGAGAGATGATTTGTTAAGGTGGGGCCAGGATTGAAACAGACTAAGTATGTCTTCTAGTAGAGCACTTTGTGAAGCTACCTTTGCACATAGCCATTGCCAACATTCTTGTGAGTATGGGTAGTTAAGTAGCAAGTGGTTCCCTATTTCCTCTGCTCCTTTGCATAAAATGCATCTTGAAGGGCCTGGAAACCCCATCTTCTGAAATATGTCTGCTATCAAAATTCTTTTTTGTATTGTTTCCCAAGTAAAGGTCCCTACCTTTGATATACAATTCTTGTTCCAACATACATTTCCTAAAATTTGTAGAGGAGATGTATCAGCTCTTGTCAAATCTCTATACCCATCTTTAAATGTGTATTACCCACTTTTGGCTCCATTCCATATAAGAATTTCACAACCCTCCCTCACAAAGATTTTCCTTTCTTTCATAGCTACTTCAAAATCCTTTACTTCCTATTTAGATAGTCCTAGGCCTCTAACATATTTCCACTTCCACTTTAATAGACCCCTGGATGGATTTTCATTCAATTAGTCCCTTACACTAGATCCCCAACAAAGTTTTTTTATTTCCCTTACATGGTCCAATCCTCCTCTCTTGTCTAGACTTGGGAGGTCTCCCCAGGAGTCTTCCCAAAACAAAGCTTTTCTGAAATCTTTTATATCCCAAGTTAATTGATTAGATATTAGGTCTCTACCACTCCTCAAGAAATTCTAGATTCATGATCCAGAAGGAAGAGCCCTAGCTCTGAATATACTCAACTCACCATTGCCTAAATATTTTTCTTTGATTATTTTGACCCATTTTAATTTCTGATTTGCATAAATTTTCCACACCAACTTTGCTCCAAGAGCCTTATTTTGGTGCAACAGGTTCTTGATTCCCACTCCATCTGATTGTTTGGATTTACGTACTTTATCCCATCTAATGAGGGGATGCTTATTCTATTCACTATTGCCCTGCCAAAAGAATCTTCTTATTTTTTGATTAATCTTATTGCTTACCTCCATAGGTAGGGGCAAACAAGACATCATAAAGATGGTTATGGCAGTTATCACTACTTTTATCATTGTTATTCTTCCTGTCGAAGAAAGCCAATGACCTTTCCATGATGCCATCTTGTTTTCTAGTTTTAAAATTAGTGAATCCCATAACTTGCCTGAATGTAATCCTTTTTCTAGAGGAAGGCCCAAATACCTACAAGGTAATTTCCCCATCTTGAATTTTAGAACCCTTAAGATCTAATTTTCTACTCTTTGATTTGTGTTGAAGAAAAACACCTCTGATTTATCTTTGTTGACTTCTTGTCCTAAAGCTGAAGAGTAGTCCTCCAAGATCTTCTTGAACAATCTTACCTCCCTAACTTGAGCCACCCTAAACAACATTGTTACTTGAATCCTTTTACTTATCCCTCCAAAGTAGGCCTATGAATGGATCTCCCAAGTGCTTCCACCATCATTATGAATAAGAAAGGAGAGAGAGGACCCCCATGTCTCAATCCTCTAGAAGCAAAAAAAAACCCTTTGGATAGCCATTAATTAGTACTAAAAATCTTGGACTGGCCACATAGTTGAAAACCTAGTCCAACTAGCCTTTGTTGAAGCCAAAGGCCTCCAAAACTTTGAACAAAAATCTCCATTCCACTTTGTCATAAACATTTTTTATATCTAGTTTTATCAACATATTCTATTTTTTCAACTTCTGTGTACAATGGATTGCTTCTTGGGCTATCATTACCCCATCCAGTATTGACCTACCTGGCACAAATCCTGGTTGCTCTTCCGAAATCAATTCTGGAAGAATCTTTTTTATCCTATTTGCAATGGCTTTAGGCTGAATTTTGTAGATAATATTACACAAGGCAGTGGGTCTACATTCATATAAGGTGTTAGGCTTGTCATTTTTGGGGACGAGTGCTATAAATGTATTATTTATTTCATTTAGAACTTTCCCAGAGCTTCTAGAGTCCTATATTGCCTTTGTTACCTCCCTTCCCACAATATCCCAGCATTTCTGATAGAACAAAGATTGAAATCTATCAGACCCAGGGGCCTTATCTGGATGTAGCTGAAACAGTGCTTCCTTTATTTCTGCCTCTAAGAAACTTCCATGGACATCTTATTTTGTCCTTTTGAAACTAGTTTGGGAATGTTTGCTACAATTTGTTGTTGTTCTTGCCTCCTTGAACCTTCCTAGTTATTAAGCAAATTCTAAAAGTAGCTGATAGTTTCTACTATGTTGTCTTCCATCTTTTCTAAGCATTTGCCATCTGATGACTAAATTCTTGTGATCCTGTTCACTTCCCTTCTAGCCTTTGTCACATTGTGAAAATACTTGGTGTTTTGATCCCCTTCTTTTATTCACATTTCCTGGGATTTTTGTTTCCAAAATATCTCCTCCTTTGCTAACAAATCCTCTTGCTGATCAACAATTATTTTTCTTTTAAGTATCTTGTTTCATCCATCCCATTTTTTAACACATGCTCATTTAGCTCTGTCAGCGACGATGCCATGCTCTTTTTTTATTCAAAAATGTTTTTGAAGTTGTTTTTATTCCATACTTTTAGTTGTTTTTTAACTACTTTCAATTTTGTCATTATGATGAATATTTTAGACCCATCCACATGCACTTCATTCCACCATTTTTTAATTAGATCTAGCAAACTCTCATCCTTGAACCACATTTTTTCAAATTTGAAGGGGCATCTTATTGGCTTCTTTTCCCCTTGGATGTCTAGCTGAACTGGGAAATGGTCTGAGCCAGAGATCAGAAAAATGTTACTCTCCAAAGTAAAGGGGAAGGATCCTAAGTCTCCTTTGAATAGAAATCTATCTAACTTTTCTACAATGCTAATGTAGCTTATTCTCTTGTTTTTCCATGTCTATATGCCATTACTCATTTGAATTTCCATAAATGAGTTTCTTTCCACAAAGCTTTCAAAGTCCAGTTGAGATTGTGGCATTCTTTTTACCCCTCCCCTTTTGTCAGTGGATCTTCACCCCCTACTATATAAAATTCTAAATCTATACTATTGCATATGCACTCTAAATCCCCCCATAGTTCCCTTTTTTGAATGCAAGAAGAGGGACCATAAACATTGAAAAGTAGAAAATTTAGTTCAGAGGAGAGACTTCTGACCTTGCATGCCATCCAACACTTGCTTGAAGCTATTTTCTTCAGAACAAGTTTTGTAGCTTCTAGATTGTGAGCAGTCCACCTAAGGCTCCTTCTGCAATTACAACTTCCATCCTCCACTGCCTTAATTTGACTCTGAATTATTCCACCTTGTTTTGATTCAAATTTGATTCTTGAATAAGGAATAAGTCTAGCTACAGATCCTCCATCTAGTATTTCATCATACATTTCTTGTTAGGGGCATTATGCCCCTTACATTCCAGGATATTATCTTCATTGATCCCCAGGAAGGGATTCCCCTTTCCCTGTTTTTATCATTTCAAAAATCTTCTTTTGATCCGCTGCTTCTCCAGCCTAGTTTTTTTTTCTTGGTTGGAGGTTCTTCCTCTTTTCCTACTGGACCCATAGTCAAGAGTATTCCTTATCACCTCTATTTGAGAGAGCTCTAGGTTGATCCCATCCTCCTGAAGATTTGAGATTCTACTTGAAGGCCAACTCATTGATGTAATCGTCTCCCTCCTATGTTCTCTCTTATGTCCCTTGATTTTGAACGACTTCCCATTCTTCCTCCAAATCCTCTATTTCAAGGGAATTAATCCTTAGGTTCTCTTTGGCTCCTTTCACCAAATCAACCAATTCACTCCCTATATCTATTACTAAGTTAATAGATATCTTCTTTGAATGTGTTTCTAAGTATGTTAATGGCCTCTGTTATCTTCTCTCTTCATTGTTCCTAATGGAATCATCCTTTCCTTGCTCCAACCCATCTTTCAAAAGGGTTTCTTTCATGCAATTATGTGGAATCTCCATCTCTACTTGTGTTGATTTTTGTCTTTCCTCTCTTTCTTCTGCTTGCTCCTGATTTGCTTCTTCCCTTGAAGGCTCTTCTTTTTCCCAATTTTCACTTGCCTTCTTTTTCTACTGTCCTCTAAAACCCAGAACCCTAATTTTCCTCCCCTTAGGGTTCAAATCAAATTCCAATTTTTAATTCCATATCCTAAAGATTGAAACTATCTCCATTCCTTTCCAATGGGTACTACTTGGATTATTCTGCACACAGATTCTAACATATGAACCTTCTCTGTTTGTGTTTTCCCTTTCCTCTACATTAATGAATTTCCCTAACTGGTTACCTATTGCTTCTAGGTCTTTAAGCTCCTAGTACTCCAGAGGAAGGTTAGGGACTTTTATCCAATCTTGGATAATTTCCATCTTGTGACTAATTGGATTAAAGTTTGTTTTCCATTCCTTTATATAAAAACATAATTCATCCATTATCCATACTCCATTTTTTATTTGTTATTTGATTTCTTCTGAAGGACATACAACTGTGAAATATCTATTTGCCATTTGATTGAATTAAATATTTTTCCCCATTTTTTATTCCAACATTTAATTAAAATTTCCCAATTCAAATTCCTACTGAGCCACTCAATTAGAAATACATGCCTTTCAAATGTAGTGTGATTGGTTGTAGGATTTTGTACTCAAGACCATTGTGGTGATGCCTCTTCTTTTATTCAAGGCTTCAATTCCTCTAAGTTTCTCCAATCCTCTAAACCCTAATTATTGTTTGCCCATTCTTTGATTGGTCTCCTGAGGGGTCAAATTCCTCCTCCAACCCATTAGAATTGCATTTTCTCCTGTGGAAAATGTATACTTTGGCCCGTAGGAGAATGCCCTTTTGTTTGGATTCCATCCATACTATCTTCCTCTCTTGAAATATGTCTCCTTCATTCTACTCGAGTTGTCATGCACCTAATAATTGAATCTTTGTTTTGATTCAAACCTTGGCCTCCTACTCCAATCTTCTGCTCTAGGCCATCTTCCATCAGCCAATCTCCTCTATCCATTGCACCATTCTTCACTAGCTGCTCACTTCCTAATCTGCTCCATGGGGAATGCTATCTCTACTTCTGTCACCTAGTCCTCCCTTTCTACCCTAGCTCCTTCACCTACTCCTACTTGCGACATTTTTTAAGGATTTGGGTTAGATTGATTTGAGATTTACTAACACATTAATTATTCATTAAAATATTCATACAAATTTTGCAATTGATTCAAATAATGATTATGTGATCCATTTTAGTGCATTGATTGATTCATCTTATGAGGATTCCATTATGACATACAATGTTTATTGATCACCAAGATAATTGTGTGTATTGATAAATTGATGCTATATCATTTACATACACACGTCAACATATAAAAACACAAACATACAAGGAAACTAAAATTCCATAAAACTATAGATAATATAGATGCCCATGCCATAAACCAGTAAATATGAAGACCAACCATACATATCAAAGTGGTTAATACCAAATATCATCAACATAATAAAAATTATCACATGATCAGGTACATATAATAGTGGGGATGCATCTTCTACCAATAATCTCTATGCATTTGTGACCTTACATCATCCTCAACTACAACTTTAATTGGCTCACCTCCATCATCGTCATTAGTACATTCATGAGTGGAAAATGGCAGTCTATCTATCTCCCAAGGCCTAAGTGGCAAGTTTTGGTGCCTCCTATATATTTGAGGATTTAGGGGAACATCCTACTAGATAACAAACTATTTGAGGATGCTCTTATAATTAAAATACTTGAAATATGTAGACAAATACTATTAACATGTGTAGAACTACTGAGGTGGCAATATACATACATTGGAATACTTCATATTATATGTTTATCCTATGACAAATGTAAAATGTGAGTATAATAAATACCTTGTATTTTCTCATGAAATGTAAGAGGTTGTAAAAAATTCCATGATATCTCGTTTTCATTCAATCTTTAAAAATTCATTTTAAGGACACTTCTCACTAGATGTGCTAATGTGGAGAGTTACATAATGAGTCACACCTCTAAACCTTAGTTGTAGATATATAAGAGTGCCTATCACATTTCTAGAAAAATAGAGGTCCTACAATATTCCATGTAACTTCTACATGGTTGTGAAGTTATCCCTAATGACTAATAGCTCCTCTCCCCTAATGCTAGTGAGCATTTTTTTGTTTTGTTTAAATTGATCTATTAATTTAATAGTTATTATGATTATTTTTATACATAGAGTCTTACATTCTTGTCATTTTTCATATAGGAAATATTATTTGGTTCATCCATGATGAGTCCTCAATCGATGCAAGAGGCCTCATTGGTGGTATGTGCTTGTTTTCTAGTATATAAGTTTTTGTTTAGTACAATCTAGATTGTTTGTGTAACACATCTAACCTTTTTAATGTATGCATTTCCTTTTTTGTTATTAATTATATATTAATTTATTTCAATTTTGTTTTACTATTATAGTCTATTACGAAAGTGAGTGATGTGGCACCTTTGCCATCATGCTTTAGTAGGACACCTAATTGTCTTAAGAGACCATTATTTATAGAATGAATCTCTAAATGACAAGAAAGAGTTGAGGTAATTGAGTTAAATTTTTCTAAATAATTGATAGTTTAGAGAGGTATTATAGTTGATTGTAGTGATTTAGATGTATGTTAATAAATGAAAGTTCTAAATTGTAGTAGATAAGACTCTATTTACTAACTCTAACTTATTTATATTTACCATTGAACTAATTAATCATATTTGTCATTTGACTTGTTAATGTAGTCAAATTTGCATCCATCAACTACTAGACATCATGGCACGAAGAGGACACTTTTTGAGGATCCATCATAGGTTAAGGATTCGCCAGAGAGATAGGGTCAAGTGGACCTTTAGTATTTGATGTAGCTATTATGCATGTAGATTGTATATAGATTTTGAGATAGAATATGCCACATTTTGTAAAAATGTTTTGAGTTGGAATATTTGCCAAAATTTTCTATATCTATACCATTATGGACTAGATTTTAATATATATATATATACACACACCTCAATATACAATATAATTTAAATTTCTTATGTGCATGTATTCCTACTTTGAAACATAAAAGTTTAATGTATAATCAGTTTACATTGGTTGAGTTATGATCAATAACATGTTATAGATTAATTTCTTGTTATATATGATTTTTTTTTCTTGGTAGAAAGATGATATATGTAGTTTCATACCTCAATACATAACTTGATCTTAATTTCCACATGATTGTAGTTTTAGTTAGATATAGGATTTTCTTGGAACATTTGACATGTGAGATTTTTTCCTTCAAATGATAATGCATTATCCAAACACCATTTTGAAGACCTTCTTGTTAGTTTCATACTGGTGACTATGTTATTACTAGCATAAAACCAAAAAATTGTACATAAGTAGATGTTACATGAGTTACTATATATTTCTATATATGAATACCCTAATTAGTAATAATTAATTAAAAAAAGCCTAATTGCAATCATATGGAATCTATATTTAACATTTCATTTTAATTTATGCTAAATTAGTACATACTTATTTTTAAAAAAATTATGCTAAATTATTACATGGATGCTTAGTGTTAGTTAACATATTTGTTATATTGGACTCTTTTTGTATACATCTCATAATAATCATGATATTGAAACTACTAGATTTGATATAGAAAGTACTAGATTTGATATGATAATCATTGATAATTTCTCATCTTACATGTTAAACATGCAAGATACATGTTAAAAATGATAAAACTTATGATGTTTTTCATTCAATCCAAGATTGTTATTTTTGTATTAATGAGAAAAGACATGTTTTTGTGTTTACCCATTTCATTATCTAGTTTATGCAAAGAAATGTCATCCACAACCCAAATTCAACAGCTATTGCATTTGGAAATGTAAATAGGTGTACATCTTAAATGGAATTATGTTTCAATATCATATCCTCATTTCACGGTCTATAGGTCTAGCATACCCTCATTTCACCTTCTATATGGGTTATGGAAAGAACATCTAATGAGGTAGAGAGGAAGATAGAGAGACATAGGGAGAGAGACATGTTTGACATGATTCACATAGCCTCATTTCACCTTCTATATGGTCTCCATGCTTTGCATATCCTCATTTCATACGTCCACATGTTTGACATGATTCGTTTATCCTCATTTCACCTTCTATATGTATAATGTATCCTCATTTCACCTTCTATATGTATAACGTATCATCATTTCACCTTCTACATGTATAATGTATCCTCATTTCACCTTCTATATTTTTGATATTATTTCTTACCCTCATTTCACCTTCTATATATGTTTAACATGATTTTTCTTATCATCATTTCATCATCTATAGGTCTAGTATACCCTCATTTCACTTTCTATATGGGTTATGGAAAGAGAAAAATGAGGTAGAGAAAGAGAGAGATGTACATTTGGCATGATTCACATATCCTCATTTCACCTTCTATATGTTGACATTATTTTCTTACCGTCATTTCACCTTCTATATGTTTAACATGATTTTTCTATCATCATTTCATCATCTATAGGTCTAGTATACCCTCATTTCACCTTCTATATGGGTTATGGAAAAGTAGAATGAGGTAGAGAGGAAGAGAGAAAGAGAGAGACATAGGGAGAGAGATGTACATTTGGTACAATTCACAATCCTCATTTCACCTTCTATATGGTCTACATACTTTGCATATCCTCATTTTCCTTGCATCTACGTGGTTGACATGATTTTCTTATCCTCATTTCACCCTCTATATGTTTAACACAATTTTCCTATCATCATTTCATTGTCTATAGGTCTACGATACCCTCATTTCACCTTCTATATGGGTTATCGAAAGAGGAGAATGAGGTAAGGAGGAAGAGAGAGACATAAGGAGAGAGACTCATTTACTGGTAGTGTAGGGTCCACATCAGATAACCTTCAGTGCCATGTGGCTTCAAATTTTGAACTGGCAATGAGTTGTGCCCTCGGTGTGTTCCAATGTTTGTGGGGGAGTGAACATTTTTCCCTTGCAACTGATGAAGATGACTACAGAGGGAGAGAGATAAATTTGGCATGATTCACATTTGGACCTAACTGACAATGCCGACAGGTCAAGGTGGGTAGGTTTATCCTAGTGAAGGCCTTATTTCATTCCCTAGGTGTCCCAATCGAATCAGGCTACATTGTACCAACAAAGTCTCTTAAGAGACCTAAGATAAAATGATACAAGAGCATCTAGAAGCATTCAAAACAATTGGGACAATTAAACAGTGAATTTGCAAAGTACCAAGAGAGTGGCCTTGGAGAATATCATATTTTACTGTATTTACATATCAGAGGCTACAGAGCTGGAATTAGCATCTATACATAGTCATCTAAAACATATCCAAAATTTAGATCATTTGGGTTTGTTTCAGAGAGATATTGCTATCAGAAGATTACTTGTTTTCATTTATTTTCATAGAGCAAGGCCGACAGTGTTCAACGTAGTCTAATTGGCTAGTGGAGCAACTCTGTGACTTGTGGATCTAAAAGGAACATCATTCAAGCAATTTTAGGACCTAGACAACCTTCATGGAGATCCGTACAAAGTTCTATATACCTGTGGAGCAATACCTTATGTTTAGGTCTAACATATCTGTGTCTATACATTTCATAACTAGCCATTTCAATTAGGCTAACTTGATAATGATTTGAAGGCTTTCAGAGGATATAAATGAAGGATAATGATTTGTTACAAACCAATAGTAATGAAATGATTAAGTATGAGAAGATATGAAGAAAGATAATAAGTGTTTTGATTCGAAGAATAAGAAAAAGTGAAACAGAGCACAGAGCAGTGAGAAGAAGTTCCAGAGCAGAGAATTGATAAACAGAAGAAAGAAATCATGAAAGAGTATTGTTATATGAATCTTTTGTAACCCTGGGCTACAACCTAGCATCTGTAAAAGCCCAAGTGGCATATGTAATGTGTTTTGTGATCATAATATAAGAGGAATGAGCTTTGAAGGCTAGGTTTTTCCCAAGATAGATCTCATGTCATGTGCTTATGAATGTCTCTTTCTTTCTGTTGTTAGCTATTTACTTATGTTTCATCTCTGATTGATCATATTGATAATAGTCTAAGGATACAAGGTTGGACAGTCCTTTATTGGACCCTCCTACCTTGACTACATCAAGTGGTATCAAAGCTGGTTGTGAATTTGTTGGGAAGGTGGCGAATCTGAAGGAAGATAGAAGTGTTGGAAGAAGTGTGAAACCCTAGAAGTAAAAAGTGTCACCACTAAAGAAGATAAAGGAAAGAAAGATTTGGGTAAGCTTTTCAAACTAAGTTGTTTATTTAATTTGTTTCAATGGGGAAGATTGGAAAAAGGATGAAGAAAGAGAATGAAAACCTAATATGCGAAAAGGACATTTTGGAAGAAGAATTGTGTGAAATCAAAAGGTGTAATTCAAAATTGATGGAAAGGATATAGGAACTAGGGGAAGACAAGTATGATGCTCTAGAAGAAGAACTGGAAGCAGAGCTAAAATTGTTTGAGGATGTTGAAAAGAGATTTTAGGAATTAGAAGAAGGATTCAAGTTGTTTGGAATGGTGGAAAAGAGAAAAAGAGACCAGGAGGAAAATTTAGAAGAGCTAAAGAGGGAAAGCAGTCTACAGAAGAGTGAATTATCAGGATTGAAGGAATAGGTTGATCACTTAGAGTAGTCACTTGTAACATGCAGAAAAGAGAATGAAAGCCTGAGATCTAAGCCTGAACTTTGTGATGCTTCTTGTGATACTAATGATTTGTGTGATGATGCAGAGGTTTCTTTAGAAAGTGGGATTCAAGCTAACAGTGTGACTGAACCTGTAGTTGTTGGTGAAGGTATTGGTTTCAAAATCATGTAGAGAATGGGATATGAAGGACAAGGATTGGGAAAGCATCAGCAAGGAATTATAGAACCTATTGAACCAGTAATAAGATCAAGAAGTGAAGTCCTGGATATGATAGAGGTAAGGATGTTGCAAATTCAAACAAGTCAAATCAGGGAAGGAGAGGTATGTATTGTTCACATTGTAATAGACATGGACATGAAAAGGAATTGTGTTGGGATCTATACCCTTGTAAGTTCTATGGGTTAAGGAATCATTCTAAAAAGATGTGTTGGAATAAAATGAAGAGAAGAAAGCCTATGGCAGATTGTATACAGATGGATTATGGATGGATTAATGGAACAAAATGGAAACATGTTACCTATATGTTTAGAAGGTTGTATAGATGGAAGTGTTCATATGTTGGAAAGGAAAGCGGATTTAAATCAGGATGTAGACCTTATGTGGAGCAAAACCATAACAATAATTCAAACCATAGAGGGAGAGATGACAGGAGTCATAATTCTTATCACAATGGAGGATACATAAGAGATGAAAGAAGATTTTTTTAGAAGAGGAACCCATTTTCAAGTTTGGACGAGAAAATAATCAAGTAATGAATGTCAACAAGAACCTATTACCAAAGAGGCTAATGATGAGGAAACAATAACTGAGGCGGAGGAAGTTTATACAGAAGAAGAACCAATTGAATCACTAAGTTTGATAGAGAAACTAGAGGAAGGTGAAGCATTGATCTTAAGGAGATTTGTGTTATAGAATTGAGAAAGAAACACAAGAGAAAGTTTGTGTGGACAAGTGTGAAGCATAGTAGAGAAAGGAAATTCATGTTCCAGAGAAAAAAAGAAATGACAAGATATTCTAAGGTTTTTGTACCAAAGTAAAGAAAATAAGGATAAAGAAACAAACATAAGTATAGAAGAAGTATATGCAGAGCAGAAACTTGAAGACTTTGGTGTGTGTGAGAGAAATTGTATCTAGAACCTGAGATCAAAAAAGTGTTGCAGAGGAAATTTAGAAAGTGTATTGACTGGATCAAGGAAGTAACTGATTGTTCCGGAGGTACAAGTATGTATTAATTGACTCTTAATTAGTTGAAGAAAACATTAATCTTGAGGTAACATGTAGAGAAGACTTGCTCATACCATCAATCCTTGAGGCAGTGCAAGGTTTGCAAGTATAATGTCAAACTTAGGACTTGAGGCAGTTCAGCAGGGTGGACTTGAATAGACTGCTGACCTTGAGGCAGTTGCAAGTACCTGTGAACAGACCATCGAACCTATGCAAAGAAACAACATTGATTTTTCCATAATACAAACCAAAGTGAAGATGCTCACTTTTCAATTAACCCAGAGAGTCTATTGCAGGAGCATCCAGAAGCATTCAAAACAATTGGGACAATTGACAGTGAAGTTGCAGAGTAACAAGAGAGCAACCTTGGAGAATACCGCATTTTACCACATTTACATATCAAAGGCTACAGATCTAGAATTAGCATCTAGATATAGTCATCTACAACATATCCAAAATTTAGATCATTTGGGTTTGTTTCCAGAGATATATCACTATCAGAAGATTGCCTATTTTCATCTATTTTCAAAGAGCAGAGTCGATAGTGTTCAGCAAAGTCTAATCAGCTTGCGGAGCAACTTTGTGACTTGCAGAGCTAAAAGGAACATCATTCAAGGAAGTTTAGGACCTATCTAACCTTCATGGAGATCTGTAGGAAGTTCTATGTTCTTGCGGAGCAATACCTTATGTTTAGGTCTGACCTATCTGTGTTTATACATTTCATAACTAGCTATTGCAATTAAGCCGACTTGATATTGATTTGAAGGCTTGCGAAGGATATAAATGAAGGATAATGATTTGTTACAAAGCAATAGTAATGAATTGCTTAAGTATACAAAGATATGAAGCAATATCATAAGTGTTTTGATCCAAAGAAGCAGAAGTGAAATAGAGCACAGAGCAGTGAGAACAAGAAGTTGTAGAGCAGAGAATTGATAAACAAAAGGAAGAAATCATGAAAGAGTATTGTTATATGAATCTTTCGTAACCTTGGGCTATGGCCTAGCATATGTAAAATCTTGAGTTGCATATGTAATGTGTTTTGTGATCATAATTTAAGAGGAATGAGCTTCGAAGGCTGGGTTTTTCCCTTTTAGGGTTTTCCCAAGTTATATCTCATGTCATGTGCTTATGAATGTCTCTTTCTTTTTGTTGTTACCTCTTTACTTCCATTTCATCTCTGATTAATCATATTGATAATAGTATAAGGCTGTGATGATGATGATTGTTAGTCATAACAACATGCATAAAAATTTGCACAACAAACCTTTATTATCTTGTAAAGTATGATCAGCTTAGGATAAGTTGATGACTCCAAGTCTCCGTAGATCAGGTCATGATCATCTAACATTACTCAGAGGTTGTTGTGACATGTTGTTTTCCATTTCAAGGGGTCTTACATTTGTCTTGATGATTAGTATTGTTCTGTTTCCTGCAAATTTACTCCACAGAGAGGTTAACTCTACTCTATTTCCAAAGATAGCTGATATATTTGCAATTCTTCTGATTATTGATCATCATGAACTCGTTCTTTCTTCTACACTATATATTTATTCAAATGATGTGTCTATAAGTAGATATCTACATGAATTTCATGGATACTTGTAT
Source organism: Cunninghamia lanceolata (assembly GCA_027924645.1). NCBI lineage: Eukaryota > Viridiplantae > Streptophyta > Pinopsida > Cupressales > Cupressaceae > Cunninghamia > Cunninghamia lanceolata. The sequence goes on from BSBN01000523.1 coordinate 10,305,547, forward strand.
GAATTTGCATGATATTTGTCAATTTGACCTGCATTTTCTCTAAATATGCTCTTTATTTTTAATTATCTATGAAATATCAGCATATTTCATGTTATTTGCTTTTAATTCTCTGTTATTTGCAATTATGGTGATGATCTATTATGAAATTGAAAGAAATTTAAAAGAATGCTTCTAATTTTAGTGAATCTTTAGCCATTGAACCACATACATACAAGATACATTCATGAGGAGAAGAAATCAAACCATATGTCACCAGGATGTTCCATAGCTAGATATAGATGATGCTAACTTCAAAGGATAAGGAATGAAAACAACACATGTAGACTGACAAGCACTCCAAGGGACACAGCTGATCAATGCATGTATCTAGATTTCAAACATAGATTACTCAAGATTTATGATGATTTGTAATGAAAATCTCTTCTCTTTCATTAAGTATGCATAACATGTACATTTACAATAACTTTGAAATAAGTCCTGATATTTCAGCAATCAAATTTCAATTAAGTTTTTGAATGTTCAAAATATGGCACCTTTGCACCTTTTATAGAATAAGGTGAGGGGCAGTTACAAATGACCTATGGTCAGGATTTGTCAATTAAGATCAACGGTAGATAATTACTCTTTGACTTAGTCAACTCTTCCTCGTGGCACAGGTTGCCAGCTGGCAACCATCTGGATGACTCATTATCTTATGAGTGCCTTATGCATATGTCTTCTTGGTGATGCATCTTCATTCATTCTTCAGGTTCCTCCTCTTCATCTTCTTCTTCTTCATCATGATCATCATTTTCATTACTTTTGGTATCACTATCACCCTGATGTACATCCTCTTGTATATGGACCTTCATTGCTATCCTGATGTTCTCATATGCCTGCACTATTTTATTCACCTCCCCCCATCTTGGATTTTGGCTTTTGTTATTGCATACTTATGAGACTGGAATTTAGCTTTGAGTGCTTCTAGCTTACCTTTTCTGCTGCTCAAAGTCTCATTATAAGTTTCCACCCTAACCTTTATCCTCATGATCTTGTTCATTACTTCTTCCGTCAGGTGGGTGAGGGGGTCATCTGCTACTGACTAGAAATAATCATGCAGAGCTTTAATAGCAAAGTCTGCATCTTGATTTTCAATCTTTCCCTCTACTTTCCCTTCTAAAGCTTCAAGGATCTCTATTTCATATGCCATCATGCTATGTAGATTTATACTTATATCCTTGAGCTTGCCACTGCATTTCTTCAGGATATCACATTCGAACCTGATATCCTCATACCATATGTCTATCAATAGGGCAGTGTTATTATTCAACACTTTGATTATTTATTAGGATTTAAGGATCAATCCTCTTCATTTCACTTAAAGCAGTAAGGTTCTTTTCCAATTGGAATGACCGCTTCCCTGTTTCATTTTGCATTTTGTCTACTTTTCTCTTTAAACTACTTAAAGAATTCCACCTCTATAAGGAGGTTCTCAAAACATCTCCAGTGAGGGCTGACAGCATCCATTTCTCCATGATCATGGATTCATGCTTCATGAGGTCCAACTTGGTGACCTCCTCCTGGGATATGACAGTCAATGGGATTGCCAAATCAACCGGTGTATTACCAGGGTTAATCAACCCTTTTATGTATGAATGAAACTGAGCAATGTGCTCCTTATGCTTTTTATTTTTCTTTTTCTCCTTCTTTACCCTTTGGGTCAAAGAATCAATGAAGTCCTTCCCTTCTTGACCTTCTTGGTCCTCATTAGCAAAACCCAAATCAACAGTTGTGATTTGGAATTCCTAAAGGGTGATCTTGCCCTTCTCCTTTTCTACCGTAGGAAGTGCTACTTGTGTAGTCCTTCTGCATGTAGCAGGATCTCTCTTAATAGCCGATGTCAATCTGGCTTTCCTCTTTGGCTTCATTATTGTCTCTACAAACAAGGTGGAAACATCAAATTCTTGAATTTCAGAGCCTTGTTCCATACCTATTTCTTTCTCCAGCCACTGAGACAGTTCATCTCTAGACCCCTGATGTTCTCTGTCATCAGCATGTCTATCCTATTCTCCAATATCTATTTCTATTCTAGGTGGAGAAGGTACTTTCTTAATTTCTTCCTCATGGAGTTCCTCATGAGGAGAATCCTATTGCATTTCTTCTTACTGAGGGGCCTCTTTCTATTGAGGAGGATCTTGTGGAATGTCCACATTAAGGTCATGGGCCTGATCTTGTACTCCCTCCTTCTGACTTTCATCTACTTTATGATTTTCCTCATCCTGAGGTATATTGACATCAGTGGTTGTCTGTGTGTTTGGGCCTTGTGCATCACCTTGATCTTGGGTCACTTCTTGTTTTGCACCAGAGGCACCAATGTCTCATGTCTTAAGGTCCTCATGACCTAATTTATCTTTAGTTCATGTGGCATCCCCCTACTCTCCCTGAGTCTAGGCACCAACATCACCTGATGTATATTTATCACCCCCACCTTTCTGTTGGACTTCTACTATTTTTGGCTCAACGGGTATTTCATGCTGTTGCTGACCCATATCAGGAGCAATACTTTCCTTTTCTATTTGCTTTACCACTTCAATCTTTGCCATATCATTAGGTGCACCAGCTTTATCCTTTAGGCTTACAACCTCCCTGTATGTTAATTCTATAACTATAGGGCTATTCACCTAATTGACCAACTTGTCAAGCCCTATCTGTTGGGCTGCCCTCTCTGGACTACTTTCTTTCACTTTCTCTATTTGCTTCACCTCCTCCAATACTCCCATCTTGGCTAATGGGGTCCCATGTGGAGTCATGCAGGTACTGGAGGTGAGAGTCTCCATCTTTTGAGAGGCTACATTTTGAACTACCTCATCATTTGATAAGTCAAAAGTGTCCTCCAAGGAGAAAGGACCACCCTAACCTGCTTTGGAAGCCTCTTTTGCTTGTTCTTCTACCTTCTTAGTCTTAAACTTGATTATGGTGGGAAGCGCCACCTCATGTTGCAATTCCTTCCTAAATGCTTCACCACTGGCTCCTCTCAATACAATGGGATCATCCCTGATATCACCTTGTATGGATGTTCTTTGCTTCTTGGAGGGTGATGTCAACGGCATCGCCTTCCTCTTCCTACTGACCATCATTGGGTCATCACCTATAGGTTCCTTGTTTACCTGCACTTCCTCAAATAGGATATCTTCTTCCACCTCATGCTCTGAGGTTTGGCCCTCCTCCCATACTTCTATAGTTTCTACAACTGGTCTCAAGATCCTCTTAGTTTTTGGTTTATCAATCAGGGGTTGTGCAGATGATGTAGATGCTTGTCCTGATGTTGATGCACCTGCAGCTGGTGTGGCAACCCTTTCAATTATCACCCCCTTAGGTTCATCTTCATTTTTCTTACCTCTAGGGGGACCCTTCCTTTGTTTCTGTGTGGGCAACCTCTCCTCATTGGACTTTCTTTTCTCACTAAGGAAGTCATCATACTCCTCATCAGCTAGTTCTTCCCTTTTCTTCTTGGCATCAACTATAAGGGCCACACGCCTTTTCTTCAATCTATTTATTTCCTCATCTACCCAAGCTTGGGTTAATTATAGCACCCCACCTATAAATTGATCCAAGGATATGTCCTCTGGCTATGTTAGATCAGGGGCTGATATGGTGTCATTGTACACCTTCTTGTCTTCATATTCATTAGACATAATCTTTCCATCATCCTTTCTCAGTTGTGCTGGCACTAGGATTTAGTCAAATGTTTTTATCTAGTTCAAGATGAGTCTTTGATATTTTCTTCTCCACACCTCAGCTTCATCCTCACAATCACTCCAAAAATCCTCCAGATGCTTCTGATGAAAAGGTTTTCCCACTATTTTCTACATCTTTCCATAGGGGTCATAAGATCTAGCCAAGGGAAATGGTTGCAAATACATCAGTTTCAAACCTCCCATGACATGCTTTATGCTCTCTAAATCTAAGCACATATACCAGCCCATAGACATTGGAAATAATACTAGAGGTATCTTCTTTTGTTCCTTGTATGTTGTAACTATGGTAGATACTTGTCTAAGAAACTCCATCAGGACAACCCCATCAGTAGGGTATCTTGGTAGCATAAGGGGTTGTCCTTCAAATCCCTCTATTCTTATGTATGAAAAGGTGACAAACTAGATGAACCAGGTGCCATGTCTATAAACAACTTCCTGAGCCTCCATGCTTAGTCTCTTGGTTCTGTCCTCCTCCATGGTTCTGACTAGATGCATAGAGAATGCGTCATTTACCAATTTGTAATCCAGGAGAGAGTTCTTTCTCTATAGCCGAGGATAGTGAACCCATATGTGGACATCATCTACATCACCGCCAGCTTTACCCACTATAGTCAAGGCATCAAAGGTTCCCTTTTAAGCACATGAGTACACAACATATGAGGTCATATGAAACATGCATGCCTGACCTCCCAAGTTCCTCATCCCTTCATGTAGTGCATCACTGATGACTTTGGTCCATAATCGCTTATTATCTGTGTATAGGACCATCTGGATGATTCCAAACATCCAATTCTCAAAATTTCTTGCATGAAGCTTACCTGTCATCCTACTTAGTAGGGAAATCATGTACTGGTACTCATCGTTAAAATCAAACTTGTACAAGTGTACAGGTAATTTAGCTGAGGTAGTGTAGATGCCGCTCTTCGACATCTACTGATACATCCTCTTCCTTGCACTCTTCTTATTGATGTTGTATTATGTGTCCAACTTACGTAAATCTACACTAACCACCTTCTTTCCAACTGCCAGATTAAAAGTAGAGGTGATGCCTTTAATTGAAAAGTTGAGATATACTCTTCCATGTTTCTCCACCCACCTGGTCTCAAGGTTATAGTTCCTGGCACATTCCACTACCAGCTCTGGGGTGTCCATGGCATATGGAAATCTGGCTGCATGCCACATTCCTGAAACATATATTGCATCCAGAAGGGTATTGTCCTTATCATGATCTATACTTGTTGACCATATTGCCAAGTTTGTATCACCTTGGTGAGTGTCACCAATGATGCCATACTTAAATTGTACCCCTTCGAGCTGAACAAACATGGGCTTAAGAAATTCTGAATCAAACCTATTCCGTCTGAGATCTGCCATGGACTCCTACAATAAACATGATCTATCTTACCTTACAATATCCATATGCATTCACACAACACTATGTATCTCTACGGCATCATGCATACTCTGTTCATTATTCTTTACTTCATCATGATATGCATATTTACAGATTCAAACCACAAGAAAGAGCATACTACCTGAACATGCAGAAAATGACAACGGGAAGGTTTTCAATTACTTACCTAATAATGCTTTTCTCCTAGGTTAGATGGGTGAATATGGAAAAGGGCTACAAATGTTGATGATCACCTGTTCCATTATGCTGAAAGATCTAGTCCGTTCACAGGTAGCTGTATGAGGGTTTGACTTCTCTCCTCTATAATTTCTCATTTTTTCACAAGGTAAATGAAAATAACCTTTGAAAATTACTTTAAATGCATCCATACGGCAAATTAGGGTAGAACTACATTGGAGATCGTTAAATCCGTCAATCTTTTGTAGAGGATTCATGGATGATGCCAAGTGTTTGATTTGTATTCGCAATCAGCAAGAATCTATCTACCGCATCTAAGTGCATTTAATGTCAGGAAATAGGAGGGGGGTGATCTTTGAAAGATTGGGGGATATCCAAAATATGACTCCTTCTGGATAAAATGACCCCCTACCTTTGAGCGGCAAAACTAATTCAAAAGAATCAGGTGATGTGGTCAATGTTGAACACATGTATATTGGGTCATGAATTTAAGATCATGGGATGTTCAAAATATGACCCCATAAATAAAATTATCCCCTTAGGGAAAAAGATCGAGGTGACGTCACCATGTCGGCAACCTTGTTTAAGCATTGTGGTGTAATGATGTCACCATCATGTTATTGAATATGGTAGGCATTGGATATATACCTCTGTGAGGTAAAATGGAATGATGATGTCATCACCAAGGTGATTTCCTTCATTCGTTGGGTTTAGATGATGTCATCATCATATTGGCATAGAGTGATATTTTGCAAAGAGGGTGATATTCTTAAGATGACACATTAAAAATATGACACCCATAAAATATGTGAAGTCATTTGATGGGCAGATGACAGCTATTATGTAAAATTGACGTCCGCACTTCACGGACCAAGTGATTATCAGGTGATAACATAATATCGAGGTGATCTTATTTAAGATGACTGATGTTTGAAATATGACCCCCCAATCAGAATATCAGGTTTGACGAAACTTTGACTCAACATAACTTTCTTCCCTTAAACAATTTGAGGGTGATCCAAAATGCAAACCTGCATGGAATTTCATGTACTTTCCAACCATGAGGTTAATAATGTGAAATACTGACTTTGACAACTTACCTCATCATGGGGACCTATCCACCCCCTGTAGGGTATATGCGTGACTTAATTTTACCAGACTGCCCAAAGCAGAAAAACAACAAGCCAAAGCAGCCAAAAAAGTTGGGTCCCTATTTTGTCAAGGCACAATGGGGTGTGTTGTGTAACCACACAACAACTTGCCACCAAAGAACATAACTAAATTCCAATGATTCAGGTGATGTGATCACATTCTAACATAGTATTTTAACTCTTTCTAAGTATAAGTATCATAATCTTTCTGAATGATAAGGTTTTCATCATGGCAATAGTGCTAACAAAGGATCAGGTGTGTGCAGATGATTAATTATCCGCATCTTGAAAGTAAGTTGCAAACATGAGTAACTGATGTTAAGCTACATAGTTTGGGAGCATCCCTCATAGCGAACCTAGATAGAGCCTTTCTTCTAGTAGGCGTCCATAGCCCCAGCAAGGTTATCTATACAATCCCCCTAAGTAGAGTCCCACTACCAACAGGCGTCTATATGCCCGTTGGAGTTACTTAGATGGCCTAATTTTATTTCTTTTTGGATTTTCAATATTTATTCTCTTATTCATATGATGTCATCATGTAAGCTTAATGTGCAAGACATGGTGACTTGCCTATTTAGGTTGGAGATTGCATTGGTAGCAAGGGAGTCCCTTTAGATTTTTCACTTAACACCTATACTTGTGTGTTCCACAAACCCAAGGCTGTTAGGTGAGTCATTGTGAAAACAACACTTTGGTCAAGAAAAGGCACCCTGATGAAAATATATCACAGACTTGATCACCACCACTTCTCAAAATGAGTCACACCCTATATATGAATTTTTTCTCATCACTTGAATCTTAACAATTTGGTTATTTTCTTAGGGTGATAAGTTGAATCATCTTGACTAACGAAAACAGAACTCAACAAGCAAACAAACAAAACAAAACCAAACTATATAAACAACTTTGGCTCTTTTGTCAAACCAATGCTTGACAACAACCTGATGTTTAGCAAATTGATCAATTGCTTTATTCCTTTTTTCTTCTAGTTGCATCAATTGAAGCAACCTAACTTCTTGTTTGTTATCTATACCTATATATTCTTGTACAAACTGCAGTGTGGGGATCTTTAGGTTAACAGGGAGGATGGGATCTGCCCCATATACTAGGTGAAAAGTAGAATTTCCTAATGCAGCCTTCATCTTGGTTCTATCTACCCATAAGGCATACTTCAATAGGGTGTTCCACTCCCTTGGGTTGTTTTCAATCAATTTCTTTATGATGTTCAATAAATTCTTGTTCGTGGATTCTGGTAATCCATTCCCTTGAGGATAGTAATTTGAGGAAAATTTCAAGGTGATTGCATGGTCAAAAGCCCAACTTGATAACCTTATTGAAGCAAAGGCAGACCCATTATCACATACTAAAGCATAGGGAACTCCATACCTAGTCACAATGTTGCTTTCCAAAAACTTGATTACATCCTCAGCATTGCATGTCTTACTGTTGGCAGCTTCAGTCCACCTGGTACAATAATCAGAAATAGTTAAAACATAACTGTGGCCTGAAGATGATGGAGGGTTGATAGGTCCTATGAAATCCATCCCCCATTGAGCAAATGGGTGCATCTCCATTACTAGATGCAAGGGCTGAGTAGCATATCTTTCTCTATTTGCATCAACCTGACACATATGACAACATTTGATGTGTTCAACAACATCTTTAAAACTAGTGGGCCAGTAATACCTTGCCCTGAGGATAGCATGAGTGGTAGCTAAGTATGATCCACGTGTAGTTCCAAACTTGTTGTGTAATTCTGTTAGCACCTTGTCTGCTTCTTTCCTCTCTAGGCTTCTAAGGTATATTCCCTCATAGTTCTTAAAAAGGACTCCACCTTTTATCATATATTTTTGTGATCTTGTCTTTAAGGCTCTCCTTTGTGAGGCCTGCAATCTTGAAGGGTATCTTCTAGTAATCAAGATGTGTCTGATGTCTGAATACCATTCTCTAGTTTCCTTTATATTTATGACATACTGTTGGCTCATGATGTTAGGATCAATTTCAGATATCATCTAACTCAAGGCTTGTCCTCTCACTAATTTCATGGGTGTTATGTCCATATCATACTCTTGGAGGATAGTTATCCATTTGGCTCTCTTCTCGCCTGGTTCACTTTGCATTAAAAGCATCTTTATTGCTGCATTTGGTACTACAACGATCACCTTACTTCTTAAGATGTAATGTCTGAACTTCTTGAATGCTCAAACTAGAGCAAGTTCTTATCTTTCAACATCCATATATCTTAGTTCTGCATCCCTGAAAGGACAACTTATGAAGGCTATGGGCTTTTCTTCTTTAGCCTCATTTCTCTCTATTAATACTGTTGCTGATGTATGCTCTGAAGCAAATGAGTAAATGAAAAAATCCTTGGTATAATCTGGACTAATTAGAACTGGAGCATTAGATATGGCTTTCTTGATATCTTCAAAAGATGCTCTAGCTTCAGGTGTCCACTCAATTTTGGCATCCTTCTTGAGCATGGCATTCAATGATCTAACAATTTCTGCAAAACCAGTAATAAACTTCCTAACAAAATTAATCTTACCAAAGTAATATTTGAGGTCCTTCTTGCTTCCAGGAAGATGTATCTTCATGATTGATTCTAATCTCTTAGGGTCAATGATGATCCCATTCTTTGTTATCAAGTGACCTAATAACTTCCCTATGGTTACCCCAAGTATGCATTTCTTAGGGTTTAGGGATATTCCATAATGTTCACATTTCTTTAGTACCTTCCTGAGGTCTTCTACATGATTCCCTCTCTCTTTAAAAAAAATTGTCAAGTCGTCCATGTATAGGACTATACATTTACCAATCAGCCCTCTGAAGGCTATATCCATTGCTTGCTAAAATGTTGCTCCAGCATTTATCAATCCAAAAGGCATGCACCTGTAGGCAAAATTCCCCACTTCGTGGTGAATGCAGTCTTCAATCTATCTATCTTGTCTACCATCACTTGGTTGTAACCTGAAAAACCATCCAAAAATGACATCATCTTTGCACCATTTACAATCTGCAAGACTTCATCCAGAGAAGGCAAAGGATAGTTATCCTTTTCAGAAACTCTATTTAAATTTCTAAAGTCTACACACAACCTAATGTCACCATTCTTCTTTCTTACTGGGACAAATTAGCCACCCATGTGGAATGTCTCACAAGAAATATGATCCTGGCATTAAGCAATTTCTTAACTTCTTCAAAAATGATGGGTTCCAGCAAGGCATTAATAGGTTGATGTTTCTGTCTAAAAGGCTTGACATTTGGCTTTAAAGGTATAGTATGAGTGATAATTGATGTATCATAAGTTTTCAACTCATCATATGTGCAGGAAATAACATGGATATAATCTTTAAGTGCTTGGGTTATCCCTTCCAGTTCTTCTTCTGTACACACTTTTCCAATCAGGACATTCCTTTTTTCATCATCATGTCCTATGTTAACTTGTGAATACTCTCCTCCATCTGCTTTAGGGAGATGTTTCTATTTCAGCATGTTGTCTAAATCAAATGCTCTTTCTAATTCTATCATTTCCTTAGGAATCTTGTTACTGGGCAACTCTAGGATCTCTTCTTCTTCCTAGATATGATCTTCCACATTTCTTTGATCTATGATCTGTGCATCAAAGACATCTATGTTGGAAATGAAGTCTAAAATATGTTGATCATCATCAAACACTTGAAGGTTGACTACATTGTTTTGTACAGAAGGTACTGACACTAATTCAACTAAAAATCTGTTCAAACCAGAAATGGACAATGGTTCCATAGTACTTGCGGCTTGGGTCAAGGCATCTACCCTATGATTTTGTTCTCTAGGTACATGGGTGATGTTAAATGCATCAAAGTCTTCTATCAAATCCCATACCCTATGTCTGTAATTAGACAATTTCTTGTAATTACAAGAATATATGCCTCTTTCTTGTCTTACTACCAATTCTGAGTCTCCATAGACATATAGAATCTTCACTTTCTTTCTGAGTGCAAACAATATCCCATGAATCAGGGCTTCATACTCTGTAACATTATTTGTGCATGGGAATTGCAATCTATATGCTGCTAAGTAGGATTTACAAGCTATGTCAATAAGATCTATTCCTACTCCAGCCCCTTGTTTTGATTTGGATCCATCAAACCTGAGGATCCCTGGCTTGTCTAGGCCTTCTCTTTTCTTTTTAGCACTGGCAGCTGCACCATTTGATATCCATTTCAATTTTGGTGTTTCAATCTTCTCAAACTTCACCTTATCTGGCTAATGTGAAGCTAATATTTCTTCTTTCTCTTTGCCATCAGAAGAAAAATCCTTTAAACAGGGCAACATCTGTCTTTTTAGAATATGCAAACATAACGAACTAGCAGTTTTTGAATGTGGTACTTCATGTAACCTACACCATCCCTCAATCAGGGCAGCATGTGGAGATCTTTGTTTCTTTATCATCTTTTGAATCTGCTTTGATAAAAATTCTTCAAACTTGGATAGATTACTGCATCTCTCTTCATCAAATAATTCATAATCTGATTCTACCAAGAAATCACTTCCTGGGGTGATTTTCTTGTTACTTTTAGCATTACTCTTGCTACATACCATAATCTCTTCCATTATCTGAATAGGACTTTCATCATGATATGTGCTTTCTTTTGTTCCTGCAGATGACAAACAAAAATCAGTATCACTATCACTATCTACAGAACTTACCCCGGATGATAATGATGATGCATCACTGCATGCTTATTCCAGTTCCATCATGTCTAAGAAAGCATCACAGGTCTTTCAAAATGCACCTCATCATGTAACCTGCACCATCCCTCAATTAGAACATCTTGAATAGGTACTTTCAACAATTGGCAATGTTGGACCTCTTTGGACAAGTGCATCTCAAAATTCTTGAAGTAATCTATTTCTATCTTATTTTTTGAGCTACAATCAAACTCTAAAACTATTCTATCATCTTGAAGATTATCATCATGAACACGAACATCATACATGAGAATCTCCTCTATCCTGATGGTCTGGGGCCTGATGGAGTAAGCTTCGGGTTCTACATCCACATACATGATCTCATTGGTTTTATTATATTTAGTGATCATAGGTTTCATGCGAGGCTCAGCATCTATCCTTATTTGATTAGGTATTCCTTTCCAAGGCAACCACATGTGACTAAAATTAGTGGACATGTATCCATTGAGAGTTTTTGACCAATCTCTGTTGAGTAGAATCCCATAGGTATTAGGTATATCCACTACCTAAATATCAATGTAGTATTGGATTCTTGGATCTGATGCTAACTACATATGAATGTGAGTTAATTCTCCTACTCACCTCTGTTTTATCTAACTGTGTTACTTTCTTCAGTGACTTAGCAGGATGCAGCACTAAGGCATTACATATAGACAGGGGCATTGCATTGGTAGATGCTCCTGAATCTACTAAGCAATTATGCAAATTTTTACTAAACATCCTTATGGTAAGGAGAAAAGGAGGTGACTTAGTTTTATCTCTGTAAAGAGTCATGTGTGAAGTCTCTATAGCTTGAACAGTAGTTGGGGCTTTGTGTTTAACATTAACATCTCTAATGGCATGATCCTTATTCCCAGTTTGACCTGAGGTATGATTATCCTCTTTTGGAGCAGAGTAATTCTGATAATGACAGGCTGATCTGGATCTTTTTCATTTCATCTGCTAAGTATGTGACCAATTTATTAGACTCAGGAGGTAAATTACCAAATTTTGCTACTGTATTTTGTGGTACTAAGTACTGAGCATTGACTTTGGGAAATCTAGGGTTATTGCTTGCCTTAGGATCAGGAGGAGTGTTGAAATTATTTCAAGGTGAGGATGTAGTCAAAGGACCAGTGGGTCAGTTGGAATTATTCCTTAGATTGTAATTATGCCTACCTTGATACTGCTATTGATAAGCATGTACTACTTCATGTTCAATTGATGGCTCATTTTCATCTTCAAATGGAAAAACATAATTGGTTTCAAAAACCATGGCTGACTCTTCACATGTGAAGGTGTAATTCTGATGAGGTGACATTGCTTGCTGATGAGGATGGTTGATGAAACTTTCTAGTACTAGAGAAGAATCATATCCACAAGGGACAATTTCATTTCCTTCAACACAAGGTGGATTACCTGAAGTATTAGATACTTCAGTTTGGTATATACTAGCAGGGATCCTAAATTGAGGACAATCCAGCTCTACATGAGCACTGGTGTTATGTATCCTACACCAGTTTTTAAGAGTTGCCTCTGCAAGATTCACTCTAGTGGTTTGCTTAGGTTCAGTAGGAGGCTGATTATTTAGGGGTTATGGCAGAGAACCATTGTTTGGCCTAGTATTCCACACTCTAGGTTGTCTAGGGGGTTATTGTTTCCATTATTGTTATTGTAATTGTTATTGTATCCCCAATCAGGATAATTAGTTCTATCATTGGCATATCCTCTATTCTAATTTGGTTGAGAATAGAAATTTTAACTCCTCAAGTGAGTGATCTCAGTAGTGAGTTTCCTCAGTTGTGCTGATATCTCTTTAATTTCTTCTTTTTCTTCCTGAACCTTGGCTACTACATTCTTTGTTTGAGGTTTGAAGAAGGAAGATCCATTGTTATTGTTACTAGATTGTTCCACAACCTGAGGTACCTGTGTATGTCCTGGATATTGTAACATTTGACCATTTCCATTTGGAGGTGGCATAATACTGAGTGGAGGTATCTGAAAAGGACTTGCCATCATAGCTGGAGGTATCATGGTTCCATTAGTTTGTTACTGAGCAGGATATGTAGGATAAGCAGGGAATGTAGGAAATGCAATATTAGGTGTTGGAGCTGGAATCAACTGCTGACTAACTTTGACATCTTCTTCAAAAGCTCTTGTCAAGGTTGTGACACCAGGATGTGCTCTCCTGATAAACATGGAAGTTAGGGGATCTAAAGTTGAGTAGTATATGCTCTTGTTAGCTTCATCTATTACAGTATAGGGAGCAACTAGCTTCAAGAGCATCTTTTGGAATCTTGCATTGAAATTAGCAATAGGTTCTCCTTCAAATCTCTTGATTGTGGCAAACAGATGATAATTCATTGAAGGATCTATAGGTATTTTGAATCTATCCTTAAAGGCTTTCTCCAAGGTGGCCCATGAACCAACTGAGCCTTGACCAAGACTGATATACCAGTTATATGCCTCTTCCCCTAAGAAAAATGGAAATAACCTGCATACCACATCTTGATGTTCAATTCTAGCCCTACAACAAGCTTTCTTGAATGTTCTAATGTGATCATCAACATCGTGATATGGATGATATTTAGGACAAATCTTATTAGGATTTTTAGGTAAAGGATAATATGCAGTAAAAGTCAGAGGTGACTCTGCAGTAAAGAATGACATTGTGACTGGTGGTCCTGTAAGTGTTTGCAATCTGATAAGAGTTATAGGAGTATGTTTTGGTGAAGCTCCTAACACACTAGAACTAGGAGAATGATGAATATCTTCTGTTCTAGGCCTAAATCCCTGGATAGGCAATTCTTCAAAGAGTCCATTGGATCTGGACCTGGTATTTGGCCTAAGAGCCAGGATTTCTTGAATTTAAGGAAAATTTGGCTTGTTTACTGTAAAGATCATTTAAAACACCCCAACAAAGGCTATATTTATGATCAGAAACTAAAATTGACTAGATGTTTATGCAGTATTTGCAGAAATGATGCAAATATGAGGTGATATGAGGCTTTGGGACACAAGCAACCGAATATCAGGTCTCTTAAGCAAATTATGTCAAATATTTTAGCAAAAGACTTGAAATATAGCTTATCTTTGAGATATCATGGTGATCAATCACAAATCTTGAAATATTTATGCTCAATTTTGAAAACTTTGCAACAGACAAACATGTACAGACTTAAAATAGCAAATCTTTGCATATGACTTGAAATACAAAGCTGTATGAGTATTACCTTTCTGTCTGTGTCATCAAATCAAACAAATCTACTAATAAAAGCCCTCCTTCTAGTGCCAATTTATGTTGATGATGATTGTTAGTCATAACAACATGCATAAACATTTGTACAACAAACCTTTATTATCTTGTAAAGTACGATCAGCTTAGGATAAGTTGATAACTCTAAGTCTTCGTTGATCAGGTCATGATCGTTTGACGTTACTCAGAGGTTGATGTGACATGTTGTTTTCCATTTCAAGGGGTCTTACATTTGTCTTGATGCTCAGTATTGTTCTTTTTCCTGTAAATTTACTCCACAGAGAGGTTAACTCTACTCTATTTCCAAAGATAGCTGATATATTTGCAGGTTTGATCAATTCTTTTGATTATTGATCATCATGAACTTGTTCTTTCTTCTACACTATATATTTATTGAAATGGTGTGTCTATAAGTAGATATCTGCATGAATTTCATGGATACTTATATGAACTTGCATGATATTTGTCAATTTGACCTGCCTTTTCTCTAAATATGCTCTTTATCTTCAATTATCTATAGAATATCAACATATTTTTTGTTATTTGCTTTTAATTCTCTGTTATTTGCAATAATGGTTATGATATGTTATAAAATTGAAAGAAATTTAAAAGAATACTTCTAATTGTAGTGAATCTTTAGCCATTGAACCACATACATACAAGATACATTCATGAGGAGAAGAAATCAAACCATATGTCACCAGGATGTTCCACAGCTAGATATGGATGATGCTAACTTCAAAGGATAAGGAATGAAAATAACACATGCAGACTAACAAGCACTCCAAGGGACGCAGCTGATCAATGCATGTATCCAAATTTCAAACATAGATTACTCAAGATTTATGATGATTTTTAATAAAAATGTCTTCTCTTTCATTCATTATGCATAACATGTACATTTACAACAACTTTGAAATAAGTCCTGATATTTTAGAAATGAAATTTCAATTAAGTTTCTGAATGTTCAAAATATGGCACCCCTACACCTTTTAGAGAATAAGGTGAGGGGGTAGTTACAAATGACCTACGGTCAAGATTTGTCAATAAGATCAATGGTAGATAATTACTCTTTGACTTAGTCAACTCCTCCTCATGGCACAGGTTGCCAGCTGGCAACCATCTAGATAACTCATTATCTTATGAGTGCCTTATGCATATGTCTTCTTGGTGATGCATCTTCATTCATTCTTTGGGTTCCTCCTCTTCATCTTCTTCTTCTTCATTATGATCATCATCTTCATTACTTTCGGTATCACTGTCACCCTGATGTACATCCTCCTATATATGGACCTTCACTGCTATCCTAATGTTCTCATATGCCTACACTATTTTATTCACCTCCCCCCCCATCTTGCATTTTGGCTTTTGTTACTGCATGCTTATGAGACTAGAATTTAGCTTTGAGCACTTCCATCTTACCTTTTCTACTGTTCAAAGTCTCATTATAAGTTTCCACCCTAATCTTTATCCTCATGATCTTGTTCATTACTTCTTCCGTTAGGTA
This sequence comes from Cunninghamia lanceolata, assembly GCA_027924645.1. Taxonomy (NCBI): domain Eukaryota; kingdom Viridiplantae; phylum Streptophyta; class Pinopsida; order Cupressales; family Cupressaceae; genus Cunninghamia; species Cunninghamia lanceolata. Next base: position 10,321,502 of record BSBN01000523.1, read on the forward strand.
GGTGAGGGAGTCATCTGCGACCAGCTAGAAATTATCATGCAGAGTTTTGATAGAGAAGTCCACGTCTTGATTTTCAATCTTTCCCTCTACTTTCCATTCTAAAGCTTCAAGGATCTCTGCTTCATATGCCATCATGTTGTGTAGATTTATACTTATATCCCTGAGCTTACCACTACATTTCTTCAGGATATCACTTTTGAACTTGATATCCTCATACCATATGTCTATCAATAGTGTAGTGTTATATTCAACACTTGATTATTTATTAGGATTTGAGGATCAATCCTCTTCATTTCACTTAAAGCAGTAAGGTCCTTTTCCAATTGGAATGACCGCTTCCCTCTTTCATTTTGCATTTTGTCTACTTTTCTCTTTAAACTGCTTCAAGAATTCCACCTCTGTAAGGAGGTTCTCAAAACATCCTCAGCTCCAGTGAGGGCTGACAACATCCATTTCTCCATGATCATGGCTTCATGCTTCATGAGGTCCAACCTGGCAACCTCCTCTTGGGATATGACAATCAATGGGACTGCTGAATCAACTGGTGTATTACCAGGGTTAATCAACACTTTTATGTATGAATGCAGCTGAGCAATGTGTTCCTTATGCTTTTTATTTTTCTCTTTCTCCTTCTTTACCCTTTGGGTCAAAGAATCAATGATGTCTTTCCCTTCTTGACCTTCTTGGTCCTCATTAGAAAAACCCAAATCAATAGTTGTGATTTGGAATTCCTAAAGGGTGATCTTGCCCTTCTCCTTTTCTACCGTAAGAAGTGCTACCTATGTATTCCTTCTACCTATAGTGGGATCTCTCTTAATAGACAATGTCAATCTAGCTTTCCTCTTTGTCTTCATTATTGTCTCTGCAAACAAGGTGGAAACATTGAATTCTTGAATTTTAAAGCCTTGTTCCATACCTATTGCTTTCTCAAGCCACTGAGGCACTCCATCTCCAGACCCTTGATGTTCTCTGTCATCAACATGTCTATCCTATTCTCGAATATCTATTTCTATTCTGGGTGGAGAAGGCACTTTCTTAATTTCTTCCTCATGGAGTTCCTCATGAGGGGAATCCTGTTGCATTTCTTCTTGCTAAGGGGCCTCTTTCTATTGAGGAGGATCCTATGGAATGTCCACATTATGATCATGGGCCTAATCATGTACTCCCTCCTTTTGACTTTCATCTACTTTATGATTTTTCTCATCCTAAGGTATATTGACATCAGTGGTTGTCTGTGTGTTTGGGCCTTGTCCATTGCCCTGATCTTGTTTCACTTCTTGTTCTGCACCCAAGGCACTGATGTCTTGTGTCTTAAGGTTCTCATGACCTAATTTATCTTTAGTTCCTATGGCATCTCCCTGATCTTCCTGAATCTAGGTAGCAGCATCCCTTGATGTATCCTTATTGCCCCCACCTTTCTATTGGACTTGTACTATTTTTGGCTCAGTGGGTATTTCATGTTGTTGCTAACCCATATCAAGAGTAGTACTTTCCTTTTCTATTTTCTTTTCCACTTCAATCTTTTCCATCTCATCAAGTGCACCTGCTTTATCCTTTGGGCCTACATCCTTCCTATATGTTAAATCTATAACTGTAGGGCTAGTCACTTGATCGACCAACTTGTCAAGCCCTATCTATTGGGATGCCCTCTCTGGACTACTTTCTTTCACTTCCTCTATTTGCTTCACCTCCTCCAATACCATCATTTGTGCTAATGGGGTCTCATGTGGAGTCATATGGGTACTAGAGGCGAGAGTCTCCATCTTTTGAGATTCTACATTTTGAACTACCTCATCATCTGATAAGTCAATGGTGTCCGCCAAGGAGAAAGGACCACCCTGACCTACTTTGGAAGCTTCTTTTGCTTGTTCTTCTACCTTCTCAGTCTTAAACTTGATTATGGTGGGAAGCGACACCTCATGTTGTAATTCCTTCCTAAATGCTTCACCACTGGCTCCTCTCAATACAATGGGATTAGCCCTGATATCACCCTGCATGAATGTTCTTTACTTCTTTGGGGGTGATGTTAGTAGCATCGCCTTCCTCTTCCTATTGACCATCACTGGGTCATCACCTCTAGGTTCCTTGTTTACCTGCACTTCCTCAAATGGGATATCTTCTTCCACCTCATGCTGTGAGGTTTGGCCCTCCTCCCGTACTTCTGTAGTTTCTACAGCTGGTCTCAAGATCCTCTTAGTTTTTGGTTTATCAATCAGGGGCTATGCAAATGATGCGGATGCTTGTCTTGATGTTGATGCACCTGCAACTGGTGTGGCAACCCTTTCAATTATCACCCCCTTAGGTTCATCTTCAATTTTCTTACTTCTAGGGGGACCCTTCCTCTGTTTCTATGTGGGCAACCTCTCCCCATTGGACTTTCTTTTCTCACTGAGGAAGTCATCATACTCCTCATAAGATAGTTCTTGCCTTTTCTTCTTGGCATCAACTGTAAGGGCCACACCCCTTTTCTTCAATCTATTTATTTCTTCATCTACCCAAGCTTGGGTTAATTATAGCACCCCACTTGTAAACTGATCCAAGGATATGTCCTCTGACTATGTGAGATTAGGGGCTGATATGGTGTCATTGTACACCTTCTTGTCTTCATATTCATTAGACATAATCTTTCCATCATCCTTTCTTAGCTGTGCTGGCACTGAGATGCAGTCAAATGTTTTTATCTGGTTCAAGATGAGTCTTTGATATTTTCTTCTCCTCACCTCAGCTTCATCCTCACAATCACTCTAGAAATCCTCCAGATGCCTCTGATGAATAGGTTTTCCCACTATTTTCTCCATCCTGTCATAGGGGTCATAAGATCTAGCCAAGGGAAATAGCTGCAAATACATTAGTTTCAGACCTCTCATGACATGCTTTATGTTCTCTGAATCTGAGCACATATACTAGCCCATAGACATTGGAAATAATAATAGAGGTATCTTCTTTTGTTCCTTGTATGTCGTAACTATTGTAGATACTTGTCTAAGAAACTCCATCAGGACAACCCCATCAGTAAGGTATCTTGGTAGCATAAGGGGTTGTCCTTCAAATCCCTCTATTCTTATGTATGAAAAGGTTACAAACTAGATGAACCAAGTGCCATGTCTGTAAACAACTTCTTGAGCCTCCATGCTTAGTCTCTTGGTTCTGTCCTCCTCCATGGTTCTGATTAGATGCATAGAGAATGCAGCATTTACCAATTTGTAATCCAGGAGATAGTTCTTTCTCTATAGCTAAGGATAGTGATCCCATATGTGGGCATCATTTACATCACCACCAGCTTTACCCATTGTATTCAAGTCATCAAAGGTTCCCTTGTAAGCACATGAGTACACAACATATGAGGTCATATGAAACATGCATGCCTGACCTCCCAGGTTCCTCATCCCCTCATCTAGTGCATCGCTGATGACCTTGGCCAATAATGGCTTATTATCTATGTATAGGACCATCTAGATGATTCCAAACATCCAATTCTCAAAATTTCTAGCATGAAGCTTACTTGTCATCCTACTTATGAGGGCAATCATTTCCTGCATGAAGATTAAAAGTAGAGGTGGTGCCCTTAATTGAAAAGTTGGCGTATACTCATCCATGTTTCTCCACCCACCTAGTGTCAGGGTTATAGTTCTTGGCACATTCCACTACCAGCTCTGGGGTGTCCATGGCATATGGAAATCTGGCTGCATGCCACATTCTTGAAACATATATTGCATCTAGAAGGGTATTGTCCTGTTGATCATGATGTTAATCATAAACAAACATAGAATAAAAGTACACATTAAACTTTATTCATCTTGAAAGATACAATGAATTTAGAGAATTCATGATCCCAAGTCTCTAGTGATTAGGTCTTAATCTTCTGACGTTACTCAGAGGTTGATGTGTGTTGTTGTTTCCATTTTGGGGCCTTACGTGAGTCTCATCTGTAAGATAATGTTTCCTATAATGATGATGCACAAATAGTTATTCTATACAAGATATGCTACAAATAGTGTGGCTATCTTTAAATCTCTGCATGATATTTATCATTTTGATATGCTTTAACCTCAAATATGCTAAATATGTTCAGTTATCTATGGATGTCTGCATATTTGTATTGTTTGCTTAAGATTGTCAATTATTTGCAATTATGATGATTGACAATCTTAAGAAAATGATACAAATATGCAGACATCCCATAGATAACTGAACATATTAAGCATATTTGAGGTTAAAGCATGTCAAAATGATAAATATCATGTAGAGATTTAAAGATAGCCACACTATTTGAAGCATATCTTATATAGAATAACTATTTGTGTAGCATCATTACAGGAAACATTATCTTATAGATGAGACTCACGTAAGGCCCCAAAATGGAAACAGCAACACACATCAACCTCTGAGTAACGTCAGAAGATTAAGACCTAATCACCCGAGACTTGGGATCATGAATTCTCTGAATTCATCGTATCTTTCAAGATGAATAAAGGTTAATGTGTACTTTTATTCTATGTTTGTTTATGATTAACACCATGATCAACATAAATTGACGCTAGAAGGAGGGCCATCCAATAAGAGATTAGAAACTCATCATTAGTAAGTTTATTCAAATTGATGATGCAGACAATGAGGTAACACTAAGAAACCATTGAATTTCCAGTTAGTAAGTGAAGATATACCATTTCAGACTTGCACATGCTAATTCTTTGCAAAGTTTTCATAATTGATCGTAAATATTGCAATCTTTACAATAGATCATCATGTATTTGCAAAGATCAGTCTTATTTTAGGTGAATTCATCCAAACTTTGAGGTATCCTACTTTAAAAACCTGATATCAACCTACAAGAGTTACCAAACCTAAAATCACCTCATATTTGTAGTATAGCTGCAAATATTCTGGAAATACTTGGTCAATTTCCAATCCTAACCATAAATACAGTCATTACGGGTAAATTCCAACCGATCTTTATAGATTTCTAGCTAAAGTTCCTTTAAATTTGAGAAATCCTGGCTCACATGCCAAATACTAGGTCCCGATCCACTGGACCCTTTGAAGAAATACCTGTCAGAGGATTTAGACCTAGGACAGTCGATATCCATCATACTCCTGGTTCTAGTACTCCAGGAGAATCATCAGAAAGTCATCCTGTAACTCCTATTGGTCTGCAAATACCTGCAGGATTACCTGTTACTCCTCATGGATAGCCATCTTAGCCTGTCCAACCTCAGGTTCAGCCTCAGCCTGTCCAACCTCCTTCGGTTGCAATGTCTTTCTTTGCAGCAGAGTCACCTTTGACCTTTGATGCATATCATGAGTTGCCAAAAAATCCAGACAAAATCTGTCCAAAGTATCATCCTTATCAAGATGTTGAAGATCATATCTGAACTTTCAAAGAAGCCTACTGTAGGGCTAGAATAGAACATCAAGATGTTGTATGCAAATTATTTCCTTTTTCCTTAGGGGAGGAGACTTATAATTGGTATACTAGTCTTGGTCATAGTTCTATCAGATCATGGGATGTCCTAGAGAAAGCTTTTACTGATAGATTCAAGATTCCCATAGATCCTTCCATGAACTATCACTTATTTGCTACAATCAAAAGACTTGAGAATGAGCCTATTGCTAATTTTAATGCTAGGTTCCAGAAGATGTTGTCTAAGTTAGTGCCTCCCTATGTTGTAAATGATGAGTCTGCCAGAAGTATCTATTATTCAGCTTTGGATCCTTTGACTTCCATGTTCATTAGGAGGACACATCCTCATATCACAACTTTGACACAGGATTTCCGAGAAGCCATAAAGGTTAGTCAGCAACTAGTGCCTGCTCCTACTCAAAATATTGCATTCCCTACATTGCTTGGCATGTATCCAACATATCCTGCACAATATCCTAATGGAGCTATGATACCTCTAGTAGTCATGCCAACACCTTTGCAAGTTCCTCCACTGAGTATCATGCCACCTCCTAATGGGAATGGCCATATGCCATAGTATCTTGCACAAACACCGACACCTCAGGGTGTAGATCAGAACAATAACACTGGATCCTCTTTCTTCAAGCCTCAAACTAAAAATGTAGTAGCTAAAGCTCAGGAGGAGAAAGAAGAAATCAAAGAAATCTCTGCTCAGCTAAGAAAACTAACTACAGAGGTCACTCATCTGAGAAATCAAAACTTCTATTCTCAATCTAATCAGAATAGAAATTATGCCAATGATAGACCTAGTTATCCTGACAGGGGGTACAACAACAATAATTTCAACAATAATGGTGGAAATAACAATAATCCTCAAAGACAGCCTAGAGTATGGAACTCTAGGCCAAATAATGGTTCCTTACCATCACCTTTAGACAATCAGCCTCCTGGTGAAGCTAAACAAACTACCAAAGTCAATCTTGCTGAGGTAGCCCACACCAATTGGTGTAGAATACACAATACAAATGCTCATGCAGAATTGGACTGTCCACAATTTAGAATTGTTGCTAGGATTTTCCAGACAGAAGTGTCTAACACTTCTAGAAATCCACCTCAGGTAGAGGGAAATGAAATTGTTCCTTGTGGATACGTCTCAGCATTTGTATTAGAAAGTTATACTAATCAACCTCATCAGTAGACTGTCATCTCACCAGAGTTACAACCTGGCATGTGAAGAATCTGCCATGACTTTTGAGTCAAATTATGTTTTCCCCTTTGAAGATGAGAATGAGCCATCCAATGAGCCTGAAGAGGTGCATGCTTACCAGCAGTAATATCAGGGTAAGCACAATTATAATCTAAGAAGTAACTCTAATAGACCTACTAGTCCATTAACTAGTTCCTTGCCCCCAAATAATTTTAACACACCTCCTAATCCCAATGCAAGTAACAATCTAGGATTTCCAAAAGTAAATGCACAATATCTGTCACCGCAAAACACGGCATCAAAAGCTATTAGCCTACCTCATGAATCTAACAAACTAGTCACATATCTGGCAGATTAGATGAAGAAAGTAAAGATCAGCCTATCTCTATCAGAGTTATTGAAAACTCCTGCAATTAAGAAGGCGTTTATGAAATCACTAGATGATCCTACTCCTAGAGAGGATAGTCATTCCCTAGGTCAGCCTAGTAATAGAGATCATGCTGCTAAAGATAATACTGTTAAACATAAAGTGCCAGCTACTGTCCAAGCTACAGAAACCTCCCACATGACCTTGTACAAGGACAAAAGTGAGTCACCACCTTTCCTCCTTACCATAAGGATGTTTAGCAAGAATTTACACAACTATTTGGTAGATTCAGGTGCATCTACAAATGTCATGCCCCTGTCTATATGCAATGCTTTAGGACTGCGTCCCACTAAATTGCTAAAGAAGGTGACACAGCTAGATAAAACAGAAGTAAGTGTGGTAGGAGAGTTAACTCATATTCACATGCAACTAGCATACGATCCCAGGATCCAATATTGCATTGATATCTAGGTAGTAAACATACCTAATACATATGGGATGTTACTCAGCAGGGATTGGTCCAAAACTCTTAATGGATATATGTCTACTAACTTCAGTCAAATGTGGTTACCTTGGAAAGGGATACTGAATCAAATAAGAATAGATGTTGAGCCTAGAATGAAGCACATGATCACCGAGTATAACAAAACAAATGAGATCATGTCTGTGAATGTAGAGCCTGGAGTTTATGCCATTAGACCACAGACTGTCAGGATAGAAGAGATCCTGATGTTTGATGTTCATCATCATGATGATGATCATCAGGAGGACATAACGACTGTAGAACCTGATAGTAATTTTGAGAATGAGAATGAGGTAGATCGCTTCAAAAATTTTGAGGTGCACTTGTCCAAGCAAGTAAAACATTGTGAATTGCTAAATATATATGTTCATGACATTTTGATTGATGGTTGGTGTAGATTACATGACGAGGCACATTTAGAGAAAACTTGTGAAACATGTTTAGATATGATGAAGTTGGAGCAAGCATGCAGTGAAGCATCATCATCAGCCGAGTTAAGTTTTGCATCTAGTGATGATGACAATACTGATTTTTGTTTGTCTTCTACAGGAACCACAAGAGAAGTAATAGATCATGATGAGGATCATATCCTGAGAACAGAAGAAATTCTAGTATATGACCAGATAGATGTTAAGAAGGAAGAGAAAATCACCCCAGGGAGTGATTGTTTGATGGAGTCAGATTATGAGTTATCTGATGATGACAAAGGCATTAATTTGACCAGATTTGAGGAGTTTTTATCAAGAGAAATTAAAAAGATGATAGAACAAGGGAAACTTCTACAAGATGCACTGATTGAAGGATGGTGCAGATTGCATGAGGCACCTCAATCAGAGACTGCTTGTTCACTGTGTTTACATATTTTAAAGAGACATTTAACACCTAATCCAGAAGATCATCCTCCTGATGATGAAAAGAAAGAAGAAGAATCAACTTCACAGAAGAAAGGAAAAATGAAGTCTAAGAATGCTGAAATACCTAAATTAAAATGGATATCAGGTGGAGCAGCTACCAGAGCTGCAAAGAAGAAGGAAGGCTCAACTAAGCCTCCTACTGAAGATAAACCTTGGATCCTTAGATTTGATGGATCCAAGTCTAAACAAGGAGCTAGAGTAGGGATTGATCTCATTGATCCATCAAGAAAGTCCTACCTAGCAGCATATAGATTACAGTTCCCCTACACTAACAATGTAACAGAGTATGAAGCTCTAATTCATGGGATACTGTTTTCTCTCAAGAAGAAGGTAAAAATTCTGCATGCCTTTAGAGACTCAAAATTAGCTGTCAGATAGGTAAGAGGAATTTACTCTTACAACTATAAGAAATTGTCAAATTATAGACACAGAGTGTGGGATTTGATTGAAGACTTTGATGCATTTAATATCACCCATGTACCTAGAGAACAGAACCATAGGGCAGATGCCTTAGCACAGGCTGCCAGTACATTAGAGCCCTTGTCCATATTAGACCTAAAGAGATTTTCAGTAGAGTTGGTATCAGTGCCTTCAGTACCTGATAATGTTACTAATCTTCAAGTTTTTGACAATGATCAGCACATTTTAGATTTCATCTCTAATAGAGATATATTTGATGCTCAGATCATAGATGAGAAAAATGTAGAAGAGCATGTCTGGGAAGATGAAGAAATATTAGAATTGCCCAGTAATAAGATTCCAAAAGGGATGATAGAGCTAGAGAGAGCATTTGACCTGGATAACATGTTAAAACAAGAAGATCTTCCAAAAGCTGATGGAGGTCAGTATTCACAAGTTAACATTGGACAAGGTGATGACAAGAGAAATGTCTTGATTGGTAAAGTCTGCATGCCAGAAGAGTTAGAAGGAATAACTCAAGCCCTTAAAGATTACATACATGTTATTGCATGGACTTATGATGAGTTGAAGACATATGACACATCAGTCATAACTCACACTATACCTCTCAAGCTAGATGCTAAACCTTTCAGACAGAAGCAAAGACCTGTCAATGCTTTGCTTGAACCAATAATTTTTTAAGAAGTCAAGAAGCTGTTGAATGCCAGGATCATATTTCCTGTAAGGCACTCCACTTGGGTAGCTAATTTAGTGCCAATAAGAAAAAAGAATGGAGACATCAAGCTGTGTGTGGACTCCAGGAACCTAAACAGAGCATCAGAGAAGGACAATTACCCTTTACCCTCCTTAGATGAAGTTCTACAGATTATAAATGGAGCAAAAATGATGTCATTCATGGATGGTTTCTCTGGCTACAATCAGGTCATGGTTGACAAGATTGATAGATTAAAAACTACCTTCACCACAAAGTGGGGGATATTTTCTTATAGACGTATGCCATTTGGGCTGATAAATGCTGGAGCAACATTCCAGCGAGCAATGGACATAGCCTTCAGAGGCTTAATAGGAAAATGCATAGTCATATACATGGATGACTTAACAGTGTTCTCTAAGGATAGAGGAAACCATGTAGCAGATCTTAGAAATGTGCTTAAAAAGTGTGAAGAATATGGAATATTACTGAACCCCAAGAAATGCATATTTGGGGTAACAACAGGAAAGTTGCTGTGCCACCTGATAACTGAAAATGGAATTATCATTGATCCTGACAGGGTGGAGTCCATTATGAAATTACAGCTTCCCAGAAGCAAGAAAGAGCTCAAAACTTACTTTGGTAAGATAAATTTTGTGAGAAAGTTCATCACTGGCTTTGCAGAGATAGTCAGACCTTTAAGTGCTATGCTAAAAAAAGATGCCAAAATTGAGTGGACACCAAAAGAAAAAGTACCTTTTGAAGACATAAAGAAAGCTATTTCTAATGCCCCTGTCCTCATCAGTCTAGACTACACCAAAGACTTTTATATTTATTCATTTTCTTCAAAACACACCTCTGCAGTAGTGCTAACTTAGAGAAATGAAGAAAAAGAAGAAAAACCAATCGCCTTCATGAGCTGCCCTTTCAAAGATGCTGAATTAAGATATGTAGATGTTGAAAGGCAAGCACTTGCTTTGGTCAGAGCAGTAAAGAAATTCAGGCATTATATCTTGAGAAGAAAGGTGATTGCTGTAGTACTAGATGCAATAGTCAAGATGTTGTTAATGCAGAGTGAGCCTGGTGAAAAAAGGGCTAAGTGGATCACAGTCCTACAAGAATATGACATGGAAATTACACCCATGAAACTAGTAAGAGGACAAGCTCTAAGCCAAATGATATCAGAAATCGATCCAAACATAGTGAGTTAGCAGTATGTTATCAATGCTAAGGACAATGAAGAGTGGTACTCAGATATCAGACACATTCTGATTACTGGAAGATGTCCTCCAAGACTGCAGGCTTCACAGAGAAGAGCCTTGAAGATAAAATCCCAAAAGTATATGATGAAAGGAGGAGTTCTCTTCAAAAGGAATTATGAAGGAATATACTTGAGATGCTTAGAAAAGCCAGAAGCAAACAAAGTTTTATCAGAGCTACATGATAAGTTTGGAATAGCACATGGCTCATCCTTAGCTACAACACATGCTATCCTCAGAGTAGGAGATTATTGGCCTACAATTTTCAAGGATACTGCTGAGCACATTAAATGTTGTCATGTATGTCAGGTTGCTGCCAACAGAGAGAGATATGATGTACAACCTTTGCAACCAATGATGGAAGCACGCCCATTTGCACAATGGGGCATGGATTTCATAGGACCAATTAATCCTCCATCATCGTCAGGCCACAGGTATGTTTTAACAGTTACTGACTACTGTACCAGGTGGACTGAAGCTGTCAGTAGTAAGACCTATACTGCTGAAGATGTCATCAGATTTCTGGAGAGTAACATAATCACTAGGTATGGGGTTCCCTATGCTCTGGTAAGTGATAATGGCTTTGCTTTCGCTTCAACCAAATTGTCAAGTTGGGCCTTTGACTATGGGATCATACTGAAATTCTCATCCAATTATTATCCCCAAGGGAATGGATTGGCAGAATCCACCAATAAAAATTTGTTGAATATCATAAAGAAGTTAGTAGACAAGAACCCTAGGGAGTGGAACACACTCCTAAAGTATGCCTTATGGGTAGACAGAACCAGAAACAAGGTTACATTAGGAAACTCACCTTATCATTTAATATATGGGGTGGATCCCATCCTCCCTGTTAACCTGAAGATTCCTACCCTGCAGTTTGCCCAAGAGTACCTAGGCATAGACAATAACCAAGAAGTCAGGTTGCTTCAGCTGATGCACCTGGAAGAGAAAAGAAGTCAGGCAATTGATCAATTTGCCAAACATCAGGCTGTTGTCAAACACTGGTTTGACAAAAGAGCTAAAGTTAAAGCCTTCAGAATATCATGCAGAGCTTTGATAGCAAAGTCTGCGTCTTGATTTTTAATCTTTCCCTCTACTTTCCCTTCTAAAGCTTCAAGGATCTTTGCTTCGTATGCCATCATGTTGTGCAGCTTTATACTTATATCCCTGAGCTTGCCATTGCATTTCTTTAGGATATCACTTTTGAACCTAATATCCTCATACCATGTCTATCAGCAGGGCAATGTTATTATTCAACACTTGATTATTTATTAGGATTTGAGGATCAATCCTCTTCATTTCACTTAAAGCAGTAAGGCCCTTTTCCAATTGGAATGACCTCTTCCCTCTTTCATTTTGCATTTTGTCTACTTTTCTCCTTAAACTGCTTAAGGAATTTCACCTCTATAAAGAGGTTCTCAAAACATCCTCAGCTCCAGTGAGGGATGACAGCATCCATTTCTCCATGATCATGGCTTCATGCTTCATGAGGTCCAACTTGGTGACCTCATGCTTCATTTTTCTCTTTCTCCTTCTTTACCCTTTGGGTCAAAGAATCAATGATGTCTTTCCCTTCTTGACCTTCTTTGTCCTCATTAGCAAAACCCAAATCAATAATTGTGATTTGGAATTCCTCAAGGGTGATCTTGCCCTTCTCCTTTTCTACCATAAGAAGTGCTACTTGTGCAGTCCTTCTGCCTGTAGCATGATCTCTCTTAATAGCAGATGTCAATCTGGCTTTCCTCTTTGGCTTCATTATTGTCTCTGCAAACAAGGTGGAAACATCAAATTCTTGAATTTAGAGCCTTGTTCCATACCTATTTCTTTCTCTAGCCACAAAGGCACTTCATCTCCAAACCCCTGATGTTCTCTATCATCAGAATGTCAGTCATGTTCTCCAATATCTATTTCTATTTTTGGGTGGAGAAGGTACTTTCTTAATTTCTTCCTCATGGAGTTCCTCATGAGGGGAATCGTATTGCATTTCTTCTTGCTGAGGGACCTCTTTCTATTGAGGAGGATCCTATGGAATGTCCACATTATGATCATGGGCCTAATCATGTAATCCCTTCTTCTGACTTTGATCTACTTTACGATTTTCCTCATCCTGAGGTATATTGACATCAGCGGTTGTCTGTGTGTTTGGGCCTTGTGCATCACCTTGATCTTGGGTCACTTCTTGTTCTGCACCCGAAGCACCGATGTCTCGTGTCTTAAGGTCCTCATGACCTGATTTATCTGTAGTTCCTATGGCATCCCCTTGATCTCCCTGAGTCTAGGTAGTAGTATCACCTATTGTATCTTTATCACCTGCGTCTTTCTATTGGACTTCTACTATTTTTGGCTCAACTGGTATTTCATGCTATTGCTGACCCATATAAGGAGCAGTACTTTCCTTTTCTATTAGCTTTGCCACTTCAATATTTTTGGTCTTATCAGGTGCACCTGCTTTATCCTTTGGGCTCACATCGTCCTTGTATGTTAAATCTATAACTGCAAGGCTAGTCACCTGATCGACCAACTTCTCACGCCCTATCTGTTGGGCTGCCCTCTTTGGACTACTTTCTTTCACTTCCTTTGTTTGCTTCACCTCCTCCAATATCACCATCTGTGCTAATGGGGTCCCATGTGGAGTCATGTAGGTACTGGAGGCGAGAGTCTCCATCTTTTGAGAGGCTAAATTTTGAACTACCTCATCATCTGATAAGTCAACAGTGTCCTCCAAGGAGAAAGGACCACCCTGACCTACTTTGGAAACCTCTTTTGCTTGTTCTTTTGCTTTCTGATTCTTAAACTTGATTATGGTGGGAAGTGGCACCTTATGTTGCAATTCCTTCCTAAATGCTTCACCACTGGCGCCTCTCAATACAATGGGATCAACCCTGATATCACCCTGCATGGATGTTCTTTGCTTCTTGGGGGATGATGTTAGTGGCATCGCCTTCCTCTTCCTACTGACCATCATTGGGTCATCACCTGCAGGTTCCTTGTTTACCTGCACTTCCTCAAACGAGATATCTTCTTCCACCTCATGCTGTGAGGTTTGGCCCTCCTCCCATACTTCTGTAGTTTCTACAGCTGGTCTCAAGATCCTCTTAGTTTTTGGTTTATCAATCAGGGGCTATGTAGATGATGCGGACACTTGTCCTGATGTTGATGCACCTGTAACTGGTGTGGCAACCCTTTCAATTATCACCCCCTTAGGTTCATCTTTAGTTTTCTTACATCTAGGGGGACCCTTCCTCTATTTTTGTGTGGGCAACCTCTCCCCATTGGACTTTCTTTTCTCACTGAGGAAGTCATCATACTCCTCATCAGCTAGTTCTTGCCTTTTCTTCTTGCAATCAACTGTAAGGGCCACACCCCTTTTCTTCAATCTATTTATTTCCTCATCTACCCCAGCTTGGCTTAATTGTAGCACCCCACTTGTAAACTGATCCAAGGATATGCCCTCTGGCTGTGTTAGATCAAGGTCTGATATGGTGTCATTGTACACCTTCTTGTCTTCATATTCATTAGACATAATCTTTCCATCATCCTTTCTCAATTGTGCTGGCACTAGGATGCAGTCAAATGTTTTTATCTGGTTTAAGGTGAGTCTTTGATATTTTCTTCTCCTCACCTCAGCTTCTTCCTCACAATCACTCCAGAAATCCTCCAGATGCTTCTGATGAATAGGTTTTCCCACTATTTTCTGCATCCTGCCATATGGGTCATAAAATATAGCCAAGGGAAATGGCTACAGATACATCAGTTTTAGACCTCCCATGATATGCTTTATGCTCTCTAAATTTGAGCACATATACCAGCCCATAAACACTGGAAATAATACCGGAGGTATCTTTTGTTCCTTGTTGTTGATGATGATGTTAGTCATAAGCAAACATGAAATAAAAGTTACACAACAACCTTTATTTATCTTCAAAGATACAATGAATTCAAAGAATTCATGATCCCAGGTCTCCTTTGATTAGTTCATAATATAATGACATTATCAGTGGTTGATGTGTGTTGCTGTTTTCCATTTCAAGGGGCCTTACGTTGATCAATGTATTTTGTTTTCTGCAAGTATGCTACACAGAAAGGTTACTCTACACAGTATATTTCTTCAAATAATGCGTCTCTACTTAAATCTTTGCATTATATTTGTCAATTTAACATACTTTAACTCTAAATATGCTTTGTATTTCCAATTTTCTACAAGATATCAGCATATTTCATGTTATTTGCTTATGATCTTCGGTTATTTGCAATTGTGGTGAATTGTTATGAAATTGAATGAACTTTAAAAGAATACTACAAATTTTGGTGAATCTTTAGCTATTGAACCACATACACACTAGATACATTCATGAGGAGAAGAAATCAAACCATACTTTCATGAGGATGTTCCACAGCTAGATACAGATGATGCTAACTTCAAAGGATAAGGAGTGAAAACAACAAATGCAAACTGATAAGCACTCCAAGGGATGTAGTTGATCAAAGCATGTATCAAGAATTCAAACACAGATTACTCAGGATTTATGATGATTTGTAATCAAATGGTCTTCTCTTTCATTAAGTATGCAAAACATGTATGTTTACAACAACTTTGAAATAAGTCCTGATGTTTCAGCAATCAAATTTCAATTAAGCTTCTAAATGTCTAAAATATGGCATCCCTGCACCTTTTATAGAATAAGGTGAGGGAGCAGTTACAAATGACCTACGGTCAGGATTTATCAATTAAAATCAATGGTAGATATTCCTTCCTTGATTTAGTCAACTATCCTTTGTGGCACAGGTTGCCAGTTGGCAACCATCTGGGTGAATTATTATCTTGTAAGTACCTAATGCATATGTTTCTTTGGGGATGCATCTTCCTTCATTCCTCGAGCTCCTCTTCTTTATCTTCTTCTTCTTTATCATGATCATCATGATCATCACTCTCTATATCGCTATCACCCTGATGAATATCATCTTGTGTATGGACCTTCATAGTCGTCCTGATATTTTCATAGGCTTGTACTATTTTATCTATCTCCCCTCCATCTTGGGTTTTGGGTTTAGTGATAGTGTGCTTGTGAGCTTGAACTTTATCTTTTAGTGCCTCTAACTTGCATTTTCCATTATTTAGAGTTTCCTTATAATTTTCTACCCCGACTTTGATCCTCATGGTCTTATTCATCTCCTCTTCTATCAGGTGGGTGATGGGATCTTCAGCCATTGGCTGGAAATTATCATGTAGTGCCTTGATGGAGAAATCTGCATCTCAGTTTTCAATTTTCCCCTCTACTTTTCCTTCCAATGCTTCCAATATCTCTCCTTCATATGCCATCATACTGTGCAGCATTATACTGATATCTCGTAACTTGCCACTGCACTTCTTTAGGATATCACATTCGAACCTAATATCTCCATACCATACTTCTACTAACAAGGCAGTGTTATTATTTAATACCTGATTATTTCTCAGGATCTAAGGATCAATCCTATTTATTTCACTCAAAGCACTTAAGGATTTTTCCAGCTGGAATGACCTCTTTCCTATTTCATTTTGCATTTTATCCACTTTCTTCTTCAAAGTGCTCAAAGAATTCCACCTTTGTAAAGAGGTTCTCAATACTTCTTTAGCTCCTGTGAGGGATGATAGCATCCACTTCTTCATGATGTTTGATTCATGCTTCATGATGTCTAATTTATTAACTTCCTCCTGGGAGATGATAGTCAATGGGACTACCTGACCAATTGGTGTACTATCAGGGTTAATCAACCCATTTATAAATGAATCTAGCTGATAAATATGCTCTTTATGCTGTTTATTTTTCTCCTTTTCTTTCTTTACCCTTTGGGTTAAAGAATCAATGATATCCTTCCCATCTTTACCCTCTTGGTCTTCATTGGCAAAGCCCAAATCAACTGTGGTGATTTACAACTCCTCCAGGGTGATCTTACCCTTCTCCTTTTCAACATTGGGAAGTGCTACTTGGGCAGTCCTTCTACCTATAGTAGGATCTCTTCTGATAGTCGAGGTCAATCTGGCTTTCCTCTTTGGCTTCATGATTGTCTCTACAAACAAGGTTGAAACATCAAATTCTTGAACTTCAAGGACTTGTTCCATACCTATCTCCTTCTCAAGCCATTGAGGTACTTCCTCTCCAGATCCTTGTGTTTTATCATCATAATGTTCACCTTGATCTCTAGTGTCTATTTCTATTCTAAGTGGAGAGGGTGATTTCCTTATTTCTTCCTCATGAGGGGGATCTTGTTTTATTTCTTCCTCTTGAGGGGCTTCCTTTTGTGGGGGAGGATCTTGCGGTGTATACACATGATGATCTTGAGCTTGATCCTGCACTCCCTCCTTCTGTGTCTCATCCACCTTCATATTTTCCTTATCTTAAGGCACATTGGTATTGGTGGATGTCTTTGTGTTTAATCCTGGTGCATGACCCTGATCTTGGGATAAATTTTGTTCCACACCTAATATACTGACCTCTGGCATCTTAAGGTCCTCATGAACTAATGTGTCTTTATCTCCTGTGGTATGTTGAGTCCTGACGGCATCATCACCTGATGTGTCTTTATCACCTCTTCCCTTTTGTTGAACTTCAACTATCTTAGGCTCATCAGGTATCTCCCGTTGTTGCTGGCCTAAATCCAGAGTATTACTCTCTACTTCTAGCTACTTGTCTTCTTCAACTTTTTCTGTTTCATCAGGTTCACCTGCTTTATCTTTGGGACTTACATCCTCCCTATATGTCAAGTCTATCACTGCAGGGCTGGTTAACTGGTATACCAACTTGTCCAGCCTAATTTGTTGGGCTACCCTTTCTGGGCTATTTTCTTTCTCTATTTGCTTCAACTCTTCCAATACTACCATTTGTGCTGATGGGGTCCCATGTGGGGTCATATGGTTACTAGAAGCAAGGCTTTCCATCTACTGAGAAGCTACGTTCTGCACACCTCATCATCTAATAAGTCAACGGTGTCTTCCAAGGAGAAAGTACCACCCTAACCTACCCTGGAGGCTTCTTTTTCTTGCTCCTCAGCCTTCTTAGTCTCAAATTGGATGATAGTCAGAAGTGGCACATCATGTTGCATTTCTTTTCTGAACACTTCACTACCAGCCCCCCTTAATACTATGGGGTCGGTCCTGATATCACCCCTCATATGTGTTCTCTATTTCTTGGGTGGTGACATCAGAGGTGCCACCCTCCTCTTCTTGGTGACCATCATAGGGTCATCACATGTAGGCTCTTTACTTATCGGTTCTTCCTCAAGAGGGATGTCTACCTCCACATTCTACTGTGAGGCTTGGCCCTCATCCTGTACGTCTGTAGTATCTTCAGCTGGCCTCAAGATTCTTTTTGTTTTTGGTTTATCCATCAAAGGCTGTACATATGAGGCTGATGCTTGTCTGATGCAGATGCACCTTTAGCTACAATGGCAATTCTCTCAATTATCACCCCCTTAGGTTAATTATCAGTCTTCTTTCCTCTGGGGGGTCCCTTCCTTTGTTTCTAAGGAGGTAGTCTTTCTCCATTAGATTTTCTTTTCTCACCAAGAAAGTCATCATATTCCTCATCAGAAATCTCCTGCATTTTTCTCTTGTTATCCACTATAATGGCTACACCTCTTTTCTTCAGTGTATTTATCTATTCATTTACCCATGATTGGGTTAACTTCAGCACCCCACCTATAAACCGATCCAAGGAAATGTCTTCAAGTTGTGTTAGGTCAGGGGCTGAGATGGTGTTATTATACACCTTCTTATCTTCATATTCATTTGACATGGTCTTGCCATCATCCTTCCTTAACTAAGCAGGCACTGGGATGCAGTCAAATATCCTTATCTAATTTAAAGTAAGCCTTTGATATTTTCTTCTTCTTACTTCAGCTTCATCTTCACAATCAGTCCAGAAATCTTCTAGGTGCTTCTGATGTATGGGCTTCCCCATTATCTTCTGCATTCTCCCATAGGGGTCATATGATCTAGCCAATGGAAATGGTTGTAGGTACATCAGGTTCAGACTCCCTATGACATCCTTTATGCTCTATGAATCGGAGCACATGTACCAACCCATCGATACTGGAAATAGTATTGGAGGTATCTTTTTCTGTGCTTTATATGCATCCAGTATGGTAGATATCTGAATCAAAAATTCCATCAGGACTACCCCATTAGTAGGGTACCTAGGTAGCATCAAGGGTTGTTCTTCAAATCCTTCTATTCTGATATATGAGAAAGTAGCATACTGGATGAACCAAGCGCCATGTTTGTATATAACTTCTTGAGTTTCCATGCTCAATCTTTTGGTTCTATCCTCTTCCATAGTCCTAAATAGATCCATAGAAAATGCATCATTCACCAATTTATAATCAAAGAGGTAGTTCCTTCTCTGTAATTGAGGATAATGATCCCATATATGTGCATCATCTACACCACCGCTAATCTTGTCCACTATATTCAGTGCATCAAATGTTCCTTTGTAGGCACATGAATAAACAACATATGAGGTCATGTGAAATGAGCATTCCAGACCTCCCAGGTTCCTCATTTTTTCATCTAAGGCATCACTGATGACCTTGGCCCATAGTGGCTTGTTATATATATAGAGGACCATCTGGATGATTCCAAACATCCAATTCTTAAAATTCCTAGCATGAGGCTGCCCTGTCATCCTGTTGAGCAGGGTAATCATGTACTGATATTCATCATCAAAATCAAATTTGTATAAATACACTGGCAACTTGGCAGAGGCAGTGTAGGTGCTATTTTTAGACCTCCACTGGTATATCCTCTTCTTGGTATTCTTCTTATTGTTTTCATACTCTGTCTCCAGTTTGTGCAAATCCACACTGACTACCTTCCTTCCAACTAGGAGATTCAAAGTAGACGTGATGCCTTTAATTGACAAGTATGCATAAACTCTTCCATGTTTCTCCACCCGCCTTGTCTGAGGGTTATAATTTCTGGCACATTCTACTATCAATTATGGGGTTTCCATGGCATAGGGAAATCTAGCCACATGCCATATTCTTGACTCATATATGGCATCTAGTAGAGTATTATCTTTATCATCATTCATCCTAGATGACCATGCTACTAGATCTATTTCTCCTTGGTGAGTGTTCCCGATGGTGCCATATTTGAATTGTATCCCTTCCAGCCAAACATACATGGGCTTAAGAAATTCTGCTCCAGATCTATTCTTCCTAATTTCCGCCATGGATTCTTTTAATAAACATGACCGGTCTTACCATAATATTCATATTCATTCATATAACACTTATATCTATGGCATCCAACATATTTATATTCATTACTTCATCATGATATGCATATTTACAGATTCAAACCACTGGAAAAAAATTGTACTACCTGGATATGTAGAAAATGATGACATGAGGGTTCTTAATTACTTACTTGATAACACTTCTCTCTTGGATTAGGTTGATGATTATGAAAAAGGGTAGCAAATACGGATGATCACCCATTCCATTATGCTGCAAGCTGTAGTCCGTTCACAGGTAGCTCGTATGAGGGTTTTACTCTCTGCTCTATAAATTCTTGTTTTTTTCGCAAGGTAGATAAAAGTGACCTTGGAAACTTACCTTTAAATTCATCCGTAGGATAGATTAGGGTAAAACTGGGTTAAAATCAATTAAAACCATTGATCTTCTACACAAAACCCATGGATGTTGCTAGGTATTTGAACCTTATTCATAGTCGGCTAGAATCCACCTACTATATTCATGTGCATTTAATGTTACGAAGCAAGATGAGGGGGGTGATCTTCAGAAGATCGGGTGATATTGAAAATATGACCCCATCTATGTAACATGACCTTCCGCCTTTGAGCGGCAAAACTAACGCCAATGAATCAGGTGATGTGGCCAATGGTTGACCATGTGTATATGGGGTCATGATTTTAAGATCAGGAGATGTTTAAAATGTGACCCCGCAAATAAAGTGACCTCGCTTTCGAAAGATTGGGATGATGTCAGTGTGTAGATGACTTCGCTTGAACATTGCATTAAAATGACATCACCGTCATGTTGTTGAAAAGGGGGATCGTTGGATTCATACCTCCGCGAGGTAAAAAGAATGATGACGTCACCATCAGGGTGATTTCCTTCATTCATCGAGCTTAGATGACATCATCATCATATCGGCATTGGGGTGATATTTATAAGATCGGGTGATATTGAAAATATGACCCTCACAAATAATATATGAAGTTGTTTGATAGACATATACAGTTATCATGTAAAATTGATGTCTGGATTTTGGGAACCAAATGATTATCAGGTGATAAACCTATATTAGGCTGATCTTAAGCAAGGTGACCAATGTTTGAAATATGACCCCCCACTCAGAATATCAAGTTTGACCAGAACCTTGACTTATCATAACTCGTTTCCCTTAAGGAATTTCAGGATGATCCAAAAGACAAACCTGCATAAAATTTTAAGCACTTTCCAACCATGAGGTTAATGAAATGAAATACTGAATTTGACAACTAACCCGCCTAACTTACTTTTACCAGACCGCCGAAAAGTAGAAAAACAACACAAGCCAAAGCAGCAGAAAAGTTGGGTCCCTATTTTGTCAAGTCAAAATGGTGCATGTTGTGTAACCACACAGCAACTTGCCACCAAAGAAAACAACTAAATTCTAATGATTCAAGTGATGTGATCACATTCTAACATAGTGGTGTGTGCAAATTATTAATTATCCTCATCTTGAAAGCAAGTTGATAACATGAATAACTGATGTTAGGCTACATAGTTTGGGAGCATCCCTAATAGCCAACCTGGATAGAGCCTTGCTGTCAGCAGGTGTCCATAGCTCTGGCAAGGTTATCTATACAATCCCCCTAAGTAGAGCGCCACTGCCAGCAGGCATCTATAGCCCCGGTAGAGTTACTTAGATGGCCTAGTTTTATTTCTTTTTCTAATTTTTCAATATTTTATACTCTATATATCTGATGTCATCATGTATGCTTAGTGTGCAAGGTATGGTCTGTTGCAAGTATGAGGTTAATCAGTGTTGTCATTGATGTCAACATACTCATATTGCATTGACAAGAAGGATTGGATGAGCTGTGTGCTGAGGATATTGAGAGAATTAGTCTCAATCAAAAACAGTGAAGAACAGTGATGAAAAGAAGGCAAAAGTACTCAATAGGTTGAGGATCAGAGGATGCGGATTAAAGGGTTTGTAGATATGAGTCTTGAGATGATCCAGTTAAGTTTTCAGAGGTCCGCATGAAGATTTGGAGAAGTTGTGATTGATCAAGTAGAATTGGTTCCGGGAGATGCTCCGGAGTGACAGAGTGTTACAAAAAGGTCCGGTGAGATCCGGAAGTGCATTTTCCTATCTTACAGATTGGATGGAGTGTTTTGGATGTCCTTGTGATGTGTCATCTTTATTTGCTCATGGTTTGGAGGTTTAGAAGCACCTCTTGCAGTATGACAGTGACGGTAGACTGTGTTCTTGAAGTTCCAGATGAGGAGAAGAGATTCCAGTGTGTAGAGGAAGTACGGATGTACTTGGTCATTCAGGCAAGCCTGTGAAGGTTCTTGGATCATGTTGAGGTTGTGTTGTTGGTCCACATTGGTGGTAGAGCCCAGAATTGAAGATATTCTTCCGGATGGAGATGTTCTTGTTGGCCAACTGGATGAGTTCTTCCAGATGAAGATGTTCTTGCTTAGACTGGCCGACCGGATAAGTTATTTATCTTGCGAATGTTCTTGTAGTTGATTACCAACTTGGATGATTGTTCCCAAGTCGATGCCTTGTATAAATGAAGGTTTGTGAATTCATTTTGAGGTGTGTTGAGAAGTGGATGAGGGTGGTATAGTGAAAGAGTGAAAGTCAGAGCAGATGTATCTCGGGCTTAAATGGAACTGATCCAGACATGGTGAAGATGTCATTCTCTAGTTCAAGTTTGTAATACTTATGATCTTGTAGACAGTGTGTCTCTTGTAGGTAGTGTGCCTCTTTGTGAGCAGTGTGCTCGGGTAGTGAGCCCTGACTGGCATGTGCCATCCATTTTTCTTATTCTTCTAACAGAGAATAATCCTTGGGTTAATCACCCCGTGGTTTTTCCCTTAACCGGGTTTTCCACTTCAAAAATCTTGGTGTCTAATATGTTGATGTTTATCTGCTCCAGTGTTCTTGCTTTATGCCTTGATGAATGGTTAATTGATATGCTATTAACTAACAAAGTAGATTCAAGTGTTTAAAGTTGAAGCAAGTTTTATACAACTGATTCACCCCCTGTCAGTTGTGTTCCCTAGATCTAACAATTGGTATTAGAGCCAAGTTCCTCTGAAAGGAGCTTAACCACTTGAGGAGATCTAGGATGTCGTCATACAAGAAGGATAGTCCGAAGTTTGATGGAACCAATTTCTCGCTCTGGAAAGGTCGCATGAAATGTCACTTGGAGTGTATGGGAAAAGCATACCTGTCCATGATCGCAAAGGCTTATGTACCTCCACAGGGTGGTCCGACAACTCTGAATGAAATCACAGATGCCAAAAACAATCTGCGGACCAAAGAAGCTCTTCTTAGTGCATTGAATGATTCAGAGCTCTCAAATGTATTGACCTACCTACTGCATATGAGATGTGGGTTAAACTGGAACTTCTGCATGAAGGAGATGAGTTTGTTAAGAGTGCAAGGTTGCAAAGTCTGAAAGGGAAATTTGAAAGATTAAAGATGAGAGATGATGAAAACATCACTACCTTTATGCCAAGAGTGAATGAGCTAGTGTGTGGAATCAGGAATGCTGGTGGAGTTCTGGATGAAAATGAAATTGTTTGCAAAATTCTCAGATCCCTTCCTTCTACCTACAAAATCAAGGTTGCTTCCATTGATGAATTCAGAGCCCATACAACTGTCACAAAAGAGCAATTGGCTGGAAAACTGGTTGCATTTGAAATGACTGAGTTTGGAGATGATCCCCCCAAGACTGAATCTACATTCAAAGCCAGTGCCTATGTGAAAGGCAAACAAAAATTTGATCCGGGAGAAAACTCTTCAAGGAAGATATCATGGTATGATCAAGCAAGAAAAGACATGGAAGAGGAAGAAGCAGAAATAGCCCATCTTGAAGCCCTCATTGCAAAGAGACTACCAAGAGGATCTGGTAAGTATGAAGGAAAGTTACCTTTTAAATGCTTTAACTACAATAAGATTGGTCATTTTGCCTCAAGATGTCCGGAAAGAACTGCAAGATCAAATTCTAACAGACAAAGGTTCCAAAAGAACTGTTATTATGTTCATGAAGAAGATGATAATGAAGGTGTAACAGATGATGAATCAGAGATTGAAAACAGATCTGGAAATAAATGGGTGTTTATTGCCATCAAGGAAGAAAATCCAATATCCTCTAAATCTATGAATCATAAGGTTGTGGAAAGAGCTTTGGCTGCACAAATTGAAGAAAAGGATGATTAGGTTATTGATAGTGGATGTTCTCACCATATGACAGGTGACAAGAACAAGTTCTTAGATTTGGAAAGGTATGAAGGAGGAATGGTAAAATTTGGTGATAATTCTGCTGGCAGAATCAGAGGTAGGGGAACTATTTCTTTTGATGGAAAGAGAAAAACCGGTAATGTACTATATGTTGAAGGATTGAAGCACAATCTTATCAATGTTGGTCAGTTGGTGGACAAAGGCTATGATCTCCAGTTCAAGAATGGAAGATGCAGGATCTTTGAGAGCTTCGGAACTGAGATTGCATCTGGTACTCAAACAAAAGGTAATATCTTCCATCTAGTTGGTTCTAATAAAAGTTGTCTATTTGTTCAAGTTGATCAGAGTTGGTTATGGCATAGAAGAAAGTGTCATGTGAATTTTGATAACATCATCAAGATAAGCAATACTCAGGCTGTAAGAGATCTTCCAAAATTGGTGAAACCTACAAATAGTTTGTGCAAAGAATGTCAGCTAGGTAAACAGAGCAGAGTCTCTTTCAAAAGCATGGATCAGTTCTCCACCAGATTATTGGAATTAGTTCATACTAATCTATGTGGTCTGACAAGAATCAAGAGTATGCAAGGTGATAGATATTTTATGTTACTGATTGATGATCATTCCTGGATGATGTGGGTTACTTTCCTAAAAGAGAAATTAGAAGCCCTTGAGAAGTTCAAAATATTCAAAGCTATGGTAGAGAATCAAACCGGACTGAAACTAAAATGTCTAAGGTCTGATAGAAGTGGTGAATTCACATCCGGTGAATTCATAGACTTTTGTGAGAAGCATCGCATAAGGAGATAGTTGTCTGCTCCTAGGACTCCACAGCAGAATGGAGTAGTTGAGAGAAAGAACCGGACCATCCAGGAAGCATCCAAGACAATGATGATGGAAGCAAATGTTCCTCAGATGTTTTGGAGAGTGTCATGCCCACATTTCACATGCATTCACAACATGCATACATGCATGTTATGTCCACACATGACATGTAGTCATGATATGACATCAAAAAATTTTCCCTATCTACTCCGAAAGCCTCCCTCGCATGCGCAAGCGTGCTTGTTATGTATGCTCAAGTTGTCTAAATGATTGTCGATACGGAATATTCTTTTCACATGTGCAAGTCTTTATTATTTACTATGTTTGGTGTCGGTTTAATTTTGCAACATTTTAGGTTTTCTCCGGTGGGTGATTGGTGTTTAAAAGAATTAATAGCTTCCTTGTTCGCTTGGTTACACCCTTTCCTTATTTTCTCTTATACAGTTCCCTTTGAGACAATTAATCTTCAAAACGTTAAACTATTTTTACTAATAGGTAAATTCATTCAGAAAAAATAATTTCCATAATTACAATTTTCTTTACAAAAGAACAAATGTGTTAGAAATATTTATATGACCTTTAAATTTTTCCCCTTGTTTAATAATAAATTATCTATATATATATATATATATATATATATATATATATATATATATATATATATATATATATATATATATATATATATATATATATATATATATATATATATATATATATATATTTATATATATATGTAATTATATTATTTTAGAAATTCCTTTCCAAAGGTCTTTTATAAAAATGTATTTAATTCGAATTATTAATATACTTACCATTGTATATTCTTGTCTTACAAATGGGATCTCCACCCAAATTTATTTATTTATAAATACATGTTATTATATATATATATATATATGTAAATTTCATATATATATGTATATTTCATATATATTTAAAATTTCCTAGAGTGCAAGCACATGCATTGCAATTGATACATATATAAATATTTATATATATAGAAATATATATATATTTATACATTTATATATATATATATCAATGCCATTTGTAAATTGATAGTGGTATTCCCACTAAACAATTAAAATCTTTCCTTTTCTTTTTTTATTATTTTATTTTATTAAAACCAACTCATAGCATTGAGGGTTAAAACCCTAAAGAAACTTGTATTGAACCAAGAGTTATTTGCAGGTGGAGTAGCATGGCAACGGTGGCGGAGCTTCCAGCACAGGGCTGGCTCTTGGAGGAGGGCGTGGGTGGTTCATATGTAGGGGAGGGGGCAGTGTTTGATGGGCCACGCATGGCGGCGGAGATGGCACTATGGCCGCGGGTATTACGATGGGCGTGGGATGTGGGGAGGGGCTCAGCCCCACCCACATCCCATGTAGTGGGATGTGGGTGGGGCTCTGCCCCTCCCCACATCCCTTTGTAACAAACAAATGGCGGTGGGGAAACTTCCCCACCACCATTCCCCTTTCATTTGCTTGACTGTGTAAACCGTGATCTCCTCTGCGCGCATTTCATTTTTATTTCGAGATTTTCAATATTATTCGATAATGATATATATATATAGCATTTTCACAATTATGCTCAGTTGAATACCATTTTAAATAAATAAATAAATATATATATATATATATATATATAAACAATCACATATGAACAATATTTTCATTTCCTCCAATTTATTTAAAATGAACTAATAAGAAATTTAATAAGTGAATAAATATATATATATATATATATATATATATATATAAATATATTTTTATCACAACTTTCTCAAATTTTCTTCAATAAAGTAAATAAAAATGCAGATAACAAACTTTCTCAATTAAGTTAAAATAAATGAATATTTCAAAATGTATATAAAAATTCTTTTAAACACATTGACTCATAGTAAAAATTCCTTCCATACTAACTTTAACATTTAATTTTTATTTTTTTTTAAAAGCAATTAATCAAATGAACAAAAGAAGGGCCTTTAATCAATCAAACTATGTAAACTATCAAGTAAATTTCTCTTTTCAACTATTTGTAGAATTCAGAAGTAAATACATAACTATAGACCTTTTCTTTTCAATAACCCTTCATAGGCAAACATAACTTATGTTTTGAATTAATTTCTATTACAACCTTTACTCCAGATTTAATTTCCATTTGTTTTACAAGGTGGATATGCAACTTCCAAATTACATTTAAATACACTTTCTCACAAAGTATTACGAAGGATAACTTGAAAACAACTGATCCCACTCACTCACATTTACACAACTTACATTGGGTAATCAAGATCATTTACTATAAAACTTCCACATCTCATATACAAACTAAGGGAGTTATTTACTTACACTCCCAACTCATAAATGGTGTAATTGTGAAGAACAATTATAATTACAACAATTGACATAATAAGGGAGGATAACTTTCCACTCCCAAGGTAACAACTCTTAAAACATTTTCAAGAGAAGTTCTCTCAACATCTTTACATAGTGAAAACTCTAGAGACCAAGCTCTTAATGCAACAGGAAGGTAAACAGATTCTCTAACAAGCTAACACATCTTCAATCACTTTCACATTTGCTTCAACATTAACCTGCAAGAATACAAGGGAGACAACAAGAACCATCTAGCTCTCCTCCCTACCTTTGACCCGCAAGAGGGTCACCCCCGAGCTAGGGAGACCATCTTCATACTAGGGTAGAACATACAAGACAACACTTCACAACAATGAGTACAATAACCAAGCAATTAATACACAAAACCCCATGGTATACTCACATTACAATGAACCAGCTTAGGTGAGTTCAGGAGGGTAGGGAAGTAGACAACTCTAACCCCTAGGTGTCATCTTTCTTTTACATTATACCACATAGTAACACAAGGCCTCAAGCCAACAAGTATTTCTTTCTCCACAAGGCCTCAAGCCTTCAATATACACATCTCCACAAGGCCTCAAGCCTTCCAATAAACCCAATCACCAGGGATATCCCAATAGGCACACAAGGCCATAAGCCCTCTAGGCTTTAAAAGAACCAACATGCTCACAAGGCATGAAAAATAACAAGAACAAGATGACACCTGGGGAGGGTCACACCTCCCCTTCCCTTTACAAGATGAGCATTTCCTTCCAACTAGAAGGGGCTCTTTCTACACCCAAAATAAAACCCCAAAACTAACAGAAAACTCAAAGAAGACTAATTCAAACTCATTCATCAAAACCAGAGACAACATACATTTCAGGCAACATTCACATAGAGAGTAGAATTGGATCACCAACCTTACAAAGCCCAATTATGGAATGAGAGTCGATGTAGAGCTCCTCTTCCCACCTTCTTCTTCCAACAATCCCTTCTTCTCACAATAATCCAACCCCCTCACTCTCCTTCCCCTCCTACTTTTAAAACTAATTCCTCTATTTTCCTAATTCCCCAAGTGGGAATAAACAACTCATCCCCCCACTCCTCCATTAACCTAGTGGTCATAAAACAATGTACCCCCACTCAATAGGTTCCCCATTAAAGCCCACATGTAGGAATAAAATAAAACAAGTAAACTTAAAATAAAAGAAAGAGTGGGTGACACAACACCCTCATTAAGGGAAACCCCACCAAAAGCAGGCACATGGAGACAAGCACTCCATCATTAGGGAATCGTGGAGTGGCTCTATGACTTGGAAGTGGGCATGAGTGTGGATTTCACTCATCCCATGTCCCCCATGCTTCCAATTTCGTCACTTTACTTCACCCTGAAGTTGAAGTGACCCTATGGAAGTTAACCCAAGGTTAACCTAGTCAAAAAGGTCCCTAGACCCATAGGGTACAACCTAGGGTTGTTTTTAAACCTAGTTAAGACTCCCAGAGTCAAATAAAACACATGAAGAGGGTCCAAAAGAATTAAAGTTAAAATAAGATTCAAAACATCTACTTACAACACTAATCATGATAAAAGTAATTTAGATATTAGCCCTTATCCCCTTAACCTCAAGCAATACACAATATAACAATACAACATTTTCCAAAAACATGAGGTTGATCTTAGTTCATCATTGAACTATATCAGCTCACAAGGGATACAACATAGGTATGAGATGGTCTCCTGTATTTGTGGTTTTGTTAGCAATACCTACACACTCAAACTCGAAGTCAATATCACATATAGATATCATAGCCGAAGCAAAACTAAATTCATGCATCTTAAACATTCAACCATAGAATCATATTGAATTTCCATATCCATTCATCATTTTCTTCAAAACAATATCTAAATTATCATTGCACAATTTATTTCCTTAAATTCAAATAGGTTCAATAAGCAAGATTCCAGAACAAAAGTCTTTCAACATATAAATAATAATAACAATCACTGCAAATAGTCTCATGAACAGTAGTGTAAAAAGTAGGCCTCACATCCTCTCCCCCTAAGATTGCACTTCCTCCTGGAAGTCATCAAAGAGGTGAGGGTAAAGCGTCTTTAGCCTCGTAGCATCTTCCCATGTTGCAGTGACTTCATCGTACATATCCCACTGGACCCTAACCTGGTCTAGCTCTCAACCTCGAAGGCCCAACGTCTAATGAGCCAATATGCGTATTGGCTCCAAAGCCAGCTGTCCGTCTGCCTCTACCTGAAGAGCACTCCAATCCAACACGTGAGACAAATCAGACATATATCATCGTAAAACTGAAACATGAAAGACATCGTGGATACGAGACAGGCTAGGTGGCAAGGCTAAATGGTAGGCTACAGGTCCTATCATCTCTAGGATCTTGAAAGGTCCTACAAACCAGGGTACAAGCTTAGAGCCTTTTCTGTAACAGATAGGACTCTTATGCGGTCACACTCTCAAGAAAACTCTGTCACCTATTGAGAAGCTTCGATCTGTCCTCTTTGCATCTGCATACTTTTTCTGTCTATCCTGAGCTTCCTGCAGTCTCTGCCTGATCAAGGTAACCTGCTGTTCCATGTCCTGGATCAATTCGGGACCAATGGCAACTTGGTCTTCTAACCGATCCCAACTCAAAAGTGTTCTGCAAGGTCTACTGTATAAAGCCTGGTAAGGAGGCATACCCAACGAGCTGTGATGCCAATTATTGTAGGCAAACTCAACTAGATACAGGTACTCTTCCCATTTAGACTGATGATCCATAACATACATATGCAGCATATCCTCTAACACCTGATTAACCCTTTATGTCTGGCCGTCGGTCTTAGGATGATAAGCAGAACTGAAGTTGAGCTGTGTGCCCAACGCCTGATGTAGAGCTCTTCAAAATGAAGATGTGAAGACGGAGTCTCTATCAGATATAATACGGTGAGGTACTCCATGTAGTCTAACAATTTGATCAAGAAATACCTCACCACCGATGGAGCATTGTACGTTGTGCGTACAGGTGAGAAATGTGCCACCTTGGTCAACTTGTCAACTGTCACCATGATGGCATCATGGCATCGTGATGACATAGGTAGACCAACAATGAAGTCCATGGAGATGGTGTCCCATTTCCATTCAGGTATCTCATGTGGGTATAAGAGTCCTGCTGGATGTTGATGCTCGGCCTTGACCCTCTGACACTCAAGGCATCGAGCTACAAACTCTGCAATATCACGTCTCATCCCAGCCCAATGATATAACTGTCTCAAGTCCGCATGCATCTTCTTCACTCCTGGATGCACTGCATAGGGTGCTCTATGAGCCTCCGAGAGTATCACTGCACGTAGATCACCCGCACGGGGTACATAGATGCGTTGCTTAAGTCTAAGTAATCCATCTAACTCCAAGGAATATCCTTCGTACTTTCCCTTCAGAACCCTCTGATTCTGAATCTCCTACTGCACCTCAAGAAACCCCTCGTCTTCAGGCAGATGCTATACAATACGTTCTCTCAAATCCATTTTCAAAGTCAGAGTCAAGATCTCATGGCGCCTTCGACTCAGCGCATCAGCAACCACATTCTCCTTTCCCTTCATGTAATGGACATCAAAGTCGTATTCACATAAGAACTCCATCCATCGCCGCTGGCGAGCGTTCAAAATTTGGCTAAGTGAAAATATACTGCAAGCTATGATGGCCCGAATGGAGCTCAAAGCATCAACCCAAGAGGAAGTGTCTCCATCTAACAAGAGCATGCATGACAGCTGCTAGTTCTAGGTCATGCGTAGGGTAGTTCAGCTCATGTGTTTTAAGCTTTCACGATTCATAAGCAATCGCTCTACCACCCTACATAAGCACAACTCCAAACCCCTCTAAAGATGCATCCGTGCAGACAACAAAATCTTCTACTGGATCAGGAACAGCTAATATGGGAGTGTTGGTGAGATGTTCCTTAAGAATTCCAAAGGCTTCTCACACTGCTCAGTCCATGTGAATCCTTTCCCTTTTCGCTAAAGGGAAGTGATAGGATGAGCTATTCTGGAGAAACCTTCGACAAACCTACAGTCGTAACCGGCTAGTCCCATAAAGCTCCTCACTTCTGTAATGCTGGTGGGTGCTGGCCAGTCTTGAATAGCCCTGATCTTCGATGGATCTATGAAGATACCATCGCCTGATAATATATGACACAAATACTGCACCTCTGTCTTGAAGAAGGCACATTTCGCCAAATTGCCAAACAGCTGATTCTCATGTAAACACTGCATTACTTGATACAAATGATCGACATGTTCCTCCTCGGTCTGTGAATAGATCAAGATGTCATCAAGAAATATGATCACAAACTGATCTAGGTAAGTACGGAACACCCCGTTCATAAGACTCATGAACACTGCAGGGGCATTCGTTAATCCGAAGGGCACCACTGTGAACTCATAGTGACCATATCGGGTTCAGAAAGTAGTTTTATGAATATCTGCCTCTGTAATTGTCAATTGGTGATAACCAGACTTTAGGTCAATCTTTGAAAACACTCTAGCTCCTTGCATCTGGTCAAAGAGATCATCAATTCTCGGCAGAGGATATTGGTTTCTCACCGTCACTTTGTTCAACTACATGTAGTCCATGCATAGTCGAAGAGATCCATCCTTCTTCTTAACGAAGATAACCGGTGCACACCATGGAGATACACTGGGTCGGATGTGCCCCTTCTCTAGTAATTCTTCTAACTGTAATTTTAGCTCTGTAAGCTCATGTGTAGTCATTCTGTAAGGTGCTTGAGATACTGGTTCTGCCCCTGGTACTAGATCAATGTAGAAATCTACTTCTCTGCGTGGGGGCATACCAGGTAACTCTGGTGGAAAAACATCTGCAAACTCCCTCAGGATGGGGTGGTCATCTAATGTAGTCTCAGGTTCGTCTTTTGATCTATCACTGACTGTGATAGCAAATAACTAACATCCCTTCTGCATGCAATGCTTAAGTTGCTGAGCGAATACTGTTCGAGCAGCCGTGGGCTTCTGGATGCCCACTAACTCTACCGAAGTGCCCTGATCATCTGTGCAACTAATTGTCTTCTGACGGCAATCCAGCTTGGCTCTATGAGCCGCAAGCTAGTCCATGCCAAGAACTATGTCGTAGGTTCCTAAAGGCATCACTCTAAGATCCCATGTTGTAGTGAATGAACCCAAGGAAACTTCACATTTTCAGACAATGGAATCAACTGACATCCTGGCCCCAGAGGCCAGTTTGACCTCCCACCTAATGTCCTGCCTAGAAGCCACCAGCCTGCAACGCTCCACTAACGATGTAGAAATAAAGGAGTCAGTAGCTCCAGAGTCAAAAAGGATAGAGATGGGAGATTCTACTATCATACCTGCTGTCTCAATGACTAAGGCCTGAAAATCAGCCTGGCGGTTGTCAACCACTGCAAACATATGGTGGGATTTACCCACGTCACCCACTGTCTACTCAGATCCTCCTGCATGATGCTGTCCTCCAGCTGTATAACCCAGTGGGCATTCTCTAGCTATGTGTCCTGATTCACCACAATTATAACAAGGGCCTCTGACCTGTACCTGTACAGTCTGAGTTCTACTCAACTGCTACTGCCTGGTCCTGCCAGTAGATCCCTGTGAACCCCTAAATGACTACTGTGGTCTCGCGGGTCCCATAGGTGGTCCCTACTATCTCTGATCTCTGTGCGGGCCCTGCTGCTGCCAACCTCCATTATTTCCCCCATATGATTTCTATAGTGTTTTAGCTTTCTGTTGCTGCTGTGTCTGCTGTTGCTGTGGGGGCCTAGGAGGTAATGGTGCCAAACTGTGTCCTCCTTTAGGGAAATGTTGTGTCGGTCTACGGAAGTTTTGTTGATGCTGCTGCTGTCCTCGATCCTGGAACTGAGGGCGAGAATTCTGCCTCCATCCTTGAATCTCTTCTGCAATGTATGCCTTTTCGGTAGCATCACTCAGTGTCTGTGGATCTGCCATCCGAACAGGTCCTAATATACTATGGTTTAGACCTCTGATAAACTTGTGTACCAGGAGTTTCTCATCATGGAGATATTCTGCATACCTGGATAACTCTATAAATTTACTCTCATACTGAGCCACCGAGAGTCCCCTCTGCTGTATATACCTCTTACCTATCTCACAACCAATTCTGAGTCTCCATAGACATGCAGAATCTTCACTTTCTTTTTAAGTGCAAACAATATCCCATGGATTAGAGCTTCATACTCTGTTACATTGTTGGTGCATGGGAATTGCAATCTATATGCTGCTAAGTAGGACTTTCCAGATGGATCAGTGAGATCTACCCCTACTCTAGCCCCTTGTTTTGACTTCGATCCACCAAATCTAAGGATCCATGGCTTATCTTCAGCCAAAGGCTTGTCTGAGCCTTCCTTTTTCTTTTTGGCTCTGGCAGCTATAGCATTTGATATCCATTTCAACTTTGGTATCTCAGCTTCCTCAAACTTCACCTTTTCTACCTTATGTGAAGCTAATATTTCTTCTTTCTTTTTACCATCAGAAGGAAAATCTTCTGTATTAGGTAGTATCTACCTTTTCAAAATATGCAGACACAATGAACAAGAAGTTTCTAAATGAGGTACTTCATGTAACCTGCACCAGCCTTCAATCAAGATATCATGTGTAGATCTTCGCTGTTGTGTCATCTTCTGAATCTCTTTTGATAAAAACTCTTCAAACTTAGACAGATTGTTGCCTCTATCTTCATCAGACAACTCATAATCTGATTCTACTAAAGAATCACTCCCTCAGGTGATTCTCTTGTTTCTTTTAACATTACTCTTGTTACATACCAGAACCTCTTCTGTCATCTGAATATGACCTTCAACATGGTATGTGGATTCTCCAGTCCCTACAGAAGACAAACAAAAATTAGTGCCCCTATCACTGTCTACAGAACTTACCATGGATGATGATAATGATGCTGATGCATCACTGTATGCTATTCCAGCTCCATCATATCTATGCAGGCATCACAAGTTTTTTCAGAATGCGATTCATTATGCAACCTGCACCATCCATCAATTAGAATATCATGAACATGCATCTTTGACAACTGACATCATTTCACCTCTCTAGACAAGTGCATCTCAAAATTCTTGAAATGATCTACCTCATTTTCATTTTTAGGGTTACAATTAGATTTTGCAATTATTTTGTCATCCTGGGGGTCATCATCATGATGATGAACATCATACATCAGGATCATGTTGGTTTTATTATATTTAGTGATCATGTGCTTCATGCGTGGCTCGACATCTATCCTTATTTGATTTGGTATCCCTTTCCAAGGAAACCACATATGACTGAAATCAGTTGACATGTATCCATTAAGGGTTTTTGACCAATCCCTGCTGAGTAACATCCTATATGTATCAGGTACATCTACTACCTAAATATCAACATAGTACTAGATCTTAGGATCTGATTCCAGCTGCATGTGAATGTGAGTTAGCTCTCCTACAACACTCACCTTTGTTTTGTCTAGTTGTGTTACTTTCTTTAATGATTTAGCAGGATGCAACCCTAAAGCATTACATATGGACAGGGGCCTTACATTGGTAGATGCTCCTGAGTCTACTAATAGTTGTACAAATTCTTACTAAACATCCTTATAGTATGGAGGAAAGGAGGTGACTCGTTCTTGTCTCTCTACAGGGTCATGTGGGAGGTCTCTGTAGCTTGAACAGTGGCTGGCACTTTGTGTTTAACATTAATGTCCCTAGCAGCATGATCTTTATTTCCAAACTGACCTAATGGATGACTATCCTCTTTCGGAGTAGGATCATCTAATGATTTCATGAATGTTATCTTGATAGTAGGGGTTTTAAGCAATTCTGACAATGACAGACTAATTTTAATCTTTTTCTTTTCATTTGCTAGATAAGTGACCAACTTATTAGATTCAGAAGGCGGATTAGCAACATTTGGTGTTGTATTTGGTGATGCTAAGTATTGAGCATTAACCTTGGGAAATCCAGGATTGTTACTTGCCTTAGGATCAGGTGGAGTGCTAAAATTGTTTGAAGGCAAGGATGTGGTCAAAGGACCAGTAGGTCTGTTGGAGTTATTTCTCAAGTTATAATTATGCTTACCCTGATACTATTGTTGGTAGGCATGTACCTCTTCATGTTCTATTGAGGGTTCATTTTCATCCTCAAAGGGAAAAACATAGTTAGACTCAAAAGCCATGGTTGACTCTTCACATGCCAGGGTGTAATCCTGATAAAACGGCACTATCTACTGATGAGGATGATGTATGAAACTTTCTAGCACTAAGGCAGAATCATATCCATAGGGGACAATTTCATTTCCTTCTATATGAGGTGGATTACCTTAAGTATTGGACACTTCAGTTTGGAATATACTGGTAGCAATCCTGAACTGAGGACAATCTAACTCTACATGAGCAATGGTGTTATGTATCCTGTACCAGTTAGTAAGGGCTACCTCTACAAGGTTCACTCTAGTGGTTTGTTTGGGTTCACTAGGAGGTTGATTGTCTAGGGGTGATGGCAAAGAACCATTGTTTGGCCTAGTGTTCCACACTCTAGGTTGTCTAGGAGGATTATTGTTGCCATTATTGTTATTGTAGTTATTGTTGTATCCCCTATCAGGATAATTAGGCCTGTCATTAACATAGCCTCTATTCTGATTTGGTTGAGAATAGAAGTTTTGACTCCTCAAATGAGTGATCTCAGTGGTAAGTTATCTCAACTGTACTGATATTTCCTAAATTTCCTCTTTCTCTTCCTGAACCTTGGCCACTACATTCTCTATTTGGGGCTTAAAAAAGGAAGATCCATTGTTATTGTTATTTAAGTAATCTACACCCTGAGGTACTTGTGTTTGTCCTGGATATTGTAACATCTGGCCATTTCCATTTGGAGGCGACATGATACTAAGTGGAGGTATCTGTAAAGAACTAGGCATCACAGCTAGAGCTATCATGACTCCATTAGGTTGTTGTTGGACAGGATATGTAGGATAAAAAGGAAGTGTAGGAAAGGCAATGTTTGGTGTTGGAGCAGGAACTAATTGCTGACTGGCTTTGATAGCTTCTTGAAAAGCTCCTGTCAAAGTTGTGACACCAGGATACGCTCTCCTAATAAACATGGAAGTCAAAGGATCCAAGGCTGAGTAATATATGCTCCTAGCAGCTTCATCTGCTACAACATAAGGTGCAACTAACTTTGATAGCATCTTCTGGAACCTAGCGTTGAAGTTAGCAATAGGTTCTCCCTTAAATCTCTTGATTGTGGCAAACAAATGATAATTCATTGAGGGATCTATAGGTATTTTGAACCTATCCTTAAAGGCTTTCTCCAAGGCAGCCTATGAACTGACTGAACCCCGACCAAGACTAATATACTAGTTATAGGCCTCTTCCCCTAAGGAAAATGGAAATAACCTGCATACAACGTCCTGATGCTCAATTCTAGCCCTACAACAAGATTTCTTGAAAGTTCTGATGTGATCATCAACATCCTGATATGGATGATATTTAGGACAAATCTTATCAAGATTCTTTGGCAAAGCATGATATGCATTGAAAGTCAAAGGCGATTCTACTACAAAGAATGACATTGCCATTGGTGGAGGTTGAAACTAAGGTGTAACAAGGGGAGGTTGGACCTGAGGTGTGACAAGTGATCCTATAGGTGTTTGTAACCCGATAGGAGTTACAGGAGGACATTCTGGTGAGACTCCTTATGCACTAGAACCAAGAGTGTGATAAATGTCAATAGTTCTAGGACTAAATCCCCTGATAGGTAATTCTTCAAAGAGTCCACTAGATTGAGACCTGGTATTTGGCCTGAGAGCCAGGATTTCTTAAATTTAAGGAAAATTAGCTAGTTTACTATAAAGATCAATTGAAAATCCCTAGCAAAGGTTGTATTTATTGTCAGAAATAGAAACTGACTAGATATTTACAGAATATTTGAATGAATGATGCAAATATGAGGTGATATTAAGGCCTGGTGATGCACGTAACTGGATATCAAGTTTCTAAAGTAGATTACCTCAAAGCTTTGGTAAATTTACCTGAAATAAAGCTTATCTTTGCAAACTCACGATGAACGACCACAAAGCTCACAATATTTATGCTCAATTTTTAAATCTTCACAAAGGATTAGTGTGCACAAACCTAGAACAACAAATCTCTGCATATGACTCAAAATTTAGAGGTGTTTGAGTGTTACCTTCTTGTTTGCATCATCAAATTGGACAAAACCTACTGATGATGAGCTTTCCCTCCTTCTAGCGCCAATTTATGTTGACGATGATGTTAGTCATAAGAAAACATGAAATAAAAGTTACACAACAACCTTTATTTATCTTGAAAGATATGATGAATTCAAAGAATTCATGATCCCAAGTCTCCGTTGATTAGTTCATAATCTACTGACATTACTTAGTGGTTGATGTGTGTTGCTTTTTTCCATTTCAAGGGGCCTTACGTTAATCAGTGGATTCTATTTTCTACAAGTATGCTACACAGAAAGGTTACTCTACATAATATATTTCTTCAACTAATGTGTCTATACTTAAATCTTTGCATGATGTTTGTCAATTTAACATGCTTTAACTCTAAATATGCTATATATTTCCAATTATCTATGAGATATCAGCATATTTCATGTTATTTGCTTATGATCTTGGGTTATTTGCAATTGTGGTGAATTGTTATGAAATTGAAAGAACTTTAAAAGAATACTACAAATTTTGGTGAATCTTTAGCTATTGAACCACATACACACTAGATACATTCATGAGGAGAAGAAATCAAACTATATTTTCATGAGGATGTTCCACAGCTAGATACAGATGATGCTAACTTCAAAGGATAAGGAGTGAAAACAACACATGCAGACTGATAAGCTCTCTAAGGGATGCAGCTGATCAAAGCATGTATCAAGAATTCAAACACAGATTACTCAGGATTTATGATGATTTGTATTCAAATGGTCTTTTCTTTCATTAATTATACAAAACATTTATGTTTACAACAACTTTGAAATAAGTCCTGATGTTTCAGCAATCAAATTTCAATTAAGCTTCCGAATGTCTAAAATATGGCATCCCTCCACCTTTTATAGAATAAGGTAAGGGAGAGGTTACAAATGACCTACGGTCAGGATTTATCAATTAAAATCAACAGAAGATATTCCTTCCTTGACTTAGTCAACTATCCTTTGTGGCACAGGTTGCCAGCTAGCAAATATCTGGGTGACTTATTAACTTGTAAGTACCTGATGCATATGTTTCTTTGTGGATGCATCTTCCTTCATTCCTCGGGCTCCTCTTCTTTATCTTCTTCTTCTTCTCTATCATGATCATCATGATCATCACTCTTTGTATCGCTATCACCCACATGAATATCATCTTGTATATGAACCTTCATAGCCATCCTGATATTTTCATAGGCTTGTACTATTTTATCTATCTCCCCTCCATCTTGGGTTTTAGCTTTAGTTATAGCGTGCTTGTGAGCTTGAACTTTATCTTTTAGTGCCTCTAAATTGCATTTTCTGTTATTTAGAGTTTCCTTATAATTTTCTACCCTAACTTTGATCCTCATGATCTTATTCATCTCCTCTTCTATCAGGTGGGTGATGGGATCTTCAGCCATTGGCTAGAAATTATCATGCACTGCCTTGATGGCAAAATCTGCATCTTGGATTTCAATTTTCCCCTCTACTTTTCCATCCAATGCTTCCAGTATCTCTGCTTCATATGCCATCATACTATGTAGCTTTATACTAATATCTCGTAACTTGCCACTGCACTTCTTTAGGATATCACATTCAAACCTGATATCTCCATACCATACTTCTATTAATAGTGTAGTGTTGTTATTTAATACCTAATTATTTATCAGGAACTGAGGATCAATCCTCTTTATTTCACTCAGAGCACTTAAGGATTTTTCCAGCTGGAATGACCTCTTTCCCATTTCATTTTGCATTTTATCCACTTTCTTCTTCAAAGTGCTCAAAGAATTCCACCTCTATAAAGAGGTTCTCAATACTTCTTCAGCTTCTGTAACGGATGATAGCATCCACTTCTTCATGATATTTTGATTCATGCTTCATGATGTCTAATTTATTAACTTCCTCTTGGGAGATGACAGTCAATGGGACTGCCTGATCAATTGGTGTACTATTAGGGTTAATCAACCCCTTTATATATGAATGCAGCTGAGCAATATGCTCTTTATGTTGTTTATTTTTCTCCTTTTCTTTCTTTACCCTTTGGGTTAAAGAATCAATGATATCCTTCCCCACTTGACCCTCTTGGTCTTCATTGGCAAAGCCCAAATCAACTATGGTGATTTAGAACTCCTCCAGGGTGATCTTACCCTTTTCCTTTTCAATAGTGGGAAGTGCTACTTGGGCAGTCCTTCTACCTATAGCAGGATCTCTTCTGATAGTTGAGGTTAACCTGGCTTTCCTCTTTGGTTTAATGATTGTCTTTGCAAACAAGGTTGAAACATCAAATCCTTGAACTTCAAGGCCTTGTTCTGTACCTATCTCCTTCTCAATCCACCGAGGTACTTCCTCTCTAGATCCTTATTGTATTTTATCATCATCATGTTCACCTTGATCTCCGGTGTCTATTTCTGTTCTAAGTGGAGAGGGTGATTTCCTTATTTCTTCCTCATGATGTTCCTCATTAGGGGATCTTGTTTTATTTCTTCCTCTTAAGGGGCTTCCTTTTGTGGGGGAGGATCTTGTGGTGTATCCACATGATGATCCTGAGCTTGATCCTGCACTCCCTCCTTCTATGTCTCATCCACCTTAGTATTTTCCTCATCTTGAGGCGCATTGGTATCTGTGGATGTCTTTGTGTTTAATCCTGGTGCATCACCCTGGTCTTGGGATACATTTTGTTTCGCACCTGATATACTAACCTCTGGCATCTTAAGGTCCTCATGACTTGATGTATCTTTATCTCCTGTGGTATGTTGAGTCCTAATAGCATCATCACCTGATGTGTCTTTATCACCTTCACCCTTTTGTTGAACTTCAACTATCTTAGGCTCATCAGATATCTCCCACTGTTGTTGGCCTATATCCAGAGTATCACTCTCTACTTCTGGTTGCTTGTCTTCTTCAACGTTTTCTATTACATTAGGTTCACCTACTTTATCTTTGGGACTTATATCCTCCCTATATGTCAAGTCTATCACTGCAAGGCTAGTTACCTAGTCTACCAACTTGTCCAGCCTGATTTGTTGGGCTGCCCTTTCTAGGCTATTTTCTTTCTCTATTTGCTTCAACTCATCCAATAACTCCATCTGTGCTGATGGGATCCCATGTGGGGTCATGTGGGTACTAGAAGTAATGGTTTCTATCTGTTGAGGAGCTACGTTCTAAACCACCTCATCATCTGATAAGTCAACGGTGTCTTCCAAGGAGAAAGTACCACCCTAACCTACCCTGGAGGCTTCTTTTGCTTGCTCCTTAGCCTTCTCAGTATTAAATTGGATGATAGTCAGAAGTGGCACATCATGTTGCATTTCTTTTCTAAACACTTCACTACCAGCCCCCCTTAATACTATGGGGTCAATTCTAATCTCACCCGTCATATGTGTTCTCTATTTCTTGGGTGGTGACATCAGGGGCACTGCCCTCCTCTTCCTAGTGACCATCATAGGGTAATCACCTACAAGCTCTTTACTTATCAGTTCTTCCTCAAGAGGGATGTCTCCCTCCACATTCTACTATGAAGCTTGGCCCTCATCCTATACGTCTATAGTATCTTCAGCTCGCCTCATGATTCTTTTTTATTTTTGGTTTATCCATCAAAGGCTATACAGATGAGGCTGATGCCTATCCCGATGTAGATGCACCTTCAGCTAGTATGTCAATTCTCTCAATTATCACCCCTTTAGGTTCATTATCAGTCTTCTTTCCTCTGGGGGGTCCCTTACTTTTATTTTAAGGAGGTAGTCTTTCTCCATTAGATTTTCTTTTCTCACCAAGAAAGTCATCATGTTCCTCATTAGTAATCTCTTGCCTTTTTCTCTTGTTATCCACTGTAATGGCTACACCTCTCTTCTTCAGTGTATTTATCTGTTCATTTACCCATGATTGGGTTAACTGCAGCATGCCACCTATAAACTGATCCAAGGAAATGTCTTCAGGCTGTGTTAGGTCAAGGGCTGAGATCGTGTCATTATACACCTTCTTATCTTCATATTCATTTGACATGGTCTTGCCATCATCCTTCCTTAACTGACCAAGCACTGGGATGCAGTCAAGTGTCCTTATCTGAATTAAAGTAAGCCTTTGATATTTTCTTCTTCTTACTTTATCTTCATCTTCACAATCAGTCCAGAAATCTTCTAGGTGCTTCTGATGTATGGGCTTCCCCATTATCTTCTGCATTCTCCCATAGGGGTCATACGATCTAGCCAATGGAAATGGTTGTAGGTACATCAGGTTCAGACTCCCTATGACATCCTTTATGCTCTGTGAATCAGGGCACATGTACCAACCCATAGATACTGGAAATAGTACTGGAGGTATCTTTTTCTGTGCTTTATATGCATCCAGTATGGTAGATATCTGTCTCAAAAATTCCATCAGGACTACCCCATCAGTAGGGTACCTGGGTAGCATCAAGGGTTGTTCTTCAAATCCTTCTATTCTGATATATGAGAAAGTAGCATACTGGATGAACTAGACACCATGTTTGTATATAACTTCTTGAGCTTCCATGCTCAATCTTTTGGTTCTATCCTCTTCCATAGTCCTAACCAGATGCATAGAAAATGCATCATTCACCAATTTATAATCAAAGAGGTAGTTCCTTCTCTATAATTAAGGATAATGATCCCATATATGTGCATCATCTACACCACCGCCAATCTTGCCCACTGTATTCAGTGCATCAAATGTTCCTTTGTAGGGACATGAATAAACAACATATGAGGTCATGTGGAATGAGCATTCCAAACCTCCCAGGTTCCTCATTTGTTTATCTAAGGCATAACTAATGAACTTGGCCCATAGTGGCTTGTTATCTATATAGAGGACCATCTGGATGATTCCAAACATCTAATTCTGGAAATTCCTAGCATGAGGCTGGCCTATCATCCTACTGAGTAGGGTAATCATATACTAATATTCGTCATAAAAAACAAATTTTAATAAATACACTGAAAACTTGGCAGAGGTAGTGTAGGTGTTGTTTTTAGACCTCCATTGGTATATCCTCTTCCTGATATTCTTCTTATTGTTTTCATACTCTGTCTCCAATTTGTACAAATCCACAGTGACTACCTTCCTTCCAACTGGGAGATTGAAAGTAGAGGTGATCCCTTTAATCGACAAGTCTGCATAAACTCTTCCATGTTTCTCCACCCGCCTTGTCTGAGGGTTATAATTTCTGGCACATTCTATTATCAATTATGGGGTTTCCATGGCATAGGGAAATCTGGTCACATGCCACATTCTTGACACATATATGGCATCCAATAGAGTATTATCTTTATCATCATTCATCCTAGATGACCATGCTACTAGATCTGTTTCTCCTTGGTGAGTGTCCCTAATGGTGCCATATTTGAATTATATCCCTTCTGGCCGAGCATACATGGGCTTAAGAAATTCTGCTCTAGATCTATTCTTCCTAATGTCTACCATGGATTCATGCAATAAACATGACTAGTCTTACCATAATATAAATATTCATTCATGTAACACTTATATCTACAGCATCATACATATTTATATTCATTACTTCATCATGATATGCATATTTACAGATTCAAACCACTGGAAAAAAATTGTACTACCTAGATATGTAAAAAATGACAACATGAGGGTTCTTAATTACTTACCTAATAATGCTTCTCTCCTAGATTAGGTTGATGATTATGAAAAAGGGTAGAAAATATTGATAATCACCCAGTCCGTTTGTTGATAACATAGAGGGGGGGTGAATCAGTTATCCTAATTATTTCTACTTTCTGAACTTTATTAATAATCAATGCAACATTAATTTAATTAAAAAAAACATAACCATGAAATGGAAATACACATGACACAATATTTTTGATGTGGAAACCCTGTTAAGGGAAAAAAACCACGGGGTGATTAACCCAAGATTGTATTCTCTGTTAGAAGAATGGAAATACAAAATGGCACTTGCCAATTAGGGCTCACTGCCCGAGCACACTGCTCACAAGAGGCTCACTGCCTATAGGAGACACACTGTCTACAAGAAAGGAAGATAACTCAATGTTTGAACTGATGAGAAGCATCCACACATGCTAAGGTTTAGTTTCAGTTAAGCTCAGTAAACTAATCTGCTGCACTTCATTCTTACTCTCTCTTGATGCAGCTGTACTGTCACATTCCAGACCTCTTCTACTATCTTCACTCTGCTCTGCTACTTTTCCTCATACTACATAATACACCACACATTTATTCACATCTAAATCAATCCTATATATATATATCCGCACAAGTGATTTCATC
Source organism: Cunninghamia lanceolata (assembly GCA_027924645.1). Lineage (NCBI taxonomy): Eukaryota > Viridiplantae > Streptophyta > Pinopsida > Cupressales > Cupressaceae > Cunninghamia > Cunninghamia lanceolata. Next base: position 10,365,476 of record BSBN01000523.1, read on the forward strand.
ACCTTTCTAGTCGACATCCAGAACAGTTAATAATTTCCTCAAACTCTGATTTGTCGGCTGAATCCTTGCACACCAAGTAATGTGGATCAAGCATATACTTGTAGAAGTCATCAATCACATCGGCCAAACATAACTTATGCCTTAAGAACCTTTTCCATCATCAGTAACACATCTGGAATAATGTCTGATGTTCTGTCAGTCAGTTCTTCCTCTGTTCACACTGTCACTTGGGAACCCGACACTCAAGCATTCATATCTCTTTATCCTTTCCACACCAAAGGCTCAAACCTTGGAATCTATCATTCAAGATACTCCTCTTGACTTCCCCAAATCCGTACTTTACTGAGATACTTCTACTAAGAGATCCGGACCTGTCTGTCGAACCTTACTGACTGCTCTGTTCCTGCTTACTGGACCTTAACACTTCTTCAATCTGACTTCTGGTGAGGACCTATCATGTCTTGAGGATGTGTGGGACAACCTTTGTTGCCATCAATGACAACAATCATGAAGCTCCAATGTGTCTCTTGCTAACACCGTTATGTTGCAAGCTGTAGTCCGTTCACAGGTAGCTCGTATGAGGGTTTTACTCTCTGTTCTATAAATTCTTGTTTTTTTCATAAGGTAGATGAAAATGACCTTGGAAACTTACCTTTAAATTCATCTATAGGATAGATTAGGGTAAAACTAGGTTAAAATCAATTAAAACCATTGATCTTCTATACAAAATCCATGGATGTTGCCAGGTGTTTGAACCTTATTCCTAGTCGGCGGGAATCCACCTACTGTATTCATGTGCATTTAATGTTACGAAGCAAGATGAGGGGGGTGATCTTCAAAAAATTAGGTGATATTTAAAATATGACCCCCTCTCTGTAAAATGACCTTTCACCTTCGAGCGGCAAAACTAATGCTAATGAATCAGGTGATGTGGCTAGAGATTGACCATGTGTACATCAGGTCATGATTTTGAGATCAAGAGATGTTTAAAATGTGACCCCGCAAATAAAGTGACCTCCCTTTCGAAAGATCGGGATGATGTCAGCATGTAGATGACTTCACTTGAACATTGCAATAAAATGATGTCACCGTCATGTTGTTGAAAAGGGGGATCATTGGCTTCATACCTCCGCGAGGTAAAAAGAATGATGACGTCACTGTCAAGGTGATTTCCTTCGTTCATCGGGCTTAGATGATGTCATCATCATATCGGCATTGGGTGATATTTTGCGACAAGGTGATATTTATAAGATCAACTGATATTAAAAATATGACCCCGCAAATAATATATGAAGTTGTTTGACAGACAGATACAGTTATCACATAAAATTGACTTCCAGATTTTGTGAACCAAATGATTATCGGGTGATAAACCTATATCAGGGTGATCTTAAGCAAGGTGACTGATGTTTGAAATATGACCCCCCACTCAGAATATCAGGTTTGACCAGAACTTTGACTTATCATAACTTGCTCCCCTTAAGGAATTTCGAGATGATCCAAAAAACAAACCTGCATAAAATTTTAAGCACTTACCAACCATGAGGTTAATGATATGAAATATTGACTTTGACAACTAACCTCATCATGGGGACCTATCCACCCTCCTATGTAGGGTTACCTGCCTGACTTACTTTTACCAAACCACCAAAAAACAGAAAAACAACACAAGCCAAAGCAGTAGAAAGTTGGGTCCCTATTTTGTCAAGTCAAAATGGGGTGTGTTATGTAACCACACAACTTGCCACTAAAGAAAACAACTAAATTCCAATGATTCAAGTGATGTGATCACATTCTAACATAGTATTCTAACTCTTTCTAAGTATAAACACTATAATCTTTCTGAATGATAAGGTTTTCATCATGGAAACAATGCTAACAAAGGATCAGGTGTGTGCAAATGATTAATTATCCTCATCTTGAAAGTAAGTTAAAACATGAGTAACTGATGTTAGGCTACATAGTTTGGGAGCATCCCTCAAAGCCAACCTAGATAGAGCCTTGCTACCAGTAGGAGTCCATTGCCCTAGCAAGGTTATCTATACAATCCCCCTAAGTAGAGCCCCACTACCAGCAGGCATCAATAGCCCCGGTAGAGTTACTTAGATGGCCTAGTTTTATTTCTTTTTCTGATTTTTCAATATTTTATACTCTATATATCTGATGTCATCATGTAAGCTTAGTGTGCAAGGAATGGTCACTTACTGATTTAGGTTGGAGATTGCATTGGTAGCAAGGGAGTCTCTTTATATTTTTCACTTAACACCTATACTTGTGTGTTCAATAAACCTAAGGCTGTTAGGTGAGTCATTGTGAAAGAGTCACTTTAGTCAAGAAAAGGCACCCTGATGAAAAGATATCACAGACCTGATCACCAGTACTTCTCAAAATGAGTCATAACCTATATATGAATTTGTTCTCATCATTTGAATCTTACCAATTTGGTTATTTTCTTAGGGTGATGAGCTGCATCATCTTGACTAACCAAAATAGAACTCAACAAGAAAACAAACAAAAACAAAACCAAAATTGTACAAACAAACTATACAAATATGCACACTATGATACATATGACTTTCATGAAGCTGACTTAGGCTTGGAAATAATGTTTAAGGAACTGTCCATTAACTGGTAATGGAACATCCTCACCTGTCAAGGTTTTAAGCCTGTAAGTGTTGTCTCCTAAAATTTCTGAAATTTGAAAGAGACCTATCCAGAGTTTATAAAACTTACCATGATCTTTCCTTTCATGTGATTTGTCCCAAATCAAGACTAAATCTGAGATTCTAAAGGCCTTGACTCTGGCTCTTTTGTCAAACTAGCATTTGACAATAGCTTGGTGTTTGGCAAATTGATCAATTGCCTAACTTTTTTTTCTTCTAGGTGCATCAATTGAAGAAACCTAACTTCTTGTTTATTATCTATGCCCAGGGATTCTTGTGCAAACTATAGTGTAGGGATCTTTAAGTTAACAGGGAGGATGGGATCCACCCCATATACTAAGTGAAAAGGTGAATTTCCTAATGCATCCTTCATCCTAGTTCTATCTACCCATAAGGCATATTTCAGTAGGGTGTTCCACTCCCTTGGGGATAGTAATTTGAGGAGAATTTCAAGATGACCTCATAGTCAAAAGACCAACTTGACAGTCTTGTTGAAGCAAAGGCAGACCCATTATCACATACCAAAGCATAGGGAACTCCATACTTAGTTACTATATTACTTTCCAAAAACCTAATGACATCTTCAGGATTACATGTCCTACTACTGACAGCTTCAATCCACCTGGTACAATAATCAGTAATAGTTAAAACATACCTGTGGCCTGAAGATAATGGAGGATTGATAGGTCCTATGAAATCCAATCCCCATTGAGCAAATGGGTGCATCTCCATCATTGGTTGCAAAGGTTGAGCAGCATATCTTTCTCTATGTTGGATGTCCAAATCAATAGAGGGTTTGCCAGTTTGAATGTATAGGCAGATTTGCCCAATAGATACGGGAGGTTGCGTGAAATGCCTCCCCTTCACTTCTGGTTCTGCCACACCAAGGGGGTATCCCTATAGCTAAAGATTTAATCTTGACTCGCCCAATGACAAAAATATTTACCTTACAATAACAGACAAAATACTCTCATGTATGGACCAAGATTTTCATAATAAATCTCAAGGTTGGCAGTGTTCTTGGACATATCTGACTGGTTAGGAATGAGAGTATGCAGGGTTCCTATTTCCACCCCTACAAACTAATGGGTTGGAATTAAGAAATGATTTGTTTTAATGTTTGGATGCAAGACAGGGGGTTTTGGATCAGAACTACTAATCCAGGGGCAGACCGGTGCCTATCTCAGGGCAAGGAGTCAACTAGACATATACAAATGGATGATTTGCACTGGCATTCAAGTTTCAAGGGGTTAGATTGTGCTTTCCTTACAAACACCACCCAAGCCTGAGTATTTAGCTGCCTCTACTTACAAAGATCCCTACTAACATACATTCTTCTCCATATTTGACCTAAAACAATTTAATCCACTCCTTGAATGGAAGTCACAGATCAAGTATGCAATACAGAAAGTCTATATTCTAGAATCTGAGAAACCCTTAGCAACCAGATTCAAAAGAAGCTATGCATATAGCAAATGGAGACAAGCAACAAAATACATTTAAGAGTGCATTTTTCATATAAAATGACAAGAAACTAAACATATGTGCAAGGTGGATTCAAATTTAACTCATAAACTACAAAATGAGATAGAACAGCGAAGAAATGCTCTGTTCTTCATTATTTTCCAAAAATTGCCCATGTCTTCAACAACCTAAAAATAAGTAACATAGTCCTCATATATAGCAAGGATGTGTACTCAGCAATTAATTACAGGGTCATATCAAAATTTCATCAAAAACACTGCACCATGAAATGGCACCCAAAATATTCAATGCAATCCTAAGAAATAGAGGAGAGAGTAGGTGAAATCGGGATCTGCACCGCTGCCTAAAGATTTTCTCCCTAAATCGGGTAGTTGACATGTCCATTCGACCCATACCTCTCTGTAATTCACCATTAATACCAACCTACCCACAGGATGTAGCAATGGTGCACTCTAAAGATTTTCCTGCCTGGAATGCAACTGCAAATGCAAAAAAAACCTTCGCTGAAGTTTTAAAACATGGCCGTTGATCATCTCCCTATCGCTGAGATCCACGGCCTCAAATTACTTGAAAAGTCAACAACCAATTAAAATGTGCCATGTAGGTATCCTTTTGCCATCACTAACTTTTCCCTCTCTTATTTTGTCTCTTTCGCCACTTACATGCAATTGTATGTAAGATTGTATATACATACAATTGCAAACATGCAAGGTGGACCCTAAATTATTATAAAACATATTGCAATCGCCATCGGGTCTGGATTGTGTCTCTTTCTTTGCACATTTCCTTGTATATTGCATATACAAATGTAATATACATTCAACACCGAACATACAAGCCGCTGGCTTCAGCCATTTATCAATCAAACTGAAAAAACCTTTGAATCCAGCTTGTAACTTTTCATTGCATATTATTTTGTATGTCGCACATACAACGTGCAACATACAACCCGCGGACTTTAAAAATTTATTTGCCACAATATATTTTCAATTCAAGTCTGGCTTGTACCTGCGCCTTTGTATCACCTTTTGTATGTGTGCACATACATACAACTGTGTGGGCCCCACCGCTGACGTTGACTACCATTGACCTATTTGTATTTTTCTTTGTATCTTCACATTGTATGTTTGATTGTATATTGGGAACATACAGTCCCAATATACAAGTTGGACTTGACTCATTTCATAATTGCAGTTTACTTTCTTGCCATGTCCACCTTGTACATTGCCTTGCTTGTACATCTCACTTTGTACATGTGACTTGTATCTTGAAGATACAATCGCCTTTATACGTGCGATTGCCTTTGTATCTACCTGATGTACATTCTGCTTTGCATATTTTCCTTGTATGCCTTCGATGCATCTTTGACATACAATCTACCTTGTATGTTTCATTTGTATAATGACTTGCATGTATGTTTTCCGATATACATTTTGCCTTGCATCTTTTCCTTTAATGCCTCTGATGCATCTTTGACAGACAATCCGCCTTGTATGTTTCATTTGTATAATGACTTGCATGTATGTTTTCTGATATACATTCTGCCTTCATCTTTTCCTTGTATGTTGCGAATGTATATTCGAACATACAAACAAACATACATGCAATCCTTTGCACATATCTGCGGACCTGACCACCATTTTAGCCTGATTTGAATCTTTACTCACGTCCACCGCTTGTATCTAACCCGTTGTATGTCAAACATACAACACAATATACATGCAAACACTTTGATACATCCATGGAACATTCTAGGAATCTTCAATGTATGTTCCACCTTTGTATGTCCAGAAGGCATATACAAGCCCGATATGCATACAAAGATGCATACAACTGATTTTTTGCACTTTTGTGAAGCCGGTTGACTTCTTCTTTGGGCCCGCCAATGTACACTTGCATTTGTACATTCAAATGTACATACAAATAGAAATGTATATACAAGGATACATGCATGAAAATGGACGTTGATAGACTTAGCAAATTTTTTGGTTTTTTTGAAGGGGCCTGTAGATTTAAATGCTTGAAACCTGAATGTTTATGCAGGTACCACCACTCTCTTTGCAGCAACCTAACACATATGACAACATTTGATATGTTCAGCAGTATCCTTAAAAATCATGGGCCAGTACTACCCTTCCCTGAGGATAGCATGAGTGGTGGCCAAGGATGACCCATGTGCAGTTCTGAACTTGTCATGTAATTCTGATAGCACTTTGTCTGCTTCCTGCCTTTCCAGGCATCTAAGATATATCCCCTCATAATTCTTCTTAAAAAGGACTCCTCCTTTTATGTATTTCTGTGACCTAATCTTTAAGCCCCTCCTTTGTGAGGTCTGCAGTCTTGAAGGACATCTTCCAGTAATCAGGATGTGTCTGATGTCTGAGTACCATTCTTCATCATCCTTTGCATTAATAACATTCTGCTGACTCATGATATTAGGATCAATCTCTGATATCATCTAGCTCAATGCTTGTCCTCTCACTAACTTCATGGGTGTAATGTCCATATCATATTCTTGAAGGATAGTGATCCATTTAGCTCTCTTCTCACCCGGTTCACTTTACATTAAGAGCATCTTTACTACTACATCAGGTACTACAGCAATCACTTTACTTCTCAGGATATAGTGCCTGAACTTCTTAACTGCTCAAACCAAAGCAAGGGCTTGTCTTTCAACATCCATGTATCTAAGTTTAGCATCTCTGAAAGAAAAAATCATGAAGGCTATAGGCTTTTCTTCTTTTTCTTCATTTCTCCGTGTCAACACTGCTACAGATGTATGCTTTGAAGCAAATGAGTAAATGTAAAAGTCCCTGGTATAATCTAGACTGATCAAGACTAGAGCATTAGATATGGCTTTTTTAATATCTTCAAAAGCAATTCTAGCCTCAGGTGTCCACTCAATTTTAGTGTCCTTCTTGAGCATGGCATTCAAGGGTCTAACAATCTTTGCAAAGCTAGTGATAAATTTTCTAACAAAATTAATCTTACCAAAGTAAGATTTGAGCTCCTTTTTGCTTCCAGGAAGCTGTATCTTCATGATGGATTCCACCCTGTTAGGGTCAATGATGATTCCATTTTCAGTTATCAGGTGACCTAGTAATTTCCCTGTGGTTACCCCAAATATACACTTCTTAGGGTTTAGGGATATCCCGTATTGTTCACATTTCTTTAGCACCTTTCTGAGGTCTTCTACATGGTTTCCTCTATCTTTAGAGAAAACTATTAAGTCATCCATGTATATGACTATGCATTTACCAATCAAGCCTTTGAAGGCTATGTCCATTGCTCACCGGAGTGTTGCTCCAGTGTTTATTAACCCAAAAGGCATGCGCCTATAGGTGAATATCACCCACTTCGTGGTGAATGTAGTTTTCAATCTGTCAATTTTGTCCACCATCACCTAGTTATAACTAGAAAAATTGTCTAGAAATGACATCATCTTGAAACCATTCAAAATTTGTAGGACCTCATCAAGAGAAGGTAAAGGATAATTATCCTTCTCAGAAGCTCTGTTTAGGTTCTTGAAGTCTACACATAATTTGATGTCGCCATTCTTTTTTCTTACTGGGACCAAGTTTGCCACCCATGTAGAATGTCTCATAGGAAATATGATCCTAGCATTGAGTAGTTTCTTAACCTCTTCAAAAATGATTGGCTCCAGTAAAGCATTGACAGGTCTTTGTTTCTGTCCAAAAGGCTTAGCATCTGGCTTCAGAGGTATTGTATGAGTGATGATTGATGTGTCGTAAGTTTTTAACTCATCATAAGTCCAGGCAATGACATGGATGTAATCTTTGAGATCTTGGGTTATTCCTTCCAACTCTTCTTCTGTACAGACCTTTCTGATTAGGACATTTCTCTTTTCATCATCTTGTCCAATGTTAACCTGTGAGTATTGTCCTCCATCTGCTTTTGGGAGATCCTTCTATTTTAGCATGTTGTCTAGATCAAATGCCTTTTCTAGTTCTATCATTCCCTTAGGAATCTTATTACTAGGCAACTCCAGGATTTATTCTTCTTCCCAGACATGGTCCTCCACATTCCTCTCATCTATGATCTGTGCATCAAAGACATCCCTCTTGGAAATGAAGTCTAGAATATGCTAATCATCATTAAATACTTGGAGGTGGGTTACATTATCTGGGACAGAAGGTACTGATACTATTTCTAATAAAAATCTTTTCAGACCAGATATAGACAGTGATTCCAAAGTACTGGCAGCCTAGGCTAAGGCATCTGTCCTGTGGTTTTGTTCTCTAGGTACATGGGTGATATTGAATACATCAAAATCTTCTATCAAGTCCCACACCCTATGTCTATAATTGGACAGTTTCTTGTAATTGCAAGAGTATACACCTCTTACCTATCTCACAACCAATTCTAAGTCTCCATAGACATGCAGAATCTTCACTTTCTTTTTAAGTGCAAACAATATCCCATGGATTAGAGCTTCATACTCTGTTACATTGTTGGTACATGGGAATTGCAATCTATATGCTACTAAGTAGGACTTTCCAAATGGATCAAAGAGATATACCCCTACTCCAGCCCCTTGTTTTGAATTGGATCCATCAAATCTAAGGATCCATGGCTTATCTTCAGCCAAAGGCTTGTCTAAGCCTTCCTTTTTCTTATTGGCTCTGGCAGCTGCACCATTTGATATCCATTTCAACTTTGGTATCTTAGCTTCCTCAAACTTCACCTTTTCTGCCTTATGTGAAGCTGATATTTCTTCTTTCTTTTTACCATCAAAAGGAAAATCTTCTGGATTAGGCAGTATCTACCTTTTTAAAATATGCAGACATAATAAAAAAGCAGTTTTTGAATGAGGTGCTTCATGTAACCTGCACCAGCCTTCAATCAAGACATCCTATGGAGATCTTTGCTGCTGTGTCATCTTCTGAATCTCTTTTGATAAAAACTCTTCAAACTTAGACAACTTGTTGCCTCTGTCTTCATCAAACAACTCATAATTTGATTCTACTAAACAATCACTCCTTGGGGTGATTATCTTGTTTCTTTTAACATTACTTTTGTTATGTACTAGAATCTCTTATGTCATCTGAATATGACCTTCATCACGGTATGTGGATTCTCTAGTTCCTGCAGAAGACAAACAAAAATTAGTATCACTATCACTGTCTACAGAACTTAGCGTGGATGATGATGATGATGTTGATGCATTACTGTATGCTTGTTCCAACTCCATCATATCTATGCAGGCATCACAAGTTTTTTCAAAATGCGATTCATTATGCAACCTGCACCATCCATCAATTAGAATATCATGAACAGACATCTTTGACAACTAACATCTTTTCACCTCTCTAGACAAGTGCATCTTAAAATTCTTGAAATGATCTACCTTATTTTCATTTTCAGGGTTATAATTAGATTCTACAATTATTTTGTCATCGTGGGCGTCATCATCATGATGATGAACATCATACATCAGGATTTCTTCTATCCTGACAGTCTGGGGTCTGATGGAGTAAACTCCAAGTTCTACATCTACATACATGATCTCGTTGGTTTTATTATATTCAGTGATCATGTGCTTCATGCGTGGCTCATCTATCCTTATTTGATTTGGTATCCCTTTCCAGGGCAACCACATATGACTAAAATTAGTTGACATGTATCCATTAAGGGTTTTTGACCAATCCCTGCTAAGTAACATCCCATATGTATTAGGTACATCTACTACCTGAATATCAATATAGTACTGGATCCTAGGATCTGATGCCAACTACATGTGAATGTGAGTTAGTTCTCCTACCACACTCACCTCTATTTTGTCTAGTTGTGTTACTTTATTTAATGATTTAGCAGGATGCAACCCTAAAGCATTGCATATGGATAGGGGTATTACATTGGTAGATGCTCCTGAGTCTACTAAACAGTTGTGCAAATTCTTACTAAACATTCTTAGAGTAAGGAGGAAAGGAGGTGACTCTCTCTTGTCTCTGTGCAGGGTCATGTGGGAGATCTCTGTAGCTTGAACAGTGGCTGGTTGTTTGTGTTTAACATTAATGTCCCTAGCAGCATTATCTTTATTTCCAAACTGACCTGAGGGATGACTATCCTCTTTCGAAGAAGGATCATCTAATGATTTCATGAATGCTTTATTGATAAAAGGGGTTTTAAGTAATTATGATAATGACGGGCTGATTTTAATCTTTTTCATTTCATCTGCCAACTAAGTGACCAAGTTATCAGATCCAGAAGATAGATTAGCAACCTTTGGTGTTGTATTTGGTGATGCTAAGTATTAAACACTAACCTTGGCAAATCCAGGATTGTTACTTGCCTTAGGATCAGGTGGAGTGTTAAAACTGTTTGGAGGCAAGGATGTGGTCAAAGGACCAGCAGGTTTGTTGGAGTTATTTCTCAAGTTATAATTATGCTTACCCTAATACTGCTGTTGGTAGGCATGTACCTCTTTGTGTTCAGTTAAGGGTTCATTTTTATCCTCAAAGGGAAAAACATAGTTAGACTCAAAAGCCATGGCTGACTTTTCACATGCCACCATGTAATCCTGATAAGACGGCACTGTCTACTGATGAGGATGATGTATGAAACTTTCTAGCACTAAGGCAGAATCATATCCATGGGGGACAATTTCATTTCCTTCTATATGAGGTGGATTACCTGAAGTATTGGACACTTCAGTTTGGAATATACTGGCAGCAATCCTAAATTGAGGACAATCTAACTCTTCATGAGCATTGGTGTTATGTATCTTGCACTAGTTAGTAAGGGTTGCCTCTACAAGGTTCACTCTAGTGGTCTATTTGGGTTCACTAGGAGGTTGATTGTCTAGGGGTGATGGCAAAGAACCATTGTTTGGCCTAGTGTTCCACACTCTAGGCTAACTAGGAGGATTATTGTTGCCATTATTGTTATTGTAGTTATTGTTGTATCTACTATCAGGATAATTAGGTCTCTCATTAACATAGCTTCTATTCTGATTTGGTTGAGAATAGAAGTTCTAACTCCTCAAATGAGTGATCTCAATGGTAAGTTTTCTCAACTGTGCTGATATTTCCTTAATTTCCTCTTTCTCTTCCTAAACCTTAGCCACTACATTCTTTGTTTGGGGCTTAAAAAAGGAAGATCCATTGTTATTTTTATTGGACTAATCTATAGCCTGAGGTACTTGTGTTTGTCCTAGATATTGTAACATCTGGCCATTTCCATTTGGAGGCAGCATGATACTAAGTGGAGGTATTTGCAAAGGACTAGGCATCACAAATGGAGGTATCATGGCTCCATTAGGTTGTTGGGTAGGATATGTAGGATAACAAGGAAGTGTAGGAAAGGCAATGTTTGGTGTTGGAGCAGGAACTAATTGCTGACTGACTTTGATAGCTTCTTGAAAAGCTCCTGTCAAAGTTGTGACACCAAGATGCACTCTCCTGATAAACATGGAAGTCAAAGGATCCAAGGCTAAGTAAGATATGCTCCTAGCAACTTCATTTGCTACAAAATAAGGTACAACTAACTTTGATAGCATCTTCTGAAACCTAGTATTGAAGTTAGCAATAGGTTCTCCCTCAAATCTCTTGATTGTGGCAAACAAATGATAATTCATTAAGGGATCTATAGGTATTTTGAACCTATCCTTAAAGGCTTTCTCTAAGGCAGCCCATGAACTGACTAAACCCTGACCAAGACTAATATACCAGTTATAGGCCTCTTCCCCTAAGGAAAATGGAAATAACCTGCATATAACGTCTTGATGCTCAATTCTAGCCTTACAACAAGCTTCCTTGAAAGTTCTAATGTGATCATTAGCATCTTGATATGGATGATATTTAGGACAAATCTTATTAGGATTCTTTGGCAAAGCATGATATGCATTGAAAGTCAAAGGCGATTCTGCTACAAAGAATGACATTGCAACTAGGGGAGGTTGAACCTGGGGTATAACAAGGGGAGGCTAGACCTGAGGTGTGACAGGTGATCCTGTAGGTGTTTGTAACCCAATAGGAGTTATAGGAGGACGTTCTGGTGAGGCTCCTTATGCACTAGAACTAGGAGTGTGATGAATGTCAACGGTTCTAGGTCTAAATCCCCTGCCAGGTAATTCTTCAAAGAGTCCACTGGATCGGGACCTACTATTTGGCTTGAGAGCCAGGATTTCTTAAATTTAAGGAAAATTGGCTAGTTTACTATAAAGATTAGTTGAAAATCCCTAGCAAAGGTTTTATTTATGGTCAGAAATAGAAACTGACTGGATATTTATAGAATATTTGCATGAATGATGCAAATATGAGGTGATATTGAGGCCTGGTGATGCACGCCACCAGATATCAAGTTTCTAAAGTAGATTACCTCAAAGCTTTGGTAAATTTACCTGAAATAAAGCTTATCTTTGCAAATTCACAATGATCGACCACAAAGCTCGCAATATTTATGCTCAATTTTGCACAAACATAAAACAACAAATCTCTGCATATGACTCAAAATTCAGAGGTGTTTGAGTGTTACCTTATTGTTTGCATCATCAAATTAGAAAAAACCTACTGATGATGAGCCTGCCCTCCTAGAACCATTTTATGTTTATGATGATGTTAGTCATAAGCAAAAATGAAATAAAAGTTACACAACAACCTTTATTTATCTTGAAAGATACAATGAATTCAAAGAATTCATGATCCCAAGTCTCCATTGATTAGTTCATAATCTATTGACATTACTCAGTGGTTGATGTGTGTTGGTATTTTCCATTTCAAGGGGCCTTACGTTGATCAGTGGATTATATTTTCTGCAAGTATGCTACACAAAAAGGTTACTCTACACAGTATATTTCTTCAAATAATGTGTCTATACTTAAATCTTTGCATGATATTTGTCAATTTAACATGCTTTAACTCTATATATGCTCTGTATTTCCAATTATCTATGAGATATCATCATATTTCATGTTATTTGCTTATGCTCTTGGGTTATTTGCAATTGTGGTGAATTGTTATGAAATTGAAAGAACTTTAAAAGAATACTACAAATTTTGGTGAATCTTTAGCTATTGAACCACATACACACTAGATACATTCATGAGGAGAAGAAATCAAACCATATTATCACCAGGATGTTCCACATCTAGATATAGATGATGCTAACTTCAAAGGATAAGGAGTGAAAACAACACATGCAGACTGATAAGTACTCCAGGGGACGCAACTGATCAAAGCATGTATCAAGAATTCAAACAGAGATTACTCAGGATTTATGATGATTTGTAATCAAATGGTCTTCTCTTTCATTAAGTATGCAAAAGATGTATGTTTACAACAACTTTGAAATAAGTCCTAATGTTTCAGCAATCAAATTTTAAATAAGCTTCCAAATATCTAAAATATGGCATCCCTGCACCTTTTCTAGAATAAGGTGAGGGAGCTGTTACAAATGACTTACGGTCAGGATTTATCAATTAAAATCAATAGTAGATATTCCTTCCTTGACTTAGTCAACTATCCTTTGTGGTACAGGTTGCCAACTGGCAACCATCTGGGTGACTTATTATCTTGTAAGTACCTGATGCATATGTTTCTTTGGGGATGCATCTTCCTTCATTCCCAAGATCCTTTTCTTTATCTTCTTCTTCTCTATCATGATCATCATGATCATCACTCTTTGTATTGCAACCACCCTGATGAATATCATCTTGTATATGGACCTTCATAGCCATCCTGATATTTTCATAGGCTTGTACTATTTTATCTATCTCCCCTCCATCTTGGGTTTTAGCTTTAGTGATAGCATGCTTGTGAGCTTGAACTTTATCTTTTAGTGCCTCTAACTTGCATTTTCTGTTATTTAGAGTTTCCTTATAATTTTCTACCCTAACTTTGATCCTCATGATCTTATTCATCTCCTCTTCTATCAGGTGGGTGATGGGATTTTCAACCATTGGGTGGAAATTATCATGTAGTGCCTTGATGGCGAAATCTGCATCTTGGTTTTCAATTTTACCCTCTACTTTTCCTTCCAATGCTTCCAGTATCTCTGCTTCATATGCCATCATACTGTGCAGCTTTATACTGATATCTCGTAACTTGCCACTACACTTCTTTAGGATATCACATTCAAACCTGATGTCTCCATACCATACTTCTACTAACATGGCAGTGTTATTATTTAATACCTGATTATTTATCAGGATCTGAGGATCAATCCTCTTTATTTCACTCAGAGCACTTAAGGCTTTTTCTAGTTAGAATGACCTCTTTCTTGTTTCATTTTGCATTTTATCCACTTTCTTCTTCAAAGTGCTCAAAGAATTCCACCTCTGTAAAGACATTCTCAATACTTCTTCAGCTCCTATGAGGGTTGATAGCATCCACTTCTTCATGATGTTTGATTCATGCTTCATGATGTCTAATTTATTAACTTCCTCCTGGGAGATGGCAGTCAATGGGATTGCCTGATCAATTGGTGTACTATCAGGGTTAATCAATCCCTTTATAAATGAATGCAACTGAGCAATATGCTCTTTATACTGTTTATTTTTCTCCTTTTCTTTCTTTACCCTTTGGGTTAAAGAATCAATGATATCCTTCCCCTCTTGACCCTCTTGGTCTTCATTGGCAAAGCCCAAATCAACTGTGGTGATTTAGAACTCCTCCAGGGTGATCTTACCCTTTTCCTTTTCAACAGTGGGAAGTGCTACTTGGGCAGTCCTTCTACCTATAGCAGGATCTCTTCTGATAGCTGAGGTCAACCTAGCTTTCCTCTTTGCTTCATGATTGTCTCTGTAAACAAGGTTGAAACATCAAACTCTTAAACTTCAAGGCCTTGTTCTGTACCTATCTCCTTCTCAATCCACTGAGGTACTTCCTCTCTAGATCCTTATTATGTTTTATCATTATCATTTTCACCTTGATCTCTGGTGTCTATTTCTATTATGAGTGGAGCGGGTGATTTCCTTATTTCTTCCTAATGATGTTCCTCATGAGGGGCTTCCTTTTGTCGGGGAGGATCTTGCGGTGTATCCACATGATGATCCTGAGCTTGATCCTATACTCCCTCCTTCTATGTCTCATCCACCTTTGTATTTTCCTCATCTTGAGGCACATTGGTATTTGTGCATGTCTTTGTGTTTAATCCTGTGCATCACCCTAATCTTGGGATACATTTTGTTCCGCATCTGATATACTGACCTTTGGCATCTTAAGGTCCTCATGACCTGATGTATCTTTATCTCTTTTGGTATGCTGAGTCCTAACGGCATCATCACTTGATGTGTCTCTATCACCTCCACCCTTTTGTTGAACTTCAACTATCTTAGGCTCATCAGGTATCTCCCATTGTTGCTGGCCTATATCCAGAGTATCACTCTCTACTTCTGGCTACTTGTCTTCTTCAACTTTTTCTCTTACATCAGGTTCACCTGCTTTAACTTTGGGACTTACATCCTCCCTATATGTCAAGTCTATCACTGCAGGGCTGGCTACCTAGTCTACCAACTTGTCCAGCCTGATTTGTTGGGCTACCCTTTCTGGGCTATTTTCTTTCTCTCTTTGCTTCAACTCTTCCAATACTGCCATCTGTGCTGATGGGGTCCCATGTGGGGTCATGCAAGTACTAAAAGAAAGGGTTTCCATCTACTGAGAAGCTACATTTTGCACCACCTCATCATCTAATAAGTCAACGGTGTCTTCCAAGGAGAAAGTACCAACCTGACCTACCCTAGAGGCTTCTTTTGCTTGCTCCTCGGCCTTCTCAGTCTTAAATTGGATGATAGTCAGAAGTGGCACATCATGTTGCATTTCTTTTCTGAACACTTCACTACTAGCCCCCCTTAATACTATGGGGTCAGTCTTGATCTCACCCCTCATATGTGTTCTCTATTTCGTGGGTGGTGACATCAGGGGCGCCACCCTCCTATTCCTAGTGACCATCATAGGGTCATCACCTGTAGGCTCTTTACTTATCGATTCTTCCTCAAGAGGGATGTCCACCTCCACATTCTAGTGTGAGGCTTGGCCCTCATCCAATACGTCTACAGTATCTTCAGCTGGCCTCAGGATTCTTTTTGTTTTTTGTTTATCCATCAAAGGCTGTGTAGATGAGGCTAATACCTGTCCTGATGCAGATGCACCTTCAGCTGGTATGGCAATTCTCTCAATTATCACCCCCTTAGGTTAATTATTAGTCTTCTTTCATCTGGGGGGTCCCTTCCTTTGTTTCTAAGGAGGTAGTCTTTCTCGATTAGATTTTCTTTTCTCAACAAGAAAGCCATCATATTCCTCATCAAGAATCTCCTACCTTTTTCTATTGTTATCCACTGTAATGGCTACACCTCTCTTCTTTAGTGTATTTATCTATTTATTTACCCATGATTGGGTTAACTGCAGCACCCCACCTGTAAACCAATCCAAGGAAATGTCTTCAGGCTATGTTAGGTCAGGGGCTTAGATGGTGTCATTATACACCTTCTTATCTTCATATTCATTTGATATGGTCTTGCCATCATCCTTCCTTAACTGAGCAGGCACTAGGATGCAGTCAAATGTCCTTATTTGATTTAAAGTAAGCCTTTGATATTTTCTTCTTCTTACTTCAGCTTCATCTTCACAATTAGTCCAGAAATCTTCTAGGTGCTTCTGATGTTTGGGCTTCCCCATTATCTTCTGCATTCTCCCATAGGGGTCATATGATCCAGCCAATGGAAATGGTTGTAGGTACATCAAGTTTAGACACCCTATGACATCCTTTATGCTCTGTGAATCAGGGCACATGTACCAACCCATAGATACTAGAAATAGTACTGGAGGTATCTTTTTTTGTGCTTTATATGCATCCAGTATGGTAGATATCTGTCTCAAAAATTCCATCAGGACTACCCCATCAGTAGGGTACCTAGGCAACATCAAGGGCTATTCTACAAATCCTTCTATTTTGATATATGAGAAGGTAGCATACTGGATGAACCAGGTGCCATGTTTGTATATAACTTCTTGAGCTTCCATGCTCAATCTTTTGGTTCTATCCTCTTCCATAGTCCTAACTAGATGCATAGAAAATGCATCATTCACCAATTTATAATCAAAGAGGTAGTTCCTTCTCTGTAATTGAGGATAATGATCCCATATATGGGCATCATCTACACCACCGCCAATCTTACCCACTGTAGTTAGTGCATCAAATGTTCCATTGTAGGGACATGAATAAACAACATATGAGGTCATGTGGAACGAGAATTCCAGACCTCCCAGGTTCCTCATTTGTTCATCTAAGGCATCACTGATGACCTTGGCCCATAGTATCTTGTTATCTATATAGAGGACCATCTGGATGATTCCAAACATCCAATTCTTGAAATTCCCTGCATGAGGCTAGCCTATCATCCTGTTGAGCAGGGTAATCATGTACTGATATTCATCATCAAAATCAAATTTGTATAAATACACTGGCAACTTGGAAGAGGTAGTGTAGGTGTTGTTTTTAGACCTCCACTGGTATATCCTCTTCCTGGCATTCTTCTTATTGTTTTCATACTCTGTCTCCACTTTGTACAAATCCACACTGACTACCTTCCTTCCAACTGGGAGATTGAAAGTAGACGTGATCCCTTTAAATAACAAGTCTGCATAAATTCTTCCATGTTTCTCTACCTGCCTTGTCTCAGGGTTATAATTTCTGGTGCATTCTACTCTCAGTTCTAGGGTTACCATGGCATAGGGAAATCTGGCTGCCTGCCACATTCTTGACACATATATGGCATCCAGTAGAGTATTACCTTTATCATCATTCATCCTGGATGACCATGCTACTAGATCTATTTCTCCTTGGTGAGTGTCCTTGATGGTGCCATATTTGAATTGTATCCCTTCCGGCCGAACATACATGGGCTTAAGAAATTCTGCTCGAGATCTATTCTTCCTGATGTCCACCATGGATTCCTTTAATAAACATGACTAGTCTTACCATAATATTCATATTCATTCATATAACACTTATATCTATGGCATCATACATATTTATATTCATTACTTCATCATGATATGCATATTTACAAATTCAAACCACTGGAAAAAAATTGTACTACCTGGATATGTAGAAAATGACAACATGACGGCTCTTCATTACTTACCTGATAACGCTTCTCTCCTGGATTAGGTTGATGATTATGAAAAAGGGTAGCAAATACTGATGATCACCTGTTCTATTATGTTGCAAGCTATAGTCCGTTCATAGGTAGCTCATATGAGGGTTTGATGCTTTGCTCTATAATTTCTTGTTTTTTCACAAGGTAGATGAAAATGACGTTGGAAACTTACATTTAAATTCATTCGTAGGGCAGATTAGGGTAAAACTGGGTTAAAATCAATTAAAACCATTGATCTTCTACACAAAATCCATGGATGTTGCCAGGTGTTTGAACCTCATTCGCAGTCGGTGGGAATCCACCTATTGTATTCATGTGCATTTAATGTTACGAAGCAAGATGAGGGGGGTGATCTTTAGAAGATCAGGTGATATTCAAAATATGACCCCATCTGTGTAACATGACCTTCTGCCTTTGAGTGGCAAAACTAACACCAATGAATCAGGTGATGTGGCCAAAGGTTGACCATGTGTATATCGGGCAATGACTTTAAGATCAGGAGATGTTTAAAATGTGACCCCGCAAATAAAGTGACCTCCCTTTCGAAAGATTGGGATGACGTCAGCATGTAGATGACTTTGCTTGAACGTTGCATTAAAATGACATCACTGTCATGTTGTTGAAAAGGGGGATCATTGGATTCATACCTCCGCGAGGTAAAAAGAATGATGGCATCACCGTTAGGGTGATTTCCTTCATTCATCAGGCTTAGATAACATCATCGTCATAGCGGCATTGGGGTGATAGTTTGCAATAGGGTGATATTTATGAGATCGGGTGATATTGAAAATATGACCCCCGCAAATAATATATGTTGTTTGACGGACAGATACAGTTATCACGTAAAATTAAAGTCTAGATTTTGCGAACCAAATGATTATCAGGTGATAGACCTATATCAGGGTGATCTTAAGCAAGGTGATCGATGTTTGAAATATGACCCCCCACTCAGAATATCAGGTTTGACCAGAACTTTGACTTATCATAACTCGCTCCCCTTAAAGAATTTCAGGATGATCCAAAAGACAAACTTGCATAAAATTTTAAGCACTTTCCAACCATGAGGTTAATGATATGAAATACTAACTTTGACAACTAACCTCATCATGGGGACCTATCCACCCTCCTATGTAGGGTTACCTGCCTGACTTACTTTTACCAGACCGCCGAAAAGTAGAAAAACAACACAAGCCAAAGCAGTAGAAAAGTTGGGTCCCTGTTTTATCAAATCAAAATGGGGCATGTTGTGTAACCACACAACACTTATATGCTATAACTATGGTAGATACTTGTCTAAGAAACTATCAGGACAACCCCATCAGTAGGGTATCTTGGTAGCATAAGGGGTTGTCCTTCAAATCCCTCTATTCTTATGTATGAAAAGGTGGCGAACTGGATGAACTAGGTGCCATGTTTGTAAACAACTTCCTGAGCCTCCATGCTCAGTCTCTTGGTTCTGGCCTCCTCCATGGTTCTGACTAGATGCATAGAGAATGCATCATTTACCAATTTGTAATCTAGGAGAGAGTTCTTTCTCTGTAGCTGAGGATAGTGATCCCATATGTGGGCATCATCTACATCACCGCCATCTTTACCCACTGTAGTCAAGGCATCAAAGATTTGCTTGTAAGCACATGAGTACAAAACATATGAGCTCATATGAAACATGCATGCCTGACCTCCTAGGTTCCTCATCCCTTCATCTAGTGCATCATTGATGACCTTGGCCCATAATGGATTATTATCTATGTATAGGACCATCTGGATGATTCCAAACATCCAATTCTCAAAATTTCCTGCATGAAGCTTACCTGTCCTCCTACTTAGCAGGGCAATCATGTACCGGTACTCATCATCAAAATCAAATTTGTATAAGTGTAGAGGTAATTTAGCTAAGGCAGTGTAGGTGCTGCTCTTTGACCTCCACTGATACATCCTCTTCCTTGCACTCTTCTTATTGTTGTTGTATTTTGTGTCCAACTTACATAAATCTACACTAACCACCTTCTTTCCAACTGGCAGATTAAAAGTAGAGGTGATGCCCTTAATTGAAAAGTTAGCATATACTCTTCCATGTTTCTACACCTGCTTGGTCTCAGGGTTATAGTTCCTGGCACATTCCACTACCAACTCTGGGGTGTCCATGGCATATGGAAATCTAGCTGCATGCCACATTCCTGAAACATATATTGCATCTAGAAGGGTATTGTCCTTATCATGATCTATTCTTGTTGAGCATACTACCAAGTTTGTATCTCCTTGGTGAGTGTCACCAATGATGCCATACTTCAATTGTAACCCTTCGGGCTGAACAAACATGGGCTTAAAAAATTCTAAATCAGACCTATTCCATCTGAGATCCACCATGGACTCCTGCAATAAACATGATCTGTCTTACCTTACAATATCCATATGTATTCACACAACACTATGTATCTCTACGGCATCATGCATACTCTATTCATTATTCTTTACTTCATCAAGATATGCATATTTACAAATTCAAACCACAAGAAAGAACATACTACCTGAACATGCAAAAAATGACAATGGGAGGGTTTTCAATTACTTACTTGATAATGCTTTTCTCCTAGGTTAGATGGATGATTATGGAAAAGGGCTACAAATGCTAATGATCACCCATTCCGTTACGCTGAAAGATCTAGTCCGTTAACATGTAGCTGTATGAGGGTTTGACTTCTCTGCTTTGTAATTTCTCATTTTTTTGCAAGGTAAATGAAAATTACCTTGGAAAATTACCTTTAAACACATTCATAGGGGAAATTAGGGTAAAACTGTGTTGGAGATGGTTAAATCTGTCAATCTTCTATAGAGGATTCATGGATGATGCTAAGTGTTTGATTTGTATTTGCAATCGGTGAGAATCTATCTACCACATTTAAGTGCATTTAATGTTAGGAAATAGGAGGGGGTGATCTTCAAAAGATCGGGGGATATCCAAAGTATGACCCCCTCTGGATAAAATGACCCCCCGCCTTTGAGCTACAAAACTAATTCAAAAGAATCGGGTGATGTGGTCAATGTTGACC
The DNA here is from genome assembly GCA_027924645.1 of Cunninghamia lanceolata. NCBI lineage: Eukaryota > Viridiplantae > Streptophyta > Pinopsida > Cupressales > Cupressaceae > Cunninghamia > Cunninghamia lanceolata. Next base: position 10,386,793 of record BSBN01000523.1, read on the forward strand.
ACATGTATATCGGGTCATGAATTTAAGATCAGGGGATGTTCAAAATATGACCCCATAAATAAAATGATCCCCCTTAGGGAAAAAGATTGGGGTGATGTCACCATGTCGGAAACCTTGTTTAAGTGTTGTGTTGTAATGATGTCACCGTCATGCTATTGAATATGGTAGGCATCAGATATATACCTCCACAAGGTAAAATGGAATGATGACATTATCATCAGGGTGATTTCCTTCATTCGTTGGGTTTAGATGATGTCATCATCATATTAGCATAGGGTGATATTTTGCGAAGAGGGTGATATTCGTAAGATGATGGATACTAAAAATATGACCCCCACAAAATATGTGAAGTCATTTGACAGGAAGATGATAGCTATTACATAAAATTGATGTCTGCACTTCGCAGACCAAGTGATTATCAGGTGATAACGTAATATCAGGGTGATCTTATTTAAGATGACTAATGTTTGAAATATGACCCCCCAATCAAAATATCAGGTTTGACCGAACTTTGACTCAACATAACTTTCTTCCCTTAAACCTGCTTGGAATTTCGTACACTTTCCAACCATGAGGTTAATAATGTGAAATACTAAATTTGAGAACTTACCTCATCATGGGGACCTATCCACCCCCTACAGGGTATATGCATGACTTAATTTTACCAGACCGCCCAAAGCAGAAAAACAACAAGCCAAAGCAGCCAAAAAAGTTGGGTCCTTGTTTTGTCAAGGCAAAATGGGGCGTGTTGTGTAACCACACAACAAGCTGCAAAGTTGGACAGTCCTTCATTGGACCCTCCTACCTTGACTACATCAGAAAAAAATTGCCAGACTTTGATGAAGTAGTTCTCAGACTTCATGGCACCTATGAATGATTTATTTGGACCTACGGATGGATGTCAAGTCCCTCCACAATAAAATCTCTCAGTTTTGACCAACTCAACATCATTTGATTGTGCCAATGATAGATGCATTATTGAGAAATACCTCAATGGCATTTAGTGTAAAGGTGGCAAGAGCCATATTTTGCATTCTTCAATCCATGGGACCTAAGTGATAGTGCTGATAGGTCAAGTTGGGTGGGTTTATGCTAGTGGAGGCCCTGTTTACTTTCCCATGTGTCATGTTGTGTGGTTACACAACACACCCCATTTTGCCTTGACAAAATAGGGACCCAACATTTTTTTGATGCTTTGGCTTGTTGTTTTTTTTGGTTTGGGCGGTTTGGTCAAATTAGTCATGCATATAACCCTGCAAGAGGGTGGATTTGTCACCATAATGAGGTTAGTTGCCAAAGTTAGTATTTCACATTGTTAAGTCAAAGTTTGGTCAAACCTGATATCCAGAGTCGCGGGGGGGTCATATTTCAAACATCAGTCATATTAGATAAGATCACCCTGATATTATATTATCACCTGATAATCACTTGATCCGCGAAGTGCAGACGTCAATTTTACGTAGTAGCCGATATCTACCCGTCACATGACTTCATATATCTTGCGGGGGGTCATATTTTTAACATTAGTCATCTTACGAATATCACCCTCTTTGCAAAATATCACTCTATGCCAATATGATGGTGACGTCATCTAAATCCAACGAACAAAGAAAATCACCCTGATGATGGTGTCATCATTCCATTCTACCTTGCGGAGGTATATATCCAATGCCCACCATATTCAATAACATGATGGTGACATCATTAAAACACAATGCTTAAACAAAGTCATCAATATGGTGACATTACCTCGATCTTTTCCCAAGGGGGTCATTTTATTTGTGGGGTCATATTTTGAACATCACTTGATCTTAAATTCATGAGCCAGTATACACGTGGTCAACGTTGACCACATCACCTGATTCTTTTGCATTAGTTTTTCCGCTCAAAGGTGGGGGGTGATTTTATCCCGATGGGGTCATGTTTTGAATATCACCCGATCTTTTGAAGATCACCCCCCTCCCTGTTTCCTAACATTAAATGCACATAAATGCGGTAGATAGATTCCTGCCAATTACGAATACAAAACAAACACTTGGCATCATCCATGGATTTCCTATAGAAGATCAATGGATTTAATCAGCCTAAAGCAGTTTTACTCTAATTTGCCCTATGGATGCGTTTAAAGGTAATTTTCCAAGGTTATTTTCACTTACCTTGCAAAAAAACAAGAAATTACAGAGCAGAGAAGTCAAACCCTCATACAGTTACCTATTAACAGATTAGATCCTTCAGCATAATAGAACACGTGATCTTCAGCATTTGCTACCCTTTCCCGTAATTAGTCATCTAACCTAGGAGAAAAGCATTGTCAGGTAAGAAACTAAAAATCCTCCTATTGTCGTTTTCTACATGTTCAGGTAGGGTGTATGTTCTTTCTTGTGGTTTGAATCTGTGAATATGCATATCATGATGAAGTAAAGAATAATAGATAGAGTATGCATGATGTTGTAGAAGTACATAATGTTGTATGAATGCATGTGGACATTGTAAGGTAAGACAAATCATGTTTGTTGCAGGAATCCATGGCGGATCTTAGAAGGAATAGGTCTGATTCAGAGTTTCTCAAGCCTTTGTTTGTTTAGCCTGAGGGGGTACAATTTAAGTATGGTGTCTTTGGTGACACTCACTAAGGAGATACAGACCTAGCAGCTGGTCATCAAGAGTAGATCATGATAAGGATAATTCTCTTCTGGATGGGTTATATGTTTTAGGAATGTGGCATATAACCAGTTTTTGATATGGCATGGACACCCCAAAGCTGGTAATGGAATGTGCCAGGAATTATAACCCTGAGACTAGGTGGGTGGAAAAACATGGAAGAATATATGCTGACTTTTCAATCAAGGGCATCACCTCTACTTTTAATCTGCGAGTTGGAAAGAAGGTGGTCAGTGTGGATCTACGCAAGCTGGAAATAGAATACAATAATAATAAGAAGAATGCAAGGAAGAGGATGTATCAGTGGAGATCCAAGAGCAGAACCTACACTGCCTCAACTAAATTGCCCATATATATATACAAATTTGATTTTGATGATGAGTACCAGTACATGATTGCCCTACTGAGAAGGATGACAGGTAAGCCTCATGCTAGAAATTTTGAGAATTAGATGTTTGGAATCATCTAGATGGTCCTATATGTAGATAACAGGCCATTATGGGCCAAGATCATCAGTGACGCACTAGATGAAGGGATGAGGAACCTATGAGGCCAGGCATGCTTTTTTCATATGACCTCATATGTGGTGTACTCATGCGCTTATAAGGGAGCCTTTGATGCATTGAATATAGTGGGTAAAGCTGGCGGTGATGCAGATGATGCCCACATATGGGATCACTATCCTCAGCTACAGAGAAAAAATTACCTCCTGGACTACAAACTAGTAAATGATGCATTCTCTATGCATATGGTCAGAACCATGGAGGAGGACAGGACCAAAAGACTAAGCATGGAGGCTCAGGAAGTTGTTTATATACATGGGGCTTGATTTATCTAGTTTGCCACCTTTTCATACATAAGGATAGAAGGATTTGAAGGACACCCCCTTATGCTACCAAGATACCCTACTGATGGGGTTGTCCTAATGGAGTTTCTCAAACAGGTGTCTACCATAGTTGAAGCATACAAAACACAAAAGAAGATACCTCTGGTGTTATTTCCAGTGTTTATGGGCTAGTATATGTGCTTAGACTCAGAGAGCATAAAGCATGTCATGGGAGGTCTAAAACTGATGTATCTGCAGCCATTTCCCTTGGCTAGATCTTACGACCCCTATGGCAGGATGCATAAAATAGTAGGAAAACTGATTCATCAGAAGCATATGGAAGATTTCTAGACCGACTGTGAGGATGAAGCAGAGGTGAGGAGAAAAAAGTACCAAAGACTCAACTTGAACCAAATAAAGACATTTGACTACATCCCAGTGCCAGCACAGCTGAGGAAGGATGATGGAAAGATTATGTCCAATGAATATGAGGACAAGAAGGTGTACAATGACACCATATCAACCCCTGATCTTACACAGCTGGAGGATATATCCTTGGATCAGCTGACAGGTGGGGTGATACAGTTAACCCAAGCTTGGGTGGATGAAGAAATAAACAGATTGAAGAAAAGGTGTGTGGCCCTTACAGTTGATGCAAAAAAAAAAAGGAAAGAAATACTGGATGAGGAATATGATGATTTCCTCAGTGTGAAGAGAAAATCCAATGGGGAAAGGTTGCCCACACAAAAACAAAGGAAAGGTCCCCCTAAAGGTAAGAAAACTAAAGATGAACCTAAGGGGGTGATAATTGAAAGGATTGCCCCACCAGCTGCAGGTGCATCAACATCAGCTCAAGCATCCGCATCATCTACACAACCTCTGATTGACAAGCCAAAGACAAAGAGGATTTTGAGGCCAACTGTTGAAACTATAGAAGTGCAGGAGGAGGGCCAAGCCTCACAACATGAAGTGGAAGAGGGCATCCCGTTTGAAGAGGAGCAAGTAAACAAGGAACCTGCAGGTGATGACTTGACAATGGTTAGTAGGAAGAGGAGGACAATGCCGCTGACGTCACCACTCAAGAAGCAAAGAACATCCATGCGAGGTGATATCAGGGTTGACCCTATTGTATTAAGTGGAGATTGTGGTGAAGCATTTAGGAAGGAGCTACAACACGATATTCCACTTCCCACCATAATAAAATTTAAAACTAAGAAGGCAGAAGAACAAACAAGAGAAGCTTTTAAAGCAAGTCAGGGTGGTCCTTTCTCCTTGGAGGACACCGTAGACTTATCAAATGATGAGGTAGTACAGAGTGTAGCCTCTCAATGGATGGAGACTCTCACTTCCAACACCCACATGACCCCTCATGGGACCCCATTAGCATAGATGGTGGTGTTGGAAGAAATAAAGTAGACAGAGGAGAAAGCAAAACAAAGCAGCCCAGAGAGGGCAGCCCAACAGATAGGGCTTGATAAGTTGGTTGATCAGGTGACTAGCCTTGCAGTTATAGATTTGACATATAGGGATGATGTTAGCCCTAAGGACAAAGTAGGTGCACCTGATGAAACAGAGAAGACTGAAGTGGCTAAGCAAGTAGAAAAGGAAAGCAATGCTCTTGATATGGGTCAGCAACAACATGAGATACTCGCAGAGCCAAAAATAGTAGAAGTTCAATAGAAGGGTAGGGGTGATAAAGATATATTAGGTGCTACTGCTACTCAAACTCAGGGAGATCTGAGAGATGCCATAGGAGCAAAAGATAAATCAGGTCATGAAGACCTTAAGCCATAGGATATTGGTGCATTAGGTGGGTTTGAAAAGCTTGCATTTTTTTCACAAGATTTTGACTTATTTTGCATATAGAATTGCATTATAGGTGTGTTGTGAAGGATATTTCTGCATTGTTGGACTGTTATATATCTTATTATTCACTTCCCCTCATCAATTTCCTTATAACACCTTTTCTTTTAGGCATTTGCATTGAAAAAAGTGAAAAAATCAAGCATCTTTGACCTTAAAAATATCTTGTTTCTTGGGATTGTTTTATTAGTTTGTGCACTGAGTGTTGTATGCTTTTGCATGAGTCTTATAACCTGTTGCCCTAATAGAAATATCCCTTTAAGGAGAATTATTAGGCTAAATGGGATCTAGTGCTCCTAAAAGCAACAATATTCCTACCTCTGAAAATCCATTGAACACATTCTTTACAAAAGGAGAGACACAAATTTTGCAAGATACTATATCTCCTCCAAATACAATGGAAGAAAAAATATTTCATGATGTTGAGGACCCTATTGATGTGGTAACACATGTACCTAATGATCAAATAAACAAACTCGATAAGGAACTAGCTGATTATCAAGCATTTATGGAAAATGAAAGGATAGTGAATGAGGCTATACCTGCGATTCATAGCATAAGAGAGTTGCTAAAAGGACAAGATGGTGTTAATGCAATTCGAGGCTTAATTCATATAGTGCATCACAATGTTATGTCAATGACTGAATGTGTGAATGTTAATAATAACATGTCATCATCGTCTCATACACAAGTATCCACACCTATACCGACTACTGGAATGTCTACATTTACATAAACAATTTTAACTACTAATACAAATGCTTGTAGTAATGCTACCACTGGTATTGGAGTATCTAATGGCACTAATTCACAAAATTACAAAGTTGTGGGATTTAACTACCAAAACTTAGCACCTAAGGTGACTTCTTTTATGAATACCTACTCTCAACCGCTGCTCAATCCTACTTATTCTCAACCACCTCTCACATACAACTATTCGCAACCACCTTCCACTTACAATTACTCTCAACTACCTTTTGTTTCCACTCATAATCAATCTCCTCAAAATGTCATGCACACTGCTTCAAATTCTCAAACCGCATCCCCTAACGATGCCCTCCTAAACCAACTCTTACAAGGCATAACTTATTTACCACAAAAGGTGACAAGATTGACAAATTCTTCACAACCTAATATACCAACTTATCATGCCCATAATCCTTTATCCTATGCAATCTTGAGAACTCCTATGTCTGAGAAGTTTGAAACTCCTCGCTTTGAAAAATATGGTGGAAAAGGTGATCCTAATACTCATGTGGTAGCATTCACAGCTATGTGTAGTGATTTTTCTTTTGAAGAGGACTTCTTAGCAAAACTTTTCCCACAATCTCTTAAAGATACTACTTTAGAATGGTTTTGCTCTTTACCTCCAAATTCAATACACTCTTTTTCGCAACTAGTTGATCAATTCTTACAACATTTTCAAGCAAACATTGGACCTCAAGTCTCTTTGATTGATTTAGTTCATTGCAAGCAAGGTCCGAAAGAGAAGTTAACTAAGTTTATTAGTCGATATCAAGCTCTTTATGAACAAACTCAATATTAGATGAAGGATGAAGATGTTTAAAAGGTGTTTATTACAAATCTACAACCTAACATCTGTGATAAGATTCTCTTGATGAAGTATAGCTCTTTTTGACATCTATGCACTGCCCTTCATGATTACCAACTTTTCTCTTGTCAGTATGAAAACCAAAACTCATCGGATCAAGTTGGTCAATCCATAGGTGGACCTTCACAAAACAACTTTAAGAGGAATAATAAAAGTTTCATCAAGGTTAATGGACAAAATTCAAACTTTTCACAAGTGTCTGCTATCTCTAATCCAAAGAGGACATTGTTTCAGTACAGACAGCAACAAAGACAATTCACTCTGATATCTGACTCCTTACATTCTATCATGAATCAAGTTGTGAGTAACAACCTCTTGAAGCTTCCTCTGATTAAACTGTTGGATCCTAGTAGAATGCAAGGACCTTATTTTGATGCTAAAGCTTTTTGTCACTATCATTGGCAATAAGGGCATGATACTGAATGATGCATGTGTCTTAAACATGAAATACAAGACCTCATCGACTCGAATGTTATACAAGTATCTAGTGTGAATGATAATGGAAATAAATCAATTGCTCCTCTAAATCAAAATTTGCAAATCTTTACTAATCCCTTTCCTAAGCATATTGATAACAACATGATGGAACAAAATAAGTAGAAGTAGAAGATGACTATCTGAACTATGATGAGATAATTGCTACAATAGAGGTGGATAAGGAAAATACTGAAGTATTACCTCGTCCATGAAGAAATGGCATTTATGTTGAGGCTCCTCCTCTATTATCCCTTCAAGGATCAGGAAATAAGCAAAATGCATTAGAAAGACAAACAAAACAACTGACACAAGAGATTATGACATAAGAAAAGATTGGTACGGTGCAAGATAGTCCTTCTCACTATGATAGATGAATTCAACAAAACAAGAAATCAAAGGATCAGAAAATAATAAGGTGATTATAATTAGTAGGAAATATCAATGGTTCTTCACCTCATAAGCAACAAAAGATTCCAAATATACAAGGATTTGGCAAACAAGCACCGCATGGACATTCTGAAAAAAAAAGAACAATCTAATATGAACCATTCAAGATTCACACAAAACTTGATGGAACATCTCTCCAAGGTGCTCACAAGTTCCAAATTCTAGTACGGTTGTACTTTCAGGTAAGTATTTCTAACCCTTTACCTCTGTGTTGTGTTTCCTCTGTGATGTGTTATATGTTGTTTAGGCCTCCTTGGATGACTCTTGATACTCTTGTAAGGTCAAGGATACCAGGAGATTGCCTCTGTTGTGACCCTTCTTCTATTTGTATCATCATTCTTCTATATTGATTCTCCTCTATTTTCATTGTTGTGTATTGTTTCCTAGGGGCATAGTGTTGTGGTTGGTGACCTGGGGGCACCTTCCTACATAAAGACCCTAAGGCACTTGTTCTCCTCTCTTGATTTATTGTTTACCTTCTTCTAGTGGTTCTACCTAGCTGGCGGATGACAAAAAATAAATAATACTAATATGGACCAAGTGTCCCTACAACAAGTAAGCAAAAATGGACCAAGCCCATACATGATGACGAGGTTGATATATATTATTCGATGCTTGGCTAGTATAATCACTCGGTGTGATATTTTGATGTTGTCTTATCATATTAACAAACTATAACAATACATCTGCTTCACGTACTTTGATTATTTTGAATCTCTCCTTGGGTACACTCAATTTTGAGATCTTTGCAGTATAGCCCCATGGTTATACTTGGATTTTGAAATCGTAGTATAGCCTCAGCTCTTTATGTGAATGATTGCATGCATTTCTTTTATCATGTGATGTGGTTACTATCTTAGAAAAAGATTTATAACCTCTCTTCTTCCAGGCAATTACGTGTTTATGGGAACATTCAACGATCATAAAGTACATGTCACCTCTGGGGGTATGGGCTTTGTGAAAGCTCTTGTTCCCTTGTGTGTTTTCTCTCTACCTTAATGTGTCTGATATTGGTACACGACGTCAACCACCTTAAGGTGAGGGCACGTATAAGGTAAGTTGTTTGATGATTTTGGTACTAACAAAGCATGTTTGTAAGACCTCTGCGGAGGCGGGATGTTGTATCTCTACACGAGTGCACATCTTTATTCTATATTACAATCATAAAGCCCTCTGTGGAGGTGAGATATCATGCATATCCTTTTATTCAAAAGCCCTCTAAATGAGGCAGGATGATGTATCTCTTGAGATAGTGCACATCCTTTTATCTCAAAAGTCCTCCGAGTAGGCGGGGTTAGATCTAAGACTATCCTCCCTTAAGTGTGTCTTTGGCAGTTGTTGTGGCATAAGCCCAACCATTAGGTGTGCTTGTAATATGCTTGAGATGGTGGGGACTTAGCAGTAAGTTCCTTCCATCACCTTGTTTGTCGTATTTTAGACATATAGTATGTCTTTGGCATATACGACGCTCATGTTTTTCGTGTCTTTTGTGTGTTTGTTCCCAGGTATAGTCCAAAGAGCGTGGTGAAATGTCCCTCCTATGCTTTGGGATTTGTATGGCATGTGTGTTCCCAAGTATAGTCCAAAGAGCGTGGCGAAATGCCCCTCCTATACTTTGGGATTTGTATGGCATGTTTGTTCTCAAGTGTAGTCCAAAGAGTGTGGTGAAATGCCCTCCTACATTTTGAGATTTTGTATTACATGTCTGTTGCCCCATATGTAGTCCAAAGTGCATGGCGAAATGCCCCTCCTACATTTTAGATCGTGTGTTGTATTTTTACTTTTCATGTATCTCTATCTGCATTGATTTGTATATTTGAGGAAATGAAAGAAAAATAATCACTACGTTCACTGTATTCACTATGTTTTGCATGTCTTCAATACTGTCTTCTCCATGTTTTGTGTGCCTATTACTATCTTCATTGTGTTTGGTGTGTATGCGATGTGTCTTCTCTAATGTCTACCTGAGACTGGGGACTAGAAATAATTCTCAATCTTTGTGTATACATTAGTTCTAAGTGTTTGGTGTGTTTGTTGTGTTTGTTGACCGTACTTTAATGCATGTATGGGCCTTGCATTCATGCATACATTAAAGTGGGGGCTAAATGTTACATCGAAAAATGTCTCCCTAGGAATTTTTCCCTCCTAAGTTTAGCTCCTAGGTCCTTTTAATGTAATCATGCATGTTTATTTTATCTCCTGATGGAAATCCCTGAAAACTCATGTCAAAATGGACCTAGAGGACTCTTATGAACTTAACCTTGACCAAAATAGGGGCCAAGGACTTGGGCGCATGCACCCAAGTCCTATCCTATTTAGCGGGGTCCCAATTTTTAAATGTCGGTTATGTGACCATTACAAGTGTCTGTTGCCAACATCTCAAGTTTGAATTATGAAATTAAAGTGGGAATGTGTTTAATAGTTGCATATATAAGCATGTTTAAAGATTCATTTGTAAACCAAAAGATGATTATGAACTTTTGGCACACTTATGATTTTAGAGCATTCAAAGTATTCATTGTTACAGAGTAGACTTATCTTGTTATTGTGTTTGTGTTTGTTATGCAGATTTGGCTTCATCTTCTCATGTGTTAAAGGATTTTTATGTACATTTGAGCTACACCTCTAAGGTGACATTTATTTGTGTTTTCAATTTTTTATCAATTGGTTTTTGCCTCTATCTCACAGGGATACGCACTTTCTATCTGACAACGGTGTTTGGAAGACTTGAATGTCCTTTTGGGGCTTAACTAAGGCAAGCTCCTAGACACCACAACCCCCAACCCCCTTTTCTATGATTGTAGGTTACAGGTGCAAAAATGGAAGAAGTGGAGTTGCGGGGAGGCCTAACAGAGTGTTGGAATTACAAATATGAGAAGAAAACTAGGACCTGGACTCGGGCGCCTGCACTAGTGTCCTCTAGATCTCGAGACACAGAAATCTCTGGAACAACAAGAACATGTTACAGACAACTTTTAGAGATCCTGACAGAAAATAGCATCTTGGACTTGGGCGCCCACTCATTAGTCCTTGACTTTTCCGCATCAAGAATCTCAAAGTTTTCTATGTGTTTGCTCTGAATATTATATCTCTGTCAGTGAACATTTGTCATGATTCATCTGTTTATTTACAATTTTATAAAATTAGGATTTTAAGCATAATCGGGCTTTAATTAATCAATTAATAAGCAAATTCCAAGTTTCCTCTTCGTTACAAGTGACACTAAATCTATAGCAGAGCCCTCTTGCAAAGATTGTGGCTTGACTTGATTTATGTCCTTGAATGTAAGGTGTGAAAGGAGGATTTAACCTACACATACATTGAAATTGAAAATCCCTCTTTTTTACACTAAACACCTCAGGATAGTAAACAGGTAAATATGGGGCATGCAAATTTATTAATTGACTTATGATAGGTGTAAGAGCATCTTCAATTATTGGAGTCTAACACATTGTAAGGAATCATCTATTATTAGACCAATATGACAGCATCTTTTGACAACTTGTAAGGTGTAAAAGGCTATTTTTAGCCTATTTGTTGACTATTCCTCATGAGGGCATGGGATATTGTCCTACTTGGGCACATTATTAAATATGAAAGTTATGACAGATGTGTTGTGCCTTGCACACATGCCCCATTTTGCCAAATGGAGACCCCCTCTTTTTCTTTGGCTTGGAGTCTCAACCTTTGTTACTTATGATGATGAGAAGGTGAATTTGTGCTTAGAGTGTATGATTTGTTCTAGATTTGAGTATTTTGCATGTTTGGAGTGATTTGATGTCATTTTAAGGTGTCTTGGGTGGTCTTGTGCTTAAAAAATAGCCATTTGTTACCTTCTGCACTAAAATTGGGTGTTACTGCATTTTGCTCCAAAATCCCATGTCACTGGATATTGCCCTTGACATTGCTTCTGCAGGATGTGTCATGTTGAAATTCCTAGTTTCCAAGTCTTAGAGTTGCAAAATCATTTCAAATTCTGCAAGATTTCACTAAGGGGTTCATATACTTTCATCCTATCGCATGGTCCTGAAGCTCTAATTTGGCTAAGTCTGAAACCCTGAAAAATGGCTAAGTCTGAAATCTGGTGGAACCTCAAAAATCTAAAATCTGCATGTCAAATCCTATGGATCTAGAACCTATCTCAAACATCCTGAAAGGTATATTTAAAAATATTTAAAGTATAAGAAATTATTTAATTTCTTATACTTAAATATATTTTTAAATATACCTTGCCCCTAGAAAGTTCAAAATCTGGCACTAAAAAGTCACCTCACTGCCTTGCGCCAAAACACCTCCCACTGCCTAGTGCTAAAAACTTGATTCGCTGACTTGCGCTAAAACTTGCCATTACTGACTTGCACTGAAATTGCATTGCACAGCCAAAAGTTGCGCAGGTCAGTTGGTGCCAAAAGTCGCGCTAAGTCGGTCGACACCAAAATCCTCGCCTGCTACACAAAATAGTTAGCGCTAAAACAACCTCCGACTGACTTTTAGTCTGCAATAGCCAAAATCCATGCTAAGGTCGGTAGTCCATGAAATTTGCGCTAAAGGTGTTAGCGCTAGGATTGTACCTCACTGACTTCAGCGCTAAAATCACTTCCAACTGACTTTTAGTCAATGACCCCTAGAATTAGCACTTTTTGGTATTTTGGCCTAAAATTTGGGTTTTTCAAGGTGCAAATTGGATTTTCTTGGTGGATTCAAATTGCAAATATATTTGTCACATCATGACCAACATTTTTACCAAGTTTGTGTGGATTTTGGGCATGTTTTACAACAATTAATACAACTGCACATGAAAAGTTAGTGACCCCCAAAAATCCTGCTTTTTACAGAAAAGACTATAAAAATACAAAATAAAAGTCCCCAAATGGATTCAAATGACCACAACAACTTCCCAGATCATCATATTGGCCAAATGGGTACTTGAAAATAGTAAAAAATGCAGAAAATCATGTGAAAATTATTGGATTTAAGAGGTTGTTCATAGGGAAAGTGACATTGACAATAAGTTGTCCTAGACTAATATGTGGCTGGAAATGAACATATTTTGATTTAAAATGATTGGAAATGACTTTGTATGATGAAATTGATGCTTGGCCTTATTGATTGTAGGTCTAACAAGACAAAGGAGCCAATTGGAGCTGTCTTGGAAGGATGAACACACAAAGGTACCTTGCTAACCCAGAAATGCAGAATTAACATTTTATCAACCAAATCGGTGTTGCACATGCAAAAGGAAGTTAGTATGATGTCCAAGATGATGGAGATAGGCCTTAGGAGCTGGAAGACATTGAATATCATGCTTATTTCATGGTAGTTCCTATAGATCTAGTCCAATGTCCAAGACATGTTCGCACTTGTTCATAGTTGTCCCAGCAGTCCAATCATCAAGAATCAGTCCAACAAGCATGCAGTTGGATATACCTTCACTAAAATGTGCCACATACTCCTCTTGATCCACTCAGCACTTGGAATCTCGTGAATCCACATCAGCTCACATTTTCAAGTGTCATGTGACTCTATTTTGGCTTTATTAGGCCTTGAAATTTGACTTTTCATCATATACAACCAAATAGGTATCTATTTTGTCCAGATTCAATGTATTTGTAAGCTGTATTTTATCTTTTTTCCTAAAGGACAAATGTAAATCCAAAAATGCAACAAACTGATATATCTCATTAAATGCCATGTAATCTAGACCATTGGTGTTGAGTTAATCTTCACTGTCCATTAAAAAACTCAGTTTGGTGCCTTGTCTATAAAAGGGTCATCATTCTCTCATTGTAACAAGTAAGATTTGATAATGCATTGCTGAGACTACCAAAATTCAGTCAGTACAAAGCAAGTTGCTGGGAATTTGCATCATTGTGTTGTCTCATTTTGGATTTCATGGTTTATGTCAATCTAAAATTAGTTGATATTCAGTTGCATTTGTGATTAATTATTCAGATATTTGATGGATTTTCTGTCCATACCATTAATGGCTTATTGATTATATGCCATTGTGCATGGTTAGTCTAGGTATATTTCATATGAGTTGAGTTTGGTTGTATGATTTCATTGAGTTGTGCTAGGGATTGGGTGCTTGATGAACCCTCTACAATTTGAAAATCATTGCATTTCCTTAGAAGACTGCACAATCTCTGTGGTATTGTGGGATGTTTGGTTAAGCAGAGATTTGTTTATTGTTGGGAATCTGTATATCTAGTTGTTGATCATTTCTACAATTGTCCCCTTCTCTCTCCCCCTTTCCTTTTGCATTTTTTTTACCATAAATTGTTAGATTTAGGTTTTCAAGCAGCACCCATATTCTAAATCAGCTAAAAGTATCATAGGGTTTATTGTATTTTCATTGACATTACCTTTACAAACCCTATCATTTTATGTAAGACCCCTTGTTAGCACAGCTGGTACATTCCATTGAAGTTATTCCATGCAAAGTTAAGACCTAGTTGTATTAACCTTGGAGTAGTCTTACTTAGGGTAAGATACTTTTCAAGAGAGATGAGATACTAGCAATCACACCTGCGTTGTTGTGTGTTAAAAACACCATCAACAAGATGTAAGACACTAAAATAAGCCAAATTCCCAAGTTGGGCACCATATTATGGAAACTTCCTCTCTAAGTTTATATTTTTCTATTTAACAGAAGCTAGAGGAGAGTTGAGTATGAGAGTTGTTTGTTTATAGGTACACAAGTGCAGTTAGATTGGATGTAGGATTGAAGGAAATTGATGTATTGTAATCTCTTTGCAAATAATACAAATTCACCCTCTTTTCTTAGTGGATTTTTTACCCAAAAGGATTTTCTCAACGTAAATCTATGTATTATGTGTATGGCTCTTGAGTATTGTTGATTTCTTTGTTACTAGCTTACATCTCCATTGATATTCTACAATTTAAATTTTAGATTTGCAAGTTTATTTCCAATATCCATATTGTAGTGCTTCCCTTCATTTCTAACAAAGGAGTCATGGGATGCATCACCCTTAGGCTTCAAAGAAGCCTTATGACTAATAAACTTGTTTGTGGTGTGACCATGACTACAATGATAAGAGCAATACTTAGAAGGCTCAAAAACTTTCTCCTTGCCCTTTTGTTTGGCCTTCCCCAAATCCTTCTAGGTCAAATCATTGACCTACCAAGAATCCTTCTTATCTTTCTTCTCTAAACAAGAGTCAAACACACCATCACTAATGGCATTGTAGTTGGGATCACATTAAGGAGTTGAGGAAGAAGAAGGAACTGGGAAATGGCCAATATGCATGTTGACCACCTCATAATAAAGAGCCTCTAAAAGCACATTGGCATGTGTGAGGACATTGCCACTAGTAAGAACCCCATAATGAAGGTCTTCTTCAATGCCTTTGTAAACATGTTGACAAGCTCATAGTCAAACAAATGAGCATGGCAAGACTACATAACCAATCACCATCTTTGGATAAATCAAATGAAGATTCATTATTTCCCTATTTCATAGCACAAAGGTCATAAACCCCAAGATTAAAAGGATGGGCAACATAAAAAACTAGGATGAATTCGTCAACAAAGCTAGATGGGAAATCTAGGGCTAGGTTATGAAACTAGGTCAAAACATCACCCTAAAGAGTCTAAGTAAAGATCTTGAGCATGAGTTATTCATTATGCTCTCAATCCATGCACACCATGGTAAAGGCCAAAAGGTGGTCTAATAGGTTTTCATTAGGTCAACCCCCAAAACTTAAGAAGTTATGGGAGAGGGATTGGAAAAGGGATTGCTCAAACTGTAGAGGCCAAAGGGTTCTTTCTCAGGTCCTCGTTGGAAGTCCATGACCCTTGTTCCTACTAGGATAGGGTGGGGGTCCATTGAGGGATCTCTAGACAATGAGTTGTGGCAATGATCCTAGTGAGAGTGACCATGATGACAGTTATCCCAAGAGAGGGGTTCACATGAATGACCTTGAGATGGATGACAACACTAGCAATCACCCCTAACTAGAGGAGAGTTATGAGGATAGTAATGCAAGTGCTAGTCATGATGTCGATTGATTCTAGGTGAGAAAGGGTCATCATAATCCCAAGTAGGAGGGTCACAATGGCAATCCTCCCTAGACAAGGGATCATAAAGGTGGCCCTAGGAGGGGGTTATAACCATGATCCCAAAAGGGCGATTGCACAAGTGGATGTCCTAGGACAAGGGGTAAATTTGTGATCCAATCATGATGATAGGGCCCAATGAGGATCTCTAACAAGAAGATCCTAAAGGAGCTCATTGTAAAGGCCCTCATTGATCAAGGCATCTTTACGACCAAGACAGTGACAACGATCATAGGTAAGATATGTAACATCAATGGTATCTTTGCAATTGTGAGGTAAAGCAACATGATGATAGTAATCATCCCATAGGTGATCTAGAAGAAATTGCCTCATAGAGTGTCATCTTAGGGGACATCATGGAGGTCCAAATGCCCCTCAAGCAAACCATCAAGAAAAGGGTAATGAGTCATGGGGGAGGACAATGGTTGGGCCGATAGAGATCATAAAAATCCCTATGTCGTACATGCAAAAATCATTAGTACCATCACGAGAAGAAACAACCTAGGTCATAATGGGGACAAGATGACCACGATGAAGAGGATGCAACCTCCCTAAGGGAAATCCTATGGTCCTCACAATAATCCTCATGTGATCAAGATATGCCAAGGAGCCACAAAAGACTTTTGATGCCTGTGAAAGGGATGAGAGGTCGTCATAAGACACGAAGGGGAAAGACATCCGTGGAGTCCTCAAGAACTTGACCTAGAAGCTTTGGGGCGATATGAGAGGGAGCGTGTGGATCTCGTTGGCTGAAGCCAAGCTGCCCCACTCCCCTGTGAAGCTCCAAACCATCGTTCCATGTCACATCACGGTGGGGCGAGTGGGAAAATGAACCGTGATTCGATTCCTCGTAGAAATCGACGCACCTCCCGAGGTGTGAGGCTCGAAAGAAAGGGATAGAAGTCATTCGTCTAGATTCATATCTCCGGTCAGGGCCACACGTATCAATCTCATGATGGACATTGACGTCGAGCTAAGGCATTCTCTGTCGCTGATGAGCATGGGTCGCATCTCTTAATTGACCTCCACTGCCTTACCATGTAAGTGATGGGCCTCACACGAAATGGAAAAGGGTCCATGTACGCCCAAAGCAATCGCACATAGTGAAAAAGAAGAGCCTTTAGATAAAATAAACAGGTGCTGACAGGGAATGACCACACCAAAGAAGAAAAACTAAGCAAAACGCAGCAAAAAGCGGAGACCATGACGTATCAGAAAAATTGCAATCCCGAAGACTTACCGACCGTCAATTTTCTAGGAAATCCATGATGTATAACACCCTGCAGGTTTCCAAGCAAAGTTGTGGTCCGGAAATGGGAGTGAAAACTACGATTGTAGAATGATAGCGGGTTTCTAATAAAAATCCACATTAGATACTCCGTGAGCTTTCCAAAAAATCAACAGAACAACACAAAGAGAGATCGCGTGATTTTTTGAAAAATCCACGTTCTAGGACAAAGAGAGACCACAAGAAACATGAAGGGTTCGTGGTCTGGTAGAAACTTGGCCCACATAGGCTAGTAAACAGACACAAGCACAAAAACAACTAAGTTAGAGGCAGATGGGAAGGACGTTCCAAGGGAAAACCTTTGAAATAGTGTGTATAATGAAATAAGTGTCATGTGGCTGATAGAATTTGCTTTGTTTTTTGTTTTGGCTTGTGTCAGATAGAATTTTGAAAAGTCTCGGAGTAGATGACAAAGAGGAAGACAATTGGCTTTGTAGGAATGTGGCATTGCAACATGGGATTGTTGTGGAACCATATATACCAACTCATCATTATAGAAGCATGTTTGTAAGCAATAAAGATAGATGGTTTTGATACAAGGACAGGGCCAGGCTCGGGCATTTTATTAATGATCCTGTTTATATGTTTTGATAGAATTAAGTAATCAATCTATTAAAATTATAGAGAGATGTAGCTTTAAAGGCATTATGATAGCAGTTCTAGTTTGAATCGTTTTTGTCTTCTTTATTTCGTGTAATGTTGTCACTTCTTGTTCTCTTTAATGTGATATAATAAAGAAGGGCTTGAAATAAATTAAAAAGCAAAATACCGGGTATAAATAAATAGCATACAATTTTATTATTCATGGTAACCAAAAATGTTTTCACCATTTCTATGCAATTTAACATAAAAATGTGAAAAAAAAGAACATGTAAATATAAAATAAGATTTAAAATTATATTTAATATTGACCATAACTATAAACTGAAGGATTAAAAAATTAAATTAGAAATTGATAAAATATTTTCAAATTAAATTAATCTAAACAATTTGTAAATTATCATAAATGTTACAAGTAGTACAACTAACATAAGCACAACAAGGAACTCATGGTATTTTAAAAAAGGATATAATCAAAAATAAAATTTAGTTTCAAGCTAGCCTCTAGCATGCATTTGCCATATAAGACATCTTAGTAAGTTTTGGACACCATCATTACCATACATGAAGCATGTTGATAATATTAAAATTCGTTGTAGGTTACTCTACATTAAAAAAATGTAATTAAATTTCTACCTAGATGATCTAATGTATATTAGGGAATTAAGAAAGTTGTGTGTTATATGTAAAACATGGTCAGCAACAAGCAATCCAACAAAGCCTCTAAATTTCTACTATAATGCTCATTGCAAAGCACCCAATGAATAGCATCTCATCAAAACAAGTTTATTAGTTTCCTTAGCCTTGAGCACTTTACAATTCTTGTAAAAGGCTCAAAAGTTTGTGGAAGATCAATTATGGTCTACAATGAATAGTTTGTTACAAACAATTTATAGAAATTAAAAAAAATAAAGAGATAACCACGACCCTTATTCAAAAATATCCTTACTCCAAAATACTACAATTTCAAGATGTCTTTTGATCTAAATGGATTTGGTCAATCCATGATGCTAGAACTATGTGTTAATGTATTTCATTGTGCCATTGTTTGATGTCTTCATTGAATAACTATGATTGCCATCATGCCCAGCATTTGTCAGTGACTCTCGTACCAAAGATTGATTCTAGGATTAATCTAGTTCATTAGAGTTTCAATAAACGAATGACCCTAACTTTCTAAATTTGCTCAGTTCTTCACCATGAACTCCCAATCCAATTTGCATTTGGTGAGCCCTAGTTTGAACAAGCACTAGAAACTAAATGGGCTTCTAAGTTGGAGTGCCCACAATTGCATCTCTACATGTTTGAAAATGAGCCATCTCTTGAACTAGCTATATTAGAGGACATAATTGGTGACAAAAGAGACCCTCTGAATTTCTCGTTCTCTAAATATCCATTAAGTGATGCCATGCAACCAAGGGATGACAAATCATATGAAGATGAAAGCATAGATGGATGCAAAAAATCAATGTTAAGGGATTTGAGAATTTGATGCCACATGGTATATTTGTATTGTCACCCAAGGAAGTGTCTAGGTACTAATTGACAAGTAACTTTTAATTTTTAGTTGTAGATGCCCTTACATTATTTTATTAGACTAAACCTAGTTGTCAATATGTTGAATAATAGGCCCTTCAAATCTACCATCCTATATGTCAAAGATATCTCATAAGCGAATAGGTAATCAAGATTTTTTTAATAAAGCAATATCAAGGCCCCCATCCAAAAACTTATCTTCAACTTCTTCCTTTCTAAATTTGTATAATGGAATGGACTTTATCACAGTCTCATCTAGGTTATGTGTGTGATGAAAGATTTGTGAGGCCTCTGTTAGAAAAATATGTAATGTATAATTGATATAAATAGTGAAATAGTAATAAATCGTACAAAATAGACAACACATATTTACGTGGAAAATTCGGTTTGCACCAGGAAAAACCATGGGCAAAGATCTCTCAATAATTGTATTCTTAGAAGAAAATTTGTTGTTACAAACATATTATTTCATTCATGCTCGAATAACTTAAAAATCCACGAAAAACATGCAATTAATCATGCATAATCCGAAGAAGAATTTCCATGCATAAATCATGTGAGTGGCACTTCTACATGTTACACACATGTCATATTTCCAAAATTCTTTGGATCAGCCTAACGGCTCCACCAAAATGCCTTCAATGTGGTAGGGGGCTACACACAACACCTTGCAACCCCCTACCCTTCAACCTTTGGTTGAACTTTTAGGCCTTTGGACCCACCCAGAGGGTATGATTCACTATCGTGGTACTCATCGTCAACTACTTTATCAATGTTGAATTAGAAATTGACTTCACATGCTAACATTCTCCCACTCGAAGTCAATTTTCTACCTTGCAAATAACTCCTATTGAAAGATAAATGCCAATGTTGCTTATCACTAAGTAGTGTGAAAGCTTAGAGAAGTTCTACACCAAATGAACTTCTCTCTACCAATGGGCTTCATTAAAATATCTATTGGGTTTATATCAGTGTGTATCTTGGCCAAAGAGATATGTCCTCTTTCGACCACCTCATGTACAAAGTGATATTGAATATCAATATGCTTGTTTTGGCAAGATAAGTTGAGTTTTGTGCTAAGTGTAAAGCACTCTGGATGTCAAAATGCAACACCATGTTATCCTGCTTTACCTATAATTCACCCAAAAGTCTATGAAGCCAAATTACCTCCTTGCTAGCTTGTGTCACTACTATATATTCATCTTTAGTAGTAGACAAGGCCACCACTATCTACAACTTTGAGACCCAGCTAACAACACCTCCTACTAAGGAGAAAATACAACATGTAGTAGATTTTCTCTTATCTCTGTCTCCACCAAAATCTGCATCCACATACCCATTAGCCTAAAGACTACTCCCATTATACATATAGTAGCATTAGAATTGACCCTCAAATCTTAAGAATCCACTTCACAACCATCTAATGTTCACAACCTTTATTCACTATGAAACGATTGACTACTCCCACTACTTGTGCAATGTTTGGTCTGGTGCACACCATGGTGAACATAAGAATACCAACTACTAATGAGTATAGTACATGAGACAGCTATATCCTCTTCACTTCTATGCTAGGGCACTATTCTAAAGATAATTTAATGTGAACAAGAAATAGAGTACTAACTAGTTGTGCATTCTACATATTGAAGCGCTACAAAATCTTTTCAACGTAAGTCTTATGTGAAAACCAAATCTTCCTAATCTTTGTGTCTCTGTGTATCCTCATTCCAAGAATCTAATATGCATCTCCTAAGTCCTTCATTTCAGACTCCCTAGCAAGTTGAGCTTTTAACTTGACAATTCTATACATGTTGGGACCTACTGCCAACATATCATCAACATACAAAATCAAAATAATGAAAATGTCATCTTCATACCTTTGAACGTAAGCACAATGATCAGCTTCACATCTACTAAAATCCAAAATCATCATGAAGTAATTAAATCGCTTGTACCAACACCTTGGCACCTATTTCAAGCCATACAATGATTTGTTCAACCTACAAATTAGATTCTCTTTGCCTTTTTCCTCAAAACCTCCTAATTTGTGCATGTTATTTTCCTCAGAAAGATCACCATGCAAGAAAGTTGTTTTAATATCTAACTGTTGTAACTCCAAATCAATACTAGCAACAAGAGCCAAAACAACTCTAATGGTACTTAATCGTATAACAGACAAATTTTTTCATCAAAATCAATACTAGATTTTTGTGCATACCCCTTGGCTACCAACCGAGCTTTATATCACTCCACATTATCATTATATTCATTTCCAGTTTGAAGTCCCACTTGTTCCCTATAGTTGTTTGCTCCTTAGGCAATGGCATAAGCTCCCACATTATTTTTACATAGAGATCTCATTTCCTCTTCCATGGATGCTCTCCATTTTCTTGCATCTTCATCTTCACAAGCCTCTTGATATGATCTAGGCTCACCAACATTAGTAACTAATGCATAAGTTGAATTACAATTAAGAGGGTACATTGTTGGTGGTTTGATCACTCTAGTGGATCCCCTCAAAAGGGGTAATGTGTTATCTTGTTGCTCATTTGGTTGCTATTCATCCTCATAATATAACTAATTTTGATTGTTATCTTATTGATTTTTCATGAACAAGTGGCTAATTTTCATCTAGCACCTCCATATTAGCATCATAGGGTGCTGCCACAATAATGGGTTACACTTTCTGGGACATCCTATTTTTTGCTGAAATCACATATTTTTAGAAAATATAATGATTTAAGCCTTGAAAGGTTCCATTTAAATGATTTTAATTGAAGAGGGTTTGATCAAACCCCCTTGGATAGAACCCCGCTAGTTTTAAACCATACCTATAATGGAGTCTCCTCTACACCTATCAAAATTCTGATAAAAACCACTTTTGATTTACCTTTTGGGGGATCGAATTAATTCATTTAAAATTTATGTTTTGTAAGTATGTAGTCCTTATTATAAGCTTCCCAAAAAGTATAATTTTAAATATATTTAATTTGACTATTATATTTATTTTTTGTTTCTTGTGAATGTAGGTTTTTCACTGAACATCAGCTTCTCTATTCTACACACATGCAAAATTAGTAAATTATTCAAAAAAATTCTAAAAAATATCTAAGCCCTAGGTATTGATGTCCTTGTTTCAACAAAAAAAATGAATTTTGATACATATAGAAAAAAGTTATGTTTTACGGAATATGCCTATGTTTAAATTATAATTGGTTTGACTTCAAAACTTAATTAAAAAAATATTCAACAAAACATTATGAAACCAAATGCATGCCTTATATATCGGTGTTACTAATCTAAATTCAAAAGAATCAGAATTTTATCCTTTGTAGAAAAAAAATTATGTGCTATAGAATACACATCACTTTAAAAAAAAGTTGTTTACTATTAAAAACTAGTTATCAAAGGAGACGCAAAACAATTTACAATTTAACTCCAATTTTTTTTTAAAAAATTATTTAGAATCTACAAACAAAATCTCACAAATCACTAGTTCACATCATCTTCAAATTCCTAATGGTTTAGCAACTATAGGTGTCAGAAAGTGAAGATTTATTTCAAAATGTTGATTGCAATGTTAAGTTTGGCCAAAAAGTGTAACCCATTATTGTGGGATGACCCCATAGATTTCCACCTCTACTAGAACAAATTTTGTACTTTATTGTTCTTTACTTACACTGATTTTTCATTAAAATAAACATCTCAGCTAATAATAATCTTGTAGGCAACAATATCCCACAACCTGTACCCTTCGTAGCTTCTGCATAGCCAAGAAAAGTACATTTCATGGACTTCACATCCAACTTATTTCTATCCTCTTTACGAATATGAGCATAAGAAATGAATAATCAATAGGTTTACCTGTCCATACTTCTTCAAGAATTTGATGATCTAGAGCTGAAGTAGGTGATCTATTAATCAAGAAACAAGTTGTAGAAATAGCCTTTGCCTAAAATTGATGCTCCAAACCAGCAATGTTTAGCATACATCTAGCTCAATCCATGATTGTATGGTTCATCCTTTCAGAAACACTATTTTGTTGTGGTGTTCTAGGAACCATCAACTACCTTGCAATACCATGCTCACTACAAAACTGGTTAAACTCACCTACACAAAATTCCCCTCTGTTGTTTGTTCTAAGGCATTTTATTTTCTTATCCTTCTGGTTCTCTACTAGAGCTTCAAACTTAGAACTTAAAACAAGAAAATACATCAAATTTCTTATTGAGTAGATAAATCCACACCTTACAGAAATAATCATCTACAAATGAAACAAAATATGATGAACCCCCAATAGATATAATAGGTGCTTACCAAGTATTTGAATGTATTAATTGTAGAACATATTTACTTCTAGTGGTGCTACTAGAAAAACTTAATCTATTCTATTTTCCAAACAAACAATGCTCACAAAAATTTAAATCTCTAGATTTAGCACCTGGGAGAAGATTTTTATCTAGTAGTACCTTGAGACCACACTCTCTCATGTGGAAAGTCATTGATGCCATGTTGTCAATGAATCCATTTTTACATATCATACCACCATAGCCTCTCCACTTCAAGTTTCTCCAACAATCATGTAGAGATTGCCAAACTTTTCTCCCTTTAGCACCACCAACTCTCTCTTTGTTACCTTGAGATAGTTATTTTGACCACTGAATCAGTAACCTCTCTCATCAAATACTCCAAGTGATAGCAGATTTTTCTTCAATCCTGGTACATGTCTGACATAATAAAGATTCCTTACAATCCCATCAAGAATTTTAATTTTGGTCACCTTTCCTTCACCAATGGCTTCACATGGGTTGTCATTTGCCATGTAAATCATACCTCCATTACATGCCTGGTAAGAAAGAAAACTAGTCCTTATGAGGAGTCATGTGAAAAGAGGCTACAAAATCAGTAATCCAAACATGATGCAATGAACCTCTTGTTAGAGTGAATAATTTATATATTCACTATAGCTTAAGTGTACTTAGGTTGATGAGGTTAGATAACATCTTGTATAACTGAATGTGCAAACTTTTAGACCTTTAGAGGTTACCAAGTTGTTTGGTAAACCTCATGTGCATACCTTTTGAGGTTGGAAGACTTAATTCCATCTCACCTCAAAAGGCACTTTGTATTCATCTAACACTTGTCACACAAGGTTGTTGGTTTGCACATTCCAAGTGATCCAAAGGTTGACACCTTATAGGACACTTGTCTACTTGTTTGTGCCACATCACAGGGCACTTGTCAATCCACATACAAGGTGGATTACCTCTTCCATGCCTATATAATGAGGCATGTTCTTATGTAAATTTCTAAGTGAGATCAATATAAGTTTATGCTCAATTAGGTTCATCAATATCATCAATTTCTTATCTCGCATTATTGATTTCCATATTGTGATAGTGATTCAAGTGTTGCAGAATATCCTTGGCTATTTTGCTCAAGGACACATCGAATTTCACCTCACCTCTAGATTCCCTCAAATCAAAGAGTGTCTCTATAGCATGGCTTTGATACCATTTACATATTTGACTCTCACATTTCACATCTTCATAGGCAGCTAACTCTCTATTGCAAAGTCAGCCCCCTCGGCTCCTCTAATTCAGCATTCTCTTGTTCTGATCAGCCTAACATCCAGTACTATTCATTTTCTCACGCCCAATCTAGACTTCCAACAACTTAGGGCTCCATTACTTGGTCGTTGATTATGGTTTGGAGTCTCTGTAGTAGTCTTTTGAATCCGAAGGTTTATTTTTTGGAAGCATCATGGTTTTCCTATAGGTTATGGTTGTGGGCTCCACATCAAGGTCACAATCTTCTATTTTGTAGATGGTTTATCTCTACATAGTTTGGTAGACTATTTGATTGCCTTTCACACATTGTTCAGGCTTCACAATTGTTGTATCCGCATTGTATTTCCATTATACTCCTGATAGTCTCATGGCTTAATGGACTAACTATCCCTATTTTATGAGCTCTCTGCCATGATTCCTTCCTAGTTGTACTTGTCTTTTGTTTGTGGTTTGAAGCCATTTGTGAAGCTTCAGGGTCACCTTAATCATCTCAACCACAATCTTTAATTTTAGCCCACTATCTTATTGTTAACATTTGTTTGTAACATTTAATGTTACATTTAACTCTCACATTTATTGGTAACTACTACAACTCATTATAACCATCATATGTATCCTCATTTTGTTTTTTGAAAATTTGCTTTGAATAAGCATATTGACTCCTTGTATCTTCGTTGATCAAAGACGAAGGGATAGGTCTAGTTTGGCAGGTGGCCAATACCCCTTCTCAAGTTAACACCATTGTATTGTACATTTCTTTCTGATTCCAATGAGTCATTGGAAGGTTAGCTTTTTTTCTCTCCACCCAAGTGTTTTTTTCTTCTGCAAGTGTAGTTTTTAACAATAGGCCATATTTATGGGAATTTGTTATTGTAATAACTTTTGTTCAGTAGCTCAGAATTGAGCACCATTTTTTGCAAAAGTGCATGTTTTTCAATGTCCCATGCATTGGTATATCTATTTTATAAAATGTACCAAGTTATAAAATGCCAAAATTTGGGGGGTTCACCTAATCAGGGAGACAAATTTCATAGTTTCAGGGGGGTCTTCTACTTTCTTGCAATGGCTAACCTATTAACTCCTTTTAATTACCATCCATGGAAACATGCCATGGATTTACAACTTAAGAAAAAGGGTTTGTACATAGAGCAGCTACAGGATTGGAACCTGAACCTGTCGCGGCTTCTTAAAAGAGGAAGTAGTTTAATTGACTTGATGAAGCCTATGGCACTATTTGTATGGCCATTTCTCTAGACCTATTATTTCATTTCCATGATACAAAAAACACCTAATGAAGTCTTAACAACATTACATTTTTTGGCAAGCAAGATATAATGAGGGGTCATCATTTGGAGAATGAATTAATAAGTCTCAATCCTCAATATTTTGTGACAATTCAAGATTTATTCACCAAGTTAAACTCATTAAGGTCACAATTGAAAGTATGTAAGATTGACAAAGATGATGACCAATTGATCCTAAATGTCTTATCAAAGCTAGGTCCAGGTTATTCAGTGTTTGAACATTTCAACTTTTTATGCCACACAACGCTCATTAGGAAGTCATTTCACTATGCCTTCTCTAGCTAAGTGTGTTGTTTTTCTAACACAAGAGAAAGATAAAATTAATTCAAATGGGCACACTAAATTCTTCATCAAATCATGCTCTAGTTGCTAGTGGTGAAAAGGAAAAGGATTCACCTCCTAAGATAAAGAAAGCAAATAAGGACCTACCTAAGGGATCAAAATCAAAACCTCAAATTACAAAAACTACAACATCCAAAGGGAAAAAGTCTAAGGAAAGGCCCACTTGTAGTTATTATAACAACTTGTTCATGAATAGCACCATTGTTTTGAAACGGAAAGAGATAACCTCAAACTCTGAACAGTTGAGTTAGAATTTCTTACTAAGAAGAATCAAATCAACTCCTCATGTGGCGCTTCCTCTCCATTATCTTAAAATGTGAATAAGAACAAAAGAATGGCATTGGTTTCCTCTACTAATAATGCACCATCTAAGTGGATTCTAGATTCAAAGGCTTCACATCACATGTGGAAAATTCAAAAGATATGTTTTCCACTTATGAACTAGGTTCATATCCACCTATTCTCATGGGAAATATTGCCAAGGCACTATAGAAATCGGTGAAGGCACAATCAATGATGTTTTATATGTCCCTTCTTTATCCAATAATCTCCTTTCCATTTATCAAATCACTCATAGTAGGATAGGGAAAATAATTGAATTCACACCTAATTCAGTGATCATAAGAGATTTGTAGAGTACAGACATTGTTGCAATGGGAAAAGCAAATCATGGGCCCCGCTTATACTATTTCTATTTCTTTGGTTCTTCATATATTTCCACCTTGTATGATGATCTTCATGCATTACACTTGGATAAGGAGATTCAATAAGGCTATTTGAACCTTGGAGTTGTTTCCTCCATGTTGGTTCTTCTTGAGATCACATTTCCTTCTAAACCTACATCTTTGGTTCCCACCGGCTTCCATCAGTAAGCTACTTCCATCAGTCTTCCAGTACCAGGTTTTTAGGATGATTACTTGATAGACATTTCATGTTTATTTGATGATTCTCACTATGCATATTTGGTAGACACTTTTGATGACAACCATCTCGATGCTATTGTGCATCCATCTTCATCCTTGGCATGAGTTCTTATGGATTAGGTTTTAGAGGATTTCAATACTATCATAGAGGCTCATCATCACTTTGTGAAGGCTTCATACTTATCTTTGGATTTTGTGCAACATCCAAATACTTGTCATCTTCTTCTTCCATGGGAAGATTTGTTACGCATATTTGTAATTCTCTTTCTTCCTAAGGGGAGAAACATTGTTTGACATTCACGGAGCAGATTCAACATACTTCATCAAGCATCTACAAGCATTGCAGTATATCTTATGCGGGGCTTCCAAGTCTCTCTTTGTATATCCCTTTTTAGAGAAATTTATTGTACACATGTGAAAGAAGTTGTCCAAGGGGGAATCATGATATAAGTCCTCCTTCTTCACTTGTTTTCAATTTCATGCATTTTGTTTCTCCTTTTGGAGAGGAATTTTGTTCCCACTAGGTTTTCGCCTTTACTCCACTTTATGATAAACTTTGTACATGGGTACCTAACATGGCCTAGTATTCGAGACCCATATCTTTGTATCTATTGCACTTTTGTGATCTCCCCAAGTATCACTTAAGGGGGGTGCTAGAGTGAATAATTTATCTATTCACTATAGCTTAAGTGTACTTAGGTTGATGAGGTTAGACAACATCTTGTCTAATTGAATGTGCAAACTTTCGAGGTTACCAAGTTGTTTGGTAAACCTCATGTGCATACCTTTTGAGGTTGGAATACTTTCCATCTCACCTCAAAAGGAACTTTGTAGTCATCCAACACTTGTCACACAAGGTTGTTGGTTTGCACATTCTAAGAGATCTAAAGGTTGACATCTTATAGGACACTTGTCTACTTGTTTGTACCACATCACGAGGCACTTGTCAATCCATGTGAAAGGTGGATCTTGCCTCTTCCATGCCTATATAATTAGGCATTCTCATGTAGATTTTTAAGTGAGATCAATATACGTTTATGCTTAATTAGGTTCATCAATATCATCGATTTCTTATCTCATATTATTGATTTCCATATTATGAGAGTGATTCAAGTGTTGCAGAATATCCTTGGCTATTCCATCACCTCTTATATTAGCAAACAAAACCTCTCCAACTTCTACATTTGGTGCTACAACTTTTGCTATATTTTCCTCAGATGGCTACGAGTTAGGATTTTCTTTGTTTTCTTTTGGTACCCTGCAGTCCTTTTTGACATGCCTTGTTTTTCCATAGTTCCAAAATTTGACTCTTTTTTGCCCCTTGGATTTGGACCTAGTTTGTCTACACTCAATTTTCTCTTTCTTGAGTTCTATCCCTTACAACTAGGACATCATTTGAAGAAGACCCTTGAGACGACTTCTGCCTTGAATCTTAAAAAATTAATTTACCTACCACATCTTCAAAGGAGAGTTTCCCCTTTGGTGTTGAGTTACTAAGCACCATAACTAGTTAATCGCAAGTTTTAGATAAAGAGCACAATAGTATAGCTTCCTTATCCTCTTCTTCAATTTTCATCTCCATTGAAGCCAACTTGCTAATCAATGTGTTGAAATTGTTGAGATGATCTATAACTAATGAGTTGTCATGCATTCTCAAGTTATACAGTTGCCTTCCTAACAAAATTTTGTTTTCCAATGACTTGGTCTCATATAGATTTTCAAGATTAGTCCACAAGTCATGTGTTGTTTACTCCTCTGCAACATTGAATAAAACTAAATCAACCAAAGATAGTTGGATTACATAGCTCTAGCCATGTTATCCTCTTCATCCTATTCCTCTTGTTTCATGGTTGTAGGTTTTGACTTTGTCCCTTTAAGAGCCAAGGTACATCCATCCTTCACCAATAAGGCTTGAATCTTTAGTTTCCACAGAGAAAAATTGGAACCATCAAAATTTTGAACCTCAAATTTGGTAACCATTCTTCTTATCATTACTTCTCAAAAAGATAAAAACCCACAAAACATTTTTTGCACAAAACCGTAAGTTTTGATACTAATTGTTAGAAAAATATGTAGTATAGAATTGAAATAAATAGTGAAATAGCAATAAATCACAAAAAATATACAACATAGATTTACATGGAAAACCTAGTTTGCACCAAGAAAAACCATGGGCAAAGATCTCTTAATAATTTTATTCTTAGAATAATTTTTTTTGTTATAGACATACATTTGCATTCAATCTTGACTAACTTAAAAAGCCATGAAAAAACATGCAATTAATCATGCATAATTCAAAGAAGGATTTACATGCATAAATCATGCGAGTGACACTTTCGCATGTTGTACACGTTATATTTCCAAAAATCTCATCGTCAACTGCTTTATCAATGTTGAATTAAAAACTGACTTCACATGCTAACACCCTCTACATCCTAAAATAGTAGTCTTATTTCTTCCAACTCCTCAACTTGAGCCCACAACACCTTGGACAGGACTTGCAGTACTTTAGAAGAATTTATAGTAGCTTGCTATTATAAAGGCACTACTTAGGAATGAAATCATGGCTATGAAGATTGGGCTTAAGATGGTAGCTTTGTGTTTAGCCCTTAGCTCTATGCCTGATACCAAAGGAGATTCCCATCCAAACTCATAAAACACAAGTGAACCATCACACATATGGGATTTCTACAAAGCTAAACTCGTATCAAAATACACATCATAATATAATACCCAATACATTTAATGACAAAAAATCAATAGAAAGAACTCCACACTGAGAAAACAACACAACATGGTCGTAGCATAAATGGAAAAGCATATGCACAAAGACTTCATTTGAATGTGTTTGGAAATGTGAAATAGTAGTCAAGGGTAGAGGAGGACTGGCTTGATGGAATATCATTGAGTGATCATCTAAAACTTCCGATAGAAGTGTTGTACATTTATTAACAAGAGAGTTACTCAAAACATGCCAACTCACCACAAGGACTTATTTCATATTTTTCAATAAACACATTAAATATTGTCTTTGAATTGCTATATAGTTATTCTCATGATTTTTATTCTTATGGTTTAAGTCTTTTCAAGTAGGGAGAATTGTTATTTGTATGTTGATTTATGAATAAATCTACACCTTAGATGTTTGTTGAACACCTTACAACTGTTGAGAATAAGGAATACTAAGAGAGGGGGTGAATCAGTATTCCACAAAACCACTTCTTAAAAAGTTTATTTATCCAATTTCCAAAGTTAATAATATTAAAGTAGAATAAACATAGAAATAGCAACCACAAAGACATAACACATGAACACTAGGATTTTTACGTGGAAAACCCAAAAAGGGAAAAACCATAGTGAGTGTTAGATCACAACATATTAATATAGCACAATACCGGATTACAATAAGGCTCACTGCCCTGAGAAATGCTCACTACAAGAAAGACTCACTGCCAAAATAGGTTCACTACCTAGAGAAATAAAGAAGAAAGAAGAATGGCTCACTACCAAGTTTAGCTGCTCGGATTGCATCTATACATGCATGGTTACAGCTCCAATGAACCACAAAAAATTGATTCAACACTCTTCATCTTTGTCTGCCCTATTTCACTACTCTGCTCTTATTCGAGGATAAGATCTCTCTTCTTCTGCTAGTTGTTGACTTATCTTCGCATGATTTTCACTCACACAATACCTCTTCGCACAACATCAATGCCACCAAAATGAAATTCATCAGATATATATATCTGCAACAAGATTTATCTCTTAATCATGTTGGCAAGCTAAATCTGAAATGTGTAGACGAAGAGTTGTACTATGTCATCTTAATATTGTGTTAAATCTACATTGTGGACTCAAAACAATGTGTACAGGTCTTCACATAGGTCGGCCTCAATTATATACCCACTTAGATTAATTATCCAGATGCTATAACTTCTCTGCATAAGGATCTACCATGCCTATCGGCTTATTCCTTAAGAACATACTTGATCAATTCATCTGTCATATCATAACTCATATTGTAGACCACAGGAGACTTAATAAATCATATCTAAAAATCATTACTAAGCTCTTAACAAGTTGTTAGATCCACGGAACTAGATAAAATTGTATGTCAAAATGTGGATCTTGGAACTGTTGCACTGTCACAAAGAAATACTGTCAAACTAGAAGCCGATATTGGAAAGCTTGTAGAATGTGAACTATTGAAATTCAAGGGCTGTAATCCTAGATTTAGGTATTCATGACATGTCTCTTACTTGCCTCAAAACTGCAGAACAAAATATGCACTTGCGGAGGAATGAAGACCCTTTTACTTTACACTATACACATTCCCTGTCTTACCTCTTTTCATCCAGACTTAGACATTTTCTCCAAATGACTTCTGGAGGAAGTCATGACTTGAACACTGGAGTATATCATCATCAAATAGCTATGAGTCATCATACCTAAACTACATTTATAGGTCTTCATTTGCCGAAGCATACTAATGCACTTTCTCTCCCTTACTTTGAACACTCCATAGTCATTTTGGCCTTCCAGACTTGAATACTTTTGTGCCTTGTTAATGCAAGTTGGTTTTCCGAAATGATGTCTTCTTGTCATGCTGATGTACCCTCTTTGCCTTTTTGCCATCAATGACAACATTTCATCTTCTTCATAGCAATGTCTCTTGCCAACAATCTTCCCCTTTGGCATTGATGGCAACACTTAGTGAAAAATGTTTGACTGCCTTGACTACTCCCCCTTTCTATATACACTCTATATTTCTTCTCCCCCTAAGATGTTTGCCCATTTTTCACTGATCTTCTTCTCCCCTTTTGACATCAATGGCAAAGGTGGGGGTTCTGGGGTCAAAAATTTATCAAAACTACAAAATTTTCTATACTCTGCCGCATATGTACAAGTATAATTTTCAACTCTATTTTACATATGTTGGAGGATGTCATTGAAAATGTTCTTAATTTGGGCCAGCTCACCATCCCAGATTTTCTTGGCATTGTCTAAAATTTGAATATGAGGTTACTGAGTAGAAAAACTATAGTCTCTGCCTTGTGAAGATCAGAGGGTGTGTCAGATTGTAAAGCTACTTGTGCTTCAGCTGCTAGATTAAACATAGAATCTTAGGACTGATTATTCTTCTTAGCTGACACATTTTGTTTTTGACTTTATCCCTCTCACTTATTGGATTGTTCAAGTCATCATGAAGATTGATGACTTGACTTTCCTTGCTGCTCACTAATTCTATCACTGGATTGAATGACTTAGAAATATTTATCAGTTTTAGCTCTAAATCCTTGATCTTCACTTCTATTTCCTTAGTGGCTTCCAACCAGGATAAGCAAAATTTGTATATGTCACTAGCTTCCTTAATGCCACTTTGAATGCTTTTTGTTCTATTATCTAGCTGGGCTTTGTCATCAACTATCATTTTCTTCAACTCATTCAATCTTTTCTCATTAAACTCTTGCCTAACTTTTATGTTTGCAGATTTCTCAAAGGATTCAAAATGTTTACTTATAGAGTTTATAGGTCCTTTGAGTTGATTTTCTGATGATAAAGAAATGTCCTTCTAGTATGTTGGCATCAACTTCTCCAAAATGCTAGATGCCTCACCAGTGAGCTCACTATCCTCTATGTGAGACTTTAACATTTCCTCTCTTGCCTTTGCCTATACAATTGATGCCAATCTGACTTTTTGTGTAGGGGACATTGCATCCAAGTTTATTGGACCATGTAGAAACTCAAGTTCACTCAAATCTTATTTTTCTTTTTCTAGAAGTTCCTTAATTGATTATGCAGTGTCTCTTGGTGTAGCAGAGACTTCTTCTTTTAGGATCTACTCTGAATCATCTAGATCCATGTCCTTATTAGAGTCCTTCTATTCTGGTGAAGGATTTTCCTTAGCCTGTTCCTCCTCAGTCTTCTCATTGTCACTTTTGTCGTCTGTTTGATGTCTTGGAGAGGATCTTGTTTTAGCAGCAGATACTTCTTTCTCCTTAGTCACTTTGACATCTTCATCTTTTTCATGCTCAAGATTTTCTTTTGGAGCAAATGTATCATTTCTAGCATCTGTTTATTGATTGTCATAGATGGTAGGGATATTATATTTCTTTAGTATTTCAAAAATGATCTCCTTAGTCTCCTTGACCACTTTATCAATTTCTACTAACATCAATACATTCATTATTTTCTTTGATATGAACTCATTGTTAAGTACTTTGGAGATCTTGGCCTTTTCTTCGGGAGTGATCTTCGGACATAATTTTATCAATGTATGTTCTCTGAGTTCAATGTCCTTAGCCATAACAGCTTCCTTTGTAGCGGATAGTATACTACCCAAGGTATCTGGGAGATCAACAATGATCTAAATGAGGCCTCTATTGTATATGTTCAGATAATCTATAGTAGCTTCTTCTAAGATCCTCTTGTCTACATCATTGTAATCATCATAGAATTGGGCCATTGGTTTCAAATTGCCATCTATTGTAACTGCCTTTAGAACATCTTCTAGCTTTATTATGGATTTTTTCAGTCTGTGGCTCATCTTTCCTTTGCCTTTTCTTGGGTTTATCCCTTCCAGAGGGATTCTCCTTGCTACTTCCAGAGGCTTTAGTAGCCTCAGCTTTCATCTTTTTCACTTCTTCATCAAATTCTATCTCTTCTTCTTGAGTTTTTCCTACACTGACATACATCCTTCTACATTTCATTTTATGTCTCTTTGTTTGTTAGTGGATTTCTTGGATGGTCGCTTCACCCTTGCAGATGGTGTGAGACCAAAGAAAGTAACAAAGCTTCTTGTAGACCTCTGTGTTGCTTCAGACTTTTCTTGTTTCCTTTTAGGCTCCTCTAGAGCCTTGACCGGTTCACTTTCTTTCTTTTCTCTTGCTTCCCTTTTTTCTTGAGCTTTTTCTCTTGCTTCTTTGATTTGTTCTTTAGTGAAACCATCTTTCAATGTAACTTCTTCTACCTCCTTCCTCACCTTCCTAGATATTTCAGGTTGTCTGAGTTCAACATGGATTTTCACAGATAGCTCTTCATAGGTTCCAAACCTTTCTTCTCTATTTTCCTTGGGCTTGCTCAACATGTGTTGAGCATAGTTATCTAATATTCGTCCATCCACTTCATAACCCATTAGCATTATCCAAACTATCTTAAGCTCAACAGCCTCCATCAAGCATTAATCTTTTGTAACCATAAAACATATAGTATCCTTATACTTCTCAACAATTTTCTCAAGGATTCTTTCTCTTGAATGCATCATGCTTTGAAAATTCTTGAACTACCCCCATAGGGCTGCATTTTGCTCATCATAGATTCCAATGCTACTTAAATTATTTCTAATTTGGACAGCTACTAGTTTTCTACTCATTCATAAAATAGAAGAATAGACAAATAATCAGTGTATTGAATTTGAAGGGACAATTTTTGCTCTCTTTGATCTTCTTTAGATTCTCTAGTAGTTAGATTCTTAGAAACTCACACAAATCCTGATCAACATTTTCTTTGACCATTTGATATGTGGTGTATATCGCAGTACCAGAGATAGAGTTCTCCCAGTTTGAGAAATAGATCTTGTAGGGCCTATGACCATAGAGGTAAATCTTACCGCATGGTCTGTGATGTCATTTATCGTTAATTCCCTCTTGTTAAATTGGGCTCTGGTAGCCTCTGTAACAATTTGTTTCTTCACATCTTTCAGCAAGGGCACACCTCTGGTGGAATTTAACCTTGTTACTGCCCTAATCGCCTCCTTGGTGATTTTGAAGGGCTACCCTAACAACATGAATTCATCATGAATTTGACTTAAGATATACCAAAACCATTCATCCTCTATGAATGCAAGAAACTCTACATACTAGATGAATTTCTTCTCTTTTAAGACTTTATACATTCTTCCTTTAGGTCAAAATGATCATTACTTAAATACTTCAGGTATAGATCTAAGAATTTGTCACCGCCGAGCTCATCTAGGGCAACATGGATATAAGCCCTAACATCTTCCACATACAGAACTTTGTATGGTATTTTCAAAAATACACCCATTGGATCAACTTTGGTTTCTTTGAAGGGATGTTTATTGAACTTGGGTCATGGTTGCTTAGTACTATCAACAACTTGTGGGGTTACCATTGCAAAGGTTCAATAAAGTTCCAACAGTAAATATCTTGTTATGCCAAATTAGGGTTTTCTTCACCTGGATTGCTCTAAATTCTTTGAATCTCTGTTGACACTTGAAATCTTGCTTCAATCTCTCTTAGATATCTGCTAGCTTGAATGCAAAGTGAGTTATTATGCAAATGAGTTTTCTTTTTATCCTCTGCACTTGACCTAATCGTAATAAATGCTCATTCTCAAAAGCTACCTAACTTTTCTCTGATAGATACAGTCGATCAAAATTGCTCCGCAATGTATCACACTGACTAATTTTCTTCCAAATTTTCTTTCAAAAGATTTTTCATGTCAGATTCCACCACATATCCTCGTGCTAGATTCCAACACTAACTATCTGGCTGGGGGTTTTAGATTTCCAACACTGCTCCCCCTAAGCCAAAGTTCCCAATTTACTTCCCGGATGAAGTATCTACACCAAATGCTGGTGCAGATCTATCCTTAACTTCAATTACTTCTTTCTTGATCCAGATCTTGTCCATTTCTTTCTGAGTTTCAACCGGATCAACCTTTTCTTTTCCCTTATCATTCCTCTACTCTGTTTTCCTTTATTCAGTAAGGTAGTTTCTTTGCACATTTTTTCTTCTATAGACTCTTGCAATATGTCCATACTTGTTGCAATTGTAGCACACTGCATTCCTTTGCCTTTGATTCCTTCTATTGATTGCATTTGATCTACATTGATTAGACATATGTCCAAATCTATTACATCCAAAACACTTTCCATTGAATGATTGACTATTCCTTGTATTGTAGGAACCATTCCTTACCAGATTTCTGCATTCATTTGATTTATGACCAATTTTCTTGCAATTGAAACATTGACTAGAAAAGGATGGAACATTTTGATTCTGGTTTATTCTACTCTTGCACTAAGTAGCTTTATGATCAAGCTTATTGCAATTAAAACAATAGCCATTGAAATATGGATACCTTTGAGCGTTTGGCTATCTGACTGGAGGTCTTCTAGGTATTCTTTAATTTCTGAACCAGTTTCTTCTATTTTGTTTTACTCAGTGTTTGTTTGACCAGATTTTGAACTTTCTCCTTTCTCAAATCCCAAACCTTGCTTATCATCAGCACTCCTTTGACTAGCAATCATCTCATCAAGCTTTGCAAAACTTAGCTTTAACTTTTCTTCATAGCTCTTGGCTGCTTCCAAATCAAATTTTAGAAGTAGCATTTCTTTGTCCAATTTTTCACATTCCTCTGATTTATCCTTAACAACTTGATTTAGATGCCTTTCAATTTCTTCCTTCTTTTCAACTTCCAGTGTCAACCCATTTAGAAACTCATGTGCTTCATCTAATTGATCATTTAGCTCCTTTCTTTTCTCTTTGAACTTCCTAACTTGTTCTCTTAGTTTTAGGATGCATTCATCAGCTTCTTGAATATTAGCTTTTAGATCCTTGATTTCTGCCTCAGATTTTTCAAGATCAATAAGGGTTTCTTCTAGTTCCATATTGCTTTCATAATTTCCAAATCTTCTTGTTGCCATGATTACACTACCCCAGATCTTCTTCAAGCTATTAGACTTCTTCCAAGGAACCTTGCTCTGATACCAATTGTTGAGAATAAGGAATACTGAGAGGGGGGTGAATCAGTATTCCACAAAACCACTTCTTAACAAATTTATTTATCCAATTTTCAAAGTTAATAATATGAAAGTAGAATAAACATAGAAACAACAACCACAAAGACATAACACATGAACACTAGGATTTTTACATGGAAAACCCAAAAAGGGAAAAACTACGGTGAGTGTTAGCTCACAATATATTAATATAGCACAATACCGGATTACAATAAGGCTCACTGCCCTAAGAAATGCTCACTGCAAGAAAGGATCACTACCTAGAGAAAGAAAGAAGAAAGAAGAATGCTCACTACCAAGTTTAACTGCTTAGATTGCATCTACACATGCATGGTTACAGATCCAATGAACCACAAAAAAATTGATTCAACACTCTTCATCTTTGTCTGCCCTGTTTCACTGCTTTGCTCTTATTCGGGGATAAGATATCTCTTCTTCTGCTAGTTGTTGACTTATCTTTGCATGCTTTTCACACACACAATACCTCTTAGCACAACATCAATGCCACCAAAGCTAAATTCATTGGATACATATATCCACAACAAGATTTATCTCTTAATTAGGTCGGCAAGCTAAACCTGAAATGTGTAGACAAAGAGTTGTACTCTGTTGGCTTAATCTTGTGTTCAATCTGCATTGCAGACTCAAACAAATGTGTAGAGGTCTTCACATAGGTCAGCCCCAATCATATAACCACTTAGATTAATTATCCAGATGCTATAACTTCTCTGCATAAGGATCTACCATGCCTGTCATCTTGTTCCTTAAGAACATACTTGATCAATTCATCTGTCATATCATAACTCATATTGTGGACCATAGGAGACTTAATAAATCATATCCAACAATCATTACTAACCTCTTAACAAGTCTTTAGATCCGCAGAACTAGATAAACTTGTATGTCAAAATGCGGATCTTGGAACTATTGTACTGTCACAGAGAAATACTGTCAAACTGGAAGCTAATATTGGAAAGCTTGTAGAATGTGAAATGTTGAACTTCAAGGGCTATAATCCTAGATTTAGGTAGTCATGACATGTCTCTTAGTTGCCTTAGAACCACAGAACAAAATATATAATTGAGAAGGAATGCGGACCCTTTTACTTTGCACTGTACGCATTCCTTGCTTACCTCTATTCATCCATACTTAGACATTTTCTCCAAATGACTTTAAGAGGAAGTCATAAATTGAACACTGGAGTATATCATCATCAAATAGCTATGACTCATCATACCTAAACTACATTTACATGTCTTCATCCGCAAAGGCATACTAATGCACTTTATGTCCCTTACTCTAAACACTCCATAGTCATTTTGGCCTTCTGGACTTGAATACTTTTGTGCCTTGTTGCCAATCCAAGTTGGTCTTCCAAAATGATGTCTTATTGTCATGTTGATGTACCCTCTTTTCCTTGTTTCCATCAATGACAACATTTCAATCTTCTTCATAGCAGTGTCTCTTGCCAACAACAACACCATAAGTTGTAATAAATATTATTTTATTTTTAGGAAATTGATTTGATTTTAGGTGTGGGGAATATTAGTTTTGGTATTTAATATGTGCATAAATTGTAGTGAAGGTTGCAATAAGAGGGT
Organism: Cunninghamia lanceolata; assembly: GCA_027924645.1. Classification (NCBI taxonomy): domain Eukaryota; kingdom Viridiplantae; phylum Streptophyta; class Pinopsida; order Cupressales; family Cupressaceae; genus Cunninghamia; species Cunninghamia lanceolata. The sequence goes on from BSBN01000523.1 coordinate 10,425,688, forward strand.
AAACTAGATAGCCAATTAAATTTTAAATTAAACATTGCAAACTATATTGGTAGCAAAAATTTACAGAGATGATTGGTTAACTTTTGATAAACAAATTGAAGAAATGTGGATTTTGAACACTATAGTATCCTACCATAGTAGGTACCAATAAGAATGGGAGTAGATCAAGTAGATCCTACCATTAACAGTCCAGATTAGATAACTAATCTACATTAAACTAAGAAATCAAATTACACACTATTTAATTGTCATTTTGAAAAAGAAAGTAATATGAAGTAAATAATTTAATCTATCAATTAGAAACTAAAATCTACCCAAGAAATAACAAGTTGTAGCTATCTAATTCATCAAATTAAGAAAACAAATATATCCTAATGAAAGAAGATAAAATAGTTCTCCGTCCTATGAAAGAGCCCTCATAACTACTCAATTAAAAAAGATAAAACACAACAAACCACACCTCAATCCATGCAAGAGGTGCTAAGCTAATTGGTATGGAATAAAGGAGGAGGAATACACAACCTGGAGGAAGACTTGAAGAAACCCTCAATCTCCCACAAATACAGCTACAAGAGTACATGCACAAAAGGACAAAAGAATGAGCTGAAGAGAGAATGGAAGTGAAACAAAAGTCCAAATGCAATAGTTCTACATCCAATCCAAAAAATAAAGAGTAAAAAATAAATTCTTAGTTAAATAAAGGGTCATACAAGTTGTTTTATAGTAGTCTTAGAGGCGAGGTTGTCATTCAAGGTGTATCAAATGCCCCAACAATCAACTCTAGTCCAACATGTACAAGTTTCTACTCTCAAAATATGAGCTAGCCACAATCTAAAGGTAAAAAAATATGTAAAATGAGGATCTAGTTGGTCTAATGGTTACATAATTTTGCAATTTGACTCTTCAAATAATTTTAATCAACTAGGGCCACAAAGAGTAGTAAAATCACAAAAATATTCTGTAGTGTTACAAATAATCAAGAATATGGTTGATATCCATTAGTAAAAATGACACAAAATTTTATTTGATGCATTGTGGGAAAATAGAATCACACCAAAGAAGGCTATAAATGTCTTCCATTTCTAGTTAATGAATGACACCAATTTGATATTGCCAATCACTTTGGAACTCCTCATATTGGGATTGACTCAATAAATGGAAGATTTAGTTTAAGGATCCTTTGATGGAGAATACTAGAACTTACTAAATTAGAGAATGGAATAGAGTTTTTGATGGTTGTCGATAGGGATACTAAGAAATAAGAGAAAGTTAAAAATATTTTTAACATAACGATTGTTGTAAGATATTTCAGAACAAATGATCTCATCTTTTTATGGGATAAGCCTATGGAGCCAAAGGAAACATATCACAAGTTGGATTCACTATGGTTGAGTCTATTCAAAATCAATATCATGTGTGGAGGTAAATCCTTCCATCACTTATACTAAGATGACACCATTCTCCTATTGCCCTATAACATAAAACACCTACAATTTTACTTTAAATAAGGTAACCTCCTGCTGTAATTTTTAGCTTAAGAATTTTTTTTGTCTAGTGTAGCTTGTTCCCTTGTTTGTTTGTTGTTTTACTCAATATTGTCATGATTAGTTTTAGTTGTGTGTTTTAATTTTCGCTTCCTTACTAATATTTTAATCCTAATGGATAAAACACTAGTTGAGTCACCAATTGGTATATATTCTTAACAAATCATTGTGGCATGCAATCGCCAACAAGAACCATTATTAGCACCTATTTTGATAATTTTGATAATGTTTGAGTGAATGTTAAGGATGTAAATATAAAAATAAAAAATTAATGTTAATTAAAGTGTGATATTCATTTGCAATCTTATGTATAATGTTGTTTTCTCTAAATACCTTCTAGAGGCCATAACTTTTGATCAAAAGCTCCAATTTTAGTTTTTGATGGTTGTTGATAGGGATACTAAGAAATAAGAGAAAGTTAAAAATATTTTTGACATAATGATTGTTGTAAGAGATTTCAAAACAAATGATCTCATCTTTTTATGGGATAAGCCTATGGATCCAAAGGAAACATATCACAATTTGGGTTCACTATGGTTGAGTCTATTCAAAATCAATATCACGTGTGGAGGTAAATCCTTCCATCACTTATACTAAGATGACACCATTCTCCTATTGCCCTATAACATAAAACACCTACAATTTTATTTTAAATAAGGTAACCTCGTTCTGTAATTTTTAGCTTAAGAATTTTTTGTCTAGTGTAGCTTGTTCCCTTGTTTGTTTGTTGTTTTACTCAATATTGTCATGATTAATTTTAGTTGTGTGTTTTAATTTTCTCTTCCTTACTAATATTTTAATCCTAATGGATAAAACACTAGTTGAGTCACCAATTGGTATAGGTTCTTAACAAATCATTGTGGCATGTAATCTCCAACAAGAACCATTATTAACACCTATTTTGATAAATTTGATAATGTTTGAGTGAATGTTAAGGATGTAAATATAAAAATGAAAAAAATTAATGTTAATTAAAGTGTGATAGTCATTTGCAATCTTATGTATAATGTTGTTTTCTCTAAATACCTTCTAGAGGCCATAACTTTTGATCAAAAGCTCCAATTTTAGTATTTTTTAATTGACAATCTCAATGAGATAGACACTTTAAACCAATTAAATATTAGTTAAGAGATCATTAAAACCCTCAATAACCCATCAAAAAGTGAGAAAATGAGCTCCAAAGTTTCATAGTGTGATACCCTTAAGATAAAGAGAAAATATAAGAGGTCGACTTGGGATATTATTGTAATGGAATTGAATAAGGAGGTCATGGTAAAAAGTCAACAGTGTGAGTTACATTGGGAAGAGTGGAGCATATTTTCATTATTGGTTTCTATCTTGGGTACATGGTTCAATGCATTGTGGGGTGTCCCATGGTTGTCCCTCTAATCTACCTATACATTTTTCCATGAATTCTATGTAATGTTATTTTTGGACCAACTCTATAAGGCTAAGAACAAAATTTACCTTTCTAAGAGGGAAAACATCATTGATGAAGAAATTAAGAGCCTAAAAACTTGCATCACTGGGAATGCAAGCATAAAGACTCAACATCAAAAGTGAAGAACAAAACTTCAAAAGAAAATTGAAGAGTCTTGAGATAACGAATGAGGGAATCTAAATCCATCAAGAGGTTGGGTTGCTTTTTAAAGATAAGAAGAAACTAAAAGTGAACCCAAGGGAGGGTGAAAGTTCAAAGTTGTGTACCACTTTTATAAATGAAATGGCCAACACTGATCTAACTTTTTAACTTCAACCACTAGAAAGTGACATCTATGAACTTTAAATTTTAAAATGATGTAAACTAATAAAATGTAGATTTTTTAGTGTATTTTATGTTTTTATTTTAAAATCTAAAAAAAAATTATTTGAATGTAGTTTTTTGTAAAATTTACACTATAATTTAGTTGTTGATAAAATGTTAAAAAATAAGGTTAAGCGGTCCTCCACTTTTTAAAGGTAAATTTTTTTTCCTTCAATTATTTTTTTATACTTATAACTTGAAACTTCAGTACATGGATTAATTTTTCTCCCATTTCAATAAATATATTTTTTACATAAATCTTGCAAGTCTCGTGTACTAAAAACATAACTATTTCAATAGGCCTCCACTTTTGGGTTTAATTATTTATCCAAGATAGAAAAAATTATATCATCTTGACATGGAATCTCTCCTCCAGTGTATCAAATTTTTTCCAAACTTTTAAAATAAACTTTAGTATTTGTTTTTGATAAGACAATCAACCTTATATTTTGGTATTGATGACCTACTTTTAGTAAAAATAAAAAATAAAACATAAACACGAATTAAAATATTAAAAAATTTGTACTTTTAAAAAACACTTATAGATATACAAAAAAGTGTTTTTAGATATTTTATAAATGTTATTTGTGTGAGTAGGAGTTGAGAACATGAAGTTCAAATTGTTGGCAAAAGACACTGCTAGGATTCATAAGTGTTATCATTGATGGCAACAAAGTATATCCCACTCATCCGAGTGCATAAATTACTCATACCGGAAGTCAGATTGAAGATAGGTTGATCCGGTAGTCAAGAACAAAGCATATGATAGGGTCTGACAGATTGGGTCCGGAACTCTCTAATGATGAAACCCATCATGTTGCAGATTTGGGTGAGTAATAAGGATTATCTAAACTATTGTAGTCCAGAGATTTAGCCTTGTGTGACAAAGCATGTGAAAGATATGAGCATCTGAGTTTTAGACTTTAGTTAGAAAGTGCAGACGGAGGAAGAACTGGCCAATAGGGTATCAAAACTCAATCCGAATGTGCATAAGGTGTTAATCAAGTAACTTGAGGTGTTATATGATTTTAGCTGACTTAGGTAATGATTTCTATGCCTAAGTTTTTGGTGCGCATCATCTATCAAGTATGAATTCAGCTGACAAAATAGTATCTTGCAAATATCCCAAGTGTTCTTATTGCCGACTAGAAAGTTGTTTGAAATCCTTGATGCGGATATATATGCGTGATGGATTCAAGCTTGTGATAGTGTGATAGTGAAAATAGTATGGATTAACTGAGAAGAAAAGTGGAGAGAAGTGTGAAGGTAGTAATCCAAGCTTCAAATGTAACAGAAGAGTGATACTAAGTAGAGGAAGAATGAAATGTGCTAGATCGGTATACTAAGCCTAATCGGAACTGAATTCTTACATATGTGGATGTTGTTCATTAGTTCAAACACATTGTTATCATCTGTAAGTCTTTAGTAGGCAATGAGCCTCTTGTGAGTAGTGTGCTCAGGCAATGAGCCCTAACTGGCAAGTGCCATTTTGTACTCCTTTATTCTTTTAATAGAGAATACAATCTTGGGTTAATCACCCCGTGGTTATTCCCTTAACAAGGTTTGCACATAAAAATCCTTGTGTTATGTGTGTTGATTTCAGTTCAGTTCTTATGGTTGCTTATTCTTTAATGCTTTGATATATCATTGAATGTTAAGATAAGAAAAGGAAGTAAAAATAAGGAAGTTTTGAGATAACTGATTCATCCCCCCTCTCAGTTATCTGCCTTGTTTCCAACAATTGGTATTAGAGCTAAGTTCCTTAGAAAAATCCTAACAGCTTGAGGAGGATCTGGGAAGCTCAATGGATGCATATGGTATGAAAGAGCAACTATAGTCTGCCTTAGATGATCTTGAACAATCCCAGTCTAAAGTCAATAATTTAAGAGAGCGACTTAAGGAGGCTGATGATTTCATCAATGAGTTGAAAGAAAAACTCAGTAATTCTATGAAAAAGAAAAAGGAACTACTTCAGAAGTTAGAAGATTAGAATGAAAACAATAATACTAATAAGGACCTGAATGAGAAAACAAAGCTATGTGAAAAGCTCTCAAAAGAAGTTGCTATGCTAAGACATGAAATGGAATCAAGGGTTATGAAATTTACCCAAGAAATTGAAGAGAAGAGAAAGACTAAAGATAACTTAAAACAATCCCTCAAGGAGAAAACAAATGACTGCTACAAAATGGATAGAATAATTACACATCTTGAGTCTGATCTTGGAGAAGCTAGATACAATGAAGAACAACTTGAGAGACAGATTGACACTCTTAAACAAGATCTTGAAACTGCAAATGAATACAAAGAAAAATTCAAGATAAGCTTAGCCAAACTTGAAGTACTTCTTGAAAGTCAAAAGAGGGTAGATGATAAGAATGGCTTGGGATATGAAAAAGGTGAAAGCTCTGGATCTGGTCAAAAGAAATTTAGATCAGGAAGACAAAGAAATAGGCCTAGAAGACCTCCGATAAAACAACCTAATGCTCAAAGATATCCATCTTTCAATGGAAGATGCTTCAACTACAAAACATTTGGTCATAAAACAACTCAATGTAGGAACAGAATGAATTAGAATAATCCATCCTTCTCTGGTCAATGTTTTAATTGTAAAAGGTATGGTCACAAATCTCATGAATGCAGAAATATGCAAATGAACAATTCTTTCAATGGTAGATGCTTTACATGCAATAGAATGGGGCATATGGCTAATCAGTACAGATCAAGAGCATATCAATCAAATAAGAAAGGAAATGTTGTGTGTTACAATAGCAATAAATCTAGTCATATAGCTAGATTCTATAGGAGCAGAAATCATGATGGAAAAGGTTTGGTGAAACATGATCAAAGACAAGACAAAGGCAAAGGTAAAGTGAATGCGGATGAGATTTAGAAGGAGATGAGCAAGACTTGGGTAAAGAAGAGTGTGATGAACATTGGTGATGGGTCCACATTGGAATCTAGTGCTAATAATCCTTCCAAAATTAAAAAGTGAGCTCTGGCTCAGGGGGAGCTGCAAAGAAGATCAAAATTCCCCTAGCCAGCTAGCAAGTGCCTGAATTCGGCACATTAAGTAAGAATCAGAGGTTGTAGATTAAAGGACTTTTGGAGGTTCATCTAAAAATCATTCATTTAAGAGTTAAGAAATTTTCTTATAGATTTGAAGAAGTTATGAGTAGATTCAGCTCTAGCAGCTATCTGGTAAAAACAAAATTACACAAATAGGTCTGGTGGGATCTGGAAATACAACATCATGGTCTGTGGATTTAGAGGTATTTTTTGAAAGGCTAAATTTATATTGTCAACTCAATTAGATGATAATTTGAAGATCCGCACAATGATTAATGAGAAATTCACTCAAAACAGGGTAACCAGATGACTTAAAGTGTGCATTTATTGCAACAGGGGATTAGGTTTTTGTGCAAGGATAAAAGGTTTTCCATTCGTCATTTACAACACTTTGCACTCATGAAGAAGAGAGAAGAGCTTTGAGAAGAGATCCTACAGATTATTCAAGTTAAAGCTAAAGATCAAAATCAAGCAGAAATTTGCTCTAGCAGTTACAACAAACCGTAAGGTGAAAAAGGTATTTCTTCTCTGCAAAATTTCTCTAAATTCAGTCGATAGAATGGCTACTCCTATGGTTGTGAATTTCACTAAGAGGCTGAGACCAAAATTTAAGAAAACCCCTCACAAATCTATAGAAGTTGATCCCTTGGGTGCGTTTTCACATATCCTGTACGGTGTTCTGCATGTAGAAGATATTAGGGTTTACATCCATGAAAACATTGAAGACTTTGGAGACGTAGAATTGATGGAAATATACCGTAAACAATTAAGAAGTGATAATTTTGATCTCAAACTAGAATTCAAGGCCCTAAAAGATAAGCACTTTGCACATTGCATACATTTCCCATCTTTTGCAGAGGACAAATGGGTCTGGTATGTGTTAAGTAGGATGCATGATAACTTTATGTGGTTAATGAGTCCATTTAAGATAACCAAAGATGCCATTAGGGATGTAACCAGATTGCACTCAACTGGTGGGTTGCGTGCACTCAAATATGTGAAAAATCAAACTGTAACAGAAGCCACCTGATCAAAATATGACAAGAGGGAAATGACTATAGATGACATTACTGACCCAGATGTCAAGTTTGTATCAATTGTAGTTGGTTACAAGATTTACCACTCAAATACGAAAAATTCTATATCTGGTACAATAATCTATATTGCATATCAGATGGTGAAAGAAAATGTAGATTATGATTTGTGTGAGCTTCTATTGAATCAACTGATGGAGAATCTACATAAGATTAAGAAAGATAAGAAAAATTCCTTCAAGTATGGCAATCTGGTGTTGAATCTATTCTTCTATTACATGAATGAGTTATCAGGATCAAAAGGTTTGATCTAGGCAAATGATAGACCTATTGCAATACAAATCAAAGATTATTTGTATGGATTTGGTGATGCACAAGACCAAAAGACATCTCTCTGGGGTTACTTCAAGAATTTCCAGAGCATGATGCATGCAAGAGAAAGAATACCAAAATCAATAGTTGAGAAATGCAAAGACACAGTTTGCTTCATGGTTGACATAGATCAATGCCTAATGGAGGTAGTTGAGCCAAGAACTGTATGGGTAATGCCCATGGGCTATGAAGTTAATGAAAACATATTGGAAGTGCATGTTCAACACTTGCTAAGATAACCCAAGGACACTCAAGCAAAGAGGTTTGGCACCTTTGCTGAGATAAACATAAAAAGACATGTTGAATTAAGGAAGCCTGAGTCAAAAAGAAAAGTGAGAAGGGAAGTTGAAGAATTTGCTAAGAAGTTTGGCATAACAAAGGAGGCAGTAGATGCAAATAGAGAAAATTGAAAGGGAAAGGGAAGAAGAAAAGAAAGAAAGCGTCCCAATGGAAGCCTCTACCCGGACAAGATCTACCAGGAGTTTTGCCCCTATCTCTCCTAAAAGCTCAAAGAGTGCTAAACTAGTAACCAAACCATCTGTTACAGGAGAAAAGAGAAAGAAGTCTAAGGCCACAAGAACATATGTGAGCCTTAAGGATGATGAAGAGACATAATTAGATGTAGAGGTCAGAGATTTGAAGAAAGCCAAGAACAAACCTTCCAAGAATGACAGGACTGATGAGGAGCAAAAGATAGAAGAGTTTGTTGAGAGACCTACTCTCTCAATTGAAGACATTAAAGCAGTCATTGTGGATGGAAACCTATAGACGGTAATAGAATTCTATGATGAGTACAATTATGTAGACAAGAGAATTCTTGAGGAATCAACAATAAGGTACCTGAACATTTATAACAAAGCTTTCATTGAAATAATTTCCTTGATTCCTAAGACCTTAGAAGAAGTTTTGGAGTTAAGAAAAGAAAGTGCAAAAGCAAAAGACTTGGAGATCCAGGAATAGATAGTGATATAGTTATGTCCAACTATCACTCAAAAACAAATGGACATGGTTTTCAAGGATGGCAAAGAAGAATTCCAGAGCAAGTCCAAAATGAATAAGCTCTGCTTGGAGAAACTAACCAAATAGCTGATGAGACAAAAGAAATTCTCTAGAGTGCTTTGAAAAGGTTCAATCTTCCTATTGTAGAGGAAGCAAATGAAGAGCCTTCTGACATGGATGTTGAAGGATTAAAGAAAATTGATGAAGAACAATCTGAGGCCTTAGACTCCTCTGCTCTAGAAGAGGAAGTGCAGAAAGAAGAAACAAATACTGTTGGTGGCAATAAGCAAATCAGTCTAGATGCCCCCAAAGGAAAGGAAGATGAGAATACAAGAGACACTGCAGAAGCAGTGCAAAGTATCTTAGACAAGTAAGTTGTGGAATTAGATGAACCAGAGTTGATACAAGGACCATTAAATCTGGACTCTCTCTCTCCAATCCAGATAATGAAGATAGCATCTTTTTCTCAGGCCAAAGCCAAAGAAAAACTCCTGAAATCCCATATGGAGGACTATGAGCTATTGAGTATTGTATGCGGAGTGCTAGAGAAGATTATGCCCTCATATCAAAAGAATCCATCTGCCTCTCCATCTGGTAACTTGAAGAATTTAGTTAATTCTATCAATACACATTTTGAGTCTTTAGAAAAATCAGTAGAAACTAAGGTACGAAATGAGTTCTTGGGAAAAAGATTCAATGAGGTACAAGGGCTAATTGTTAATGATAGAAAAACCCTAGACATTGGCATAAAGAGCATTGAAAATGCTCTTAAGGATGGTGGAGACATATATAAATTTTGTTTATCCTAGCCCAAAGTTACAGAGGACATTGAGAAGAAAATGAAAGAACAAGAAGGAAAATTGACAAATCTATCTCAGAATTTTGATCCTCTCACTGTCTCTCTGGTAAGTCAAGAATACCAAGAAGTTGTTATAATAAATGAAATAAAGAAACTAGTTAAGGAGAAGAAGAATATAATGGATAGAATGGGTGAACTCAGAGGGATAATCATCCCTAAGCTAGATGCAATGCATGATGCCTAAGCAGATGCTCTAAGTACAGCCCGAACAAGTGATCCAACAGATTTGAAGAGGGCAGAAGCATATGCATTTTTGTTGAGTGGACATGTCTCCATTTTGGATAGGATGAAGAGAAGTTGGGCCACAGAGCTTGTACAGTTGAAGACTACATTTGCAGATATACTTAAGTATATGTAAGTTTATCTTATGGATTGTATGTACATATGTGGCCTTATATAATAATGTTTGCACATTTTTGGTTTGCGGATCCCACGCTTTACCATTGATGTCAAAGGGGGAATAAAGACCAGTGAAAAATGAGGAATCTAGCATTAAGGGAGCACCGATAAGCAATGTGGAGAAATTGAGCACAAGCACAAGGGGAGTTATAGTGACACTTAGTCATTTTTCACTAAATGTTACCATCAATGCCAAAGGGGGAGATTGTTGGTAAAATACACTGCTAGGATTCATAAGTGTTGTCATTGATGGCAACAAACTATATGCCACTCATCCGCAGTGCATAAATTACTCATACCGGAAGTTAGATTGAAGATAGGTTGATCTGGTAGTCAAGAACAAAGCATATGATAGGGTCCAATAGATTGGGTCCAGAACTCTCTGATGATGAAACCCAGCATGTTGTAGATTTGGGCGAGTAATAAGGATTATCTAAACTATTGTATTCTAGAGATTTAGCCTCCCCTAACAAAGCATGTGAAAGATATGAGCATCTAAGTATCAGACTTCATTTAGAAAGTGCAGACAGAGGAAGAACTGGCCAATAGGGTATCAAACCTCAATCCAGATGTGCAGAAGGTGTTGATCAAGTAACTTGAGGTGTTATATGATTTTGGCTGACTTAGGTAATGATTTCTATGCCCAAGTTTTTGGTGCGCATCATCTATCAAGTATGAATTCAGCTGACAGAGTAGTATCTTGCAAATATCCCAAGTGTTCTTATTGCCAACTAGAAAGTTGTTTGAAATCCTTGATGTGGATATATATACCCAATGGATTTAATCTTGTGATAGTGTGACAATGAAAATAGTATGGATTAAGTGCGAAGAAAAGTAGAGAGAAGTGTGAAGGTAGTAATCCAAACTCAGAATGTAACAGAAGAGTGATACTAAGCAAAGGAAGAATGAAATGTGCTAGATTGGTACATTGAGCCTAACCAGAACTGAATTCTTGCATATGTGGATGTTGTTCATCAGTTCAAACACATTGTTATCATCTGTAAGTCTTTAATAGGCAGTGAGCCTCTTGTCAACAGTGTGCTCGGGCAGTGAGCCCTAACTAGCAAGTGCTATTTTGTACTCCTTTATTCTTTTAACAGAGAATACAATCTTGGGTTAATCACCCCATGGTTTTTCCCTTAACAAGGTTTCCACGTAAAAATCCTTATGTTATTTGTGTTTATTTCATTTCACTTCTTATGGTTGCTTATTCTTTCATGCTTTGATATACCACTAAATGTTAAGATAAGAAAAGGAAGTAAAAATAAGAAAGTTTTGAGATAACTGATTCACCCCCCTCTCATTTATCTACCTTGTTTCCAACACAAATAATTTTATTTTATTTGTAAATTGGCACCAACATGATGTTGCATATGTATCTAGTGGACACTTACAACTAGAAAAGTTGTTGTGGAGATTTAATTTACCTAGAATGAATTTAGATAGAACATTTTTTTGACCAAAATTAACTTCTAGCTAGAAATTCTTGAATTTAATTGTATTAATAAGTTGGCCTAAAGTGGAACACAACTTTGAACTTTCACCCCGCAATGTTGGCTCCAATAGATAACCATAAAAGAAGCAGTTAAGGAAGGTTTGTGAATCTTTCAAAATAGGTAGAACACACAAGATTCACAAGAGTAAGGCTTGAATTTAAGGAGGAAGTGGTATTCATCTTACTAATTAAGTTAACCTTATGAGATTTAAGGTAGAGAGACTTCACCTTAAGGAAGAGAAATTCTTAAGAAACAAAAGGGGCCTCAACATAAACATTAGAACTAGGGAGTTGTCATAGAACTTCAAAAACATAACACTCCTTATTGAAAATAGTGATGTTGAGGTTCTTATTGATAGGATGGATAATAAATGACAAACCATCCCTAAGAGAATGGGTGGCTTTCTACTAGTGTCGAGGGAAAATCTCAGTCTTATGAACCTTCACTGAAGAGATATGGGAATTAAAATAGAGTCTTTATTCACCAATAATATCTTCCAAGGTTAATGTGATCATCATCATCAAAAATTTGAGTAGAAGGGCCACCAAATTGATTCTAGTGATGAAATAGCCACTTGAACCTAAGACAGTGAGCAAAAGCATTAAATTCTTTAACATCTTCAGGAAGCAAGGGATGTGGATTTGGAATAAACTTGAGATAGAGACCCAACACTTCCTTTTCCATAATAGAAATAGATCTATTAGAAAGATTGTGAATAGTATAATTCATGATGCAACCATCTATCTTGCCAAAAATGTTTAAATTAAAATATCAATCACATGCTACTTGGTTTGAGTAATTATCCCACATTTATCTCATCATGGGGTGGTTGGGTGATGTAAAAAGTTCAATGCACACCATAAGCTTTGTGAATTGGGAAAGATGCTTGAGGGTGAAAATATCAAAATACTTTAGTTTATTACACTGGTTATTCCTCCCCATACTAGTAGCAAATGCTTCATGGTGTTGAGAATAATACAAATCATTGCTCATCTTATATTGTCCTAATTTAAATCCATTACAATAAAAATGTTAAAATTAAAAATACTAATTGCACAGTGCTTGGTTTGAGAAATTATCCCACATTTATCTCATCATGGGGTGGTTGAGTGATTTTAAAATTTTAGTACACACCATGAGCTTTGTGAATTGGGAAAGAGACCAGAAGGTGAAATACCCAAAACGGTTGAGTTTCTTACACTAGCTAGTCCTCCCCCATACTAGTAAATACTTCATAGTGTTGAGAATAATATAATTTATTGATGACCTTGTACTACTTTGGTTTAATTCCACCATAATAAAAATATTTAAATTAAAAATACTAACCACACACTACTTGATTTGAGAAATTATCCCACATTTAGCCCATCATGGGGTCATCATAAGATTTGTGAATTGGGAAAGAGGCCATAGGGTGAAAAGCCCTAAATAGTTTAGTTTCTTACATTGGCTATTCCTCTTGATACTAGAAAATGCTTCATGGTGTTGAGAATAATATAATTCACTACTCACATTGTACTACTTTAGCTTAATTATACTGTAATAAAAATATAAATTAAAAATACTAATCACATGCTACTTGTGAATTGAGAAAGAGGCCAAAGGGTGAAAAACCTAAAATAGTTTAGTTTCTTACATTGGATATTCCCACTAATCACATGCTACTTGTTTTGAGCAATTACCCCACATTTATCCCATCATGGGTTTGTTGGGTGATTTAAAAAGTTAAATACACACCATAAACATTGTGAATTGAGAAAGAGGCCAAAGGGTGATAAGCCTAAAATAGTTTAGTTTCTTACACTAGCTATTCCTTCCATACTAGTAAATGCTTCATGGTATTAAGAATAATATAATTTGTTTCTTGTCTTGCATTTCTTTGATTTAATTCCATTACAATAAAAATGTTTAAATTAAAAATAATAAATGCATGCTACTTAATTTAAGCAACTATCCCACATTTATCCTATCACAGGGTGGCTAGGTGATTTAAGAGGTTGAATACACGCCATAAGCTCTATGAATTAGGGAAAAGGTTAGAGAGTGAAAAGCTCAAAATAGTTTAGTTTTTTCCTATGGTTATTCCTCCTCTATACTAACAAATTCTTCATGGTGTTGAGAATAATATAAATCATTGATTACATAGTATTGCTCCGGTTTAATTCTATTATGAAAAATTACTTAAAAATAATAATTACACCTTGCTTGGTTTTAGAAACCATCCCATATTTGTCCCATCATGAGGTGTTTAGGTGATTTAAAAATCTAGTTCTTTGTTAGGTAGAACACACTTTTACTATCATAATAAAATGTCATTGCACCCTATTTTATTCTAATATACACAATATCTTAATCTAAATGGCTTCTTTACAAGCATGAGTAGCTACTATATACTCAACCTCAGTAGTGGATAAAGTAACCATAGCTTGTCACTTATCATCCAACTAATTGTACTACCAAATAAAGTAAACACATAAGCACCAGTGGAGCTTTTTCTATCAACATCACCTGCCCAGTACGAATCCACATAACTATGAATATTAAGGGAATCCTTGTCTCCTATCAAATTACCATGATAACACAAGAAATACTCTGAGGTACCCCATAAATATCTAAAGACTCTTTTAACTGCATCCCAATAAACTCTACCAAGATTAGCCATTTGTCTATAAAGAACCCCCACTGCTTGGGCAATGTCTGGTCTAGTATAGACCATAACATACATCAAACTTCCAATGGCACTATGACAAGGCACTATGCTCATGTCTTCCATCTTTGATGGGGATGTTAGAATTATGAAGTAGATAACTTCATTCCAACTGTAAAAGGAACACACAATGGTCTATAATCATGCATGGTAAACCTCTATAAATTTGAATTGACATACTTACTCTAACCAAGCCATAGTTTTATATTCACTCTATCTCTTTTGATTTCCATCCCAAGAATGTGTTTAGCTGTACCAAGATCTTTCATTTCAAATTTAGCTACAAGTGGAGACTTTAGTTCTAAAATAATTCCTTTCCCTTTACCAATAAATAGCATATCACCAACATATAATGCAATAAACTAGAAAAACTCACCATTATATTTATAATAAACATAGTGATCTAATTTAGAATGCTCAAATCCCAAACTCAACACATATGTATTCAATTTTTTGTACCACATCCTAGGACTTTGTTTGAGGCCATACAAAGATTTCTTCAATTTACAAACCAAATTACCATTACCTTTCACCACGTAGTGCTCTAGCTGTGTCATATAAATATCATCCTCCAAATCACCATGAAGGAATGTCATTTTCACATCCATTTTCTTAACCTTTAGACTATAAGTTGCAGCAATAGAAAGAAATAATCTCATGGATGTCATTTTTGCAAAAGGAGAAAATATCTCACTATAATCAACACCCTCAACCTAAGAATAACCTTTTGCAACCAATCATGCTTTGTGTTGTGATGCTCACAACACGCCCTATTTTACTCCTTAGCAAAATGAGGACCCCTGCTGTGGCTGGCTTTTGGTTGCTTTTGTGTTTGGGTTTTGCTTGGTGGTAAGGGGAAAAGGCAAGTTTAATACAAACCTTGGTGAAAATAGAGAAAAAATAACATTGAGTACCCAATCAAAGTGCAGGTGAATTCCTTGTTGAAAATAAATAGGGGTTGCTTTTTGAATTATTTTAAAATTTGTTGTATTTTGCAAGTTATTGATGTTTTTGGTAAATGTACAATTAGCTGGTTTGTGCCTTGTATATACAAAGTTCTTTGTATATGCAGGGTCATCTCATATACAAATGTGTTTGTATATTGGGTCTTGGTGTTAGTCAAAAAAGAAAGGGTAATCGGGTTTTATATAATCTTATACTTGTATACATTCTGTGATAGTGTTTTATCTTCAATATACAAGTCGGACCCGAAAAGTTACCCGAAAAGTTAAGGTTGAGATGAATAAACAATTGAAATCCGCTATGTATATTTTGGTTTGTATATTCGGCATATGAAAAATGTACAAGGTAAATATACAACAAGATATACATAGCACGGAATTGAAGAGGTATTAAAGTCGGTATAATCGGTGTATGTTCGGCACTTGTATATTTGGTGTTTGCATGTTTATAATATACAATCCTAATATACAAAGGATCAAAGGGCATTGCGAAGGAACAAAAGGTAAGGAATGTTTGTATAATGTGTTTGTATATGCGGTTATACAATGAAATATACAAGTGGAATATACAAGTAGGAAGTACAAAGGGTGTACAGAAAAGGTAAAGGGAAAAGGGGCTTTAGTTCAATTATATGCATAAGGCGTTGTATGTCCGAAGATACAAGGAAAACATACAATGAAATATACAAAAGAAAATGCATGTTCAATTAAGCTAACGGTAAAAATGTTCAAAACTCTCAAACACGGAAAAGGAAAGCCAAAGGTCACAGCGCATTAATGGCTGTAATTAATGTGAATTTAACACTCAATCAAAGGGAATTTAACAAGGGTTAAGGCTGAATTGTTGTTATTTTTGCTATCAAGATATATTGTTAACATTGAAAATTGCAGAAGGGGCGCTGTCACAGTAAAATTGAGCAGAATTTACCAGATTGACAAGGTTGCAGTTGCTGGGTGAAAGCAAAAGGTAAAGTAAGACAACATCAAAGGTTAAACGGTCACAAAGACAGGTATTTATCTTGGAACCCCGTTTAAATTTTGAATGGTAAAGCACAACTGTTAATTCTAGTAATTTCACTTTCCAAATGCATGCATTCGTTAAAATTACTGCTTTAACTGTTAACTAGCCGGATAGATCTTAGTCCATTTAGGGGTAGAATAGCACAAAGGAACAAATAGGTTAGGGTAAATGGGGGAAAATAGATATTCATAGTAAAACCCTAGATATGAGGTGGAAACAAAAATTGAGACATGTATACTCCTATAGGATGGCCCCTAAATAGAAGAAAGACTCTGGGGACGAAGTAAAGAAAGAGAGAAGACCAAGGAAGGAAGTAGAAAAAGAAGAATTGCTGATATACAGAGGTTGTCCAACCCTGATTGGTACAAGTGGAATGGGCACTGATACAAACATAGGAACTTATGATGCAGAAGATGTGTTAAAGAAAATCACTGCTGCAGATGCCTCACTAGATATGAAATGTATTTGGGATAGTGGACTATATAGAGCTGTAGGGTTTCCTCTAGCTATGGAAGCAAAGGATATATGTCTAGACTGTGTAATCTTGTATGACCCTAATATAAGAAAGGTAGTGCTACATGACAGATTAATTGCTGATCTAACTCCTGAGGGGATTGCGAGAACTTTTGGATTAGAGATCACTGATAAGATGACAGACATTGATATTGATCAGTAGTTCGGAGAACAAACCAAAGGCAGTGGCTAGAATTCCTAAAAATCTATTGAGGATACATTTCAGGGAAGAGATATATTTGATGATTACTATGCTGAGCAAACTGGTTGGACTGAGGGATGCCACCAAATGTGAGCCCTGGATGTTCACTGTCATAGAATACCTGAGAACAGGGGAGAAGAAACAAGGACCAATTCACTGGGCCAAGACCATCAGTACAACCATATGGAGGCAGGCTATGATGAGACAGCAAAAAGGCTTGCCCTTTTATATGTCTTCCTATATATTATACTCCCATGCTGCAGAAATTAGACCACACATACATGGACTGGAGAGAGTTGGTGTTCAAGGGAATGGTCCTGAGCAGGGGTTGGTGTATGAACACTACCCAGAATTACAAGAAGAGAATGCCTTGAGGAAGTTTGCTCTAGTTAATGATGTTTTCTATACCTACATGGTGAGAGTACTAAATGAGGAACCGGACAAAAGGTTGTCTAAAGAGGTTAAACATGTAATTAGATTGCATTGTTCATGGTTTATACAGTTTGAACAATTTTCATACATAAGAACTAAAGGGTTTTAGGGGAGGCCATTTATGCTCCCAAGATACCCTTCTGACAAACTGATTGTCTTGGAGTTTTCAAGACAGAATTTGAATGCTTTTAGGATGTACAAGAGGAAGTTTAATGGCAGGGGAAATGTGAGATTACCTTGGGCCATTGGCAGGTATTCCTATATCAGTGAGGATGCTGTAGCCTATTCACAACAAGAGCTAAGGTACTATGGGTTCCAGGAATTTGATTTGGCTAGAAAGTTTGATCCATTTCACAGAATTGAAAACTTTGTTGACAAGAAGTACAAACACCAGGTGCATATTGAGGATTTCTGGGCTGACTGCAAGAGTGATTTGGAAGTAAGAAAGAGAGCTCATAAGAGGTTGACCATTGAACAAATGAAGTCTATTGGTAATATCTATGTTCCCCCAGAGGTTCGTGAGGATGACAAGTTGTTGCATCAAAGTTATGCACAGGCAAGGCTGGCTCCCATTACAGAGCCTGATTGGTCGAAGCCTTGGAACACATCATTGGATATTTTAACAAAACCTGTGATACTATTTTCAAAAACATGGCTTAAGGATAGGATAGAAGAGCTCAAGGCCGAAGGAAAAGAGGTTACATTCCCAAAAAAGGGAAGGAAGAGAAAAGCAGAGCCCAATGAGGACTTGCAATGTTTCTATGAGAAGAAGAGGAAGGTCGTAGAGGCAAGGATTATGGAAAAGAACAAAAATGCTACATTGTGTTAGCACTCATTTTGACCTGGGGTTGATTTTTCATGATCAGGGGGTCTCTTCATTTGAACCCTTTATCTTCTTGCCCATTTTTCCTAAGTATTGGACCTCCTCAGCATTTTTCAGCTGCAGCATCATATTTTCCTGAGGAGGAGGTCATCATCATCATCTTGTCTTCGATGATGGTCTGCATCATCATGTTCTCCGTCGACCGGTTTCTCATCGTCATCATCATATTTCACTATCGGGTGATGTTTGGTTATTATCCTGATGATGCTGATGAGCTACAGCGCGCCCTGATTTGCTTGCGGGGGTGATTTTTCAAGCATCCGGTGATCTTCCATTTATCACCTTGCCCAAACATGATGATGATGTTGCCCCGATATTCTGAAGGGGTTATTCTCTAAGTTGTTTCGACCTGACTGGCTTTTTCTTAAGGGTCGTCATCATCATCATCATATTTCCAGTTATCACCGTGTTCCTTGCGAGGGTCATCATATTTTCTGCCTTCATGATATTTCGTTGGGGTGATATCTTTATCATCGGGTGATCTTGGTTATGATCATCCTGATGATGTTGTTGAAGAGTTCTAAGTGCGACTCGATATTCACTGGGGTCATCATATTTTGAACGTCAGGATGATCTTAGTCAATATCATCCTGATGATGTTGTATCACTTCTTGTTCGTTGTTTTGTCACCCTGATGATGCTGACGTCATCCTTATATCAGGGTGATATCTTTTTCTCTGCCTATCTGTATCATGATATTTCCGAAGGAGGGGGTGATATTTTCATATCACCTAGGTGTATGTTTGTTCCAGCGTCGTGATGATGCTGATGTCAAGGAGATATCCGCCTGCCGGCTTTGTGCATTTGCTTGTGGGGGTGATCTTTTCAAGCATCATCATATTCATCTATCGCCCCGATCTTATAGTGGAGCTACAGTGCAACCTGATATTTGTGCATCAGGATGATATTTCCAAATATCCGGTTGTCTTCCGAATATCATCCTGATGTTAATATGATGATGACGTCATCGAGGTCCGGGGGGGTCATATTTCTAACACAGATCATCTTGTGGAGATCCCCCGATATTTGCAAACATGATGATGACGTCATCCGGATATGAGGAGGTGCGCAGTAGGCAGATATGATGATGACGTCAGCAGGATATGATGATGATGTCATCAGGATGTTTATCGGCCAGACTTTTGGTACAAGCTCAGCAGGAGGATGTTCCTCCGATGGATCAGGTTGTGCCGATGAAGGCGATTATCATGCAGGTTGTATTGTGATATGATGCTGACGTCAGGGTGATTTTTCAAGCAATAGGATATCATGCTGCTGGAGGATGATGATGATGAAGTCTTATACTAGTGTCGTCAGGAGCAAAAGCACCGACATCATATATGCTCATGACCTAGTATATAAAGTGTTAAGGAGGTTGCTGCGGGGTGCATGTGGGATAATTGGTATCCTGCATTTTCAAATATCATGATGATGAATCTCGGCGGGAAATGGTTGCGATGCAGAATTGACGTTTTCCCGAGGCCGCGGGTTGGTGCGCCTTTAATGGCAATTGTTGCAGAGGTATGGGCGATGGCGTGGGCGGATCTGGTACCCGATTGAAGGTGTACATCAGCGGACAGTGGCGCAGGGCTCGAGAAATCTTCCTGTCTCCTCCCCTACCTGCTGCATTCAAGTTTGGGCGCCAATCTGGTAATGTTTGAGCGCCATCTTTCTGATACTGTGTATCTGGCAGGATTTTTGGTCAACCATGTAATTAATTGCTGAGCACCTACCTGGCTGTTATAAGCAGGTTGTGTTGCTCATTTGTTGGTTGTTGAAAGTTGAAGATTTTTGGCTCTGTAACTCATAACAAGCTGATCTGGTTGCTCTGTACAGCTTAACCTGTGAGTTTATGTATCTCTTGTTGTATGTTTTTGGCATGAACCCACTGATTTCATGATTAAACTTATATGAGAAATGCTATCTTAGCATGTGTTGTGTTAATTCTGTCTCCAGTATTGCATGTATTCTTCTTCTGAATCTGGATATTTGGGTAATGTTTAGATTCTAGAGCATAGAATTCCTATGTTGAATGTCTGATCTTTTAACTTCTGCTCAAGGGGTAGATTAAACTGTTTCCAGGTTGAACATTGGGAAGGGTATACTGCAGTAGGGATACCATAAGTAGAGATAACCTAACACTTTGTATTGGGAGATACCTGTAAGGCAGGTATCACATATATCCCCTTGAAATCCAGTTTTAGCTGTTTATGCTGATCATTCACAGGTGTATGTCTACTGACTCCAGGCCCTGGATAGGCACCAATCATGCTTTGTTTTTGTGTTATAACCATGTCCAGCTTTGCATCCACACTTAAACTCCAAATCAAAATATAAAACAACCATTAGGACATTAGAGTTAGTTTTAGGATCCTCAGTCCTCTGTCTACAACTGCTAATAGGCCCAAAGCTAGCCCCTTTGCTCTTATCTTTCAGTTTTGGTCTACTTACAAGAGGACTATCTGCTTTCTGTCAGCATCCCAGCCTTGTATGCATATCCTCACGGATGTTGAGTAGGGAATACCCCCCTAGGTCTTGCAGAGCCTGAAGAAGAAGAGGAGATAAAATATAGAGTCTATCTCCTACACTGTTGGCCCCCTGGCCCAGAGATCCTGTTGATCACTGATGGCTACCTTGTAGGGAAATCTGGGAATAAGCATCCAGTCTGGGAAAAAGTCAACACATTGATGGATCCATATGCTTTAAGCATAACAATAGCAGTGGCATCTCAAACTTTTGTTGATGCAAAATCCATGAGCCATGAGATCAGTGCAGAGGAAGCACAGGCTGCAAAAGAGGCAACAGGGCCGTCAGTCATGAGGGCAATCCCAATAGGTTTGTCTAAGGGTGAGTCCTCGAAACCAAAAGATATAATTAGAGCCCAAGAAGTAGGGGAGAAAATGAAGAGTATGTCTAGTACTTCTGCTCCAACGGAGCCAGGACAAACATTCATAAAGGTGAAGGCAGAGCTGGCTGGAGAGAGGCTGCAGGAATCAGAAGTTAGTAAAGCCAAACCTACTACTGTAGAAACTGTGCAAATTGAGAGCAGTGATAGTGAAGAAAGGAAAATGTATAAAGGGAAAGTGATTGATGTGGAGGAAGAATCAAGTGGCTTCCTTAGTGAAGAAGCATAATCAAACCTATAGGCTGAAGTGGAAACAGAACAAAACATAGAAATTGAAGAAGAGGAGGTGCAGGCAGAAACAAGATTTGTTGATCCATTTGGTACTTTAGTACCACTAGAAATCATTAGAGATGTGCAAGAGGAGGCACATAAGATTGAAGAGGCTAAAAAGGAGAAATCATCTGAAGCAGTAAACACAGAAGGACAGGCAGCACAAGAAGACACCTCAAAGGTGGATGCATTGGATATGCTAAATATGTATGGGGAGCAAGGTGAAGAAGAGGAAAATACAGAAAACTAGCAAGACCAAAGAGAGGAAGTAAGAGAAGATGAGGTGAAGGCCAGTTTACCAATACATCCAAAGCTGCCACGGACAGGAAATATAGAGGCAAAAGAAAAAATAGATAAGAGTAAAACTGAGGAGTCAATAGTAGAAGAAGCTCATGATGAAGAAGATCAAGAAGGGGGAGATACTGAGGTAGAGGAGGAGGAAAATGAAGTTGAATCAAAGGAACAAGAGCCTCCATTACAACAAGAACCAGCAAGTCCCAGAAGGGGAACAACAACAAGAACAACAAGTCCCAGAAGGGGAACAACAACGAGATCAGCAACAACAACCACTTCAACAACAGGAACAACAACAAGAGCAACAACATGAACAGCAGCAACAAGAGGAAATTGGAATGGATAAACCTCATGAAGAGGTGATTGATGTAGAGAAAGCTGCAGAAGGCATAAGAGAAGTGCCTACCTGGCTAGAAAGGGAAATAAGAAGGGAGAAGAAAGAAATACAATTAGCTCCAATTAATATTAAGAGTTTGTTGGGAGAAAAGACAACTCCAAGGAAAGAGAAAAGAAAAGCTAGGACAATGTCAGCAATCCAGAGAGGTCTAGATGAATCAAGGACTCTAAACCTAGCTATACCACAAAAGGAGAAAGAAAAGGGTGAGATTACCCTGGAGGAATACAAGATATTGAATCTTGACCTTGGACATTCAACCAGAGAACAACACCTCCATGAATGGGAGGATATGCACCAGGTAACAGCTGGTATCCTAAGAAAAGACAAAAATAAACTGAAGCATTTAAAGGGACACATTGTACAGCTCCAACAATTTATTAGAGGGATATTTGATCCCAATACCACAGTTCCTGACTTACCTACTAACATAGAAATAGTGTCCAAAGAGGAAATAAAAGATTTAAAGCTAATGCTTTTGATGAATGGTTTACTGATTTCATACAAGAAGGAGAACAAACAATCAGGCAAGCTGTGGATAGCTAGAGAGTAGCTACCGAAGAGAAGAATAAATGTATGATATTCATACATAACTGCCTAACAAGACAAGAGGAATGTAGATCTGAGATTAGACAGCTGGTAGAAAAAGAAAGAAGGGTAGATGAGGTGATCCATGAGGGAGCACTTAATGTTGCACTGGCGAATAAATTACCAAGAATAATAATGGAGCTTAAATTTGAGGAAAATAACCTCAAAAGGTGTGCAACAATTATACCAGAGTTACAAGAAAAGGTAGAAGATATGATAAAAATGCATAAGAAGATCATAGAAAGACTTATACAGCATGAATGTGCGAAGGTGCCAGCCTATGACTTAGAGAGAGCATTAACAGAGTTTAAGGCCATATTCACACCCTGTATAGAGAATCTAGATGCAATACTTAGCAAACAAATGATAGATACACTGATGGAAGAAAGAGCCAAAATGAACAGGTACAAGAAAAGAACAGAGGGCTCAGAGGACAAAGAGAAAGAATTGAAAGAAAGGGTGATGATGCAAGAATTTATTTTTGCAAAAAGTCCAGGAGGGGACCGCACCTTTGTGGAGGGCGTAATTGACAATTTCAAGAAATACTTGAAAAGGTGAGAAGACAAGGAGTAAATAATTTTGAGAAGGAATTAAATGAAGAGCTTTGGCGGGAAAAAGTCACATGAAATGGGAATCTTATGTAAAGATTCCAAGTGCATCCTTTGAGAGAAAAGATGCCAAGTAGTGGACTAGCACACGGTTATGAAATGAAGGCACACCATTGGTCAATAATAGGACCTTAACCGTGGAATGATGGTTGTAATCATGGAATGGAAGTTGTAACCATAGCATGGGAGGGAATTCAAATTCTATATAAGGAGCGTGCTACTTGTATATTAGTTTACATAAGGATTTATAGGAAATAGCGTAGAAATTGTAATCCTTTCTGAGACTTTTGAGTGGAGTATTGTAGTTTAGAGGAGGTCGCCTATTGTCTACATTGAGGAATGCGTGGAAACATCTAGCTTTCTTACTGTATCTGTAAAGCACTGTGAGTTTTTTTTTGTGAATTTTGATTAATAAAGCTAAGAGTCATACCTACATTGTAAACCATATATGGCTATGTGTTTTGAACATAAGTGAATCTGGAAGTCTGGGTCTATTTTCTGAGTGTCTTCTAGCTCTTTGTTATATTTGAAACAGTTTCTCTTAAAGCTCACAATCTTGAATGCTTATTTGTGAAAATATTCAGAACATTTGCATTTAATGATTTGATCTGCTGAGTTAATTGAATCCATTGTATTTCTTACTGTGTGCATAACAAAATGAATAGATCCTGTAGTGAATGATGGTAGATTTAAATTTCTCTAACTTTTCCCAGTAATTCTAAAATACTTAGCTTAAATGTTGAAATCCAAAGGAGATTATCTGACATTTGAAGGAGTTTAAGAGTAATAAGTTGATATCTGATAATCTTCATATATATTTGAAAAGCAAAGCATGTTTGAATATAAATCATATAAAGCTTTGAGATATAATAACAATTTTATGCAGATGAATGATTAGAAAGTTGATATTCATGTTGTTTTGCATAATAAGAGTCCAATAAGTCACAAATCCACTTTAAATCATGTAAGGCCCCTTGCATATTATAGCTTCGTAATAACCTACTGAACGGTCCAACAGGTCAAGACCTTACCAATAAGGAAACTTGGGATTGAGTAATCTTAATTGATTTCTCCATATCTTTCAAGATAGTTAGGTTCATTTATGAATTTTAACTTTTGTTATGAGTGTGTAAAAACAATCATCAACACTTTGTACTTCTCAATACCTTCCTCTGAAACCAATATTTTTCTTGAACAACCATTTGCAACTAATAGTTTTTTGACCTTCAAGTAATGGTACAAGATCCCAAGTATCATTCTTTTTTAAAGCTATCATTTCTTCATCCAAGGCAATCTTCCAGGATTCTGCATCATTCATACCTATTTCCTTTTCTACAAGTCTTGGTTCATTCATGTATTATTCAAAGAAAAAATACATCTCCAATCATTAGGTGAATACCTTTCAAGATGTTTTCTACACCTTGTAGACTTTTGAACAAGCTAGGGTGGAGGTTCTTCCTCCTCTTCTAAAGATTGGGAGCTATATGAGCTTTCCTCAACTTCTTGTCTATCTAGGGGCCCCGATTCAACTTTCTCAAGCATAGAAGGAAGTTGAACCACATCTTTTGTTCACTTTGTTCTAGTTGAAATGTAATAGAAGAAGACTTAGTTTCTCTAAAAATCACACTTCTACTATATATTACTTTTTGTGCAATAATATCCCAAAGTTTGTATCCTTTCACACCATAACTATACCTAATGAAGATACATTTAATAGCCTTGTTTTCTAAATTTATTCACTTCTCCTTTGACACATGTTCATATGCCTCACAACTAAAAAATCTAAGATGTCTCAATGAAGGCTTGTGACCCAACCACACCTCCATAGGTGTTTTATCAATAAGAGCTAATGTAGGAGACCTATTAATCAGGTAGCAAGAAGTGGCAACAACTTCAACCCAAAACCTTTGTTCTAGACCAGCACCACTAAGCATACTCCTATCCTTATCCATTAGTGTCATGTTCATTCTTTTTACAACTCCATTTTGTTGTGGAAAATAAGGAGTTGTCTTTTGTCTCTAAATGCCACAATCTTTACAAAATCTATCAAAATCATTAGAGAAAAATTCACTACCATTGTTAGTCCTCAAACATTTTATTTTCTTTCTAGTCTACAACTCAACCATTGCTTTAAATTCTTTAAAGAAACTGAAAAACTTAGATTTACTCTTTATAAAATATACCCATATCCTTTTTCTATAATCATCAATAAATGAAACTATATGTGGATTTTCCAATGGAAGGAACATCTATAGGACCAAACACATAAAAATGCATAAGATCCAATACACTAAAAGATTTATGAGAACTCAAGTAAAACTAAACTTGTTGTTTTTTACCTTATTACAATGCTCATAGAAATCAAATTCAAGATTACAGTCAATCAACCCTTCAACAAAGTTTTTATTTTTCAAGGCCCGTAGACCATTTTCTCCAATGTGGCCAACTCTCTAGTGCAATAACATAGTATTTTTTGCAAGTAATTTTGATCCAGAAGAAAGAGCACCCTTAGGTACCCAAAAGCTACAACCATTTGCTAAAGAGGAAACCCTCATTTTTTCAATGTAGTAGTCACAGACTTGCTTTTTATAGAAGTACTATTGCACTCAGTAGTGCATGCATCAAGATTATAGAATGTGTCAAATCTGACACCTCTAGTGACCACCATAACACCTCTAACCATCTTGCATCATGCATCAGAAAAGACTACCTACACACTTGCATCTATTAGTTTGTCCATAGATAATAAATTTCATGCTAACCTAGGGATATATGTAGCACACCTTTAACCTTTTTTACTCTACAATTAGGAAATTTGATTTTAACTTTACCACGACCAACAATTATTTAATAAGAATCATCACCCAAGTACACCTTACCTCCATCAAATTCTTCATATTAAAAAAACCAATGTCTATTAGAGGTCATATGGAAAGATGCCCCTGAGTCAATTAAGCATGCATTATTACCTACATGAGTGACCAAAGTTGTAATGAATGTATCATCGTCTTCCTTCTCAGACTCAAAATCAAGATCAAATTTCTTCTTTTTCTTCTTCTTTTCTTCTTTGCACTCCTTATGGAAGTGTCTAAGCTTACCACAATTCTAGAAAATAACTTTAGACTTTCTAGGGGATTTGGATCTCTCCTTGGACTTGGATTTGTCATGCTTCTTTCTCTTCTTGTCTTTTTCTTTAGGTCTTCCATGAACATTCAGAACCTTTTTGGCACTAATGGATACCTTCCTCCTCATCTCTTCAAAAATTAAAGAACCCACAACATCTTCAACTTTTAAGACAACATAAGTACTCCTAATAGCCATAACAAGAAAATCTCACAAATCAGGAGAAGAACAAAGAAAATCTGACGTCTCTCTTTCTCATCCATTTTTGCATCAACTAATGCCAATTGAGCCACCAACATATTGAATTCTTCCATGTGGTCTATAATTTGTCTACCCTCTTCCATTATCAAGAAATGTAACTTCTTCCTCAATAAAATCTTGTTCACTAAAGATTTGGCTTGATATATCTCACCAAGTTTCTTCCATAGTTTCTTCACAAAGGGATCTTCATGTACATTGATTAAAATAGATTATGTGAGGTACAATATGATTAGACGCTTGGATTTATGGCCCATAACATCATATTAAACAACCAAAGTAGTATCTGCAAGCCTTGAAACATTTTCAACAACATCCCACAAATCTCGATCAATTAACAAATCTTTCATCTTTAGCTTCCACATCGAAACATTGTTACCGAAAAAATTCTCTACCTCTATTCTCCTTAAAGTGCTCACTATCTAAAAATTCCTACAACATGATCACAAAGTATCTTCAACACAAGCTCTCACTCAAAAATATATTAATTTAAAAAAGCCAACAACCCACAATTGAAACCAAATTTGATCAAGCTCCGATACCACTTGTAAGGAAGTTAAGGTAGTGGAATAGCTTCCTACACTAATCTTGAGAGGATGATTATGCAAAAAATTTTAAATATTTACAACAGTTGTAGATATTATATAAAAATAAACATAAATAGCAATCATACCACAACACAGTCATTTATGTGAGGAAAACCCTTTTGGGAGAAAAATCGCACTCCAAAAGTAGCCATTTATATTATTCATAAATCTCAACAAGATTACAATATACTTGTAGAGAAATATTTCATAGGAGTATCACCAACCAGAGATCTGGAGGCAACTTAATAACATTTATAATACAGACATAACTTCCATCTCAAGCACTTGATATATACGATATACAATACATAAAACTATCAAATGGTAATTAGAAAACCATGAGCCAAGACCACCCAAAAGTGGCACCCAAATCCTTAGGTTTCCATTATCTCCAATCAAATATGCCTTATGTGTTGAACACACCAAAATATTGAGAGGGGGGGTGAATCAGTATCTAAATAATTTTTAACTTTAACAACTTCAACTTATCTAGAGCAAATTAAAACTTAAGCATCATAGTATTAACATGCACATGAAAGATTAACACAATGCAAATCAACACATAACACTAGATATATGAGGAAAACCCTAGAAGGGAAAAACCACAATGAAGATTAACTCACAATATATGAAGCTCAAATAACAACTTTGTTTTAGGGCTACAACCCAAGGAAGCTACTACTCCCTGAAAATTTTGATTTAGGGTCACTCCCAAGGAAGATAATACTCCTTAAATATTTTGGTTTAGGGTCAATCCCAAGGAAGCTACTACTCCCTGAATTGAGAACACACTTACAAAAGATTACAGCATGATAGTCCTGCTATCTGAAAATTGACATTGAAATTCACACCTTTGATGATTGTAATTCTGCCTCTTTACACTTTCTTCTGATGATCAGATTAGTTAGGCACACTCTACACTTGATCACTGTCACAAATATGTCTTCAAGATGAATCAGGACAGGGTCTACAACTTCTACTCTTTCTCCTTCAGTCACACATCAGAATGCATTCATTCTGCTCCCTAGCTTGTTTGCGAACCTTATCAATCACTTTGCAATCACACCTCTCCTCACTCAATTTGAATTACAATTTATACAATATATTACCTTGATTACATTTCTTGTCAGCTAGATACAACATGAAAAATAAATTTACAAGTCGGCCAAAGAACACATGACATGTAATGTGTAGAGGATAAGTCCTAAATAAGACTACACGCTACACCAATAGAAGTTCCATGCCTTACAAACACCAACACTTACTTAACTAGGTCTAAAACAACCTTCATAGATTCAAACACCAAGGGATTACATTCGCACAATCCACTCATTTGAAAATAGGACAACTTTAAGCAAAAACACATGAACCTTGAAGCATAACGGCCACATTAGCTTGAAAAACTTGTGCAATACTGGAAACAAGAAAGATTTCATGAAAATTTTCTATATGAGTATATAGGACTCATACAACATTCCTAAACACTCCTTTACCTCTGCACATCAAAGATTTTGCACTACACATCTTCAATCATGAACTCTGAGAATAATCTATCACTCGGAACACAATGCAATATACTATCATTGAGAAACTGAGCTTGCAGACCACCAAGAGCCTTGAGACTATAAGGAAGCATGTAATGTACATCCATAAACATCTCCACAAAACTGTAAAGGCAACCATTTACTTTCAGAGGGATGTGGAGCATTCCAATAGGCCTTCAACACTAGCTTACTCTGCCAGAACACATGCCAGTACTCTATCATGCATAACTTTCACAATGAAAGGATAAGTGATTTTAAACTTTGGAGTTATCACCTTCATTGTACCCTAAACATAGTTCCAGAATAGCATAGCCATATATGTAAAGGCAGAGGAATGTAGAGCATTCCATTGTCCTACTTAGAACATCTTCACAAAAATAATGCTATCTTTAGTCTGTCAATAGAAAAACATTCTTTTGGTAATCTAATCATCATGAAACTTGGGACACACATGATTTAGGCCATCAGTAATGTCAACAACACATCTAATTATCTTAATGCTTCTAATTCCCATATTAATATGTCTTCATACTTAACTCTACACTGATCAAGGCATGACTTCCAACCATGAACTATATCTTCTCTCTTCTCTTGTTGGATGGGACATGACATCCAACCATGAACACCATCACACCTCAATGATAGTTTTGACATCAATGACAACCTAGTGATAGTGTCAACATCAATGACAACCCTAGGAACCATATGTGTAACAATCTCCCCTTTTGGCATTGATGGAAATGCATACCTGCACATTCCCCCCCTTTGACATCAAGGACAAAGGGCATCCACTACTTTCTCATTAGTGACCACACCCCTACACATTCTTTCTTAGGGAAAAACTTCTTATAGCAAATAGACTCCCCCTATCATCATGGTGCAGTCATGATTATGAGGGTCCTCAAAGAGAACAATCCAGACCATGCATCTAGAATAAACACAACGGAAACAACTCGAAGATCTAAAGCAAATGTAGATTCAGTCCTTCAATATATCATAGAATTCAAATACAAATTGGTCAACAACATGCGGGCTTACAATTAGGGCTCATAGGCCTGATTAAAAAATATCAGAATATGCACAAGATATAGCTTTGAAGCTTCCTTGCACAAGATCCAAATTATGAACTTACTCTCATGATCATCACTACTTTCTTAGGCATCTATTGCAACAATATATATCATCTCTAGGACATAAGATTCCTCCGCGTCGGCCAAGGAAGATCACAAACTCCAATGAAGAGCTATAAAATATGTACACAGATAGGTTAGACCTAAATGAATGGAACTCCTCTACAAATGAATGGAATGATGTGCGGATCTCAAGGAAGGTCAGCCAAAAACCCAACAACATTGAATGATGTGTCATTTAGCTCCGTAAGTTGTGAATTGTTCTACAGGTCTTCTCCTTTAGCTGATTATTTGACACTGGCAGGATGCTCTGGTCTGAGAAAATAGTTGCTCTTCTGATAGTAATAACTTTCTAGTACTTCATCCAAATATTTAGAATTTTGGATATGATGTAGGTGAACAATTCTAGATGCTAATTCTAGCTCCGTAAGGTCTGAAATGTAACTGCAGTAGAATGCAGACTAAAATATAGAAACTACTACTGACTGAACTACCTGAACTAAACTAGAAAATGAAAAGAAACAAACTGAAATGTAAATGTTTTTGGTTGATACAAGATTACTCTTGAACTAGGGATGCTCCTACATCACATCAACAGCCACTACCTACTCCCCCTGACAGGTAACCACCATCAGTCCAGGAACAAGATATAACATGAACTCCCCCTGGATAGATGCACCACTATGCATCTAGCAAGAAGGAGGGACAATTACTCCTAACCTCTGTTGGAGACCCTCAAAAGTATCCTTTGTAAGAGCATTTGTGAAAATATCTACCATTTGATCCTTTGTTGGAATATATTCCAACTTCACTTCCTTATCTGCAACCTTCTCTCTCAAAAAGTGATACCTAATTGCTATATGCTTGGTTCTAGAATGCATCATTGGATTCTTTGAAATATTGATAGCCCTTGTATTTTCACACAAGATAAGAATAGGTTCATCATACAATACCTCGATATCCTTCAGGGTTTGCTTCATCCACAACACTTGCATACAACAAGATGTTGTAATGTACTCTGCCTCTACAGTAGATAAGGACATTAAATCTTGCTTCTGGCTCTGCCATGAAACCAAACTGCTTCCTAAAAAGAAAGCACCACCACTTGTACTTCTTCTATCATCAAAACAAACAGCCCAATCAACATCAGTGTAAGCACTCAAATCAAAGTCATTACCTCTTGGATACCAAAGGCCATAATCTAGAGTTCCTTTCAAGTATCTGAATATCCTTTTCACTTCCTTCTCATGCATTTTCTTGGGATTGGCTTGATATCTGGAAACCACACATGTTGCATGCATAATATCAGGTCTAGAAGCAATCAAGTACAATAGCCCTCTAATCATAGATCTATAGAAAGTCTGATCCACCTCTGGAGACTCATCATCTTTTCTCAAGTGACATCCAGTAACCATGGGAGTACTCACTAGTTTTGAATCCTCCATACCATACTTTTTCAACAACTATTTGACATACTTATCTTGAGAAATAAAGATACCACCATCTAGTTGAGTAATTTGAAGTCCAAGGAAGAAAGACATCCCACCAATCATAGACATCTCAAACTCTATTTGCATCTCTTTTGTAAACATCTTACACATATCATCATCTCCACCAAAGATGATATCATCAATTTATACTGCAACTATCAATATCATGTCTCCTTATTCCTTGATGTAAATATTGATATCTATAGTACCTTTCTTGAATCCTTGATGAAGTAAGTACTTGTCCAACCTAGCATACCAAGCTCTAGGTGCTTGTTTGAGACCATACAAAGCCTTCTTGAGTCTGCACACTATGTCTGGATCTTCTGATATCTAGAAACCATCTAGTTGTTCAATATAAACCTCTTCCTCTAGATCCCCATTCAGAAATGTTGACTTAACATCCATCTGATATACCTTGAAGTTCTTATCAGTAGCAAGAGCTAGGAACATTCTGATTGCCTCCATCTTGGCTACTAGAGAAAAAGTCTCCTCAAAATCAATACCTTCAACTTGAGTGTATCCTTTGCATACTAATCTTTCTTTGTTCCTTACACTTCACCTTCTTCATTTATTTTGTTCCAGAACACCCACTTTGATCCTATGACATTCTTATTTTTTGGTCTAGAAACCAATTCCCATATTTGATTCTTCTCAATCTGATCCAATTCTTCTTCCATGGCCTTTATCCATCCATCATCTTTTCTAGCATCAACAAAAATTTAGGTTCTACCTTTGATAACAAACACAAGTTTACTTTCTCATGTGTCTTAGCAAGCCTTCTCCTTGTCTGCACTCCTTCATCCTTATCTCCAATGATCTATTCTACTGAGTGGTTCTTCTGAACATACTTTGCTGGAGTCTTAGGCATCTTCTTTGGTTCTTATTCCTTTTCTTCTTTCACTTCTTCTTCTTCATCTTCAATGCATGGAAATATATCAGATTTAGAGTCCTTTGATTCATGTGAGATCTGATACGGGACTTCATCTATCTTGACATTTGTGCTTTCAATCATCTTTCCCAACCTCTTATTGTAGCATCTATAATCCTTTCTTCTGGTTGAGTAGCCAAGAAAAATTCCTTCATCACTTCTTGAATCAAACTTTCCTAGGTCTTCTTCATCTCTTATGATATAGCATTTGCTACCAAAGATTAAGTATCTAACTATGGGAGGTCTTCCATAACATAGCTCATAAGGGGTCTTAGTGTTGTTGACCCTCAATTGCACTCTATTAATTAGATAGATAGCAGTGTGAACTACATCCTTCCAGTACATATTAGGTAGATTTGCATCTTTCAACATTGCCCTAGACATCTCTTGCATAGCCCTATTCTTTCTTTCCACTACCGCATTTTGCTGAGGGGTCCAAGGAGCTGACAGATATCTCCTAATACCATTATCTTCACAAAACTTTTCAAATTCATTTGAAGTAAACTAACCTCCTCTATCAAACCTCAAACATTTGATCTTTGCATCTACTTAACTCTCAACCATAGCTTTGAACACTTTAAATTTATCAAGAGCATATGATTTTTCTCTTAAGATGGTAACCCAAGTCATTCTAGAATAATCATAAATAAGAAACATGAAATACATCTCACCTTGTTGACTCTTTACCCTTGTAGGGCAGCATAGATCATTTTGAATCAATTTCAATGGATTTGAAGAAGAATACTCCTTGGTTTTGAAATTTGTCTTTGTCTACTTTCCCATTTGCCATTCCCTACATACTATATTTGTAGGCTTAATTATCTTAGGCATGTCTCTCACTGCATGAGTAGAACTGATCTTTACCATATTATCAAAATTGTTGTGTCCCATTCTCTTGTGCCACAACCAACACTCACTGGTTTGAGCCAACAAACATGTTCTTCTATCCACCTCCTTCAGATGATAGAGATCACCATATGTCTTGATACCTTATGCAACTAGTTTTCTAGACCCTACCTTCATGATTTCACAACCCTTGGCATGAAAGGTGAGATTATACCCCTTGCTGTACATCTGACTAACACTGAGAAGATTTTATTTTAGCCCTTTGACACAGAGGACATCCTCATTCCTATTCTTCCCATCAATTGGTATAGTACCTTTTCCATAGATCTGTGTTGACTCATCACCACCAAACTTGACATCACCACCATTCCACTTCTCAAGGCTGATAAACTTCTCCTTGTCACTAGTCATATGGTTTAAGCATCCACTATCAATTAACCAAGCCTTGGCTTCTTCTCTTGTATGAAAGGTAGTCCATAGAACCATTGATCTTTCATTGTTTTGGTTTGTTTGCAAGGCATTAGTCTTCTCACATTTTCCAACATCATCCTTTTTGTCACCAACAGTCAAGGCCATGAAAAGTGTTTCATCATTTGAATCATCATGATCCTCATCTTCTGAAGAATAACTTCTCTCTATGGAATACAGACTTCTTAACTTGTCTCCCTTGTAACTACCCCTTGATTCCTTAAATGACATTTAGAAGCAAAGTGACAAACCTTTCCACAATTGAAACATTTGAAGGGTAACTTACCTTTGTATTTGCCAGTGCCTTTCTTCAGTCTTCTTAAAATATTTGCTTCAACTTCATTAGAGCTCTCATCTTCATCAGCAATTTCTTCCTTTTTCTTCATACTGACTTTGAAAGCAGCTTCTTTCTTTTGAGCATCACTATCAAACTCTCTCATTTCAAAGGCAATAAGGGAACCAAACAATTTGTCTATAGTGTATGTATCCAATTCTGCATTCTCCTCAATGGAAGATACCTTATGAATGTAAGATTTGGGAAGAGATCTCAGAACCTTTTTCACAATCTCATCTTCTTTCACTTCTCCACCAAGACCTGTGTTGTCATTGAACACTTCATTCACCTAGAGAATATATCTAGCAATGTCTTAATCCTCTGACATTTTTAGGTTCTCAAATCTTCTCTTGAAGATCTGCATCTTGGCTTGCTTTACTTTCTTATCTCCTTCATAAATGGTTTCAAGTTTAACCCAAACTTCTTAAACAAAACTAGAAATCATTACCTTTGAAAGTTTTGAATCAGCTAACCCACTCATAATAGCAAACTTTGCCTTGCCATGTTATCATACAACTTAACTTCATCTGCATCTAAAGGAATAGAAACAGGAACTTTGTAACCAATCTTGATAGATTTCCAAACACCACATCCTAGAGAATTAATATAGGCTTCCATCATTAGCTTCCAAAAAGTATAATTTGTGCCATCCCAGACCTTCCTCAAGTGGTTAAGCTTCCCTCAAAGGAACTTGGCTTTGATACCAATTGTTGAACACTCCAAGATACTGAGAGGAGGGGGTGAATCAATATCTAAACAATCTTTAAATTTAATAACTTCAACTTATCCAGAGAAGATTAAAACTTAATCATCATAGTATTAACATGAACATGAAAGATTAACACAATGCACATCAACACCTAACACCAGATATATGTGGAAAACCATAGAAGGGAAAAACCATGGTGAGGATTAACTCACAATATATGAAGATCAAATAACAACTTTGTTTAGGGATACAACCCAAGGAAGCTACTACTCCTTGAAAACTTTGATTTAGGGTCACTCCCAAGGAAGATAATACTCCCTGAAGACTTTGTTTTAGAGTCACTCCCAAGGAAACTACTACTCCCTAAATTGAGAACACACTTACAAAAGATTACAATATGACAGTCCTTCTATTATCTAAAAAATGAAATTGAAATTCAAACCTTTGATGATTGTAATTCTACCTCTTCACACTTTATTCTAATGATCAAATCAGTTAGACACACTCTACACTTGATCAATATCAAAAATATGTCTTCAAGATGAATCAGGATAGCATCTACAACTTTTTCTCTTTCTCCACCATAATGCATTCATTCTGTTCTTTATCTTGTTTGCGAACCTTATCAATCACTTTGAAATCATACACCTCCTAAATCAATTTGATTTACAATTTATACAAGATATTACATTGATTACATTACTTTTCGACCAGATACAACATGAAAAATGCATTTACAAGTCGGCCAAACAACACACAACATGAAACATGTAGAGGACAAGTCCTAAACAAGACTCCACGCTACACCAGTAGAAGTCCCATGTCTTGAGAACATCAACACTTTCTTAACCAAGTCCAAAACATCCTTCATAGATTCAAACACCAAGGAATTACATCTGTACACTCCACTCATTTGAAAATAGGACAGCTTTAAGCAAAAACACATGAACCTTGAAGCATAACGGCCACATCAACTTGAAAACCTTGTGTGGTACTAGAAACAAGAAAGATCTTCATGAAAATTTTCTAGATGAGTCTACATGACTTAAACAACATCCCTAAACACTCATTTACATCCATACATCAAAGATTTTACACTGCACATCTTCAATCATGAACTCTGAGAACAATATGTCACTTAGAACACATTGCAACATATTGTCATTGATGAGATTGCAGACCAAAAAGAGCCTTGAGACTGCAAGTATTCATGTAATACACATCCATAAACATCTCTACAAAACCGTAAAGACAACCATTTACTTCCAGAAGAATGCAAATCATTCCAATAGGCCTTCAACACTAGATTACTTTACCAGAATACATGTTGATACTCTATCATGCATAACTTTCATAGAGGAACGATAAGTGATCTGAAATTTTGGAATTATGACCTTCATTGCACCTTGAACACAATTATAAAACTATATAGCCATATCTACAAATGTAGAGGAATGAGGAGCATTCCATTGTCCTACTCAAAACATCTTCACAGAAATAACATTGTGTTTATTCTATCAACAACAAAACATTCTTCTAGTAATCTAATCGTCATGAAACTTGGAACACACATGATTCAGGCCATCAATAACACATTTGATCATCTTAGTGCTTCTAATTCCCATATTAATATGTCTTCATACTTAACTCTGCATTGGTCAAGGCATGACATACAACCTTGAACTATATCTTCTCTCTTCTCTTGTTGGATGGGACATGACATCCAACCATGAGCACCATCACACCTCCATGATAGTGTTGACATCAATAACAACCTAGTGATAGTGTTGACATCAATGAAAACCCTAGGAACCATATGTGTAACATTATGATGTGTCATAACATGCATCATAATTTCGTTAATGCATGTAACTCCCCCTTACAACTCTTTTCTGTGTCCAGCTATATGTTTTTACATTCCCAATACAAGAGGCCTAACTTTCAGAGGCCATAATTTTTGATTCAGGAGGTCGATAAGGCCTTCTTTTTAAATTGCAGATCTCAAAATGATCTACACATTTGGCTCCCCTACAAGTGATGTCAAATAACCTAAAATTTGTATTTTGGATAAAAACTAACTCTATAACCCAAAGATTGAGTCTACTCAATTTTATAACAAAAAAAAACACACTTTTTGTAATTGCAAGGTTGAGACACCTTTCCTAAAAAT
Organism: Cunninghamia lanceolata; assembly: GCA_027924645.1. NCBI lineage: Eukaryota > Viridiplantae > Streptophyta > Pinopsida > Cupressales > Cupressaceae > Cunninghamia > Cunninghamia lanceolata. Next base: position 10,462,627 of record BSBN01000523.1, read on the forward strand.
ACTCATATAAAAGGGAAGACTCCTAGCATTCAAGAATTTCCAACTCAAACGTAAAAATTTGTACTACTCTAGTTTAATTCCATTGCAATAAAAATGTTTAAATTAAAAATACTAATTGCATGCTACTTGGTTTGAGAAATCATCCCACATTTATCCCATCATGGGGTGGCTATGTGATTTAAAAATTTCAATACACACCATAAGCTTTGTGAATTTGTAAAGAGGCTTAAGGGTGAGAAGCTTGAAATAATTTAGTTTCTTACTCTGGCTATTCTTCCCTCATACTAGAAAATGCTTCAAGGTGTTGAGAATAATATAAATCATTACTCATGTTGTACTACTCCAAATTAATTCCATTGTAATAAAAATGTTTAAATTTAAAATACTAACTACACACTGGTTAGTGATTTAAAAGAATTAATATTGCATAAGCTTTGTGAATTGGGAAAGAGGCTCGAGGGTGAAAATCTCAAAATAGTTTTGTTTCATGCACTAGTTATTCACCCCCCATAATAGTAAATGCTTCATGGTGTCAAGAATAAATTGTCATTTCTCACCTTGTACTACATCGGTTTAATTCTATTGCAATAAAAATATTTAAATTAAAAATACTAACCGTACGCTGCTTGGTTTGAGAAATTATCTCACATTTATTCCATCATGGAGTGGCTAGGTGATTAAAAAAATTAATACACACCATAAGCTTTGTGGATTGGGAAAATGGCTCAAAGGTGAAAGCCCAAAATAGTTTATTTTTTTGCACTAGTTATTCCTCATCCATAGTAGCAAATGCTTAATGGTACTGGGAATAATAGAAATTTTTACTCACCTTGTAGTGCTCTAGTTTAATTCCATTGCAATAAAAATGTTTAAATTAAAAAAAATAACCTTACACTACTTGGTTTGAGAAATGATCACACATTTATCCCTACATGGGATGGCTAGGTGATTAAAAAATTTAATACACACCATAAGATTTGTGAATTAGAAAAGAGGTTTGACAGTGAAAAGATTGAAATAGTTTAGTTTCTTGGAATGAGTATTCATCCTCGATACTAGAAAATGTTTCATGGTGTTAATAATAATATAAATTATTACTCACCTTTTATTTCTCCAGTTTAATTCCATTGCAATAAAATTATTTAAACTAAAAATTGTAACTACACATTGCTTGGTTTGAGCAATTATCCCATATTAATCCTATCATGGGGTGGCTAGGTGACTTTAAAAGTTCAATACACACCATAAGCTTTGTGAATTGAGAAAGAGGCTTGATAGAGAAAAGATTAAAATAATTTATTTTATTACACTAGAATATAAATCGTTGCTTTCCTTGTACTGCTTTGATTCAATTTGATTGTAGTAAAAATATTTAAATTTAAAATGTTGAACACATAGATATACCGAGAGGGGGGTGAATCAGTATATATATTCAAATTCTTTGCCTTTTAAATGCTTTCAATCTAATGTAAAAAATTAACCCATGTGAAGCAAAAGGACAAATACACACTTGACACTAGATTTATGTGGAAACCCAAGATGGGAAAAATCATGGTGAGCAAGCTACTTGGATCTACTGTCCAAATCCAACCTCACAAATAAAAGTGATGTATACAATAAGTTTTATGGGCACCAACCCAAAGGAGAGACAAATCCCCGATTTTATGAGCTCCAACTTAAAGGAAGCTTCAACTCCCTAATATAAAGTTTTATGGGCTCCAACCCAAAGGAAGAAACAACTCCCTAAAGTGCTACAACACTTACAAGATGATGCTCCAACATCTGCTCTGAAAATTTTAATTGATTCTGATAGATCAATCATCTCCACAACATCAATTTGTTAAAACTTTGACATCTCTACACTATCATCTTGATCTTCAAACTTAATCTAATCACTTAAGACACCTCCACCAAAACTAACTCTGTTGTAGGTTCTACATTATAGCTGACAGAGTTACTTTTCTATCTTCTAGATTATATTTATTTCCCTGCACTGGACATTCATACTCAACCATATAACAATCAACAATCCATCATACATACCCTCCGCAAGCCTTCTAAACTTCATCTTTGTCAGCCGTAATGTAATGTGTGTCATGAAGTGTACAACCAACCTTACTTGTCAACTCCCAAATCATCTACGGTAATGTAGGAATGAAATCCTATTATGCGGTTCATACCAAGTGATCTACTGGACCCAATTTACTTCCTTCAAATCTTTCTTTCTGGTGCACACTTCCACACACAAGGTGGAAGCACTTAAACATACCATGTCAGCTCTGCAAACACTTAACCTTTCATGCATTAACTCTATACCCTATGTAGTATTGAAAAAGTGAGATATCATCATGCAATTTATGCCATGAACACTATATGACTTGAAAATCCTTCTCATACACTCCTCTTTCTATTTCATGCTTTAGCTTGCTGGCACAAGCAATCAAACTTTGATGCCAGTATCTCTTGCACAGTCTAGTCACACTACCTCGACTTAGAACATTGAAAAACACACTTGTAGTACTTTATATCCTTTAAAAAATGAATATATCATTCTTGTACCTTTTCTTTACGTACTCTCCAAACTATCAAGTCATGCATGCATATGCAGTGAAATGTGGTAGCTTTAAGGTTCATACCTAATCACTTTACATTGTGATAACCCTATTTTCAGTCTACTAACTCTGGATGTCCTTGTGGTAGTCCATATGATTTTAAACTTGGATCACACATACCTTATGGTCATATTCATCTATCCTTCAAACCACGAGGTCATATCTTCATCTATGGTAGAATGTGCTACATTCTCATGTGCTTCTATAGTATAATTCCCTATGCCTTTGACCTTTCGATGACTTAGACAATTTTCTTCATATCCCATGCAATGCTTTTCAACAAGTGACAATACATGTATCAATGTCTTAATATTTTTAAAGCAAGACATTAATCAACACACTTTGACAACCTTCATCTATTCATGAACTTCAGAAGATAAGGTACAACTGTGTAGAGATGATACTGATCCAACGGTATCTTCATGTCTTCATCATCATAACTCCTCAGATCATCAAGCCTTTGACATCAATGATAATGGAGAAGCATCCTTGGTTCAAGAGCAATCTTGCATCAACCAAAAACTTTTACATTTTAGTTTGTTTTCTTTCATTTTCCTAGTTTAGTACAGTCGATTCAGTCGGTAGTAGTTTCTGTATTTTGGTCTACATTCTACCGCAGTTTCATTTTAGACCTTGTAGAGCTGGACTCAACATCTAGACACCTTCATGCACATCATATCCAAAATTTAGATCATTTGGATCAAGACAGAAATATATCGCTATCAGAAGATCGACTATTTTCTCAAACAAAGCATCCTAACAGTCTCAGACAATCAACTAAAGGAGAAGACTTGTGAAGCACTTTCACAACTGGTGGAGATGAATTGCACATAATTCAAGGAACTTTGTTTCATGACAGACCTTCCCTGAGATCCACACACTGATTTTTTCATTTGTAGAGGAGTTCTATATGTTTAGGTCTGACCTATCTGTGTACACACATTACATCTCTTTCATCAGAGTTTGTAATCATCCTTGGCAGACGCGGAGGATTCTTGGGTTTAGAAGATGGTATATATTTATATAATAGATGCTTAGGAAAGTAGTCAATCACATAGAGATAGATAGATAGTTTGAATTCTTTCCAAAGGCGCTTCAAAGCTATATCATGTACATATATTATAACTGAGGAATCAGGCTTGTGAGCCCCAATTGTAAGCCCGCATATTGCCGACATGTTTGTATTTTAGATCTATGATATACTAAATTACTAAACATGCATTTACATTCTATAATTGAGTTTCTTCCATTGTGTTTACTCTTGTTGCACAGTCTAGACTGTTCACCTTGTGGACCCTCCTAACCGTGACTACACCAAGTGGTATCAGAGCGAGGTTTGAATCCTTTGGGAGTGAAGTGAATGAATTGAGAAAACTTTTTGAAGGCATTCTTTAAGATCTTGTTCTAGACATATTGCCAAATTTGAGGCAAACTACCTGTGTTGTCAATCAATCGCTGATTGTGAGGCAGTTGTCACCTTGTAGCCCGATCACCGAATTTGAGGCAATTACACTTGATCCTAGGAAGAGATGCCACTGAGGAGAATACCTATTGTTGGTACTATGGCTGAAGGATGGATGAGATGATGGAAATGATGAAAACAATGCGAGTTTGATTGGATGTTGTTGAAGAAGATAGACAAAGAGGATTGACACCTAGACCTAATGTTGAAAGTGATGATGATGAAGAATTTCAATCTGCTAATTAAAATTAAGTAACCCTAGAAGAAGAAGAAGAAGAATCAGATCAAGTGAAGATGTTGCAAGATATTTCAAAGATTGGAAAAATACCTAGAGTAGAGGTACCAAACTATACTGGTAATTTGAATCTAGAGGAGCTTATTGATTAGATAAATGACCTAGAAGAATACTTTGTATATGAAGAAATTGAAGATTTGGAGAAGGTGAAATTTGCAAAGACAAAGTTGAAAGGTCATGCTGCTATTTGGTGGAAAGAAGTTTAGTTAGATAGAAAAAGAAGAGGAAAAGAGAAGATCATAAAATGGGATAGAATGGTGACAAAATTGAAGAAGCAATTTAAACCTGCTAACTATGAGTTGGAACTATTGAAGAGATTGTAGAACTTGAGACAAAAGGAAACATTTGTGAAGGAGTACAATGAAGAATTTCATAAGATGATCATAAGGATAGGACATAGTGAAGTAAGAAAGGAGAAAGTGGCTAGATACATCAATGGACTGAGATTTAACATTCAAGAAGAATTGAGTTTGGTAAGAATGACAACATTGGAAGAAGTATATCAGTTTACCCTAAAAGTTGAAGAAAAGTTGAACAAGAAACATGAGCAAAGACATAAAGGAAGAGGAGGTAAATTTTAGAGAGGTAGAATATTTTCTAGAGGAGAAGGATCATATGTGGAGCAGAATAGACAAGAGAGCACATTCAAGAAGGAAGACAGAGAAAATAATGCATACCAGAGAGATGACAAAACTTTCTACCACAGATGAAACCCTAATTCATACTGGAGTGAAGGATACAGAAGAGATAGAAGAGGACCTGATAGGAGAACATTCAAAGGAATGTATTTTAAGTGGGGAGGTGAAGGACATAGAGCATTTGAATGGCATCAAGGAAGTACAAGCAAGAAGATATAGAACAATGGAAGAGCAACTTATTTGGAAGAAGAACCTATTTAACTAGGTGACCCCTGTTCAGTTGGTAAACCTGAGAAAGGAGAATCACTTGTCATGAGGAGAACACTATTTCAAGTAGAGATAAATGAGGAACCACCGTAGAGGAAAAGTTTGTTCCAGACCAGATGCAAATCAAGAGGTAAATGTTATAAAGTTGTAATTGATAGTGGTAGTTCAGATAATTTGGTTTCAAAGGAGATGGTGACTAAGCTGAAGTTGGAAAGATTGAAACATCCTAAGCCATATCGGATAGCATGGATTTAGGATGATCATAAGGTATTGGTGAATGAACAATGTTTGGTGAAATTTCATATTAGATCTTATCATGACAAAGTATTGTGTGATATTATGCCTATGGATGTATGTCATATATTGTTGGGTAGACCATGATAGTATGATAGGAAAACTATATACATGATAGAAGAAAGAATACATATTCTATAACATCAAATGGAAAGAGAATTACTTTGATTCCTTTGGAAGATGATCCTAAGAGTGAAGTGTGTGGGAATGCTAGAATCTGTTTGGTCGATGGAAGGAAATTTCTGGATGGTTTGAGACATGAGAATATGTGTTATGCCTTGATCCCTAAGAAACCTGAAACCCTGAAGACAAAGACTGAAGAATCACAAGTGGAGGAGATAACAGAGTATGAAGACATCATATCAGATAATGTACCTAAAGGATTACGTATCAATCATCACATGGATCTTATACCTGAAGCTAGTTTGCCTAACAAAGTAGCACACAAAATGACACTGACAGAGAATGAAGAACTGAATAGATAGATATATGAATTATTAAGGAAAGGTTTGATCAGAGAAAGCTTGAGCCCTTGTGTAGTACCTATAGTGTTAGCATTGAAGAAGGATGGAGAATGGAGAATGTGTATAGACTCTAGAGCAATCAAAAAGATTACAGTTAAGTATAGATTCCCTTTGCCTAGGATGGATGACATTATGGATTGTTTGAGTGGAGCAAAATATTTTACAAAGATAGACTTGAAGAGTGGATACCATTAGATCAAAATCAGAGAAGGAGATGAATGGAAGACTGCTTTTAAGACAAATGAAGGATTGTACAAATGGTTAGTGATGCCTTTTGGATTGAATGCACCGAGTACTTTCATGAGGTTGATGAATGAAGTTTTGAAGAAATTCTTGGGTAAGTTTGTTATTGTATACTTGGATGATATTTTGATTTTTAGTAAGACAAAAGAAGAACATTTGTGGCACCTGAGAGAAGTATTACAGAGGTTGAGAGAAGAGAAATTGTTGGTAAACATCAAGAAGTGTAGTTTCATGACGGAAGAATTGGTATATTTAGGATTTGTGATTTATGCGGAAGGATTGAAGATGGACCCTAAGAAAGTTAGAGAAATTGTTGAATGGCCTACACTTCAGAGCATTGGAGAAGTTAGATCATTTCATGGATTAGCTAATTTCTATTGGAAGTTCATCAAAAATTAAAGTTCAGTATGTAACCATATGACAGAGACAATGAGAGGTGATAGAAAAGACTTTAAGTGGACATCAAGAGAAAATAAAAGTTTTGAGTTGTTGAAGCAAAAAGTGATAGACAACCTATGTTGGCATTACCAAATTTCAATAAAGTATTTCAAGTAGATTGCAATGCAAGTGGAAATGCAATAGGAGCAGTGTTAAGTCAAGAAGGTAGACTTGTAGCATATTTTAGTGAGAAGTTGAATGATGCAAGGAGAAGATATTCAATTTATGATCAAGAGTTCTATGCCATGATTCAAGCCTTGAAGAAGTGGAGGCATTATTTGTTGCCTAAGGAATTTGTGTTGTATACAGATCAGCTTTGCAGTATTTGAATAGTCAAGGAGTGTTGAATCAGAGACATATGATATGGGTAGAGTTCATGCAGAGTTACACTTTTATATTGAAGCATAGGAGTGGAAAATCAAACAAAATTGTAGATGTAGTGAGTAGGAGAAGCAATTTGCTGACAGAGATGAGAATTAAAGTGTTAGGTTTTGAAGAGTTGAAGAACATGTATAAGGAAGATCTTGATTTTGTAGAACATTGGGAAGCTTGTAAGGAACCTGTTGTGACAGATAGAAGCAAGTGGTTGGATTATTTCATTTAGGAGGATATGTTATTCAAAGGAAATTAGTTGTGTATACCTAGGAGTTCAATGAGAGATAATTTGATCAAAGAGAAGCATAGCGGTGGATTGGCAGGACATTTTAGCATTGATAAGACAGTGGGTTTGATAAGTGAAAATTACTTTTGGCCTCAGATATATAAGGATGATAGGAAGTTTGTGCAGAGTTGCAGAGTATTTCAAGTTGCAAAAGGAAGTAGTCAGAATATTGGATTGTACAAACCTTTGACAGTATCGGAGAGACCTTGGGAGGACATAAGCATGGATTTCATAATGGGTTTGCCAAAAACACAGAGAGGACATGATTCTATATTTGTAGTAGTGGACATATTTTCAAAGATGGCACATTTCATACCTTGTAAGAAGACAACTGATGCAGCACACGTAGCTAACCTATTTTTCAAGAAGATTGTGAGATTGCATGGATTACCTAAAAGCATAATTTCAGACAGAGATACAAGATTTCTTGGATACTTCTGGAGGACACTTTGGAAGAAGATGAAGATAGACTTGAAGTTCAGTTCAGCATTTCATCCATAGACTGATGGACAGATAGAAGTAATTTATAGGAGTTTAGGAAACTTGTTGAGATGTTTGGTTGGAGAGAAGGCAGGAAATTAGGATTTGATTCTATCACAAGTAGAGTTTGCATACAACAATTCAGTGAATAGGAGTATCAGAAGGAGACCATTTGAGATTGTGACAGGAACTAACCCTAGAGGAATAGAAAAGTTGAGAGATATTAGTATGGAGGATAAAAGGAGTACAAAAGTAGAAGAATTTGCAAGACACATGGAGGCAGTGCATAATCAAGTTAAGAAGCATTTGGAGGAGATGAACAGTAAGTGTAAGGAGCATGCTGATGAGAAGAGAAGACGTAAAGAATTTGCAGTGGGAGATGAAGTGATGGTATACTTGAGAAAAGATAGATTTCTAGTTGGGACATATAACAAGTTGAAGATGAAGAAGTTTGGACAATGTAGGATACTCAGAAAGTTTGATTCAGGAAATGCATATGAAGTCGAGCTACTGGAGACTTTGGGTATATCACCTATTTTCAATATTGCAAACCTATATTAGTTTCATGAAGCAGAGTTCAGTGACAACATTAAAGATCATTTGAAGAAGTTACCACAACAAGCACTAGAGAAAACAGAATTGGATGCAGCACTAGAGGAAAGCAATACAAAGAATATCTTGTGAAGTGGAAAGGCAGACCAAAAGAAGACTTGCCTTGGATTTCTCAGGTTGAGTTAGACCATCTTTGTTTTTCTCTAGCCCCAACAAAGTGAGAGACTCACGTTTTTTCAACAACCTCAGGTGTTTGATGTAGCAGCATCCCTAGTTCAAGAGCAATCTTGCATCAACCAAAAATATTTGCATTTTAGTTTGTTTTCTTTCATTTTCCTAGTTCATTACAGTCAAGTCAATCAGTAGCAATTTCTATATTTTGGTCCACATTCGGCTGTAGTTTTATTTCAAACCTTATGGAGCTGGACTTAGCATCTAGACACCTTCATACACATCATATCCAAAATTCAGATCATTTGGATCAGGGACCAGAAAGATATCTCTATCAGAAGATTGATTATTTTCTCAAACAGAGCATCCTAATAGTCTCAGACAATCAACTAAAGGAGAAGACTTGCAGAGTACTTTCACAACTTGTGGAGATGAATTACACATCATTCAAGGAACTTTAGTTCATGGCTGACCTTCCCCAAGATCTGTACACTAATTCATTCATTTGCAGAAGAGTTCTATATGTTTAGGTCTGACCTATTTGTGTACACATGTTACATCTCTTTCATTAGAGTTTGTAATTATCCTTGGCTGATGCAGAGGATTCTTGGGTTTTGGAGATGATATATATTCATGTAATAGATGCTTAGGAAAGTATTCAATCACATAGAGATAAATAGATAGTTTGAATTCTTTGAGAAGGTGCTTCAAAGATATATCCTACGCATATATTGTAACTAAGGAATCAGGTTTGTGAGCCCTAATTGTAAGGCCACATGTTGCCGATATGTTTGTATTTTGTCCATCTATGATATACTAAATGACTTAATTTGTATTTGCATTCTATAATTGAGTTGCTTCCATTGTGTTTACTCTTGCTGCACAGTCTAGACTGTTCACCTTGTGCACCCTCGTAACCATGACTGCACCAAATGACAACATATGCAACAAAAAACACTAACCACACTCCTTGGTTTGACCAATTATTCAACATTTGTTTCATTATGCATTAGCTATCCAATTTAAAAAGTTTAATACATGCTATAAAATTTATGAATTGAGAAAGTGACTTTAGGGTGAAAAGTTAGAAATATTTTAGTTTCTTACACAAATTATTCCTCTCCTGTACAAACAAATGATTTGTGGTTTTGAGAATAACATAAATCATTGCTCACCTTGTATTTCTCTAGTTTAATTCTATTGGAATAAAAATATTTAAATTAAAAAAACTAACCACACATAGCTTGGTTTGAGAAATTATTCCACACTTATCCCATCATGAGGTGGCTGGGTGATAAAAAAAATTGAATACACACCTTGAGCTCTATGAATTGAGAAAGAGGCTTGAGAGTGAAAAGACCAAAATAGTTTAGTTTCTTGCATTGGCTATTCCTCCCCCATACTATCAAATGCTTCATGGTGTTGACAATGATATAAATCATTACTTTCCTTGTACTTCTCTGGTTTTAATTCCACTACAATAAAAATGTTTAAATTAAAATACTAATTAAACACTACTTGGTTTGAGAAAGTATCCCACATTTTTCCAATCATGGGGTAGCTGGGTGATTTATAAATTTCAATACACACCATAAGTTTTATGAATTGGGAAAGAGGATCAAGGGTGGAAAGATTGAAATAATTTAGTTTAATACTATTATGGGACTTTTTCCCCAAGAAATGAATTAAATAAATAAAGTTTGTGAAAACTTTACAAACTAAAACTATATATATATATATATATATATATATATATATATATATATATAATCTAGTTTTTAAACTACTATTTTTTTCAAAAATGGTTGAGATTAAGGGGTTCAAAAAGGGGAAGCACACAAATTGGTCTTGTTTTTTTCAAAAAAGCATAACATAGTGTTTGGTGTGCTCCCCCTAAAATGTTTTAAAAAAATTAGTATTTCAAAAATCTCTCCGATGAGAAATTAGCTAACACCATATAATTTATCCCTGATTTTTCTAATATTTTTTTGATGAATAATTATTTTTTACTAATTTTCAAAGTGGACACATCCTAAAAAATAGAAAATTGAGTGTGCTCCCCCCTAAATTTTTTGAAAACTAATCAAAAATCAAATTTTTTAAATACGTGTAGAACATATTCTAGTTTCTAAAAATGTAATTTACTTGAAATTTCAATGAATGGTTAAAAAAAGTCAAAAATACCAGACACTAGTTTTTTGATTAAAAACAGATACACTAACAAAAGAAATTAAAGATGAAATTCTTAACATACTCAAAACACAAAACCAATTATATGGTTAGAAAGCTAACGGAGAGCTTAAGATTAGGGTGTTATTTTTTTCAACTTGTGATTGAAAAAAGTACAAACTTGATGGGGAGCATGCTCTAAATAATGTGATTTTTGTTACAATCTAGAAAAACACATCTTTGGATGTCCTAAACATAGTCCAAGCCTTTGGGTTGGAAGCCTAAGGAAAATCGAAGCCTAAGATTTGGAAATTACCAAGGCAAAGCATAATGCGAGCGCATTATAACGCGCTCACATTATAGTGAAATAAAACATGTCATTCCCTTCCTCCTTCCCCTCTCTTTATTACTCTCTCTCTCCCTTCCCTCTACATCTCTCCCTCCCCTCTTCTCTCTTTCTCACTTGTACTTCCCTCCTCTCTCTCACTATTTGCTTCCCTCCCCTCTCTACCTCCTACTCTCTCTCACTCTCTACTTACCTCCCTTCTCTACCTCCTACCCTCTCTCTCTCTCTCTCTCTCTCTCTCTCTCTCTCTCTCTCTCTCTCTCTCTCTCTCTCTCTCTCTCTCTCTCTCTCTCTCTCCTAGTTTTCCTTTTCCTTTCCAATTTCCCTTTAGATCCCACCAATTTTTCCCTATTTTACCATTTTCCACCTCTCATCATCATTCTTCCCATCCAATGAACTTTCATTTTATCTTGTTTCCATTTCATCCTCCCAATTTATGTCTTCATCCCTCTTTGCATGTCCTAGTTTTCTTGTTTCCATGTTCTTTGTCGATAAGGGAGAGGAAGAGGGAGGAAGAGAGGGTGGAGGTGGAGGGGAGAAATGAAAGGAAGCTAGGTGTGAGGAAATCGCTTCCTACACTAATGTAATGAGGGGAGGAGAGTGCAAATTCAATTTTATCCTTCCTATTACAACAATGTTAAACCACTAACAAAGATATTGTAGCAAACACATAAACAAGAAAGTAAGATAGAAGAAGAGAAACACAAGATATACATGGGGAAAACCCTTATCAGGTGGAAAACCCCACACTCCAAAACCTGCACAATGTTTTAACAAAACTGAAATGGTTTACAATACACTTGCAATGTAAGCTCTCAGGAGTCTTTGACACTCATATCTGGAGACAAACTGGTAGCATAATAGTACCTGTCAAACCTGTAGTCCATCTCCCCCTCAAAGCACCTATTTATATAGAAAATACAAGGTAAAATTGCCTATATCTTGGAATGGGCATCCAACTTGGCCTCATGGCCCAAAACCCATGCCTATAGACACTTGGTCAACATTGTAATATGCTTTTGACACTTGTCCACACACCCCATCCCAAAGAGGTTGCCTATTTCCAAAATGGGCTATGATAGATGCTCCTATGACTCTTACGACCGTCATAGAATCTATCATAGCAGTTACAACTTACAGCTATAAGAGAATCTGTCGTACATAGGCTATAAATAGCATATTCTCTTACAACATGTCATAGTCCACCTTGGGGCGCCCAAAGATTCCTTTTTCAAAGATGCTCTTTGACACATGTCTTCACCTGTCATAGAATCTCCTATTTTTGACTCTTACATGTCATAACATCGTCATAGGAATCTGTCATGACCGTTTCAGTCAATATTCCCTTACAGAACATCCAAGATGCCAACACATGGAAAAATATTCCTACCACAAAGTGGGACACCTATCTCCTCATGTGAGGACAAAATTACAAGTTGTCATCTTCCATGTAGGATGACACATCACCATGCCACATCCCACAAGATGACAATATGAATTTACAATTTAATTTACAACATAGGCAATAAATAAATAAATACAATGAAAATAATACAAGGAATTACCAAGGTTGAGACACCTTAATTCTTAACATTCTCCCACTTGTCAAGCACCTTGTAAGAGCTAATAGAATTAACATGATTTAACTGCTATAGACCGAGAGGCCCATAGACTCCAAACACCATCTGAACTTCTTTGTGCTCACTGGCTTCATCAATGCATTTGCAACATTCTTCAAAGTATCTACCTTCTCCTAATTTACCTTCCCATCCTCTACCATGTCTTGCATGAAGTGAAACTGTACATCAATATGCTTTGTTCTGGCATAAAAAGTTGGATTCTTTGCAAGGCAAATTGCACTCTGACTATCACAACAAATCATAATTTGTCCTGCATCAACACCAATATCTAAACACAATCTCTTAATCCAAATGGCTTCCCTACAAGTATGAGTTTCTACCATGTACTTAGCTTCTATCATGGACAAAGCAACCACAGGTTGTGGTTTACTCATCCAACTGATTGCACCACCAAACATTGTGAACACATATGCATTGGTGGATCTCCTACTGTCAATGTCACCTGCCCAATCAGAATCCACAAATCCACAAATACAAATTAAATGTGGAGGTCCTGTAGCATTTCCATGATAAAAAATGGAATACTCGAAAGTTCCCCTTAAATACTTGAACACTCACTTAACTGCATCCCAATGTACCCGTCCAGGATTAGCCATAAATCGACTAAGGACTCCCACTGCTTGGGCAATGTCTGGTCTTGTGTAGACCATAGCATACATCAAATTGCCAACAACACTAGCATAAGGTACTCTGCTCATGTCCTCCACCTCACAAGGAGATTTTGGACAATCATTAACAGACAACTTTGTCCCCAAAGAAACAAGAACACACAATGGTCTACAATCTACCACGCTGAACCTATCCAACACAGTCTTCACATACTTACTCTAGCTTAACCAAAGTTTTATGTTAGTTCTGTCTCTTCTGATTTCCATTCCTAGAATGTACCTGGCTGCCCCTAAATCTTTCATTTCAAATGGTGCTACCAACTGAGACTTAAAATCAGAAATCATATCCTTACCCTTCCGAATTAGCAACATATCATCAACATATAATGCAACAATGAGAATACAATCACCATCAAACTTATAATACACACAGTGATCTGATTTCTATCTCACAAATCCAATTGACAACACAAAGGCATCAAACTTCAAGAACCACATCCTAGGAGACTGCTTCAAACCATACAAAGACTTTTTCAATTTGCAAAGCAAATTTTCTTTACCTTTCACTATGTAATACTCTAGTTGTGACATGTAGATTTCTTCCTCCAAATCACCATGAAGGAAAGTTGTCTTCACATCCATCTGTTCTACTCTAACTCATAAGCAACTGCAAGAGATAACAAGAATCAAATGGATGTTAGCTTTGCAACGGGAGAGAAAATTTCACCATAATCAATTCCCTCCACTTGTGAATAACCCTTCACAACCAATCTAGCCTTGTACTTTTCAACACTACCATCTGCACCAAATCTCTTCTTGAACACCCATTTGCAACTAATGGGTTTCCATCCATCAGGCAAAGGCACCAAGTCCCATGTTTTGTTCTTTTCCAAAGAAGCCATCTCATCCTCCATGGCCTCCTTCCAGGAACCTACATCTTTCATGCCCATAGCCTCTTTCACAGTTCTAGGTTCATCAATGCTAGTAAGTAAAGCAAAAGCACAACTAGAATCAAGTAATGAATAACCAAACCTATCAGGTTGCTTTCTTGTTCATGTAGACCTCCTGAATGGCCGAGGTTGAGGTTCTACTTCTTCTTTTGATCTTTTAGAACTGCTAGAGCTCTCCTCATCATTAGGTCTCACAGGGTCTATTTGTTCAGTCTTCCCAGGGGTAGAAGAAAACTGAACCGCATCCTCTTTCTTTTATGTCTATTCTGGCTGTAGAACAATGGAAGAAGGTGTTAGCTCTCTGAAGATAACACTTCTACTGTACAACACTTTTTCAGCCACCAGATCCCAAGGCTTGTATCCTTTCACACTGACACCATAGCCAATGAAAATACATTTAACAGCCTTGTTCTCCAATTTAGACCGTTTCTCCCTAGGCACATGTGCATATGCCTCACAACTAAAAATACGAAGATGTCTAACTGAAGGCTTCTTAGCAGAGCACACCTCTATAGGTGTCTTACCAACAAGAGTTGATGTAGGAGATCTGTTTACCAGATAGCAAGCAATGGCAATAGCTTCAGCCCAAAATTTTTGTTTGAGGCTTGCTCCACTAAGCATACTCCTGGCCTTCTTCATCAGTGTCTTGTTCATCCTCTCTGCAACTCCATTTTTCTATGGGGTATATGGAGTTGTAGTATACCTTTCAATCCCTTTCTCTTTACAGAACTTATCAAACTTTGCCAAACAAAACTCACCACCGTTGTTAGTTCTCAAACACTTAATCTTTTTACTAGTCTGATTTTTAGCAAAGGCTTTAATCTCCTTAAACTAACTAAAGACTTCAGTCTTGCTTCTAATAAAATAAACCCATGTCCCTCTACTATAATCATCAATGAAAGATACAAAATATATAGATTTTGAAATAAAAGGAACATTAACAGGACCAAACATATCAGAATGAATAAGATCCAATACACCAGAAGACTTGTGAGAACTAGAGTAAAACTAAACATGGTTTTGCTTTCCATAAATGCAATATTCACAAAAGTCAAACTTGAGATTACAATCATTTAACCCCTCAACAAGGTTTTTATTTTTCAGGGTACGCATACCCTTCTCACTAATGTGGCCATATCTCAAATGCCATAAAATAGTCTTTTTAGTAGGAAGCTTAGCTTCCATAGCATGTGCACTACCATCAGAACTAGTTACAATAGATTTCTTCACTGTTCATTCAAATGGTGGGGATGAAGTGACTGCAGCTCATTTCTTTGTGTCAGAAGAACTATTGCACTATGAAGTGCATGCCTCCAGATAAAATAGCGTACCTCTCCAAGTACCCTTCACAAGTACCATAGATCCTCTAGTCATCTTGCATCCATCCTTTGAAAAGACAACCTACACACCTGCATCATTCGACATACTTACAGAAAGTAGGTTCTGTGCAAGGCCTGGAATGTACATAACTCCAGTGATCCCCTTCACTTGTCCATCAGGGAATTAGATTGAGATTCTTCCATGACCAACAATCTTCAGATGAGAGTCGTCACCCATGGACACTCTTCCACCATTGAACTCTTCATATTTCATGAACCAGTCTTGATGCAAGGTCATGTGGAATGATGCACCAGAATCAATCAACCACACATCATCAAATGCATGGGTGGCCAGGGCTACGATGAAAGCATCACCATTGTCTTGTGACTTGTCAGAATATGAATCAGGAGATTTCTTCTTCTTTTTCTTCTCCTCTTTGCATTCCTTTCAGAAATGCCCAGTTTTTCCACAGTTCCAACAAAGAGCCTTGGACTTTCTAGGAGATTTGGATCTCCCATGGGATTTGGATTTGCCCTTCTCATCTTTCTTGTCCTTCTTCTTCCCTTTCTCTTTGGGTCTTCCATGAACCACAAGAGCCTTTTTTGCTGCCTTAGAAGACTTCCTCCACATTTCTTCAGATAACAGCGAGGACACCACATCTTCCATCTTGAAGGGGTTGTGGTGCTTCTGATAGCCATGACAAGATGATCCCACAAATCTAGCAAAGAACAAAGCAGGGTCATGCAACGATCCTCCTCCTCCATTTTCACACCCATAGATGTCAATTGCGCAATGATCATGTTGAAAGTATTCATTTGATCCACAACAGATCCTCTGTCTTCCATCTTCAGAGTGAAAAACTTCTTTTTTAAGAAGATTTTGTTTACCAAGGACTTAGCCTAATAAACATCACCCAACTTCTTCCAAAGATCTTTTGTTCTCTTTTCCTCATGGACATTCAACAGGACATAGTCAGCTAAATAGAGTCTTATGAGACCCTTAGCCTTCCGATCTTTGAGGTCCCAATCAACTTGTGACATTGTTGTAGGTTTCACACTAGATACCATTTCCCATAGGTCATGATCAACAAGTAGGTCCTCCATCTTGAGTTTCCACAACTCAAAATTAGTGCCAATAAATTTATCAACCTCTAACCTTCTGGATGTGGTTGCCATCTCCTTGCTGCAACAAGATACATAATACTCTACACAACACTCCCACTCAACCTAAGATCAACTCAAAAAACCCCTACCCAACAACTAGGACCAAAGATGATCAAGCTCTGATACCAAATGAAAGAAAGCTAGGTGTGAGGAAATCGCTTCCTACACTAATCTAATGAGGGGAGGAGAGTGCAAATTCAATTTTATCCTTACTATTACAGCAATGTTAAACCACTAACAAAGATATTGTAGAAAACACATAAACAAGAAAGTAAGATAGAAGAAGAGAGACACATCATATACGTGGGGAAAACCCTTATCAAGTGAAAAACCCCACACTCTAAAACTTGCACAATGTTTTAACAAAACTGAAATGGTTTACAATACACTTGCAATGCAAGCTCTCCAGAGTCTTTGACACTCATATCTAGAGACAAACCAGTAGTATAAGAGTACCTGTCAAACCTGTAGTCCATCTCCCCCTCAAAGCACCTGTTTATATAGAAAATACAAGGCAAAATTGCCTCTATCTTGGAATGGGCATCCAACTTGGCCTCATGGCCCAAAACCCATGCCTATGGACACTTGGTCAACATTGTAAGATGCTTCTGACACCTGTCCACACACCCCATCCCAAAGAGGTCACCTATTTCCAAAATCGGCTATGACAGATGCTCTTACAGCTCTTATGACCATCATAGAATCTATCATAGGAGTTACAACTTACAGTTGTAAGAGAATCTATCATACATAGGCTATAAATAGCATATTCTCTTACAACATGTCATAGTCCACCTTGGGGCACCCAAAGATGCCTTTTTTAAAGATTCTCTTTGACACATGTCTTCATCTATCATAGAATCTCCTATTTCTGACTTTTACATGTCATAACTTCATCATAGGAATCTGTCATGACTGTTTCAGTCAATATTCCCTTACACAACATCCAAGATGCCGACACATGGAAAAATATTCCTAACACAAAGTGGGACGCCTATCTCCTCATGTGAGGACAAAATTACAATTTGTCATCTTCCATGTAGGATGGCACATCACCGTGCCACATCCCACAAGATGACAATATGAATTTACAACATAGGCAATAAATAAATAAATACAATGAAAATAATACAAGGAATTACCAAGGTTGAGACACCTTAATTCCCAACAAGAAATAGGGTGATAGGGATATATATATATATATGGAGAAAGAGATAGAAAGATATTCCTAGTTTTCTTGTTTTCATTTCCTTCATCGATAAGGGTGAGGGAGAGATAGGGAGATAGAGGAATGATAGGGGAGAGAGAGGAAAGAGATAGGGAGATAGGGATAGATAGATAGGTGGAGAGAGGAGATAGATAGGGAGAGATAGAGGAGACAAAGGAGAGAGATAGGGAGATAGAGAGATAGAGAGTGAGCGAGATGTCCAGAGAGATAGGGAGAGAGATTGAGAGGTAAAGGGATGATAGAGATATAGGGAGATAAGGGAGAGATAGGGAGATAGAGGTTTAGGGTTGCTTAGGTTTAGAGGTTAGGGGTGTTGATAACTGAGAGGGGGGGTGAATCAGTTATCCTAATTATTTCTACTTTCTGAACTTTCTTATTAATCAATGCAGCATTAATTCAAACAAGCAAACATAACCATAAAATGGAAATACACATGACACAATATTTTGACATGGAAACCCTGTTAAGGGAGAAAACCACAGGATGATTAACCCAAGATTATTCTCTATTAGAAGAATAAGGAAATACAAAATGGCACTTGCCAATTAGGGCTCACTGCCCGAGCACACTGCTCACAAGAGGCACACTGCCTACAAGAGACTCACTATCTACAAAAGAGTGTTATACAATACTTGAACTAATTGGGAGCATCTACATATGCTGGAGTTCAGTTTCGGTTAGGCTCAGTATACTGATCTACTACACTTCATCTTTCCTTTTCTCTTATGCTACTTTTCTTTCACATACCGGACCTTCCTTACTGCTTTCGTTCTGCTCTTCTACTTTTATTCACACATCACCAACTTTTTCAACTCTTCTCACAACTAAATCCATCGTGCATATATATCCGCACAAGTGATTTCATCACCTTTCAAGTCAGCACCTGGAATAGTCAATCTTTACACAAACTCTGATCTATCAGTTGAATCCTTGCACATCAAGTAATGCGGATCAAGCATATACTTGTAGAAATCATTAATCATGTCAGCCAAACATAATTCATGCCTTCATAACCTTTACCACCATCAGTAACACATCTAGAAAATAGTCTGATGTTCTGTCAATCAGTTCTTCCTCTGTTCACCTTGTCACTCAGGAACCCGATGCTCAAGTATTCATATCTTTTTCCTCATCTATCACCAGAGGCTAAATCCTTGGAATCTATCACTCAAGGTAGTCCTCTTGACTTCCCCAAATTCGCACTTCACCAAGATACTTCCTCTGAGAGATCCGGACCTATCTGTCAGACCTTGCCACATGCTCTATTCTTGTTTACCGTACCACAACATTCTTCACTCTAACTTTCGGTAGAGACACACCATGTCCTGCGGATGTGTGGGATGAACTTTGTTGCCATCAATGACAATAATCATGAATCCATATAGTGTCTCTTGCCAACAATCTCCCCTTTTGGCATTGATGGCAACACTTAGTGAAAAATGACTAAGTGTTTACACTATGCTCCCCCTTTGGCTAATGCTTTGTTTTTATATAAATATTCTGGAGCTCCCCCTTAGTTGGATTCCTCATTTTTCACTACTCCTCACTCCCCCTTTGACATCAATGGCAAAAGGTAGGGTCCGCATACCAAAATTTTCAAAAAATTTACTAAACTTAGCCACATAAGTATATACATATGGAATACTTACATATACTATAGTATGTCTGCAAAAGTTGTTTTCAGTTGAATGAATTCAGTAGCCCAACTTTGCTTCATTCTGTCCAAAATTGATATATGACTGCTCAATAGAAAGGCAAACGCATCTGCCCTTTTTAGATCAGTTGGATCATTTGTCTGAGCTATGATTTGAGCTTCTTTTATGGCCTCATGCATGGCCTCTAACTTAGGGACAATTATCCCTCTGAGCTCACTTAACCTACTTATTCTATTTTTCTTCTCTTTTTCAAGCTTTTTAATCTCATTCAAAACTGCAACCATTTGACATTCTTGATTTATTATTGATGTAGAAAGTGGATTAAAATTTTGAGAAAGTTTTAACAGTTTATCCTCCTGTTCTTTCATTTTCTTCTCAATCTCCACTGTTGCTTTGGACCAGGAAATACAAAATTTGTATACTTCACCGCCATCTTTAAGAGCATTTTCTAAGCTCTTTATCCCAATATTCATATTTCTCCTATCATTAATGATCAATCCTTGTACTTTTGAAAATCTCTTATCCAAAAACTCCTTCCAGACCTTTTCTTCAGCTGACTTCTCTAGAGAATCAAAATGTGTATTAACACTACTGACTAGAGTTTTGAGATTACCAGATGAGGAGGCTGTGGGATCCTACTGAAATGATGGCATAATCTTTTCTAGCACTCCAGAAGCAACTTCTATCAACTCACAGTCTTCCATATGAGACTTAAGGAGTTTTTCTTTAGCCTGTGTTAGCAAATGAAGCTATCTTCATTGTTTGTACCGAAGAAAGAGAATCAAAATTGAATGGACCTTGTAGAAGCTCCAGTTCATCAATCTCCATTGTTTCTTTATTCAAGAATTTTTGGATAGTTTGTGCAGTGTCTCTTGCCAGAGACAGATGTTTCTTCGCTTCTGCATTTTTAGAGCTATCCCTTGGAGCTTTTTCTCCTACATTCGTACCACTAGCAGTTGTGGTCTTTTCTATTGAGGTCTTCTCTCCCTCTGCAACCTTGGTACTGTCAACTTCTTTTTCCTTCACTTCAGCTTCTTTCTCCTATATTTTGTCTTCTCCTTTAGATCTAGAGGCTGTAGGGGAAACCGGAGGAGAGATAGTTGTTTGTTCATGAGCCACCTCTTCTGGAATAGGGGATTCTGAGCCCTTGTCTTTACCAGAGTCCTCTGAGATGGGAATGTTGAACTTTTTAAGAGCATTTCGAAGGATCTCTTCAGTCTCTTTTGCCACTATGTCAGTTTCACCAAGCATGAGCTGATTCATCCTAGCTTTGCTCTGGAACTCATCCTTGCACTCTTTAAAGATCATATTCATTTGCTGTAGAGTGATTGAAGGGAAGAGTTGAATGGTGACCTATTCCTGGATCTTGAGATCTTTTGCTCAAGCATTGTTCTTCCTCATTTCAAGCCTTTTCTCTAGGCTTTTGGGAATTAGAGAGATAATTTCAATAAAAGCTTTATTGTAGGTGTTCAAAAACTGAACTGTGGCTTCCTCCAGAATCTTTTTATCTACTTCATTATATTCATCATAATATTCTGTTAAGGGTTGTAGGTTCCCATCCACAGTGACTGCATCTTTTCTCTTCTTATTCGGATTGAGGTTTCTACCGGAGCACTTTCCTTGCTTCCCTTTTCTACCTCTTTCTTCTCTTCCTTAGCCTTTTGTCTCTTTTCCCTATTAGCATCAAGTGCCTCCTTTGAGATGCCAAATCTTTTTGCAACTTCCTCAACTTCTTTTCTTACCTTCCTTTTGATTTCTGGCTGCCTTAGCTCAGTGTGAATTTTCACACTTAGTTCTTCAAAGGTTCCAAATCTTTCTGCTTTTGGGTCCTTTGGTTAATTGAGCATGTGTTGAACATGCAGCTCTACAATTTGTCCATCAACTTCATACCCCATAGGCATGATCCAGACTGTCCTTGTCTCTACTGCCTCCATTAGGCATTGATCAGTGTCTACCATGAAGCACACTGTATCCTTGTATTTCTCAACTACTGATTTGGGGATTCTTTCTCTAATTTGCATTGTATTTTCAAAGTGTTTGAAGTAACCCCACAGAGCTATATTCCTTGCCTTAGCATCCCCAAGTTCATGCAAGTAATCTCTGATCTGGACTGCTACTGGTTTGTGATTCTGCCATACCCATCCATTTGATTTGAGCAACTCATTCATGAAGTAGAAAAATAAACATAATATTAGTGCACCATATTTGAAAGAGTTCTTCTTGTCCTTTTTGATCTTTTATATGTTTTCCATTAATTGGCTCAAAAGAAGTTCATAGAGATCATATTGTGCATTCTTTCTTAGCATCTCATAGGTAGTCTATACTGCAGTTTCGGATATTGAATTCTCCCTACTGGAGTGATATATCTTGTATCCTATTATCATAGATACAAACTTGATATCCAGGTTAGTAATATCTTCAATGGTCATTGCCCTCTTATCAAATTTTGATCTGGTGGCCTCAGTTACAATGTTGTTTTTGACAGATTTGAGGACAGGTATCTCTCCAGAAGAGTATAGACCAGTTACTGCCCTAATTGCCTCCTTTGTGATCTTGCAAGGTCTATTCAGCCATAGGAAGTTATCATGCACCCTACTCAATACATACCGGACCCATTCATCTTCTTCAAACCAGGGGAAATGAATGAATTGATCAAAATGTTTCTCTTGGATACCCTTATATTCTGGTTTAAGCTCAAAGGCATTGTCTATCAGTTGTTTGTGATAGATATCTCTTAGTTTGAATTCCCCAAGCCCTTCAATATTTGCATGTATATAAACCCTAATGTCTTCTGTGTGCAAAACGCCATGCGGAACACTCGAGAATGCTTCGAAGGGATCTACCTCCAATGATTTGTAAGGATGTTTCTTAAATTCAGGGCGAGGCCTATCAGAAATCTTTACTATATTCAGAGTATCCATTTTTCAAAAGATTTGTAGTGAGATATTGAAAATGGAAAATACCTTTTGCGTCTTTTGGTTTCACGGAGTTGGTCGGATTAATTTCTGGATGTAATGACTTCTGCAAATGATCTTCGATGAACTTGAGAAAATTTGTTACAGAGCTCCACTTTTCATTTCTTCTTGAATGCAGAATGAATAAGTGGTTAATGAGAAAACCCTTATATTGCTCTACAAACCCTAATGTCAGGTTGCAATAAATGCTCAACCTAAGTTATTCTAGTTTCCCTTATTTGGATGACTTGAAGAATCGAATCAATCCTGATCTTTAAACATCATGCGGATCTTCCAAATCTGAACCATAGTTTGTATGGATGTTTGCCCTATGAACCCTTCAATCCGCAACTCTTCTTGTGCCAGTTCCGGCACCAATTGACTGGCTGGGGGAACAAGGTTTTCTTTGTGTCTCCCCCTGAGCTAGAGCTCACTTTTTAATTTTTGGAAGGAATATCAGCACCAGAGTCTGGTGTGGATCCAATCTCTACATTCTCTGTACTTTTCTTGACCCAAATCTTGTTCATCTCACTTTTAATTTCATCCACATTTACCTTTTGTTTACCCTTTTCTTGATTCTGATTATGATATACTGGACCTCTTTCATCCTGATTCTTGCTTCTACAAAATTTTGCAATATGACTGGATCTATTGCAAATTTGGCAAACAACATTTCTCTGTATATTTGATTGATATCCTCTTGATCTACATTGATTAGCCATATGACCTATTCTATTGCATGCAAAGCATCTACCATTGAATGATTTGTTCATTTGCATATTTCTGCATTCATGAGATTTGTGACCATACCTTTTGCAGTTAAAAAACTGTCTGGAGAAGGATGAATTAGTCTAATTCATTCTCTTTCTGCATTGATTAGCTTTGTGACTGAAGTGATTGCAGCTGTGGCAGTATCCATTGAAGGATGGATATCTTTGAGCATTGGGTTGTCTTACCGGAGGTCTTCTAGGTCTGTTCCTTGGATTTTCTGATCCAAAATTCTTCTGACCGGATCCGAAGCTTTCTCCTTTCTCATATCCCAAACCACACTTGTCATCTACCCTCTTTTGACTTCCAAGAAGAACTTCAAGTTGAGCAGAACTTATCTTGAATTCCTCTTTATATTCATTTGCTGTTTGAAGATCCCTTTTGAGAGAGACAATTTGATCCTCAAGTTTTTCTTCATTTTCTTTAGCATCTTCAAGATCAGATTCAAGATGTCTGATAATTCTATCCATCTGGTGACAATCTTCTAATTTCTCCTTGAGAGATTGTCTTAGATTATCTTCATTTTTTCTTTTCTCTTCAACCTCTTGGGTAAACTTCATAACTCCTGATTCCATTTCATGTCTTACCATAATGATTTATTTTGATAACTTTTCACATAACTTGGTTTTCTCAGTCAGCTCTTCATTTGCATCATTTGCTTCACCTTGTCTTGCCAATTGCTAAAGCATCTCCTTTCTCTTTTTCATAGAGAGACTTAATTTGTCTTTTAGTTCTCTCATGAAATCATCAACCTGTTTGAGTCTTTCCTTTAATTTATTAACTTTAGAGTTTGACTGTTCAAGATCCTCAAGGGCAGTCTTGAGTTGCTCCCTTAAACCATATGCATCCATTTGGATTCCCAAATCTTCCTCGAGCTGTTAGACTCTGTTAGGAGGAACTTGGCTCTGATACCAATTGTTGATAACTGAGAGGGGGGGTGAATCAGTTATCCTAATTATTTCTTTTTTCTGAACTTTCTTATTAATCAATGCAACATTAATTCAAACAAGCAAACATAACCATAAAATAGAAATACACATGACACAATATTTTGACGTGGGAACTCTGTTAAGGGAGAAAACCATAGGATGATTAACCCAAGATTATTCTCTATTAGAAGAATAAGGAAATACAAAATGGCACTTGCCAATTAGGGCTCACTGCCTGAGCACACTACTCACAAGAGGCACACTGCCTACAAGAGACTCACTGTCCACAAAACAGTGTTATACAATACTTGAACTGATTGGGAGCATCTACATATGCTGGAGTTCAGTTCCGGTTAGGCTCAGTATACTGATCTGCTGCACTTCATCTTTCCTCTTCTCTTATGCTGCTTTTCTTTCACATACCGAACCTTCCTTACTGCTTTCATTCTGCTCTTCTGCTTTTATTCGCACATCACCAACTTTTTCAACTCTTCTCACAACTAAATCCATCGTGCATATATATCCGCACAAGTGATTTCATCACCTTTCAAGTCAGCATCTGGAATAGTCAATCTTTACACAAACTCTGATCTGTCGGCTAAATCCTTGCACATCAAGTAATGTGGATCAAGCATATGCTTGTAGAAATCATTAATCATGTCAGCCAAACATAATTCATGCCTTCATAACCTTTACCACCATCAGTAACACATCCAGAAAATAGTTTGATGTTCTGTCAGTTAGTTCTTCCTCTGTTCACCCAGTCACTTAGGAACCCGGTACTCAAGTATTCATATCTTTTTCCTCATCTATCATCGGAGGCTAAATCCTTGGAATCTATCACTCAAGGTAGTCCTCTTGACTTCCCCAAATCCGTACTCCACCAAGATACTTCCTCTGAGAGATCCGGACCTGTCTGTCAAACCTTGCCACATGCTCTGTTCTTGTTTACCGGACCACAACATTCTTCACTCTGACTTCCGGTAGAGACACACCATGTCTTGCGGATGTGTGGGATGAACTTTGTTGCCATCAATGACAACAATCATGAATCCATATAGTGTCTCTTGCCAACAAGGGATTAGTGTTTAGGGGCATTATTTAGGGTTTAGGGGTTTTAGGAGAGAGAGAGAGAGTTGCTTGGGTCTAGAGTTTAGGGGCATTATTTAGG
Organism: Cunninghamia lanceolata; assembly: GCA_027924645.1. Taxonomy (NCBI): domain Eukaryota; kingdom Viridiplantae; phylum Streptophyta; class Pinopsida; order Cupressales; family Cupressaceae; genus Cunninghamia; species Cunninghamia lanceolata. Next base: position 10,488,165 of record BSBN01000523.1, read on the forward strand.
GTTTAGGTTTTAGGGGCATTATTTAAGTTTTAGGGGTTTATGGAGAGAGAGAGAGGGTTGCTCAGCTTTAGGGTTTAAGAGTTAGGGTTTAGGGGCATTATTTATTGTTTATGACTTTAGGGTTGCTTAAGTTTACAGTTTAGGGGAATTATTTAGGGTTTAGGGTTGCTCGGGTTTATGGTTTAAGGGTTAGGGGTTAGGGTTTAGGGGTTTTAGGAGAGAGAGATGTTTTGGGTTGGTCAGTTTTAGGGTTTAGGGATAAGGGGTTAGGTTTTAGGTCCATTATTTAGGGTTTATGAGTTTAGGGTTGCTCAAGTTTAGGGTTTAGGGGTTAAGGTTTAGGGAAATTATTTATGGTTTAGGGATTTGGGATTGCTCACATTTAGGGTTTAGGGGAATTATTTGAGATTTATGAGTTTAGGGTTTAGGGGTTTAGAGTTTCTTGGGTTTAGGGATTAGGGTTTAGGGGTTTAGGGTTTAGAGAGAGATAGAGAGACGGGACCGATAGAGATTGCGAGAGATGGAGGAGATAAAGGGGAGAGATAGGGGTATAGAGAGTGAGGGACATGTCCAGAGACATAGGGAGAGAGATTGAGAGGTAGAAGGAAGATATAGATAGGGATATAAGGGAGAGATATAGAGATACAGGTTTAGGGTTTCTTAGGTTTAGGGTTTAGGGGTTTGGGGTTTAGGGTTTAGGGGTTTAAGGTTGCTCAGGTTTAGGGTTTAGGGTTTAGGGGTTAGGGTTTAGGGTTTAGGGTTAGGGGTTAGGGGTTAAGGTTTACAGGGTTAGGTTAGTGTTTAGAGAGAGAGGACTGATACAGAGATATTGAGGAGATTGAGAGGAGAGATAAGGAGATAGAGAGTGAGGGACATGGCCAGAGACATAGGCAGAGATATTGAGAGGTAGAGGAATGATAGAGATAGAAAGATAGGGAGATAGAGGTTTAGGGTTTATGGTTTAGGGGTTTGGGTTTAGGGTTTAGGGGTTTTGGTTTAGGGTTTAGGGGTTTGGGGTTGATCAATTTTAGAGTTTAGGGCTTAGGAGTTAAGGTTTAGGGGTTAGGGGTTAAGGTCTAGAGGTTTAGGGTTTAGGGTTTAGAGAGGTAGAGATAGGGAGATAAAGGTTTAGGGTTTAGGGGTTAGGGGCATTATTTAGGGTTTAGAGGTTTAGAGAGAGAGGGAGATAGAGAGATAGAGAGTGGGGTGTTGCAAGTATGAGTAGTAAGTGTTGTCATTGATGTCAAAACCTAAGGTCAAAATCTAAGGAAATTATTTGGATGAGTTTGAACAAGTGTCTAAGAAGAATAGTACAGTGTTTTGCTCCTCATATCTTGTAGATTGAATATATTTCTTTGCAATTTGGAAGTTATGTTAAGTGATGTCTTTAGTTTCTATATTTCAAGTTTAAGCCTTTGGTGTGAAGATTTGAGTGAGTGTTGTTCACCAGAGTAAAAACTATTTTTCTGTGTATTCAATGGTGACAGGGAGAATGTATTCTACTCCGCATTTCTCTGCATTTAAGTTTCTTAGTCTATGGTTCTAAGATTAAGTTTGGAATGATGTTATGTGCCTTTAGTTGAAATGGTTCATGATTTAGTGCTCCGTAAGTGATCTTTCCTTTGTGATAGTGGTTGACAGTAATGTTTAAGTGCTCTGGTTTGAAGAATCTTCTAGATAAAGTGTTTGGGGGTTGTACGGAAGTTCTTGGTGATTGTAATGTGTTTGTGGATGTCTCTAGATTGTGTTCCTACCTTTTTATTGGTCTGTAAAGTGTAATCTAGATCCTACATGAAACATGTTCCTAAAGGTCTTAGTGTTAACACCAGTTTTGGCTGATTTGGTTGTTTTCACTACTTGCGGTTATGCTTCAAAGTTTGTAAAGCATGTTGTTGCATGGAAGATTGCATTTGAGTCCTAGCTAAGGCTTGGTGTGGTTTGCATTCATTATTTTCCTTCATAAATCTATTTCGATCTAGACCTATTCTAATGTATGTATGCATGTCAACCTTGGAGATTGTTCCAATGGTTGATGATTGTAATGCCAACCTTGATGCACATTCCAAGGTTGATGAATTGTATAAATACATTTAATGAAGTCATGAATAATGGATGAGGTTTTGAAGATACGAAGATAAGTGCGAAGTGAAGAAGTAGAGGAGAGCAGAGGAAATTTATTATGCTTCAATGGAACTAAACCTTGGCATAGTGTAGATGCTACTATCTCAGTTCTCCCATTTCTGGCAGTGAGCCCCTTATCTTTGTAGTGAGCCACTTCTTTTGCAGTGAGAATTCTAGGCAGTAAGCCCTAAAGCAATGAGCCTCCGATAGTGAGCCTTGTTGTAAATTTTCATATATCACTTATATTGTGAGCTAACACTCACCATGGTTTTTCCCTTATTGGGTTTTCCATGTAAAATTCTGGTGTCTTATGTGTGGATGTGTCTAAGTTTCTGATTTCATGCTTTCATGGTTAAATTACAATAATGATGATTAAGTGGTTGATGTGTTGATGGTTTTAAAGTTTTGGTTACAACTGATTCACCCCCCCTCTTAGTTGTCATGCACATTTCAACAATTGGTATTAGAGCAAGGGTTCCTTGGAAGAAATCTTAACATCTTGAGGTAGATTTGGGATGGTGCACAAGAAGGTTTCCCTTGAAGACCTAGAAAGAACTGAAGAAGAAATTAGAGATCTGAAGGAGAATGTCAAAGAAGTAGATGAATGTATTAGAAAATTAACAGAGCAAGTCAAGAAGTTCAAAGAAAAATATAAGGAGGTTAGTGAATAATTCATATCAGCAAATGAAACCTTGGATGATTTGATAGTGGATGTTGTAGAAAGAGAAAAAGTAGAAGAAGACCTAAATCTATTGGTAAAAGGCAAATCAGAAGAATGTGCTAAGATTGAAAAAAAAGTTGTGAATCTGAAGTCAGATTTGGAGAAGGCAAAGATCTATGAAGAAAAGATCAACATAAGTTCTACAAAACTTGATGAGATGATTGCTAGTCAAAAGAGCCCTGATGAAAAAGAAGGCTTGCGATTTGAGAATGGTGAAAGTTCTAAATCAAGACAAGCAATGGATGCTAAAATCAAGAAGGACAAAGGCAAACAGATCCAGAATCAAAGGAAAAGACCTAGAAGACCACCAATCAGGCAACCAAATGCTCAAAGGTACCCTTATTTCAATGGTTATTGTAATACATGCAACAAGTTTGGTCATAATGCTACTCAATGTAGGAGTAGAGTGAATCAAAATGCTCCATCTTTTCTAGTCAGTGCTTCACTTGCAATAAAGTAGGTCATAGAGCTAGTGAATGTAGAAGTCAATGTTACCAATTTATCCTAGTTCAGGTCAAAATGGTAATTCATCAGGTGTGTAGTCTAGATTATTCATCAAAGTCTTTGAAGGTCTTAACATTTAAATGATGAAAATTTAATTTGGTAAGTTTGTTGTGTATCCTCCTAGGATTGTTAAGTGTCTCAAGGGATTTTTAATCATGTTTTGTATCTTCAAACCTACTAAATAATTCTTTCCACATTCCAAAAGACCCCTTCCACATTGTTTGACACGCAAAAACGCCTATCTTTATGAAGGTAAGTTAATGTTTTTCCCATGATTAAATTGATTTTTTCCACATTACATGGTCAAAGGTAATTAATTTTCCACGTCCATATCCTTATTTTTATCAAGAAAAGATCATACATGTTGGAGGGAATCTTTTTATTTGAAAGAAGTCACGGGCCTTTCTTCTAATGTGAAGTTTGATGTTAACCTGTTACATTTAGGAGGTTAAGTGTTGGGTTTTGAGTTGGTTAGGGCTAGGTTTTGTTGTCCCAAGTCTCCTCTCTTCATGTTTCATGCTTTCTGTAGGGTTTCCTCATGAGAGTTGTAGGTTTTGGCATCTTTAAAGCATGTCTATGTAGTGAAAACCTCATAATGACTTAGGTGGAGTCTTTGAAGTATCATCTCTCACGCCCATATAGGACAGTAACAAGATGAAGAGGATGTTTTAACAACAACAACTGACAAAGATCGTACCCTACAAAATTAGGAGCAGTGAGTTTTGCAGTGTAGGAAAAAGTGCATAACTATTGAAAGGTAGAGATCTAAATGGAGGTACTTTATCAATGAATTTTAATGAATGTATCTATGCTATGCAGATTCAAGGCAACTATAGGTTTTTATGTGAGTTTCAACAAGTTATAGAGTTTGTGTAGCCCTATAGGGATATTGAATGAGATGGAGGACTAAGTTATTTTCAAAAGAGACTTGAGCCACCATGGATCAAGCTAGATAGTGATCTTGCAAGAACCAAACCCTTGATAGGGTACATAATGAAACAAGTGGCTCACTATCAGGAAGAAATATGTCAATTTTGTAAAGGTTGAGGGCAACTTTGACTCAGCATATCTTAGGAATAGTGTTATGGAGTTGCATGTCCTCAATGGTAAGGAGTTTTTCAATCTTAGGAAAGGAACAATAGATTGGTGTAAGGGACATTCATGCACCAAAAGAGGAACAACATGCAAAAGTCTATGTGTGGTATTTTCCTATCTACAGAGATTTGAGGAAGACCTTTGTAGACCACAAAGGTTTAGGATTTAATGAATGAGAGATCCCTATACTCCTTTCACCTTACAAGGAAGTCTATGAAGAAGAGAAAGGTGAATAAAAATGCATAGATGAATGTATATAGGGATGACTGCGATATTGTGATGTATGACAACATAGAGATAAGTAAGGAATAGAGATCTAAGAGTGAGGGGTTTGTTTTTTCAAGGTCTAAAATGTTTGGTAGAGAAGTTCAAGGTGCCATTTCAAAAGGCATAGTGGACATTTTGCCAACTCACAGTCATAGAGATGACTATCACGAAGTTATAGAAATAATCATTAAAATGACTATAATTGGTCATATAAAAGCAAAGAGCAGTTTCTTGATAGTGTTGAGCAATCCCAAGATAGAGATATCTGCAACAAGTGCAGTGAAAACAAGTCAAGAAGGATAGTTCAGTCATGCAAAGGAGAGACAGTAGAAGCCTACAAAGGATTGTTGAAAGATAAAATAGTCATGGAAAGCAAACACAATTCTATAGGAGATAGTCAAAAAGGGGATCATGCTAGAAAGTAAAAAGGGTATTTGAGAAATAGGTTATAAGAACTGTGTGATGGCTTTGAAAAAAACCTAAAAGCCTTAGACACTACATAGACCTCTAGTCAATGTTAGACAGTCATGAAGATGACTGTGGCAGTTATAGAGAAAGAGTGATCAATGTGACAATGGACTAAGGTCTAATACAAAGTAAGAACAGTCATATGACTATGTTAGATAGTCATTATGACTGTGTTGAATAGTAGTGAGCAGACATCAAAGGAGAAGTCAAAGAAAAATATAAGAAGATGGTCCTAAAGTCTTCCAAAAACCCTCTTAAGAAGCCTAAAAACCCTAAAATCTTGTTGCCATATTTGATGGTTAAGAGTTGAAGAGCAGAGTTCTATGAGTAAGCTATTGCAGAAGGCTATAAAGAGGATGGACAGTCAATGGAGTAGACAATAGACTATGAAAGACAGTCAAAAGGTGATAACTATAATCTGAGAACAGACATAGAAATTGTAAAAACAGTCATACATGTGATGCTAGCACAAGGATCAATAACAGTCATATGATTCAATAATAGTTATATGAAGAAAATAATGAGCAAGTCATAGTGTTGCAAGGTAACCAAAGATGTATGACGTAAGGGTTTGTCTAGCCTAACAGAGGTTCATAAAAGATATGCCTAGAGATGAAGACACCATAAAGGCATACCTACAACCAAGATAATGAGTGACAACAAGTAGTGCAATGATTTCAAGAGTAATGAAGGTAGTAGGTAGTTATCACAAATCTGTCAAAAATGTAAGGAATAATCCATCCAAGGAAATCATGAAGCCTTGAAAAGATACAAGGTAACTAATGGTTTTGTGGAACTTTGTAAGGTTTTTGTTAGCATGATCTAAGTTTTCTGCCAAAAAATGAGACCAATGATTAAAGAAAGGTCTCATACACAATATATAGGGTAGTTTTCATTATGAAAGGCTCTATATAAATCATTTAGAGCAATCATGGGCATTGAAACTTCCTAAAAGTTTAGAGAACATGTGTAGATATCAGTCCATAGTGTAGTAAAAAAGGGAGCAGTCTAAGATTATTTAGCAGTCATAGGAACAGTCAAAGACAATCTTAAAAGGAAGGTACAAGGACAATAGCAAAAGGTATAAGGAACTGTATTCATGAGAAATAGTCACATATGGACTATATTGGTCAGTCCTACAAGATAAGGGAGCCAACAAACAACAAGGAATGGCCACCATGGTTTCAATAGGTCTGAATAATTTCTTAGGGATAGTCAAACCCTTGTTGGGTCTTCAAAGAGTCCAACATAGTGATCTAAAAGCCTCTAGCTTTCACAAAGATCCATAATGAAGGACAGTCGCAAGATAAGGGACAACAAAGATAAGACAGGGGGGTTCCCTATAGTGAGGCAACATTCATAGATACAAAGGTTGATAGTGGATGCATTGCTAGTGTTTTTGAACAGTACTACACCTAGTGAGTAGTTAGAAATGTGCTAGAGTTGTTAGCCTTGAGGTTACTATCTTGAATGTCTTGTTGAAGCATTACTACTACATTAGAGGGGGACTGTCACACAGTGAGCAAATGGGAACCTTGTGAAAAGCATCACCATAGATGAATGAAGGACTTGAAAACCCTGCAAAATAGCAAAGAAACATTATCAGGATGTGAGAGATCATGCAAAAACCAAGAAGGTTAAAATACACACTGTGTATTTCAACCAGAGGAGTAGAACTGAAGAATAGAAGTTTTCTCACAACTGAGGGATACAAAACTTAGTCCAACACATCTATAAGTAGTTTTAAACCCCAAGAAGGCCCAACAAGGGTAGTGGGGCAAGGAATAGGTGTCTTCAAGCCTTTAAAAGGTAGTTTGGAGCAATTTGGAGTCCAAAAATGGTGGATTTCTTGCCTTACATGCCCATAAGGAGTTCTAATTCATTCAAACAGCCTAAGCACATGTCCTATTTCATTGGCAAAGTGGAAAATGAAGAAGTAATGAGGAGGTTGAGGTAGTTTGAGGTTTTTATGAGCATTTGAGTGACAAGGACAATAGTTGGAGTGATTTGTGGGCAGTTTGAGAGCATCTAAGGGGAGTTCCAACACTTTCCAAGGATGTAGGAGCCTGTAGAATAGCTGGAGCACATTTCTAGGAGCTTGTTGAAGACTAGATCAACTTTTGAAGACCAAGTCAAATGAGGACTCTTCTTGGGCATCCAAAGTAGGTTGACCAATTTTTGAGCATTCATATTAAGTCAAAAACAAATCCTATATTCTCTCTAATGTTTTTGATGGGATATAGGACCCTTAGACTTAGTTTTTCTCTTGTTCTCTCATTTTTTTGCCTTAAAACAACAAAAAATTAGTACTATAACTCAGAAATTAGATATTGTAATCACTTATCAGCTGTAGAACATGTTGTAATCACTTTTCAAGGCAATACAAGTCATTTTTAGACTTATCAGCTATAAGGATACCTTCTTTTGAATAAAATTCAAAAAATTCACCTTAAAAAAACTTTTGTTTTCATTGTACATGGAAAAATATGAATGTATGTTTATGTGTTTTCAGTTGAATCCTTAAACAAAAAGTCATGTTTGATGCCTTCGTTACAAAACAATGCCTGTTTTCTATAAGTTATAAACTATTTCCTGATTCAAAATAGTCCTAGGTTGTGAAAGACATCAAATTTCCTTCCTAAAACTATAATATATCAAACCTCTTTATAACATATTGAGCCATAAGCAAAAACGAGTTTGAGTTGTGTGTAGAACAACTAGTTTTATTATGATTTGTGTGTCAAAATGGTAGTCCAGGGTCTGAAACAAACATATTTTGGTGCATCACTTTAGTAGTAGTTTCATTTCATGCAATTCTTCCTACCTTTTCCATCAAGTGAAGTAGTAAAATAGGTTAGACTAGGTGATAGAACCAAGAGAACTAGCTCACTCTGGAGGTTCCTTTTCATCATAAGTAACCCACAAACTTGAAAAGGATCCCATGTTTCACCAAGTAAGCTAAGTTCTACAACTTAGCAAGGGTGCGTATGTAGATGATAACAATCAGATAAGGAACAACTACAATAGTGGAAGGAATTCTCAATCCTTCTATGGCAATTTCTTTGCATGCAATAAATTTAGACACAAGGCTAACCAATGCATGTCAAGAATGAATGGAAGGAACAATGGTCAGAAAAATACCATGTGTTTCAATTGCAATAGGCCTAGACATATTGCAAGGTTCTGCAGAAGCAAGTACTTGAAGAAGAAGAATCAAGCAGAGTTGAAGAAGCCAGTGGAAAAAATTAATTATGTAGACATCAAAAGGGAGATGAATGAAATTTGGGTGAAGAAAGATACAACAAAAATTAAGGATGAACCTATATTGGTATTTGGTGCAGATGTTCCCCTTGAAACTTGAGATTAGAGTTTTGGCTCAAGGGGAATCTTTTTGAAAATCTTTTCTCCCCAGCCAAAGGATTGATACTAATGTCTTATCGTGAAGAGACAAGGTTAAGGATTAGAAACAAAGGCTTAAGTTAGGATAGAGACCATGTTTGTAAAGGATAAAGGAAGAGTTGTGCATATTATGAAGTTTTCTATGCAAGAAGATTTGATCAGGAAAGAATATAGGTTATGAATTCTAGCTAAGTATCTATCTGATAAAATCAAGTTATAGTGTTCTAGTAATTTGGTACACATTGGTCCCCTGTTGAATATATTTCTCTATAGTTCTAGGATATGGCTACTAATCATTGGTTACATCTACATCCATAAGTTTGTATGGTTTTGATAATTGGCTTGAGAGTAATGAGTAACAGAAGTCTAGGCTGACAAAACACAGTTGTTTCCTGTACATAACAGTTTTCATGATGATTGGAAGTATTTGATGAACTCAGAGGTGAATGGATATGAATCAAATGAGAAATGAAGAATAATAAGATAAAGAAGGTGCAGGTGAAAAAGCTCCAGAAAGGATTCCTAAGACCTCTAGGGTTTGTGCAGAAACATCACACTGAAGATCAAATCATTAGTGACAAGAGCAAAGGTGCATTGACAAAAAGAAGAATTATAGATGAACAAGTAAATCTATGTTTTCAAAGATTGAACCTAAGACTATAAGTGAATCCTACAAAGATGAAAATTGGGTAAAATTCATGAAAGAAGAGTTGATGCATATAGAAAAGAATCAAACTTGGGAATTGGTTCCTAGACCTGCTGATAAGAATGTGATTGGAACTAAATGGGTTTTTAGAGACAAGATGAATGAAAATGGAGAAGTTTTAAGAAACAAAGAAAGACTAGTATGCAAAGGATATTCTCAGGTTAAAGGTATAGACTTTGAGGAGACTTATGCTCCTATAGCAAGGATTGAAGCAATAAGAATGTTTTTAGTATTTACAGAACACAAAGATTTCAAAGTGTACCAGATGGATGTGAAGTCTTCATTCTTGAATAAAGAACTGGAAGAAGAGGTTTACATTGAACAACTGGAAGGATTTTAGTCATCAGACCAAGGTGACATGGTATGCAAATTGAAGAAAGCCTTGTATGGCTTAAGCAATCTTCTAGAGCCTGGTATGCAAGATTGGACAAGTATTTATTGCAATTAGGGTTCAGTTAAGGTACTATGGATAGTAATCTCTATTTCAAAATCAATGATGATCAAATTCTAATTATCATAGTCTTTGTTGATGGCATTATCTTTAAAGGCAATGAAGGTATGTGTAATAAATTTGTAGAGGAAATACAAAAGGAGTTTGAGATGTCTATCTTTGGTGAAATGAATTTCTTTCTAAGACTACAGATTACTCAATTAGAAAAAGGAATTTTCATTCTCAGTCCAAGTATGTGAAAGAGTTGTTGAAGAAGTTTGGAATGGAGGAATCTAAGCCAGTATGTACCCCAATGATAACTGGTTGTAAGATGAGAAAGAATGATGAATCACCTAAGATTGATTGGAAAAAGTATAGGTCTATGATTGGAGGACTACTTTATCTAACCCATACCAGACCAGATATAATGCATATAGTTTGTCTTGTGGCAAGATTTCAAGAAGATCCTAGAGAGTCACATGTGATGGTAGTTAAGAGAATCATGAAGTATTTAAAAGGCACTTCAAACTATGGATTGTGGTATCCCAAAGATATTGATTTCACTCTTAGTGCTTATTCAAATGTAGATTGGACTAGAGATGTTGATGATAGAAAAAGTACAAGTGGAGGTGCTTTCCTCTTGGGTAACAGATTGGCTTCATGGTTAAGCAAGAAACAAGAATTATTTTCTTTGTCTATTGTAGAGGTAGAATAAATTTTTGCAGCATGTTATACTCAAGTGCTATGGATGAAACAAACATTGAAGGATATAAGAGTTGTGTATGAAGAACCAATTTCAATCTTTTCTGACAATACAAGTGCTATAAACATTTCAAAAAATCTAGTGATGCACTCAAGAACAAAGCATATATCAATAAGATATCACTTTCTGAAAGAAAAGGTAATAGAGGATGAAATAAAGATGGAATATGTGTCCATAAATGGTTAGATTGCAAATATTTTCACAAAGCCTCTGCCTACGGATACTTTTGAGTATCTCAGGAAGAAGTTAGGGGTCATTACCCCTCCTGCTCTAAACTAAGATGCATAGGAAATGCATAAGTCCAGTGGTGCCCAAAGTCTTATTCTTTGATCTAGATTTATGTTTTAAAGTCTACCTCTCAGGGGGAGTAGGTAGATGTTGTTGATATGAGTTCCTAATAAATAGCAGTAAGTGTTGCAGTGTTGCTAATAGGAGGAGAAGTACATTATTAATAAGATATGAATTGAGCCTTGATAACAAAAGAGAAAGAAAAGGTCCAACACCCTTTACAATTGATGTCAAAGGGGGAGAGAAGTTCATGTGAGAAAATTAAGGAGAAAGTTGCAGCCAGAGAAAGCATAAAGTAAGGGGGAGCAAAGAAGCAAAGAAAGTTTGTTTTTATTGATGGTTTTTCACATTATGCGTTGCCATCAATGACAAAGGGGGAGATTATTACAAGTATGAGTAGTAAGTGTTGTCATTGATGTCAACACCTAAGGTTAGCATCTAAGGAAATTATTTAAATGAGTTTAAGAAAGTGTTTGAGAAGAATAGTATAGTGTTTTGCTCCACATATCTTGTAGATTGAATATCTTTGTCTGTGGTTTGGAAGTTATGTTAAGAGATGTCTTTAGTTTCTATGTTTCAAGTTTGAGCCTCTGATGTGAAGTTTTAAGATAGTTTTGTTCACCAGAGTAAAAACTATTTTTCTATGTATTTAATGGTGACAGGGAGAATGTATTTTGCTCCGCATTTCTCCACATTTAAGTTTCTTAGTCTGCGGTTCTAAGATTAAGTCTGGAATGATGTTATGTGCCTTCAGTTGAAATGGTTCAAGATTTGGTGCTCTGCAAGTGATCTTTCCTTTATGACAGTGGTTGACAGTAATGTTTAAGTGCTCCAGTTTGAAGAATATTCTAGATAAAGTGTTTGGGGCTTGTCTGAAAGTTCTTGGTGATTGTAACGTGTTTGTGGATGTCTCTAGATCATGTTCCTACCTTTTGATTGGTCTATAAAGTGTAATCTGGATTGTGCATGAAGCGTGTTCCTAAAGGTCTTAGTGTTAACACCAGTTTTGGTTGACTTGGTTGCTTTCACTACTTGCGGATATGCTTCAAAGTTTGTAAAGTATGTTGTTGCATGGAAGATTACATTTGAGTGCTAGCTAAGGCTTGGTATGGTCCACATTCATTATTTTCCTTCATAAATCTATTTAGGTCCAGTCCTATTCTAATGTATGTATGTATGCCAACCTTGGATATTGTTCCAATGGTTGATGATTGTAATGCCGACCTTCATGTACATTCCAAGGTTGATGAATTGTATAAATACATGTAATGAAGTCATGAATGATGGATGAGGTTGCGAAGATGCATAGATAAGTGCAAAGTGAAGAAGTAGAGCAGAGTAGAAGAAATTTATTCTGCTTCAATGGAACTAAACCTTGGCATAGTGTAGATGCTACTATCTCATTTCACCAATTTCTAGCAACGAGCCCTTTTGGTAGTGAGCCCCTTCTCTTGGTAGTGAGCCACTTCTTTTGCAATGAGCATTAAGGGCAGTAAGCCCTAAGGCAGTGAGCCTCTAATAGTGAGCCTTGTATATTTTGATATATCATTTATATTGTGATCTAACACTCACCGTGGTTTTTCCCTTATTGGGTTTTCCATGTAAAATTCTGGTGTCTTATGTGTTGAATGTCTAGATATGTTTAAGTTTATGATTTCATGCTTTCGTGGTTAAATTACAATAACAATGATTAAGTGGTTGATGTGTTGATGGTTTTAAAGTTTTGGTTACAACTGATTCACCCCCCCTCTTAGTTGTCTTGCACATTTCACCATGGGGAACATGGCCAGAGACATAGGAAGAGAGATTGAGAAATAGAGGGATGATAGAGATAGAGAGATAGATGTTTAGGGTTACTTGAGTTTAGGGTTTAGGGGCATTATTTAGGGTTTAGAGGTTTAGGGTTGCTCAAGTTTAGGGGTTTAGGGTTGTTCAGGTTTAGGGGTTTAGGGTTTCTTGGTTTTAGGGGTTTAGAGTTACTTGGGTTTAAGGGTTTAGGGTCGCTGAGGTTTAGAGATGCATGTCAAAAGTAGTCTCTCTATCTTTATCTCTCTCCCTCCCCTCTTTACCTCATCTCCTATCTCTCTCTCTCCCCTCTTTACCTCCTATCTTCTTCATCCCCTCTATACCTCCTACCCTCTTTCTCTCACCTATGTACCTCCCTTCCCACTTTCCATGCACTTAAAACACTTATAAGTTTAAAGGCATGACAAAACTTAAGATTTTTTATGCATGAAATCTCAAAGAACTTCCGTGCTTGACAAAATGCACTCATGTGTGCATTTTTGTGAACCAAAAAAATAGACAAAAAGCATGTGGGATCCGTGTTTCAGTCGCACATGCTTTGTTATTCCCTAATTTTCATGCACAATCAAACAACAAAATACCTTTTAACTAGTTGACATTTTGACAATCATTTTTTCCTAATCCACCACCTTTTTTTGGTTTTTCAACATAGAAGAACTAAATTCCATGTTTTTAGATAGAATTTGATTGTTCAAACTAATAGTTTCATGTTTCATATTGTTTCAATATTAATTTTAATGTATTTATATTAAATTTGATGATATATTTTTGTTTTTTCTTAATTTTCACTAATCCTATTAGAGTTATATAGAATTCAACATTGAATACGAAGGAACTTTCCAAAAAGATCAAATGTTTTAGGATTTTGAAGCTAAATTTTTGAGGATTGGGCAACTTGAATATCGAAATATAAGGTATGTTCTTTAAATGTATTTATTTACTTCATTTTATGATTATGTTAAAGTATGAAATCTCATGTTATAGGACAGTCATGAGGGAAGTGAGAGGATTATCATTTTGAGAAGTTAAATTATCATGAGAAAGTGAAAATTATCACATGTTGCTATTATCCTGATTCAAACACTAACCTAAATAATTATAAGGATACTTTAAAGAAAATAATCAAGACTAAATGATAATTCAATTAATCTCAAATCCATGCAAAAAGATATCCATGATACTATAGAAATGTATCTAGGTGGTCTTGAAAGGATATTCATATATGGTAGGGAAGATTGTCGTGAACTAAAAGATAACCATACATGTCATTAGCATAGTTATTAGGACAATTATAATCACAATGAGGTTGTCTTGAATAGATAGTGGCTTGTTAAGGATTTATTAGATAGTTAATGAAGATAGAGTATTGATATTGATGGGTGCATGTACTACAGTATAGGGTTAACTAGATGATTTACAAAGCATCACAGACACCATTAGAAATATCACAAGAAAACACATGAAACTCTCATGTAAGAACAATCATAATCACTAAAACTAGAACTATCTAATTTAAAAAAGTTATCATTATGTGCATTAATAGAATTAGAATCATTAAAATATGATATACATGCATTTGTTGTATCTTGTAACCCTAAAGAATTTTAAACATTGTCAAAATTGTAAGTACACATCCTTGATTCTTCTTCTTGTCAATGTGGAAGTGAACCATAGCCTTTAGAAACAACATCATGACATTCAAGACTCTTTTGTACTCTCTCAATTTGAACTATGTCATTGATACCTCCCTATAAAAAAGTATTATCATCATTCTCTTTAATGTAACCAGCTGTATCAACATAAAATTTTGCAATCTGATTGATGCTACATATATGATATAATTGGTCCTCATTTAGTAATGAGTTGTAACTATCATCCTTTTGGCCATTTACCTCTAAAAATATAATCTAAGTTTCATTTTTTGGACCTATACTAGATAAGTTCTTTGTTGTTTGAGTACCCTCTAAATTTATTGGACTGCCATATCTAGGTTTCTCCAAGAAATCAGACTCGTTAGGCTACAATAAACTCTATATTTTAGTCTTTTTGTCATCATAAAACACAGTCAAAAGATCACCAACAACTCTATCATGTTAATTAGCCTTAAAATTACTCCTTTCTTGATTATTTCACCCCTTGGCTATCTTGAATAGCTAATTCAAACTATAATTGATGCTCTTTTTGTTCACCATGATTTTCTTCAAGTTTGCATCATAAAGCTAGTTTCTAATATTAGTATTTTGTCTCTTAACATTTCAAACATTTATATTGAAGGCAAGGAGTCTTGATTAGTGTCTTACCACTTAGACCAATTGTCACATCATGCTATTCAAATGAAGGATATTCTCCAATCTACAATAACCTCTCAATTTTGGTCAACTCCAATCCATTTGACCGTGCTGAAACGAAATGCATTCTTAAAAAATGTTTTAGTTTCATGCAGTGGAAAGGTGCTAGGAGTGATATTTTGCATTCCATAGCTCATGGGGTCAAACTGACTACACCAACAAGTTGAGGTGGGCAGTTAAATGCTAGGGGAGGTCTTGTTTCATACACCAAGTGTCCTAGTCATTCGGGGCAATAGGCTACTGGCAAAGTCACTTAAGATCCCTAAGAGTAAAAAACTACCAAACTTTGATAGAGTGGTTCTTAGAACTCATGGTAGCTAGGAATGTTCTGTTTCAACCTATAAGTGCAAGTGGTGTCTATCGACAATAACCTCTCTTAGTTTTGGTCAACTCAAATCTGTTTGACTGTGGTGAAATCAAATGCATTCTTACAAAATGCTTCAGTTTCATTCAATGGAAAGGTGCTAGAAGTGACATTTTGCATTCCATAGCTCATGGGTCCAAACTGACTATGCCAACACATCAGGGTAGGTGGGTGAATTCTAGGGGAGGTCTCTTTTCATGCACCAATTGTCCCAGTTGTTCGAGGCATCAGGCTACCGGCAAAGTCACTTAAGATCCCTAAGAGCAAAAAACTACCAAACTTTGATGGAGTACTTTTCAGAATTTGTGGTAGCTAGAAATGTTTTGTTTTAACCTATAGGTGCATGTAGCATCTGTCCACAATAACCTCTCTTAGTTTTGGTCAACTTCAATCTATTTGACCATGCAAAAATCAAATGCATTCTTACAAAATGCTTCAATTTCATGCAATACAACCTTGCCAAGTGCAATATTTTTTGTTCTACTCATCGTGGGGCCGATCTGACTATGCCAACGTGTTTGGGTGGGTGGGTAAATGCTAGGAGAGGTATCGTTTCATGCACCTAGTGTCCCAGTCATTTGGGGCGGTAGGCTACTGACAAAGTCACTTAAGATCCCTAAGAGCAAAAATTGCCAAACTTTGAAGGAGTAGTTTTGGAAATTCATGGTAGTTGGGAATGTTTTGTTTTGACCTACAGGTGTAGGTGGGGTCTTTCCACAATAACCTCTCTCAGTTTTGGTCAACTCCAATCTATTTGACCATGTCAAAACCAAATGCATTCTTGAAAAATGCTTCAGTTTCATGCAGTGGAAAGGTGCTAGGAGTGATATGCATTCCACAGATCATGGGTCCAAACTGACTATGCCAACATGTCAGGGTGGGTAATTAAATAACAGGGGGTTTTGTACACCAAGTGTCCTAGTCGTTTGGGGCAGCAAGCTACTAGCAAAGTCACTTAAGATCCTAAGAGCAAAAAATGCCAAAGTTTGACGAAGTAGTTCTTAGAATTCGTGACAGCTCGTAATGTTTTGTTTAGACCCATAGGTGAACGTGTGGTCTGTTCACAATAACCTCTCTCAGTTTTGGTCAACTCCAATCCATTTGACCGTGTCAAAACCAAATGCATTCTTCCAAAATACTTTAGTTTCATGCAGTGGAAAGGTGCTAGCAGTGACATTTTGCATTCCACAGCTTGTGGGGCTGAACTAACTGCGCCAATGAGTCAGGGTGGGTGGGTAAATACTAGGGTGGGTTTTGTTTCATGTGCCTAGTGTCCTATTCATTCGAGGCAGTAGGCTACTGGCAAAGTTGAAAGGTGCTAGGAGTGAAATTTTGCATTCCACATGTCATGGGATCAAACTGAGTGTGCCAACATGTCGGGGTGGCCGAGTAAATGCTAGGGGAAGTCTCCTTTCATGCGTCAAGTGTCTCAATCATTCTGGACTGCAAGCTACCAGCGAAGTCAAAAGGTGCTAGGAGTGAGATTTTACTTTCCACAGCCCATGGGGCTGAACCGATAGTGCCAACGAATCAAGGTGGGTGGATAAATGCTAGGGGAGGTCTCGTTTCGTCTACCAAGTGTCTCAGTCGTTCCAGGCTACAAGCTACTAACAAAGTCAAAATGTGCTAGGAGTGACATTTTGCATTCCATAGCTCATGGGGCCAAACTAACTATGCCAACGCATTGGGGTGGGTGGGTAAATCCTAGGGGAGGTCTCATTTCATGTGCCAAGCATCCCAGTCATTCTGGAATGTAAGCTACTGGCAAAGTGATGGGTAGCTTACAACCTAGAATGACTGGGGTGCTTGGCACATGAAACGAGACCTCCCCTAGCATTTACCCGCCCACCCTGATGTGTTGGCATAGTCAGTTTAGCCCCATGATGAGCATAACAAAAAATATGGCACCTAGTAAGGTTGTGCTAGATGAAACTGAGGCATTTTGCAAGAATGTATTTGATTTCAACATGGTCAAATGGATTGGAGTTGACCAAAATTGAGAGAGGTTATTGTGGATGGATTCCATGTGCACACGTAGGTCTAAACAGAATATTACTAGCTACAACAAATTCTGAGAATTGCTCCATCAAAGTTTGGCAGTTTTTTCACTTACGATCTTAAGTGACTTTACTAGTAGCCTGTTGCCCTGAATGACTGGGACACTTGGTGTATGAAATGAGACCTCCCCTAGCATTTACCTACCCACCCCAACATGGTGCCATAGTTAGTTTGGCCACACGAGCTGTGGAATGCAAAATCTCACTCCTAGCACCTTTCCACTGCATGAAACTAAAGCATTTTGCAAGAATTCATTTGGTTTTGGCACGGTCACATGGATTGGAGTTGACCAAAACTAAGAGAATTTAATGTGGATGGACCCCACCTGCACCTGTAGTTTGAAATGGAATATTCCTAGCCACCACAAATTTTGAAAACTACTCTATCAAAGTTTAATAGTTTTTTTCTCTTAGGGATCTTAAGTGACTTTGCCAGTAGCCTGATGCCCCAAATGACTGGGACACTTGGTGCATGAAATAAGACTTTCACTAGCATTTACCCACCCACCCAAACACATTGACATAGTTGGTTCAGCCACATGATGAGCAAAACAAAAAATATGGCACCTAGCAAGGTTGTGCTACATGAAATTGAAGCATTTTACAAGAATGCATTTGATTTTGTCATGGTCAAACAAATTGGAGTTGGCCAAAACCAAGAGAGGTTATTGTGGATAGACCCCACGTGCACCTGTAGGTCTAAACATAGCATTACTAGCTGCCATGACTTCTGAAAACTACTCTGTCAAAGTTTGGCAATTTTTGCTCTTAGGATCTTAAGTGACTTTGTCAGTAGGCTGCTACCCCAAATGACTGGGACACTTGGCGCATGAAATGAGACCTCCCCTAGAATTTACCCATCCACCCCGATGCATTGGCGTAGTCGATTTGGCCCCATAAGCTATGGAATGCAAAATGTCACTCCTAGCACCTTTCCACTACATGAAACTAAAGCATTTTGCAAGAATGCATTTGATTTTAGCATGGTCAAACAAATTAGAGTTGACAAAAACTGAGAGAGGTTATTGTGGAAGGACCCCATGTGCACTTGTAGGTCAAAACAAAACATTCCCAGCTGCTATGAATTCTGAGAACTACTCTGTCAAAAATTAGCAATTTTTTGCTCTTAGGGATCTTAAGTGTCTTTGCCGGTAGCCTACTACCCCGAATGACTAGGACACTTGGTGCACAAAAAGAGACCTCCCCTAGCATTTACTAGCCTACCCCAATGCTTTGATGCAGTCAGTTCAGCCCCATAAGCTATGGAATGCAAAATGTCACTCCTAGCACCTTTCCACTGCATGAAACTGAAGCATTTTGCAAGAATGCATTTGATTTTGGTATGGTCAAACGGATTAGGGTTGACAAAAACCATGAGAGGTTATTATGGATAGACCCTACCTACACTTGTAGGTCAAAATAGAACATTCCTAGTGTTAGTGCCTGAATTGACTGGCAATTTTTTGAGCAATTTTCATGCAGGCACTTTCCCTAAGTATCCAAAAAGTGTTCTAAGTGTTGGGCCTCCTCAGCATTTTTCAGCTGCAGCATCATATTTTCCTGAGGAGGAGGTCATCATCATCATGTTTGGTTCGATGGTGGTCAGCATCATCATGTTTTCTGTCGACCGGTTTCTCATCAGGATCATCATATTTCAATATCGGGTGATGTTTGGATATCATCCTGATCCTGCTGATGAGCTACAGTGCGCCCTGATTTGCTTGCGGGGGTGATTTTTCAAGTATCCGGTGATCTTCCATTATCACCTTGCCCAAACATGATGATGATGTTGCCCCGATATTTTGAAGGGGTTATTCTTTGAGTTGTTCGACCTGACTTGTTTTTTCTTAAGGGTCATCATCATCATCATCATATTTCCAGTTATCACCGTGTTGCTTGCGGGGGTCATCATATTTCCTGCCTGCATGATATTTCGCCGGGGTGATATTTTTATCATTGGGTGATCTTGGTTATGATCATCCTGATGATGTTGTTGAAGAGCTCTAAGTGTGACCCGATATTCACTAGGGTCATCATATTTTGAACGTCAGGATGATCTTAGTCAATATCATCCTAATGATGTTGTATCACTTCTTGTTCGTTGTTTTGTCATCCTGATGATGCTGACGTCATTCTTATGACAGGGTGATATCTATTTCTCTGCCTATCTGCATCATGATATTTCCGAAGGAGGGGGTGATATTTTCATATCACTCGGGTGTATGTTTGTTCCAGCGTCATGATGATGCTGATATCAAGGAGATATCCGCCTGCCGGCTTCGTGCATTATCTAGTGGGGGTGATCTTTTCAAGCATCATCATATTCATCTATCGCCCCGATCTTATAGTGGAGCTACAGTGCAACCTGATATTTGTGCATCAGGATGATATTTCCAAATATCCGGTTATCTTCCGAATATCATCCTGATGTCGATATGATGATGACGTCATCAAGGTCCGGGGGTGTCATATTTCTAACACAGATCATCTTGTGGAGATCTCCCGATATTTGCAAACATGATGATGACGTCATCCGGATATGAGGAGGTGCGCAGTAGGCAGATATGATGATGACGTCATCAGGATGTTCATCGGCCAGACTTTTGGTATAAGCTCAGCAGGAGGATGTTCCTCCGATGGATCAGGTTGTGCGGATGAAGGCGATTATCATGCAGGTGATATTGCGATATGATGCTGACGTCAGGGTGATATTTCAAGCAACAGGATATCATGCTGCTGGAGGATGATGATGATGAAGTCTTATACTAGTGTCGTCAGGAGCAAAAGCACCGACATCATATATGCTCATGACCTAGTATATAAAGTGTTAAAGAGGTCACCGCGGGGTGCATGTGGGATAATTGATATCCTGCATATTTTCAAATATCGTGATGATGAATCTCGGCAGGAAGTGGTTGCGATGCAGAATTGACGTTTTCCTGAGGCCGCGGGTTGGTGCGCCATTAATGGCGAGGGTTGCAGAGGTATGGGCGGATCTGGTACCCGATTGAAGGTGTACATCAGCAGACAGTGGCGCAGGGCTCGATTTTTCTTCCTGTCTCCTCCCCTACCTGCTGCATTCATGTTTGGGTGCCAATCTGGTAGTGTTTGAGCACCATTTTCCTGATACTGTGTATCTGGCAGGATTTTTGGTCAACCATGTAATTAATTGCTGTGGTACACTACCTGGCTATTATAAGCAGGAAGTGTTACTCATTTGTGGTTGTTGAAAGTTGAAGATTTTTGGCTCTGTAATTCAAAACAAGCTGATCTGGTTGCTCTGTACAGCTAAACTTGTGAGTTTATGTATCTCCTGTTGTACGACTTGGCATGAATCCACTGATTTCATGGTTAATCTTATATGAGTAATGCTATCTTAGCATGTGTTGTGTTAATTCTGTCTCCAGTATTGCATGTATTCTTCTTCTGAATCTGGATATTTGGGTAATGTTTAGATTCTAGAGCATAGAATTCCTATGTTGAATGTCTGATCTTTTAACTTCTGCTTAAGGGGTAGATTAAACTGTTTTTAGGTTGAATATTGGGAAGGGTATACTGCAGTAGGGATGCCATAAGTAGAGATAACTTAACACTCTTTATTGGGAGATATCTGTAAGGCAGATATCATGTATATCCCCCTGAAATCCAGTTTTAGCTATTCATGCTGATCATTCACAGGTGTATGTCTACCGACTCCAAGCCCTGGATAGGCACCAATCTAGCTCTGTGCTGAGGTTATACACCATGTCCAGCTTTGCATCCAAAATTCAAACTAAACCATTTCATATTTCCACCTGTTAGTTGTAGGAGTAGGATTAGGAACCCCCTGCATGCTCTCATACCCAACCAGACATCATGTCCAAGAATGTTGCCAGCCTTGTGATCTATCATATAGATCTTGGTCCATACATGAGAGTATTCTGTCTGTTGTTGTCAAGTTAGATCTTTCTATCTTTGAGCCAGTCAAGGTTACATCTTGAGTTATAGGGATACCCCCCTTGGTGCGGCAGAACCAGAAGAGAAGGGGAGGCAGCTCACGCAACCTCCTGTATTTAGTTGGCTGAATCTGCCTATGCATTAGAAGTGGCAAACCCTAATGCTGATTCAGAAGAAAAACCAACACCTAGCTACCATGAATTCTGAGAACTGCTCCATCAAAGTTTGGTATTTTTTTTCTCATAGGGATCATAAATGACTTTGTCGGTAGCCTATTGCCCCAAATGACTGGGACACTTGGTGCACAAAATGAGACCTCCCCTAGAATTTACCCACCCACCCTGATGCATTGGCATAGTTGATTTAGTCCCACAAGTTGTGGAATGCAAAATGTCACTCCTAGCACCTTTTGACTTTGTCGGTAGCTTGCAGCCTAGAATGATTGAGACACCTAGTGTATGAAATGAGACCTCCCCTAGCATTTACCTGCCCACCCTGACGCATTGGCATTTTTGGTTTGGCCCCATGATCTATGGAATGTAAAGATAATGTGCCAATTTTTCATCACTTTTGTTGTTTTTTTTAACTATTTGGCTTTATACGAGATGCATTAAGGCTTCCATGGTATTGTGTTAGAGATCTTATGACATGATAATGCAAGTATGTGATGAAGTAGAAAGATAAAGACTTGAGAACCCAAAGAATTATTATCTTGCACAGTAAATTAATAGATTTTAGAGTTGAAATTTGAGAGGTTATATTATTGAACTATTAGGCTTGATAATTTTGAGGGTAAATTAATTGGATAATAGAGATGAAATTTGAGGGGTAATTTTGCTGAATTATATGTTGGTTTTTGGAGTTAAATTTGAAGGAAAATCTTGCTATCAAGTGCCCTTTATTTTTTGTTTAGTTTTTTAGATGTGTTGAATGCAAGTAAACATGTGGCAATGAGTGTTTTTGAGTGCTAGAAAGCATGAGTATTATTTGTATGGTGCACAGAAGCATATAATTTTATAGTGTTGATATTGATGATTAAAATTAGTTGTGTCATCTAGCTACTAACAACTGCATAGGGTGTAATGCAATCGTTGCAATCTTTACAAGTAATGATGTTCAGGCTTGGTCACTCCATGGGCCTGGAACATGTTGGCTCACTGCTGTGAAGTACAACTAGGTCTAGTAGGCTCACTGCCTCAACCCTAAACCTAGAAAGATTACAATAAGGGTTGTTAAACCATGAGGGTGTTAAACCCTAATGGAGGCTCACTGCCTTGAAGAAGAAATCTCACTTCCAAGTACAAATCAAATTGCTCATGATAACTGAATACTACATAAGCATCTGTCACTATGCCAAGGTGCAATCATTTAGCAACTGAATTCTAAATCCCAAGTCTTCATTACTGTTGATCTTCTAAATATGCTCTGCTATTCATATACTCGCATCAATCACATGCATATCCACATTGATCTCAACCAAAATTCATCACTCTTATATATTTGCATTATAATTTTGATCCATAAACAGGTTGACATCCAAGAAGTGAAGCATGTACATAAAAATATGTAGCTTGTCGGCTCAATCCAAAGCACTATGTGTTATGCGGACCTAAAACTTTGCCTAAATTTATTTAGCCTCTAATCATTTAATCACTTAAATAGATCCTTCACACACTATCTCTTCTTCGCACAATGATTTCTCATACCAGTCGACCTGTACCTTAAGAGCATACTTAACAGATTCATCTATTGACTTACAACTTTTACTGTGGATCACAAAACACTTCCAAAATCATATCAAAGACTCCTCAGACATCACCCATCATACCTTCAGAACTGCAGAGCAAAATATTCTTTAGCAAAAGAATGCAGACCATCATAACTTAGACTCTATCACAGTCAAACTCTATCAAACACTGTAGCAATACTTAGTAGCTTGCAACTATCTTTCAAGTGGACTTCAGATCTTACAACTCTAGAATTAGACACTTTACACCAGTGTTTATAACTCCTTAAAACTACATAGCAAAATACTTACCTACAGAGGAACGTGGACCATTACAATGTGCGCTGTTCATTGTCTCTGCTATACCTCTATTCACCTAGACTTAGATAATTCTTCCAAATGACTTCCGGAGGAAGTTAGGACTTAATCTCTAGAGCATAGCATCATCAGACAATTACTAACATCATTCCTAAACTGCATTACCAAATCATCATCTGCAGAGGCACACTAACCCATTTACTGTGTTCTACTCTGTGTATAGCCATACTTATCCATTTTATGTCAACTGGAGTTGAAATCCAATATGTCATTCTAGAGAAATGTCTTCTTTTCATGTTGATGAAAAATTCTGAGCCTTGTTTCCATCAATGACAACATACAAATATAGACCTAAGCAGTGTCTCTTGCCAATAGTTATTATTTCCTTGAATGAAGCAATATGTTGATCTAACTTTGATGCTTAAGTCATCTAGGGTTTTACATTTTTGCATAAACATATAATCTATGAGCACACACATCTGGAGATCTTTATCATTGGCTATTGTTGAGGTAGAAATACTAAAGATGGGGTTTGACTAATGCAAAATCCTATATAGACACAACCATCTTTCTCCTCGTGTATGTGCAAGTCGTATTCGAAAAGATCTAGCAAAAAGGAGCAGAAGGAGAATAGGTATTATGGATATAGTCATCGTATAACTTTGAGAAGCGGCATTACGAAATAATTAGGACACTAGGGCAGGCTCCCTAGTCTAACTAGGCTTTATATCCTAGATCTAGAACCCTTTGTAGACACTCTGACACCAAGTACAGGAGATTTCAGCTGTTAGAAACTTTCAAGACACTGGGACAAGCGTCGTAGTCTAATAGGCCCTCAATTTTTGGGTACATACTCTCTGTGATCTATGTTCTACATTTCTATAGTCTATTTGTTAGTACCTATGTTAGAAATTAGTCTGTTACCACATACCTTACAATTAGGATTTCATGCTATTTGGTTGCTTGAAGCTTGTAAAAACATAATTGAGGCATCTAATCAATCACAGCAAGCATAAAAAGGACATAGGAATCAGTAGCTTGATCTTTCATAGTGAGCAAGCTCGGTTCCTATTTCGTAATTTGATTTGAGTGAAAGAAGGGATTGATTTTTTTTATGCAAACTATAATTTTCCCACTTTTACCATACAGCAAGGGGAGAGAGAATACTGGTGACAAAAAATAGAGGAGCTTGGGAAGAACAATAGGAAAATAGAGTAGAAGTTGCTCGATGTTGAGAAACTGGAACTCTATATCTTCATTTGTTTTGATATTCAAATCAGTATGTCTCTATAATCTTTGTGTTCATCTATTATGAAAGATTGTTTGCAATAAATTTTTTTCTTTGGAACAAATCGATATAGCTTTCAGATAATACATTGTTTCCTTTGGAACAGTAATAGGGTTTTGTCTTAGTTTTTAAGCTTCAATAAAACTATTTGGCATGATTGACCGAAACCAAGAGCTATCATTGTTGTGGGATATATGTTAATTTGAAAATATATAATTACATACCTATATATACATAGGTATGTAAATACCTATGTATATATAGACATGTAATAGTTAAGAGAAACACATAGGGTTCGAATAGCATTGTACATCATTGAAGCCATTTTTATTATCAAATTGACCAATGATGGGAACCGACCAATTAAGGTATTTTAGTTAATTTTTATACATTAATAATTTTATTTTATTTTTTATAGACTGCATTATAGGGTCTGTAGGAAGTTCAACTCCCAATAGGGAATCGATCAGTATACTTGGCCAACCCAATAGGGATCAACCCAGCATAATTGGTCGACCCCAATGGGGATTGGATAGTTGTTTGGAAGCCTCTAAAATTATTGTGAGGGCTTTGTTTGCATAACTGTAATACAGTTTAGAAAACCTCTTCTTCAATGATGACAACAATATAAAATAGAATTCTTAGGAATAGCTAAAAATAGGGGAATTACTTTGTTCCAATGACCTCATTGATTTAACTTAAACTATGTAGATAGTAGTAAACATGGATGCAACACTAGATACAGTTTGTTAATGTTTAGTTGCATGATGTACAAATATCTTTCTTCTATGTAGAAATGGTTTGATATATGGTTGTTTATGCAGTTACAAAATGTGAGTAAAAATCTTTGTATCAATGATTGTATTAATATGAGTTATTTGTTTATACAATTATACATAAACCTATAAATGCATAGACAAACATATACACTTATAGTTAGATGCATAACATGTATTATCCTAGTAGAGGTCTTTGATTTTGAAAAGAGAATAAATATATCTCTTGAAAGAATATAGATATTTATGATGCATTCATGTCTCAGATGGAAAAGAAATGTGTAAATTGTAGTGACTATTTAGAAATAATAGAATCCAAAAATGAGTTCTTTGTGTTTATCTAAGCATATTGAAAAGAAGTTTCTTCTAAGAGCTTCAAATGTATGGTCATCTATTTATTTATTAAACATATGTACTTTTACTTGGTTGTAGTAAAGTCATTACATTGAATGAAAGAAGACTTAGAAATTCAAAGTAGAGAACATAAGAAACTCTATAGGCAAGATTGAGATAGAGGTGTTTTTGATAGATCGACACATATTTCTAATATGAATTATGTTTTATATATGAATCTTTGGCCAAAGTAATGCATTGACTGCATGCATTTTTGAATCAATGCGCCTTGGATTACATTTCAATAAGTATGTTATACTCAACTAGAAGTATTCTATAGTTGTATAACTGATTGCATGTACAAGCACATCACTAGTTCTTAGATGGCATGGTTCCAAAAGGAACATCCTTATTTATTTTTCTCACAACAGGTTGGGCTCTTCTGGTTTAAGGAATATTGAGGAAGTAAAAGCTTTGTGGTTGGGAGGTAAATCACTCTAGTGATGCTCTCCCTCTCTATAGATTAGTTTGTCAAAATCTTCAGTCAAATGAGTTAGATCAATTTATATTAGTATTCTATTGTAATTAGATAGATATATGATAGAAAAACTATATTATTCATTTGTAATATGAAGTATTATGAAATTGCTATATGTGAAATAGATGATTTAAATTATTTATGAAAATGTATAATTCTTGGATATCAATAATGTATATTTTATGGAAAAAGTTTTGTTTGTTGATGTTATAAATCTTTTTATAGATGCATTATAATGTATGTTTATGGTTTCCAATGTTAATATTAGTATTTTTTTAAAAGTATGTATAAGTACTAGATGAATTTTAGAGGAGTAAAATTTTAATGGACCAGTAGGTTTGTTACAATCATAGAGACATCTAATCATGCAACTACCCAACTTGACAATACCTTCCTACCATTCATACAAAGAAAATCATTCCTTTATAGTACTACAACCTACAATGATTGATTCCATAATTTGAAAAATTAGATATCAATCTTGGCCTCAACTTTGAAGAATTTCTCTAATATATAAGACTCCCCTTGCTCACACCTACCTTTTCAAATTCACCTTCTTCTTGGTGATCCTTGAAATGTCTATTCTTTCTATCAAGGAATGGATCATGCTCTCTAGGCTATCAAGCTTTCCTTCCATAATGTATATTTTGGCCACATCTTTTTCAAACATTTAGAGTCCGGTTTCTCCATTATCTTCTCTCACCATTTTTGTTGTCCTTAACCACATCCTTGTTTCAATTTTGGGATCAAAATGCACTAGATTTCTTTCCCACTCAATCTAGTAGATAGTATAAACTTGTAACCCTTGCAACAAACAAATACCCAAAGGATACAATTATTTTGTACCACTTGATCCATAAACTAGGGGATTAAATCTCACTTTGATATTATCAAACATATTCTTTATGTAAATAACTCCAATAAAACATTAAAATGTTGAATTAACCACTTAAAGATGGATGCCATATAGCTCCATAGACATAAAGACATGCAAATCAAGTAAATATAGAGATCTTCACACACACGTATGCACGCATGCACACGCACGTGCGCGTACACACATAGAATAATAATGAAAACATACAACAAGTTGATCACATACAATTTTTCTTAGAGAAAACCAAACTTAGAGTGAAAAATCCATATCTAGAGAGCAAATGCCCTATGTGCCACTATGAACAAGTTGTTTACAATTGTTTACAATGCTTGTGTGCATTAATAAGATTTTGCATTGATTTGAGAGACTCTATTACCAATAATAAAATCCCACTTCCATTCAAATTTATACACTTTCATAGTCATGAATATAGACTACAAATACCATACATGAGAGATAACTACTTCCCCAACATAGAAAAGTAACTTGACCTTCCTACAACCTCGTAACCTTGATAAGATGAAAAACCAAATGCCAAAAAGGAAGATCAAACACTCTAATTCTTTGAATTTCACTTGTTTGCATCAAGAAGAGCTCACCAATTGTGCTAGGATGTATTTAACCATTGATGACAATTCACCTTGGCGAAAAACATGTTCACCTCCTGCTGCAAGCAATGAATTCACCAAAGTAGGTTTTTTGGGTCATTTTGGGGTGTGAAACTTTAAATAGACTTTTTGAATATGTCCCATTCTATCTTTGATCATCCTTAGACAGTTTCATAGCCCCTTCTCACTTATACATTGATGAATTCACTCTCAAATTAACATATAGCACTAAGACCAAATTTTTTGGATCAAAATCATTTTCCAATTTAAAAATGGAATTATAGAGTTTGATTCCATCACCTAATCAACTTGAGAAATACTTCTAATTAAATCAACATAAATCAATCAAGATGAATTTGATATGAAGAAAAACTACTCTTCATTATACCACGTTTCTACATAAGAACTTTCACCATGAGACCACCATCTATGCTCTAAAAATATCATTCCATGTTGAAAACAAATAGCCCCCATGAACTACATGTTTTCATGCTCTATAATTTGCATGAAATAATCCTTTCTTATTCTAAGCACTACACTAATTAAGTATATTTGTATTGAGTTGTGTGTGTGTGTGGGGGGGGGGGGGGGGGGGGGGGGTAAATGAACATGTTTACTAAATACCATAAAATTTAGGATACAAACTAAATGTCACACTTAGGATATTTTAAATTTATCCTACAACAACACTATAAAAAAATAGGTAACACAATTATTTGTCTTGGCTCATTCAATGGAAGTAGGTTGTCTCGGCTCATTCAAGGTTGTCATAGCTTGAAGATTTCAATTGAAACATAAATATCTTTATACAATATGCAACAATGGTATTCCATGCTCATAAATGGAAGTAGGTCAACCTAAGGAGAGTAGAGCCATAAATGTGAGCCCACAAAACATGTGTGACACTAGCAATTTAGGGCTTGAGGTAGCACAAAAATCACAAACACGCCTATATTAGTGAAAAAAGGGATTGCATGATCCAAAATTAGCATTCATGTACACCCAAACCAAGGAATTGGCTCCCAAAGAAACATAAATGTTAGCCCAATACATCTCCTCAAGAAGCATTGATCAACCACATATATATACAACAACCAAGGGGTAAAATAATCATATAAATTGAAGATGTATTTGTCTTGTAGTAAATAAATGTCCTTCCTATTGCAAGTATGGGTCTAACCGGTGTTGTCATTGATGTCAACATACTCATGTTGCATTAATGAGAAGGATTGGATGAGCTGTGTACTAAGGATATTGAGAAAATTAGTCTCAATCAGGAACAATGAAGAACAGTGATGACTGCATGGTAGAAGCCCAAGATAGGATAATGATCAGAGGATGCAGATTAAAGGGTTTGTAGATATGTGTCTGTAGGTGATCCAGTAGAGATTTCAGAGGTTCGCATGAAGATATGAAGAAGTTGTGGCCGCTCAAGTAAAACCAGTTCCGGTAGGTGTTCAATGGTGACAGAGTGTAACAAGAAAGGTCTGATGAGATCTGGAAATGAAGTTTCCTGTTCTACAGATTTAAGGGAGTGTTGAGGAAGTCTTTGTGGTGTATCAACTCTATTGATGCGTGGTTTGAAGGTCTGCAAGCATCTATTCGTTTGTGACAGTGATGACAGACTGTGTTCTTGAGGTTCCAGATGAAGGAGAGAAGGATTCCAGTAAGTAGATGAAGTGCGGATGTTCTTGGTGATTCAGGAAAGCTTGTGGTGATATGTGGATCATTTCCAGTTCATGTTGGTGGTCCGCATTAAAGTTAAAGTTCATATTTGAAGAATAACCACTGGATGTATTACATGTCTTACAGATGTTCTTGTAGGTGTTTGCCGACTTAGATGATTGTTCCTAAGTCGATGTCGTGTATAAATAAGGTATTGTGAAGTCATTTCAAAGTGTGCCTTGTGGTGATGAGAGTGTGGTAGTGAAGAGCATAGTGAAAGGCAGAGCAGGAGTATTGAGCCTAAATGGAACTGATTCAAGCATGGTGAAGATGTTATTCTCCAGTTCATGAAGGTGATTCTTATTTCTTTGTAGACAGTGTGTCTCTTATAGGTAGTGAGCCTCTTGTGAGCAGTGTGCTCAGGCAATGAACCCTAATTAGCATGTGCCATTTTTGTTCTTCTATTCTTCTAATAGAGAATACATTCTTGGGTTAATCACCTCATAGTTTTTCCCTTAACCGGGTTTTCCACATCAAAATCTTGGTGTCTTATGTGTTGATGAATTTCTTCTTTTGATTTGAATGCATTATGTTTCATGTTTAATATACTACTAATTACTTAGAAGATTTAAGTGTGGAAAATGGAGAAAGTTTTGTACAACTGATTCACCCCCCCTCTTAGTTATATGCCCTAAGTCTAACAATTGGTATCAGAGCCAAGTTCCTCTAAGAGGAGCCTAACCGCTTGAGGAGATCCAAGATGTCATCTTACAAGAAGGATAGTCCAAAGTTTGATGGAACCAACTTTGCTTTTTGGAAAGGTCGCATGAAATGTCACTTGCAGTGTATGGGAATGGCGTACTGGTCCATGGTTACAAAAGCGTATGTACCTCCACAGGGTGGTCCGACAACCCTAAATGAAATCACAGATGCTAAAAATAATCTACGAACCAAAGAGGGTCTTCTAAGTGCATTATCTGACTCAAAGCTCTCAAATGTTATTGACCTACCAACTGCCTTTAAAATTTGGAATAAACTAGAACTTTTGCATGAAGGAGACCAGTATGTTAAATGTGCAAGGTTACAGAGTCGAAAAGGGAAATTTGAAAAACTGAAGATGAGAGATGATGAAAATATTACCTCTTTTATGCCAAGAGTGAATGAGCTAGTTTGTGGAATTAGAAATGTTGGTGGTGTCTTGGATGAAAATGAGATTGTTGGTAAAATTCTCAGATCCCTTCCTACCTCTTACAAAATCAACGCTGCTGCCATTGAAGAATTCAGAGCCCATACAACTGTCACAAGAGATCAATTGGCTGGGAAATTGGCTGCATTTGAAATGACAAAGTTTGGAGACAACCCCCCAAGACTGAATCTGCATTCAAAGTCAGTGCCTTTGTTAGAGGTAAACAAAGGCTTGATCCAAGAGAGAATTCTTCAAGGAAATTGTCATGGTATGAAAAAGCAAGAAAAGATTTGGAAGAAGAAGAAGTAGAAACTACTCAACTTGAAGCCCTTATTGCAAAGAGGCTGCCAAGAGGATCTAGTAAGTATGAAGGAAAATTACCTTTTAAGTGTTTTAACTGCAATAAGATTGGTCATTTTGCCTCAAGGTGTCCGGAAAGATTTTCAAGGCAAAATCCTAACAAGCCAAGGTTCCAAAAGAACTGTTACTATGTACATGAAGATGATGATAATGAAGGAGTAACAGATGATGAATCAGAGATAGGAAATAAATCTGGAAATGAATGGGTGTTCATTGCCATCAAGGAAAAAGATCTAATGTCCTCTGTATCTGTCAATCTTAAGACTATGGAAAGAGCTGGCTGCCCAAATTGAAGAGAAGGATGATTGGGTCATTGACAGTGGATGCTCTCACCATATGACAGGTGACAAAAATAAGTTTGTAGATTTGGAAAGGTATGAAGGAGGAGTGGTAAAGTTTGGTGATAATTCTACTGGTAGAATCAGAGGAAGAGGAACTATTTCTTTTGATGGAAGAAACAAAACTGGTAATGTACTATATGTTGAAGGTTTGAAGCACAATCTTCTTAGTGTTGGACATTTGGTGGACAAAGGCTATGATCTCCAATTCAAGGATGGAAAATACAAAATCTTTGAAAGATCTGGATCAGAGATTGCATTCGGTACTCAAACTAAAGGTAATATATTCCACTTGGTTGGTACTGGTAAAAGCTACTTATTTGTTCAAATTGATCAGAGTTGGTTATGGCATAGAAGGATGTGTCATGTGAATTTTGATAATATCATCAAGTTAAGCAATACTCAGGCTGTAAGAGATCTTCCAAAATTGGTGAAACCTACTAACAGCTTGTGCAAGGAATGTCAGGTGGGTAAGCTGAGTAGAGTCTCATTCAAAAGCAAGGAACTATCCTCTACCAGATTATTGGACTTAGTTCACACTGATCTTTGTGGTCCGGCAAGAACCAGGAGTATTCAAGGTGATAGATACTTCATGTTGCTAATTGATGACTATTCCCGGATGATGTGGGTAACCTTTCTAAAGGAGAAATCAGAAGCTCTTGAGAAATTCAAAATATTCAAGGCTATGGTAGATAATGAAATAGGATTAAAGCTGAAATGTCTGAGGTCTAATAGAGGTGGAGAATTCACATCCGATGAGTTCATAGAGTTCTGTGAGAAACATGGAATTAAGAGATAGTTGTCTGCTCCTATGACTCCACAGTAGAATGGAGTAGTGGAGAGAAAGAACCAGACCATCCAGGAAGCATCTAGGACCATGATGATGGAAGCAAATGTTCCTCAGATCTATTGGAGAGAAGCTGTCAGCACTACAGTCTATACTCTCAATCAAGTTCAAATCAGAAGCAATACCGGTAAGACCCCTTATGAACTTTGGTTTGGCATTACTCCTACTGTAAGATATTTTAGAGTCTTTGGTAGGAAATGTTACATCAAAAGAGATGAAGATCTAGGCAAGTTTGATGCTAGAAGTGATGAAGGAATATTCTTGGGTTACTGTACTCAAAGCAAAGCATACCGGTGTTATAACAAGAGACTAAGAAAGATGATAGAAAGTACAAATGTGAAGGTTGATGAGGGAATAGAAAAACCATCAAGGTTTTATGAATATGATGAAGATGATCAGAATGGTGTTCTGGTTCAAGGAGTTCAATCCTCTTCTGAAAGTCACATTCAAACTGATCTGGTAAATCAGGAAGAAGAGATAGGTCTGAATGAGCCTGATCAAGAAGCAGAAGTGCAAGAAACTCCCAAAGTTCCAAGGTATGTAAGACTGAACCACTCTAAAGATCAGATCATAGGTGACAAAAGCAAAGGTGTGCAAACTAGAAGGAAAATTGCCCAAAATTCAGATGAATATTGTCTGATTTCAAAGATTGAACCTAAAACAATAAATGAAGCCTACAATGATGAAAATTGGACCAAAGCAATGGAGGAAGAGTTGATGCAAATTGAGAAAAATCACACTTGGGATCTTGTTCCCAGACCTAGAAACAAGAATGTGATTGGAACCAAATGGGTCTTCTGGAACAAACTAAATGAAGTTGGTGAAGTAATTAGAAATAAAGCCATATTGGTCTGCAAGGGCTACTCTCAAATAGAAGGAATTGATTTTGAGGAAACTTTTGCTCTGGTGGCAAGAATTGAAACAGTCAGATTATTCCTTGCCTTTGTTGCCTTCAAGGATTTCAAGGTATATCAGATGGATGTCAAGTCTACCTTTTTGAATGGTGACTTGGAAGAAGAAGTGTATATAGAGCATCCGGATGGATTTCAGTTGTCTGATCATGGTGATATGGTCTACAAGTTGAAGAAGGCACTGTATGGATTAAAGCAAGCCCAAGAGACTAGTATGAAAGATTGGACAAGCATCTTTTGAAGATTGGTTTCAACAAAGGTACTGCTGATAGTAATCTATATTTCAAAATTGATTATGAAAACATCTTGATTATTGAAGTATTTGTTGATAATATCATCTTTGGAGGAAGAGATAGTATGTGTAAAGCTTTTGCAAATCAAATGAAAAGTGAGTTTGAGATGCCTATGCTTGGTGAAATGAACTTCTTCTTGGGTCTGCAAATTACTCAAACAAAGAAAGGAATCTTTATTTCTCAGACCAAATATGTAAAAGAATTGTTGAGAAAATTTGGGATGGAAGATTCAAATCCAATGAATACTCCCATGGAAACTGGATGTAAGTTGAGCAAAGATGATGACTCTCCTAAGGTAGACCAAACAAAGTACAGATCAATGATTGGAGGATTGT
Organism: Cunninghamia lanceolata; assembly: GCA_027924645.1. Taxonomy (NCBI): domain Eukaryota; kingdom Viridiplantae; phylum Streptophyta; class Pinopsida; order Cupressales; family Cupressaceae; genus Cunninghamia; species Cunninghamia lanceolata. Next base: position 10,521,837 of record BSBN01000523.1, read on the forward strand.
TGTATCTCACTCAAACTAGACCAGATATTATGCAAGTTGTTGGTCTTGTTGCAAGATTCCACGCTGATCCCAGAGAATCTCATGTCATGGCAATCAAAAGGATTTTTAGGTATCTAAAAGGAATAGTTGAGTATGGTTTGTGGTATCCTAGAGATCATGATTTCTCTCTTCATGCATATACAAATGCAGATTGGGTAGGAGATGTGGATGACCGGAAGAGTACCAGTGGTGGAGCATTCTTTTTGGAAAAGAGATTGGTTTCTTGGCTAAGCAAGAAAAAAGAGGCAATATCCCTGTCTACAACTAAAGCAAAATACATTGTAGCAGCAGGTAGTTGCACTCAAGTTTTGTGGATGAAGCAGATGCTAAGAGATATCAAAGTAGAGTATGAGGAGCCTATCACAATCTTCTGTGATAATTCAAGTGCTATAAATATATCTAAAAATCTGGTGTTGAATTCTAAGACTAAGCATATATCTATCAAGTTTCACTTTCTGAGAGAGCAAGTGAACAAGGATGAAGTCAGACTGGAGTTTGTGCCCTCCAAGGATCAGATTGTAGATATCTTTACTAAACCTCTTCCCAAGGACTCTTTTGAGTATCTCAGGGAGAAGTTAGGGGTTATTGCCCCTCCGGTGATGAACTAGGATGCACTATTGTGCATCAGTCCGGTGGATATCACAGTCATATCTTGTGATCTAGATTGATGATGAGGAGCTGCTACTCAGGGGGAGCAACGGATATGATTCTGAAGTATTGGAGTTGCAAGTATGAGCCCTTTGCCATTGATGTCAAAGGGGAAGAGAAGACATGTGAAAAACAAGTGATTGATGATCAAAGGGGGAGCAGTAAAGGAAGAAAAGACATGGGAATAGTCGTTGTTGATAGGGGGAGTTGTGACAATAAGGAGTTCTTGTCTTGATGGTTTTTCACATCATATGTTGCCATCAATGACAAAGGGGGAGATTGTTGCAAGTATGGGTCTAACCGGTGTTGTCATTGATGTCAACATACTCATGTTGCATTAATGAGAAGGATTGGATGAGCTGTGTACTGAGGATATTGAGAAAATTAGTCTCAATCAGGAATAGTGATGACTGCAAGTCAAAAGTCCAAGATAGGATGATGATCAGAGGATATGGATTAAAGGGTTTGTAGATATGTGTCTATAGACGATCCAGTAGAGATTTCAGAGTTCTGCATGAAGATATGAAGAAGTTGTGGCCGCTCAAGTAAAACCGGTTCCGGTAGGTGTTTAGTGGTGACAAAGTGTAACAAGAAAGGTCCGGTGAGATCCAGAAATGAAGTTTCCTATTCTACAGATTTAAAGGAGTGCTGAGGAAGTCTTTGTGGTGTATCAACTCTATTGATGCATTATTTGAAGGTCCACAAGCATCTATTCTTTTGTGACAGTGATGACAAACTGTGTTCTTGAGGTTCCAGATGAAGGAGAGAAGGATTCTAGTAAGCAGATGAAGTGTGGATGTTCTTGGTGATTCAAGAAAGCTTGTGGTGATCTGTGGATCATTTCCAATTCATGTTGGTGGTCCACATTGAAGTTAAAATTCGTATTTGAAGAATAACCACCGAATGTTGGTGTTCTTCCTGAGACTGGCTAACCGGATGTATTACACATCTTGCGGATGTTCTTGTATGTGTTTGACAACTTAGATGATTGTTCCTAAGTCGATGTCATGTATAAATAAGGGATTGTGAAGTCATTTCAAAGTGTGCCTTGTGGTGATGAGAGTGTGGTAGCAAAGAGCAGAGTGAAAGGCAAAGCAGGAGTATTGAGCTTAAATGGAACTGATTCAAGCATGGTGAAGATGCTATTCTCCAGTTCATGAAGGTGATTCTTATTTCTTTGTAGATAGTGTGTCTCTTGTAGGCAGTGAGCCCTAATTGGCATGTGCCATTTTTGTTCTTTCTATTCTTCTAACAAAGAATACATTCTTGGGTTAATCACCCCGTGGTTTTTCCCTTAACCAAGTTTTCCATGTCAAAATCTTGGTGTCTTATGTGTTGATGAGTTTTTGCTTTTGATTTGAATGCATTATGTTTCATGTTTAATATACTACTAATTACTCAGAAGATTTAAGTGTGGAAAATGGAGAAAGTTTTGTACAACTGATTCACCCCCCCTCTCAGTTGTATGCCCTAAGTCTAACACTTCCTATAGCATATATCATCCCTAATGGTGAGAAAGCATCACGTACACATCACCAAAGGAGTCAATATTTTACCTATGTGTATTATTTCATAGTCACTATAAGAGAAAGACCTAAAATGGAGATTGCAACATAGCTTTGATTTTACTTTCATTTGTTGGAAACGTGCTAGGAGCAAAATTTTGCATTCCACACCTCCTCGAACTAAACTGACAGTGCTAATGTGTCAGGTTGGGTGGGTGAATGCTAGGGGAGGTGTATTTTTGGTGGCCAAGCCTCTTGATCATTCTCAGCTACATTGGACGGAGACAGTCTCTAAAGAGCCCTAAGACAAAAAAAGATGCCAGACTTTGGACCAACTGTTCTATTAAACCGTGGCACCTAGGAATGACTTGTTTGCATGTATAGGTGGATGTCTAGTCCACCTATAAATACCTAACTCAATTTTTTAAATCAATTCTATTTTCCTATGGTGGCAAGGAACACAATGTTCCAAAATGCTTTAGTTTCATCCAATGGAAAGGTGCTAGGACTGAAATTTTACATTTTGTACCTCCTAGAAATGAACTGACAATGCCAACAAGTCAGGGTGGGTGGGTGAATGAATTCTATGGGAGGTGTCTTTTTGGTGGCCAAGACTCCTAGTCATTCTCAGCTACATTAGACAGAGATAGTATCTTAAGAGCCCTAAGACAAAAAGGTGTCATACTTTGGACTAACTATTCTCTCAAACTGTGGCACCTAGGAATGTCTTGTTTACATGTATAGGTGGATGTTAGGTCCACGTACAAATACCTACCTCAATTTTTGCTAAATCAATTTTGTTTTCCTATGGTGGCAAAGATCACAATGTTACAAAATGCTTTAATTTCATCCAATTGAAAGGTGCTATGAGTGAAATTTTATATTTCATACTGCATGGGGTTGAACCAACTATGCCAACACATCGGGGTGGGTGGGTGAATTCTAGAGGAGGTCTCATTTCATACTCCAAGTGTCTCAATCATTCTGGACTACAGGCTTCTGATAAAGTCTCTTAAGAGACCTAAGAGACAAAAAATATCAATCTTTGATGGAGTAGTTAACAGAATCTGCGACACTTGATAATGTTTTGTTCAAACCTATATCTACATGTGGGATCCATCCATAATAACCTCTCTCAATTTTTGTCAACTCCAAACCATTTCAGCACACCAACAATGAATGCATGCTTGCAAAATGTATTAGTGGCATTCAACATAACCTTTTTAGGAGTCATATTTTTCATTTCATGCCTTCTAGGGCTGACTAATTGCACCAACATGTTGGGGTGGGTGGTTGAATGTGAGAGGAATACCAAGTGTCCCAATCATTCCTGACTATAGGCTTTTGGTAAAATCCCTTTAAGAGACCTAAAAGCCAAAGACTACCAATCTTTGACAGAGTAGTTCTTAGAATGTGGCACTTGGGAATGTTTTTTTTAGACCTATAGCTCTACGTGGGGTCTATCCACAATAACCTCTATTATTTTTTATCAACTCCAAACCATTTGACCATACCAACAATGAATGCATTATTATAAAATACATCAGTGGCATTCAGTATAGCCTTGCTAGGAGCCATATTTTTTCATTCCACACCTCTTGAGGCTAAACTGACTATACCAACACATTGATTTGGGTGGTTGAATTCTAGAGGAGGTCTTTTTCATACCCAAAGTGTCATAATCATTCCAAACAACAAGATTTTGGCAAAGTCACTTAAGCAACCTAAGAGCCCAAAACTATCAATCTTTGATGGAGCAATTCTCAAAATCTGTGGCACCTAGAAATATTTCATTTAAACCTACAACTCCATGTGGGTTCCATCCCAATAACCTTTCTTAGTTTTTTTCAACTCTAAACTATTTGACCACACCAACAATAAATGCATCAGTGGTGTTTGGCATAACCTTGTCAGAAGCCGTATTTTTTCTACATCTTTTAGGGCCAAACTAATTGCAGAAACATATTGGGGTGGGTGGGTGAATTTTAGAGGAGGTCTTGTTTCATACCCCAAGTGTCTTAATCATTCTATACTACAAGCTTCCGACAAAGTCTCTTAAGAGACCTAAGAGCCAAAAACTGTCAATCTTTGATAAAGCAATTCTTAGAATCTATGGCACCTAGAAATGTTTCATTTGGACCTACAACTCCATGTGGGTTCCATCCATAATAATCTCTCTCAACTTTTTAAACTCTAAACTATTTGACCACACCAATAGTGAATGCATTCTTGCTAAATGCATCAGTGGCATTCAGGATAACCTTGCCAGGAGCCATATTTTTTATTCTGCATCTCTTGGGGCCAAACAAACTACGTTAACATGTTAGAGTACGTGGGTGAAATATAGAGGAGGTCTCATTTCATAACCCAAATGTCCCAATTATTCTAGACTACAAGCTTCTGGCAAAGTCTCTTAAGAGACTTAAGAGCCAAAAACTAAAAATCTTTGACAGAGCAATTCTTGAAATTCATGGCACCTGAGAATGTTTTGTTTAGACCTACAACTCCACATGGGTCCATCCATAATAACCTTTCTTGATTTTTGTCAACTCCAAACCATTTGAATGCACCAACAATGAATACATTCTTGCAAAATGCATCAGTGGCATTCAGTATAACCTTTCAAGGAGACATATTTTTCATTTTGCACCTCTTGGGGCCAAACTGAATATGCCAAAATGTTGGGGTGGCTGGGTGAATGCATTCATCATAACCTTACTAGGAGCCATATTTTTCATGGCACCTGGGAATGTTCTGTTTAGACCTATAGCTACATGTGGGGCCCATCCACAATAACCTCTCTTATTTTTTATCAACTCTAAATTGTTTGATTGCACCAACAATCAAAGCATTCTTATAAAATGCATCAGTAGCATTCAGTATAACCTTACTAGGAGCCATATTTTTTGTTCCATACCTCTTGGGGCTGAACCAACTGTGCCAACATGTCAAGGTGGTGGATGAATGCTAGAGGAGGTCTTGTTTTGTACCCCAAGTGTCCCAATCATTCCAGACTATAGGCTTTTAGAAAAATCCCTTAAGAGCCCTAAGAGCCAAAAATTGCCAATCTTTGACAGAGTAGTTCTCAAAGTTCTTGGAACCTATGGATGTTTCGTTTAGACCTACAGCTAAATGTTATGAGAACTGATCCATCAAAGATTGGTAGTTTTTGGCTCTTAGGTATCTTAAGAGACTTTGTCAGAAGCTTGTAATCTAAAATGATTGGGACACTTGGGGTATAAAATGAGACCTCCTCTAGCATTCACCCACCCACCTTGATGTGTTGGCATAGTCAGTTTGGCCTCAAGAAGTGGAGAAGAGAAAATATGGCTCCTAGCAAAGTTATGTTGAATGTCACTGATGCATTTTGCAAGAATGCATTCATTGTTGGTATGGTCAAATGATTTAGAGTTAACAAAAATCGAGAGAGGATATTGTGGATGGACCCTAGCTCCCAAGCTTGCATTATTTTTTGCCCAAAATCCATCAAATTTCCAAAGTGTGCCCCCATGTAAAAATTGAGTTCCCTGTGCCTTAGAAAATGTTTGAAATTCTAAAAAATCCTAAAATGTGCCTAAGTAGAGAGATTTCAGTGAGTTCCTAATAACTCGGAACTCGCTGACAAAGAAGACAAGGCAAAGAGAGGAAGATTTCAGTGAGTCTCGAGTCAGTTGGAACTCACCAACAAAGAAGAAAAGAAAAAATAGATGAAGATTTCAAAGTTTTTCTTGGTTCTTGGAACCAAGGAAATCCCTAAAATTGTTTCTGGTCCCTCCTTAAGTGTCAAAACATAAAAATTGACTAAGGCATGACAAGGTAATGTTTCCAAGGGAGGATGAAGAATGAAGAGAAAGAAGAAACAAAGATTTCAATGAGTTCTTGGCTAGTTGGAACTCACCTACAAAAGGGAAAGAGGAAAGGCAAAGAGATTTTGATGACTTCCCGGTGACCAAGAACTCATGAAAATAGTTCTTAACAGGTTCCTATGTGCTGAAAACATAGAAATAAAAATTTTACAGTGTTGTAAAAGTTTAAAAACATGTTTTTTCATGGGTTTGTGAGTTTAAATGCTTACCTACCTCCTAGAACACCATTAATGCCCAATTTGACTAGATTGGAGGTAAATTTTGAATTAAATGTAGGTGTAGGTGAGTTGGTTGTGGTAGGTGTGGGCACCCTAATTTGTTTCCTGCCCAAATGATATAGCAAGTGAGAGTGAAATGCTATATATGTGTGGATGAAAAAGTAAAAATAGGTTGGTCATTGAGCCATCTTTCTAGATGCCTGCAGGTGCAGAGGATCATCTAGGGTTTCAAATCATGCAAGTTCATTCTAGTGGGAGTAGCTTGTTGGTAAATCAAAGAGAGATTTATAATATAATGGTATTTTGTAATATATTGTCTCCATGCTCTTTTGTAAGCTTTCAGAGAAGCCCTAGTCACAACTATGTGTTTCCTCTTGCCACATTTGTTGGCATGAATGTAATATAGATTTGATGAATGTTGCAGCATTTTAATTCAGTGCAAGCTTTGTGATGGTCATTTCTACATTGCAAATGGATTATTATTATATGGGAATGGATTAATAAGTATGCTTTGTTATTTGGTAAAAAATCTATGGTGTATGTTTCATACATAGCTCGTATTCCTTTTGGTTTCAAGTTATTTTTTCCTACTAGTCATTTGGACTCTATTACCTAACACATGATCTTGGAAGTTCATGAAAAATCATATGCCTTCAAATAAAAACGTCATTCACTAGTAATTTAGGAGTAGATTTGTAGATTAGTTTAGGTTCTACTCATCATTACAACCCATTGTCTTGTAGACGAATATATTAGGTGAGTTAGTGCCAGATAAATATGTAAAGGGTTGTAATGACATCAGAGAAAGATGTAAGTTTTTATATAATGTTAAGGGGTATCATCTTCAGTGATTAAAACTAATTTTATCCTTGGGTGCACTTATATCCTTACTTTTAATATATTGTTATGAGGTCTTGCAGGCTTGTTTCTGATTGCCATGAGGGTGTGGTATTCAAAGCCTTGTTTTATTTTTTTTTATATACTCAAACCTCAAGGGAATCCCCTAGGCTTTATAGATCCTGAAGAAGAAGAGGAACTAACTGTTGTGTTGTTACACAACATGCCCCATTTTGCATTGACAAAACAAGGACCCAACTTTTCTTGCTGCTTATGGCTCATTTGTTTTCTGCTTTGGACGGTTTGGTAAAATCAGTCATGCATGTCACCTTGTAAGAAGGTGGATTTGCTACTCTAAGGAGGTTAGTTTCCAAATTTAGTAGTTGCCATTATTAACTTCATGGTTGGAAAATACACAAAATTCTAGGCAGGTTTGTCTTTTAAATCACCCCAAAATTGTCTAAGGGAAGAAAGTTATGTTGAGTCAAAGTTTAGTCAAACCTGATATCCCGCGGGGGCTCATATTTCTAGACATCAGTCATATTTAATAAGATCACCCAAATAGAGGATGGCCACCTGATAGTCTCTAGGTGTGTGGTGCACAGATGTCAAATTTAAATAGGAGTCGATACCTACCTATTGAAAAGACTTCGCTTATCCTGTTGGGGGTCATATTTCTAACATCAGTCATCTTATGAATATCACCCTCTTTGCAAATATCACCCTATGTCAATATGATGGTGACATCATCTGATTCTATTGAATTAAGGAAATCACCCTGATGATGACATCATCATTCCGTCTAAACCACGAGGGGGGTATGCATCTAGTATCTGTCATATTCTTTAATATGACGATGATGTCATTAAAACATAATAATTAAACGTCGCTGACACGATGATGTCACCCTAATTTTATCCGGGGGGTCACTTTATCTGGGGGGTTATATTTTAGATACCCCTAATCTTAGTTTCATGACCCGATATATGCATGGTCAAACGTTGACCATATCACCCAATTCTTTACACCTATTGATCCCGTGCAAAAGCAAAGGGAGGTCATTTTATCTGGAGGGGGTCATATTTTGAATATCCCCTAATCTTTCTAAGATCACCCCCCTTTTAACATTAAATGCAATTAAATGCGGTAGATGAACTCCCACAAATTACAAATACAAATTGAACACTTGGCGACATCTACGGATTCCCTATAGGTGATCAATGGATTTAATTAGGACAACACATTCTTACCCTAATCTGTCCAATTGATTTGTTTTAAAGGTAAAATTCAAAGGTCATTTTCCTTCACCTTGTGATAAATCAAGAAATTACAGAGCTCTGAAGTCAAACCCTCAATAGCTACCTATCAACAGATTGGATCCTTCGACGTAACGGAACGGGTGATCTTAAGCATTTATAGTCTTTCTCCATAATCACTCATCTAATACAAAAGAAAGCATTGTCAGGTAAGTAACTATAAACCCTCCCATTATCATTTACTATAATTTCAGGTATAGTGTTTGTTTTTACTGGGGTATGGCTTTGTGTAATATGTTTAAAGGTAAAATGAAGAGTAATATAAAGAGTATATGTGATAGAAGTACATAATGTTGTAAGAATGCATATGAACACTGTACGGTAAAGTATATCATGTTTATTACAGGAATCCATGGTAAATCTCAGGAGAAATAGGTCTGAGGTGGAGTTCCTCAAGCCCATGTTTGTGTAGCCAGAGGGAGTACAATTCAAGTATGGAGTCATTGGTGATACACACCAAGGGGATATAGATCTGGTAATATGGTTGACTAGATTGGATCATGATAAGGATAATCCCATTCTAGATGGGCTGTTTATCTTAGGAATGTGGCATGCAGCTAGTTTTCCTTATGCTATGGATGCTCCGGAGTTGGTAGTGGAGTGCGCAAGAAATTATAACCCTAAAACTAGGTGGGTAGAGAAGCATGGGAGGATAAATGCTGACTTCTCAGTCAAAGGCATTACCGCCACTTTCAATTTGCTAGTTGGCAAGACTATAGTGAGTGTGAACCTGCATAAACTGGAAACAGAGTATAACAATAACAAGAAGAATGTGAGGAAGAATATTTATCAATGGAGATCAAAGAATAGTACATACATTGCCTCAACCAAACTACCTATGCATTTGTACAAGTTTGATTTTGATGATGAATACCAATATATGATTTCCCTGTTGAGCAGGATGACTAGCAGGCCTCATGCTGGAAATTTTAAGAATTAGATGTTTGGGATCATCCAAGTGGTCTTATATGCAGACAACCAGCCCCTATGGGCAAAGATCATCAGTGACTCATTGGATAAGGGAATGAGAAGCCTGGGAGGCAAAACATTTTTATTTTACATGACTTTATATGTCATGTATTTTTGTGCATATAAAGGAACTTTTGATTCTTTGAAGACAGTGGGTGAGGCTGGTGGTGATGCTAATGATACACACATATGGGATCATTATCCCCAATTGCAAAGAAAGGCATACCTCCTAGACTACAAACTAGTAAATGATGCATTCTCTATGCATCTGGTTAGAACTATGGAGGAGGATAGGACTAAAAGGTTGAACATGCAAGCTCAAGAAATTGTCTATCAGCATGGAGCATGGTTTATCCAATTCGCTACTTTCTCATATATTAGAATCGAGGGATTTGAGGGACAGACTCTTATGCTACCAAGATACCCCACTGATTGGGTTGTTTTGATGGAATTCATTAGGAAGGTATCTGTTGGAAACAAGGTAGATAATTAAGAGGGGAGGTGAATCAGTTATCTCAAAATTTCTTTAACCTCCTTTTCTTTTGTTATCTTTAATAATTAGTGCAGCATCAAAACAAAAATAAAATCAACACACATAACACAAGGATTTTTACCTGGAAAACCCTATTAAAGGAAAAACCATGGGGTGACTAACCCAAGATTGTATTCTCTGTTAAAAGAATAAAGGAGTACAAAATGGCACTTGCCAATTAGGGCTCACTGCCCAAGCACACTACTCACAAGAGGCACACTACCTACAAGAGACTTACTGTCTATAGAACTTACAGAAGATAATCAAGTGTTTGAATTGATGAGAAGCATCTACAAATGCAAGAATTTAGTTTCGATTTAGGCACAATATACAGATCTAATGCACTTCATCCTTCCTCTACTCAATGTTGTTGTTTTGTCACATACTAGGCATGCATTACTATTCCCACACTTATCTCTACTTTTCTTCGCACTTTTCTTAGCTACTTAATCACTACCTTACTCACATGCTAAAATCTATTTGGTATATATATCCGCATCAAGGATTTTTATCAACTTGCTAGTCGGCATCAAGAACACTGCAAGTAATTACTCTGTCAGCTGAATCCATGCTTGATTTGTGATGCGTATCAAAAACATAGACATAGAAGTCATTAATCATGTCAGCCAACAATGTATGATCCCACAAATTATTTGATCAACACCATTTGCTCATCCAGATTGAAGTTTGATACTTTGTCGGTCAGTTATTCCTCTGTCTACTCTACCTGACTGGAACCCAACACTCAAATCCTCATATGTTTTCTTTACTTTATCACCATAGGCTTAATCTATGGAGAAAAGTAGTCATGATAACCCTCTTGACTTTCCCAAGTCTGCAACTTACTAAGTTACATCATCTAGGAGATCTGGACCTAATTGTCAAACCTTGTTGCATACTTTATTCTTGTTCACCAAATCAAAACAATCTTCAATTTAACTTCCGGTATAGGCATACTATGTACTGCAGATGTGTGGGATAGACTTTGTTGCCATCAATGACAACACTAGTGAAGCCACACATTGTCTCTTGCCAACAATCTCCCCCTTTGGCATTGATGTCACCACTTAGTGAAAAAATGGCTAAGTGTCGCAATAAACTCCCCCTTAGCTGATGCTCTATCTTTTGCACTATTTTAACAGAGCTCATCCTTAGCTAGATTCCACATTTTTCACTACTCTTCACTCCCCCTTTGACAGCAATGGCAAAGGGCAGAATCTGTATACCAAAATTTTGCAAAAAATTGTCTTATATATGGTTGCATTAGTATATATATATGTTATACTTGCATATACTTAAGTATATCTGCAAAAGTGGCCTTCAACTATACAAAATCTATGGCCTAGCTCTGCTTCATCCTATCCATAATGGAGATGTGACCACTCAACAAAAATGCATGTGCTTCTGCCCTTCTTAAATATGTCGAATCACTGGTTCGGGCTGTGGTCTGAGCATCTGTCAAGGCCTCATGCATTGCCTCTAACTTAGGGATAATTATCCCTCTGACTTCACTCATTCTGTTTATTATGTTCTTCTTTTCTTTGTCCAGCCTCTTTATTTCATTGATGATAACAATAGCCTGGCATTATTGATTCATTAGAGAGGTAGTGAGGGGATCAAAATTCTGAGATAAACTTGACAGTTTACCTTCTTGTTCTTTCACTTTCTTCTCAATGTCCTCTGTTACTTTGGGCCAAGATAAACAAAATTTGTATATGTCCCCACCATCTTTAAGAGTGTTTTCAAGGCTCTTTATTCCAATGTCTAGGGTCCTCCTATCATTAGTAATCAGTCCTTCAACTTTAGTGAATCTTTTTCCTAAAAACTCCTTCTGAACCTTTGCTTCTGCCAATTTCTCTAAAGATTCAAAATGAGTGCTAACAAAATTTACCAAAGATTTCAAGTTACCAGATAGAGAGGCTGAAGGGTCCTTTTGAAATGATGGCATGATCTTCTCCAGCATCATAGATGCAATCTCCAATAGTTCACAGTCTTCCATGTGAGATTTTAGGAGTTTTTCTTTTGCTTTGGCTTGAGCAAAGGATGTTATTTTCATTGTCTGAACTAGAGACAGAGAGTTGAAATTTAGTGGCCCTTAAAATAGCTCAGGTTCATCTATCTCCATCATTTCTTTGCTTAAGAAGTTCTTCATTGCCTCTACAGTGTCTCTTGTTGGTGATTGATTCTTCTTTTCTTTTGGGACATTAGAACAGTCATCATTAGTCTTCCTTGCTTGTTCTTCTTCTTTTCCCTTTACCTCGTGTTCTTGAATCACCTTATCTTCTCCTTCAGCTTCAGAGTGTGGAATGTCTGCAGTGGGATCCAGACGAGAGATGTCATCGGTGTTTGTTGCTTCATAAACTTCCTCTTCCTGAATAGAGGAATCCAAGTCCTTAGACTTCTCTTCACCTATCTCTTTTGATCCTTCTACATCAGAAAATTTTTCATTGGTTGCATTTAATCCTTCAACATCCATGGTAAAAGTTTCTTCAACTGATTCCTCTAAAATAGGAAGATTAAATCTTTTCAAAGCATTCTGGAGGATATCTTTTGTCTCACTTTCTACTTGGTCAATTTTTCCAAGCATAAGTTTATTCATTCTTTCCTTACCCTGGAACTCATCCTTACAATCTTTAAAAATCATGTTCATTTGTTTTGGATTGATAGAAAGATAAAGTTGAATCATTATTTGTTCCTAAATCTCTAGGTCTTTTGCCTTTGCATTCTATTTTCTTAGTTCAAGTACCTTTTCTAGACTTTTAGGAATTAATGATATAATTTCAATGAAAGCTTTATTGTAAATGTCTAGGTACCTGATAGTAGCTTCTTCCAAAATCCTCTTGTTAGTATTATTGTATTCATCATAGAACTCTGTTACTGGCTACAAGTTCACATCCATAGTAACTACCTTGATGATGTCATCAATGGAAAGAGTGGGCTTTTCAACAAATTCTTCTTTTTCTTCCTCATTTTTACTAGCAGGGAATTTCCTGGATGTTTTCTTCTTCATTTTCTTGATTTCCTCGTCAAATTCTATTTCTTCATCATCTTTAAGGCTTGTATATGACTTCGTGGCTTTGTTCTTTATCCTCTTTTCTCCTTTTCCAGATATATTGGCTTCCGGTTTGGTGGTCCTTAAGCTTTTAGGAGTGGTAGGTGCAGAGCTCTTGGAAGATCTAGTCCAGGAGGAGGCTTGTACCGGAGGATCTCCTTTCTTTGCTTCTTTTTTTTCTTTCTTAGCCCTCTCCATTTTCTCTCTATTTGCATCTACTGCCTCTTTTGATAAGCCAAATCTTTTGGCAATTTCTTCAACTTCCATTCTTACTTTCCTCTTTATCTCCTGTTGTCTTAACTCAACATGTATTTTTACACTTAATTCTTGAAAGGTGCCAAACCTTTCTACTTCAAGGTCCTTAAGCTGGCTCAAAAGGTGTTGAATATGTAGGTCCAAGATTTTTTCATCGACTTCATATCCCATAGGCATTACCCACACAGTCTTTAGCTCAACTGCTTCCATTAGGCATTGGTCAGTGTCAACCATGAAGCATACTGTGTCCTTATATTTATCAACTATGGATTGAGGAATTCTTTCTTTGGTTTGCATCATGCTCTGAAAGCTCTTGAAGTAACCCTGGAGAGTTGTGTTTTGGGCTTGAGCATCACCAAGTCCATACATATAATCTCTAATCTGAATTACAACTAGTTTGTCATTTTGCCATACCCCACCACTTGATCCGAGTAGCTCATTCATGTAATAAAAGAACAGACACAATATTAGACAACCATATTTGAAGGAACTCTTCTTATCCTTTTTTATCTTCTGCAGGTTTTCTAATAGTTGATTTAGGAGAAGTTCACATAGGTCATAATCTGCATCTTCCTTTAACATCTAATGTGTTGCATAGATTGTTGTCCCAGACACAGAATTCTCTCTACTAGAATGATAGATCTTGTACCCAATTATCATTGAGGAAAACTTGACATCCAGATCTATGATGTCATCTATGGTCATGGCTCTTTTGTCAAATTTAGATCTGGTGGCTTCAGTTATTGTCTAGTTCTAGACAGATTTAAGTGCAGGTAACCCACCAGAAGAACACAGTCCAGTCACTACCTTGATGGCATCTTTAGTTATCTTGAAAGACCTCATTAACCACAAGAAATTATCATGCATCTTGCTTAGGACATACCGAACCCAATCATCTTCTGCAAAACAAGGAAAGTGTATGCAATGTCCAAAGTGTTTATCCTAGAGGGCCTTGTATTGAGGTTTGAGTTCAAAACTCTCATCTATTAGCTGTTTGTGATAGATGTCCATCAATTTTGAGTCTCCAAATTCCTCAATGTTGGCATGGATATAAACCCTAACATCTTCTACGTGCAATACCCCATGCAGAATGCTAGAAAATGCACCTAAAGGATCAACTTCTAGAGATTTATATGGGTGTTTCTTGAATTTAGGACGTGGCCTATCAGTGATCCTGACAACCATTGGAGTAGCCATTTTATAAGAGATTCAGATAGAGATTTTTAGAATGGAAGTGCCTTTTCATGCTTTAGGGTTTGAAAACAGGAGCCAGAACAAGTCGCTGGTTGAATTCAATTTTCCAGTTGATCTTTGAGTGAATTGTAGAAACTTCGTTGCAGAGCTCTTCTTTTCTTCTTCGCAAATGCAAGTGTGCAAATGATGAGTGAAAAAACCCTTTTATTCTTGCACAAACCCTAATTTCCTTTTGTAATAAATGCACAACTTAAGTTATTTGATTACCCTATTTTAAGAGAGACCTTCTCGAATCATTGTGCTAAACTTAGATTCATTGTCAGTGATGATTGACAATGTATCTTCTTTTCTTCAATCATGCCATGGGTCCATAGATCAAAGTATTTTAATTCTGAATCATACTAGATCTGTCTATGAAAATCCTACTTTAATAGATAGCTGTCAGAACCAGATTAACTTGAGCAGTTATAAGTCTTACAAAACTCCAAGCAGATCTTTCACATTTTGACTGAAGATTATTTGAAGGTTTTTCTGAGAGCTTTTTAATCTGCAGCATTTTATGTGCCGAATCTAGGCACTAGTTGACTGGTTGGGGGAATTTGTTTTTCTCTGTGACTCCCCCTGAGCTAGAGCTCATATGTTTAGTTTCTGGAAGGAATATCAGCACTAGATTCTGGTGCGGATCCATCGCCAATATTTTTTGTACTCTTCTTCACCTAAATCTTGCTCATCTCCTTTTGAACTTCATCCGCATTCACTTTAACTTTACCCTTATCTTGTTTTTTATTATGTTGTACCAGACTCTTTTTATCCTAATTTTTACTTTTGCAGAATTTGGCAATATGACCGGATCTATTGCAATTGTAACAAATGACATTTCTTTGTATATTTGATTGATATCCTCTTTATCTGCATTGATTAGCCATATGTCCCATTCTATTGCATGCAAAACTTCTACCATTGAATGAATTGTTTATTTGCATATTTTTACATTCATGAGATTTGTGACCATACCTTTTGTAGTTGAAACATTGTCCAGAGAAGGATGGATTAGTCAGATTCATTCTCCTCCTACAGTGAGTTGCTTTATGACTAAAATTGTTGCAATTGAAGCAGTATCCATTGAAGGATGGATATCTTTGAGCATTTGGTTGTCTTACTGGAGGTCTTCTAGACTTGTTTCTTTGATTTCCTGATCCAAAATTCTTCTGACTAGTTCCGGAGCTTTCACCTTTCTCATAACCCAAGCCATGCTTATCATCTACCCTCTTTTATCTTTCAAGAAGAACTTCAAGTTGGGCTGAGCTTATCTTGAATTTCTCTTTATATTCATTTGTTGTTTGAACATCTCTTTATATTCATTTATTGTTTGAAGATCTTATTTAAGAGTGTCTATTTGATTCTCAAGTTGTTCTTCATTATCTCTAGCTTCTTCAAGATCAAATTCAAGATGCTTGATTATTCTGTCTATTTTGCGTTAGTCCTCTATCTTCTCTTTGAGGGATTGTTTTAGATTATCTTCAAGTTTCCTTTTCTCTTCAATTTCTTGGATGAATCTCATAACCCCTGATTCCATTTCATGTCTTACCATAATGACCTCTTTTGACAGCTTCTCACATAGCTTATTTTTCTCATTCAGATCTTCATTAGTATCATTGTCTTCACTCTGATTGGCTAATTTTTGAAATAGTTCCTTTCTCTTTTTCACAGAGATACTAAGTTTTTCTTTTAGCTCATTTATGAAATCAACTTGTTTGAGTCTTTCTCTCAAATTATTGACTTTAGATTGTGATTGTTCAAGATCATCTAGGGTAGACTAAAGTTGTTCCTTCATACCATATATATCCATTGAGATTCCCAGATCTTCCTCAAGACGTTAGGCTTTGTTCAGAGGAACTTGGCTCTGATACCAATTGATGGAAATAAGGAAGATAACTGAGAGGGGGGGTGAATCAGTTATCTCAAAATTTCTTTAACTTCCTTTTCTTTTGTTATCTTTAATAATTAGTGCAGCATCAAAATAGAAATAAAATCAACACATATAACACAAGGATTTTTACTTGGAAAACCTTGTTAAGGGAAAAACCACAGGGTGACTAACCCAAGATTGTATTCTCTGTTAAAAGAATAAAGGAGTACAAAATGGCACTTGCCAATTAGGGCTCCCTGCCTGAGCACACTGCTCACAAGAGGCACACTACCTACAAGAGACTTACTGTCTACAGAACTTATAGAAGATAATCAAGTGTTTGAACTAATGAGAAGCATCTACAAATGCAAGAGTTTAGTTTCGATTTAGGAACAATATATAGATCTGATGCACTTCATCCTTCCTCTACTCAATGTTGTTATTCTGTCACATACTAGGCATGGATTGTTGTTCCCACACTTATCTCTACTTTTATTCACACTTTTCTTCACTACTTAGTCACTACCTTACTCACATGCTGAAATCTATTTGGTATATGTATCTGCATCAAGGATTTTTATCAACTTGCTAGTCGGCATCAAGAACACTGCAAGTAATTACTTTGTTAGTTGAATCCATGCTTGATTTGTGATGTGTATCAAAAACCTAGACATAGAAGTCATTAATCATGTCAACCAACAATGTATGATCCTGCAAATTGTTTGATCAACACCATTTGCTCATCTAGATTGAAGTCTGATACTCTATCAGTCAGTTCTTCCTCTGTCTACTCTACCTGACTGGAACCCAACACTCAAATCCTCATATATTTTCTTAGCTTTATTACCAAAGGCTAAATCTCTAGAGAAAAGTAGTCATGATAACCCTCTTGACTTTCCCAAGTCTACAACTTAGTGAGTTACATCATCTAAGAGATCCAAACCTGATTGTTGGACCTTGTTACATACTCTATTCTTGTTCACCAAATCAAAACAATCTTCAATCTAACTTTCGGTATAGGCATACTATGTACTTCAAATGTGTGGGATAGACTTTGTTGCTATCAACGACAACACTAGTGAAGCCACATAGTGTCTCTTGCCAATAATATCTACCATAGTTGAATCCTATAAGGCATAGAAGAAGATACTTCCAGTGTTATTTCCAGTATCCATGGGCTGGTACATGTGCCCTAATTTAGAAAGTATAAAGCATGTCATCGGGGGATTGAAACTAATATATCTTCAACCATTTCCTCTGGCCATATCATATGACCCTTATGGCAGGATGCAGAAGATACTAGGAAATCCAATACATCAAAAGCATCTAGAAGACTTTTGGACCGATTGTGATGACGAGGCTGAGGTGAGGAGAAGGAAGTATCAAAGGCTAACTTTGAATCAGGTCAAAACCTTTGACTATATCCTAGTGCCAACATAGTTGCGTAAGGATGATGGGAAAATCATGTCCAATGAATATGAAGACAAAAAGGTGTATAATGACACCATATCGGCCCCAGATCTTACACAACATGAGGATATATCATTAGATTAGCTGATGAGAGGGGTGATCCAACTAACCCAGGCTTGGGTGGATACTTTATTCAATGACATGAACAAAATGACATGGCCAAATAGGCCTTATTTCAACATAGTAGATTTTACTATGGTGCTACTGCACCATACTCCCCAGAAGAAAAATGTCTTAAGTCCTCTTAGATACCAATTCTTGTACATCTCTGCCTTGTTTCAGAATGTCTTCCTCCAGCATCCATATATCTTATGAATTTGGAAGCCCTTACCACTTAACCAGATGTTCAAAGTATGTTTTATGCCTTGTCTTCCTGGCTTCTCTACTTTCCAAAATGTACTCCATTTTTGGCAGCTCCCTAGAAGGTAAGTGCTTCAGCCAGTCTTCATTTTCCTGGACAGGGTCTTCAGCATTCTCCCCTATATTAGGACTTTTGTACAATGTCAAATCAGCAATTTTGAATATGGGTGAAATGACAATATCATCAGGAAGCTCAATCTTGTAAGCGTTTGGACAGTACTTCTCTAGAATTTGACAAGGTCCAATCTTCTGCATCATCAGTTTGTTGTGGCCTCCTTTTGACAACCTATTTTTGTTTAGATGAACCATGACCAAGTCGCTTACCTGATACTACACATCCCTCCTCCTTTGATCCATTCTAGCCTTTTTCTTCTGACTATTTTGGTGTAAAGTATCTTTGACCTATTGGTGTATTTCTTTCATGCCTTTTGCAAATGCATCAGCATGACCACTCCTTTTGTCCAACCCCTGGATGTCTCTCAATTCAAAAATACCCCTAGGGTGACTGCCATATACAATTTCAAAAGGACTCAGACCTGTGCTCCTACTTGTCAAGTCATTATAAGCATATTATGCTTGTGGGAGTATCACATCCCAACTGTTGCCATGTTCTTTTGTTAAGCATCTAAGGAGATTTCCCAAAGATCTATTGACCACCTCAGTTTGCCCATCAGTCTAAGGATGATAAGCTGAGCTAAAAGACAAGTTGGTTCCCAATATTTTCCACAAAGTCCTCCAAAAATGTCCTACAAATTTTCTATCCCTATCAGACACAATGCTCAAGGGTAGCCCATGAATCTCGACAATTTATTTAAAGAACAAACCTGCAATGTAACTAGCATCATTAGTGGTCCTGCAAGGAATGAAATGAGCCATCTTGCTAAATCGGTCTACCACTACAAACACACTATCACAACCTATCCTTGTTTTGGGTAATCCCATCACAAAATCCATACTCAGACATTCCCAAGGCCTATTAGGTATTGGTAAAGGTTGATACAATCCTACATTGGTCGAGACTCCTTATGGTCTTTGGCATACTATGCAACTTTCAACAAATTTTCTGATGTCAAACTGCATTCTGGGCTAGAAATAAAATCTCTTTACTAGATCTAAAGTCTTATTCAACCCAAAATGTCCACCTAAACCACCACTATGCCTTTCCTTCACAATATTATCCCTCATTGAGCATTTAGGGATACACAACTAACATCCTTTGAACAATAGTCCATTCTGCAATGTGAAATCTAAAAACTCACTATGAAAAGTATTAACAAATTCATTGCATACCTTGTAGATTTCTCTAAAATCCTGATCTTCTTCATACAATTCCTTGAGTGACTCAACACCCATGCTTTGCAACTGCACTTCTTGGACTATCAACACCCTCCTGCTGAGAGCATCTGCCACCTTGTGTGTGACTCCCTTCTTATGCTGAGTGGTGAAAGTGTATGCTTGCAGACTTTCCACCCATTTCATCTATTTGTGGTTGAGTTTGTCCTACCCATTCAAAAAACTGAGAGCATGGTTATCTTTATACACAATAAATTCCTTGGGAAGCAGGTAATGTCTCCACTTTTTCAGAGCTTGTACCATAGCATACAACTCTAAGTCATAAGAGGAGTATTTCCTCTTGGCTTCATTTAAATTTTCACTGAAGAAGGCTACTAGTCTGCCTTCTTGGCTCAACACTGCTCCAATGGTCAACCCACTTGTATCACATTCAATTGTGAAAACCTTATTGAAATTAGGTAACACTAAGACGGGGAATTTAGCAACTTTCTATTTTAGACTCTCAAAGCTCCTATCTACTTCTCTTGTCCACACAAACTTCACCTTGCAACCACCCTTGATGGTTTCTAACATAGGTGCACAGATGTCACTGTAGTTCTTGATGAATTTCCTATAGAATGTGGCCAAACCATGTAAACTCCTTACCTCTCCTGCTATCCTAGGTGTGGGCCAATTTAGAATAGCCTCCACCTTTGAAGGATCCATCTTCATATCACCTTTGGAAATGATGAAACCCAAGTAGATCAACTCTTGTTTCATGAAATCACATTTGTCCAAGTTTATCAACAACTTCTGATCTTTTAGCCTCTTCAAGACTATCTCCAAATGTTTCAAGTGTTCTTCCTTGCTCTTACTGAACACCAAGATATTATCAAGGTAGACTACCACAAACTTCCCTATGAACTCCTGCAACACCTCACTCATTAGTCTCATAAAGGTGCTAGGGGCATTTGAAAGACCAAAAGGCATCACAAGCCACTCATACAACCCTTCATTGGTTTTGAATGTTGTCTTCCATTCACCCCCCTCTCTTATCCTATTATGATGGTACCCACTCGTCAAGTCTATCTTAGAGAAATAGGTAGCACCCCCCAAATAGTCCATTAGGTCTTCAATTCTAGGAATAGGAAACTTGTATCTGATGGTTATCCTATTTATTACCCTGGAATCAGTACACAGTCTCCATTTCCCATCTTTCTTTGGTGCCAAAACAGTGGGTACTGTACATGGACTCAAACTTTTCCTTATTAACCCCTTGTCTAAAAGTTCTTGAACTTGCCTGGCTATCTCCTCATTCTTCTAAGGGGTCATCTTATAGGCTACCTTATTAGGAAGTACAACTCCCAGTATGAGATCAATCTGATGGTTGATATCTCTAATAGGTGGTAGTGAGTCTAGTATACCTGCTACAATTACTTCCTTGTAACTCTCAAGTAGTTCTCTAACCTCCTTAGGCCCTACTTCTCTTACATTTTCCTTCTTTTCCCCCTTAGGCTTCACAACCAGAGCAAAACCTACTCCACCTGATTCTTCTAGTGTTTCAAGGAATTCATTTTCTCCTACCAACATTATACTAGATCCTATAGACTGTGGATCCCCTTCTACCAATGACTGTATCGTATAAGTTACACCATCCTTTTGGAATGAGTAAGCATTATTTTCCCCATCATGCTGAGCCTTTCTGTCAAACTACCATGGTCTGCCTAGTAGAAGATGGAAAGCATCCATTGGAAGGATGTCACACAAAATCTTGTCTCTATACCCCCAATACTGAATTCTACCCATGCTTGTTCATTGATGACTATATGTTGTCCCTTGTTTAACCAACTGACCCTATATGGACAGCTATGGGGTATCTTTTCCAATTTCAATTTATCTACTGCTTCCAAAGATATAATATTATCAGTAGAACTAGAATCAATAATAACTTTACAAACCTTACCTTGGATCTTGCAGTTGATTCTAAACAAAGCTCTTCTTTGTGATGGTTCAGTCTGCATTGGTTCTTTGAGCAACATCCTCTTGATCATCAAATTTTCTCCCATCTCTGATGTCAAATTCACTTCAGGAGATGTCACACTCCCTACATCCTCTTGAATCAAAGTGGTTCTCTTCTCATTACCATGAGAAGTTGAGGCCTTCTCTGGACACTTATAGGCTAGGTGTCCTATCTGATTGCAGTTATAACATCTCATATTAGAGAACTTGGATCCTCTACCTGATCTATTTGTCCCACCTCTTCTATTAGGCCTTCTTCCTCGGTAGCCTCCTCTGCTACTTGAGTCCCCAACTTGCTCTCCTTGGCTAGACTCACCATTAGGCCTCTGGTTAGGACTTCTTCCTCCAAAACTGCCTCTGCCTCTAAAATTTATGCCACCTCTTCCTCTACCTTGCTGTTCACCTCTTCTCTTCAGCTGTTAATTCTACTTGAAAGCATTTTTCCACTATTTCAGGGGTCAATAAGCTTATCTCATCTTGAATATTGAACCTCAGACCATTTAGATACCTTGCTACCTTAGCTTTTCCGTCCTCCATGTACCCACAATGAAGAGTGTATTTGTGAAACTCCTTGGTGTAAGTAGCTACATCCATATCTTTTTGCTTGAGGTTTCTTTATTTTCCTGTATATCTGCACCTCATAGTCAGATGGAAGGAACTGGGACTTGATCATCTCCAGCATTCTGCTCCACGAAGAGATCATACTCTTCCCATTCTTCACCCTCTCTCCTTGGGCATAATTCCACCATGTAAGGGCAGTACCTTTGAGTTTAGTTTTTGCAAACTTAACTCTCTTACTTTCGGGAACTTCCTTGTATTCGAAGTAGTTGTTCAAAGCCTCAATCCATTCCATGACTTCATCAGCATTCATCTTTCCATTAAACATGGGGATATCTATCTGAGTGTCTGAAGAGTCCTTTCCAATAGCCTTAATAGCTTCCAGGAATTGTTTTTGTTTAGCCGGGATCTCTACCTCTTCTTGTTCCTCTTCTTCTTCCTCTCCATCAGATTCATCATCTGATTTCTTTCCTATCTTCAGTGCCTTCAAATCAGCCTGGAGTATTTCCTCAACTCCAATCTTGATCATCTCTTCCATCTCTTGGAACTTCTTAAGCACTTCTACTGTCATCCCCTTTGGAGGCATGATGCTAGCCTCTCCTTCACTCTCCTCTGCTGACATATACTATTCACGGACAGCACCCAAACACCAACTCTCCTGCAAATCTTTAATTTGACTTGTCACCCAAATCTTTTCAGGCTTTGATACCAATATGATGAGGAGCAGACAATGTGAAATTCAATAGCCTTTGTCTATCAGCAAGAATGTTACCATCAGTCAGTTTCCAACTTGTCACTTCAACGTTGCAACTTTCCCCAATGGGAGACTCCACACTTCTCACTTGTCAGCAAGACAATCACTATCGGTGACATTTGAATTAGCTTCACTGATACATCGACGACTAAGCTAATATCCCCTTTGGTCTTAGCTGTGACTGTGTTGGCATGACTCACCTCTATCAGTGGAATTTTGACCTTGGTCTGCCGATATGCTGATACAACCCGTCATCAGTGAGACTCCAAACATCAGCGAAGCCTTAAGTCCTTTAACCGATATACCGATGTGTTATGTTGCCTTCGGTGAGACTTCCTTCGTCAATGAACACTTTGGTTGTTCTCTTGATATGTCGATATACATTATCTTTGGTGTGACGAATGCCTTCAGCCAAACCCTATGATCTCTTAGACTAGTCAACTCCTCCCGATGGATCTCTGTCAATGTAAGTCACCCCTTACCACTCCAATATCCTTGATCAGTACGACCAACACTATCGGCCCAACACCAAGTTATCTACCTGATGTACTTCATCATTCTGATATGAATCTTAGACTACGGCTTCTATTCAACGCTTGAACCTCTCATCGGTTAGACTATCCTTATCACTCTGAGAGAGAAAACTCTTCCTGATGGCCCCTATCTCACTGACAACAACTTCAACTTTTCTACTGCTTTGATGACTCGTTCACTCTTCAACCAAACCCTAGCACATGGAGATGCTAGGTCATCTACTATGTGCACTCCTCAGTCTGGAACATCTGCCCACCAAACAGGTAAATGAAAAGAAAAAACAAATAGAAATATGTATAGACCGATGCCATTCCACTGATTTCTTTAGAAATCCACCAGTGGAATGGTTATCTACTCATCTTTGACAATTTAGACTAAACTATCTCACTTGCAGAGAACAAAGAGCTATTATGAACAGTTAGAAAATATTCACGACACAAATCAAACACAGAAAATGATGGACAGAAGTTATTATTGCTCAGATGTTTCCAAATCACAATCCTCAAATCTACCAGCACCTGCCTCAGTTGCTCCTCTGTGCTTTTATTAAGCTAGAGTTGGAAGATCAACAGTTGCTCTACAGTTAGGGAAGGCCAACTGCCCTAAATCCCAACCGACTCCTATTGATCTTTTCAGATTCTATGAGATACAAAATGTGTCCATTACTTGCCAAATGGAAATACAAAGACTTCTAGGTTTTTTTTTAGAAAACAAAACATGAACAAAATGACATGGCCAAATAGGCTTTATTTCAACATAGTAGATTTTACTATGGTGCCCCTACACCAAAGAAGAAGAGACAGGAGGTGTTTGATGAGGAATATGATGACTTCCTCTCTGAAAAGAGAAAATCCAATGGGGAGAGATTGCTTACAGAAAAACAAAAGAGGATTCCCCCTAAGGGTAAGAAAAGTGAAGATGAACCAAAGGGGGTGATAATAGAGAGGATTGGCACTACACCTGTGGGTGCATCTACATTAGCTTGGGCATCTACCTCATCTGCATAGCCTCTAATAGAAAAACTAAAAACTAAGAGAATTTTGAGGCCTACTATTGAAATTACAGAGGAGGAGGAAGGCCAAAGCCTGCAACATGAGGTGGAAGAGGGAGATCCCTTAGAAGAAGAATAGTTGAATAAAGAACCTAAGGATGATGACTTATAGGTAGCTAGCAAGAAGAGGAGGGGGATGCCACTGATGTCAGCACCTAAGAAACAAAGAACGGCCATGAGGGGGGTATCCATGTTGTCTCCATCATGTTAAGAGGTGCAGGTGGTGAAATTTTCAAGAAGGAACTATAGCATGATGTTCCTCTTCCCACCATAATTAAATTCAAAACTAAAAAAGTAGAGGAGCAGACAAGAGAAACACTCAGGATGAGGAAGGGGGTTCCTTTCTCTTTAGATGACACAGTGGACTTATCTGATGATGAGGTGGTCCAAGATGTGGCTGCTCAACAAATGGAAACTTTGGTTTCCAACACTCGAATGACTCCCCATGGAACCCCATTAGCTCAGATGGTGCTGGTGGAAGAAGTGAAACAAACCAAAGAAGTGAAACAAGATAGCCCAGAAAGTGCAGCCCAACAAATAGGGCTAAACGATTTTGTTATCAGGTTACTAGTCCTACAACCATAGACTTAACATATAGGGGTGATATAAGCCCAAGTAAAGAACAACGTGCAACTTGAGAGCCTAAGAAGACTGGAGTGGCAGAACATACAGAGAAGGATAGCACTACTCTTGATCAGGGTCAGCAACAGCATGAGACACCCACCGAACCAAAAATATCAGAAGTCTGATAGAAGAATGGGGGTGATTAGGATATATCAGACACTGGTGTTTCTTAGACTCAAGGGGGTTCCTCATTACCTCTAGATAAAGAGGATTAGGAGGTACTACTTAGAGAAGTCCAAAGAATAGAGGACAAATCAGGTCAAGATGACCCCAATCCACAGGATATCAATGCACCGGGTAGAGGACAGGAGGTGACCCATGATCAGGGTGATCCTCAAGGGAAAAATACACAAGCCTCTCAAGAGGTTAGTATGCTGCAGGATGAGATGGATAATAAGGAAGATGAAAATCCAAAGGAGGGAGTACAGAATGAAGCACAGGATCAAAATGTCAAAATTCCACAGGATCCTCCTTTGCAGAAGGCAACCCCTCAGCAAGAAAAACTCCAACAAGATCCCTCTCATGAGGAGCTACATGAGGATGAAATTAAGAAGGTGCCTTCTCCACCAAGGGTAGAAATGGACACTGGAGAGATGGACATACATGATATTAACAAAGGTCATCAAGAATTTGGAGGTGATGTACATAACTGGTTGGAGAAATAAATATGTACAGAACCAGTGTCAGAGGTTGAAGAGTTTGATGTCTCCACCTTGTTTGCTAAGAACATGATGAAACCAAGGAGGAAGGCTAGATTAACATCTGCCATAAAAAGAGATCCTACCATAGGCAAAAGAACCACACAAATAGAACTTCCCATAGTAGAAAAAGAGAAAGGCAAAATAAGTCTAGAAGAATTCCAAATCACAAATGTTGATCTGGGTTTTGCCAATGAGGATCAGGAAGGTCAAGAAGGGAAGGATATTATTGATTCTTTAACCCAAAGCGTGAAGAAGGAAAAGGAGAAAAATAAAGTACATATAGAGCACATTGCTCAATTGCATTCTTTCATAAAAGGGTTAATTAACCTTGATCATACACCAGTGGATCATGCAATCCCATTGACTGTAATATCACAGGAAGAGGCCACCAAATTGGACCTCATGAAACATGAGGCAATGGTGATAGAGAAGTGGATGTTTTTAGTGCTCACTAGGGCTGAAGATGTATTGAGAACCTCTCTGCAGAGGTGGAATTCTTTGAGTAGTCTAAAGAGGAAGGTAGATAAAATGCAGAATGATATAGGAAAATGGTCATTTCAATTGGAAAAGGACCTGACTGCTTTGAGTGAGATGAAGAGAATTGATTCATAGGTTTTGATAAGTAATAAGGTACTAGATAATAATACTACCCTACTGACAAGTATATGGTATGAAGATGTCAGGTTTGAGTGTGATGTCTTGAAGAAGTGCAGCGGTAAACTCCAGGATATTAGTGTTAAACTACACAGCATGATGGCATATGAGGCAGAAATCTTGGAGGCCTTGGAAGGAAAAATAGAAGGTAAAATTGAGAACCAAGATGCATATTTTGCTATTAAGGCTCTACATGATAATTTTAAGCCAGTGGTAGATGACCCTCTCACCCACTTGACAGAAGAGGTAATGAATAGAATTATGAGAATAAAGGTTAAAGTAGAGACATACAATGAGACATTAAACAATAGGAAAGGTAAGCTGGAAGCTCTCAAGGCTAAGTTCTAGTCTCATAAACATGCAATAGTAAAAGATAAAATCCAGAATGGGGGAGAGGTTGATAAAATAGTGCAAGCATATGAACATATCAGGATAGCTGTAAAGGTCCACATGAAAGAGGATGTATATCAGAGTGATAGTGATAATGAAAATGATGAAGATGAAGAGAATAGTGAGCAAGAGGAAAATGAAGAAGAAAAACCTGAGGATTGAATGTGGATGCATCACTAAGTAAGCAATACGCATGAGGTACCTATAAATGGTGAGTCATATAGATGGTTGCTAGCTGGCAACCTGTACCATGAGAAAAAGTTGACTGAGTCATAGGAGGATTGTCAACTGTTGATCTGAATTGATAAATCTTGACCGTTGGTCAATTGTAACTACCTCCTCACCTTATTCTATAAAAGGTGTAGCGGTACAAACTTTTAGTCATTCGAAACTTAATTGAAATCTAATTGCTGAAGAATTTAAGACTTATTTCAAAGTTATTGTGAATATACATGTTTTGCATACTTAATGAAAGAGAAGCTATTTTGATTACAAATCATTGTAAATTTTGAGTAATCTGTGATTGGAATCTGGATATATGCATTGATTAGCTGCGTCCCTTGGAGTGCTTTTCAGTTTGCATATATTGTTTTCATTCCTTGTTCCTTTGAAGTTAGCATCAACCATACCTAGTTGTGGAACATCCTGGTGACTTATGGTTTGATTTCTTCTCTCCATGAATGTATCTTGTATGTATGTGATTCAATAACTAAAGGTTCACTAAAACTAGAAGTATTCTTTTAAATTTCTTTGAATTTCATTATATATCATCTCCATAATTGCAAATAACGTACAATCAAAAGTAGATAAACATGAAATATACAGATATCTCATAGGCAATTGAAAATACAGAGCATATTTTGAGTGAAAGCATGTCAAATTGATAAATATCCATGAAATACACATAAATATCCAGTTATAGATACATTATTTAAATAAATATGCAGTGTAGAAGAAGGTGTAAGTTCATAATGATTAATGATCAGAAGAATTGATCAAACTTACAAATATCACAATAATCCTTGGGAATAGAGTAGAATTAACCTTTCTGTGGAGTGAATTTACATAATATAGTAGAATACTGATCACCTGAATGAATGTAAGACCCCTTGAAATGGAAACTAGTATATCACATCAACCTCTGAGTAACATTAGATGAGCATGACCTGATCAACAAAGACTTGGAGTCATCAACTTATCTTAAGTTGATCGTACTTTACAAGATAATAAAGGTTTGTTGTGCAAATTTGTATGCATGTTGTTATGACTAACAATCATCATCAACATAAATTGGTGCTACAAGGAGGGCCATGATAAATATTTGAGGGTGATTTGGTGACACAGAAGAAAAGGTAATACTCACACAACTTTGCACTTCAAGTTATATGCAAAGATTTGTTGTTTTGAGTTTGTTCATGCTTATCCATCACAAAGTTTTCAAAATTGAGCGTAAATATTTTAGGCCTTGCAGTCGATCATTGTGATCTTTAAAAGATAAGTCCTCTTTCAGTTCTTTTTGCTAAAGTTTTGAAGTAATTCACTTAAGAGACCTGATACCTTGTTGTCTGTGTCTAAAAGTCTCACATCACCTCATATTTGCATCATTTCTACAAATATTGCCTAAATATCTAGTCAGTTTCAAATTCTGATCATAAATACATCCTTTGCACAAGTATTTCAGCTAAACGTTACAGTAAACAAGCCAAATTTTCTAAAATTGTAGAAATCTTGGCTCTCAGGCCACATACTAGGTCCAGATCCAGTGGACTCTTTGAGGAATTGCCTATCTGGGGACTTAGACCTAGAACAGTAGATATTCATCTTTCTCCTAGTTCTAGTGTGTCAGGAGCTTCACCAGAACACACTCCAACAACTCCTATCAGGTTGCAAATACCTACCAGACCACTTGTCATGCCCCTGATCAAACCTCCACCAGTCACAATGTCATTCTTTACTGTAGAGTCACCTCTGACTTTCATTGCATATCATCCTACAAGATTTGTCCTAAATATCATCCATATCAGGATGCTGATGATCACATTAGAACATTCAAGGTAGCCTGTTGTAGAGCAAGAATTGAACATCAGGATGTGGTATGTAGATTATTTCCATTCTCCTTAGGGCAGGGGGCATATAATTGGTATATCAATCTTGGTCAAGGTTCAGTCGGTTCATGGGCTACTCTGGAGAAAGCCTTTAAGGATAGATTAAAAATACCTATAGATCCCTCAATGAATTATCATCTATTTGCCACAATCAAGAGATTTGAAGGAGAACCTATTGCTAATTTCAATGTAAGATTCCAAAAGATGCTCTCAAAGCTAGTTGCTCCCTATATTGTAGTGGATGAAGCTACCAGAAGTATATATTACTTTGCATTAGATCCTCTGACTTCCATGTTTATCAAGAGAACACATCCTGGTGTCACAACCTTGGCAGGAGCTTTTGAGGAAGCCATCAAAGTTAGTCAACAATTGATTCCTGCTCCCACACCTAATATTGCATTTCCTACCCTTCCTACTTATCCTACATATCCTGCTCAACAATAGACCAATGGAACTATGATACCTCTAGCTGTAATGCCAAGCCCTTTATAGGTACCTCCACTTAGTATCATGCCACCTCCAAATGGACATGGTCAAATGGTGTAGTATCCAGGACATACACAGGTACCTGAAGCGGTAGAATAGACTAATAACAATAACACCGGTTCCTCTTTCTTCAAACCCCAAACTGAGAATGTAGTAGCCAAAGTTTAGGAAGAAAAAGAAGAAATTAAAGAAATATCAACACAACTGAGGAAACTCAGTACTGAGATCACTCATCTGAGGAGTCAAAAATTTTATTCTCAACCAAATCAGAATAGAGGATATGCCAATGATAGATCTAGTTATCCTGATAGGGGATATAATAACAATAGTAGTAACAATAATCCCCCTAGACAACCTAGAGTGTGGAACACTAGGCTGAATAATGGTTCTCTGCCATCACCCCTAGATAATCATCCTTCTAGTGATCCTAAGCTGACCACTAGAGTGAACCTGGTAGAAGCAGCTCTTACAAACTAGTGTAGGATACACAATACCAATGATCATGCAGAGCTAGATTGTCCATAGTTTAGGATAGCCGCCAGTATATTCCAAGCTAAAGTATCTAATACTGTAGTTAATCCACCTTATGTCAAAGGAAATGAAATTGTCCCTTGTGGATATGATTCTACTCTTGTATTAGAAAATTTTATTAGTCATCCTCATTAGCAAACCATGTCTTCTCATGAGAATGACACCTTAGTATGTGAGGAATCAACTATGGCTTTTGAAACCAATTATGTTTTTCCATTTGAAGATGAGAATGAGCCATCAAGTGAACATGAAGAAGTGCATGCTTATCAATAGCAGTATCAAGGTAGACATAACTACAACCTAAGGAATAACTCCAACCAACCTACTGGTCCTTTGATTACATCTTTGCCTCCAAATAATTTTAACACTCCTCTTGATCCTAAGGCAAGCAATAACCTTGGATTTCCTAAAGTTAATGCTCAGGAAAATTGGATCAAATGAATAAACAATAATAATCAATATCAAGATACCCAAAACTCAATGAAATGGTGAACAAAGAAGATTCAAATAATCAATGAACAAACAACAAAGCAAACCTCCTCAGTTCATAGCTTCCATTGATTGCCTATCACAATCGATATTGTATGTATGAATGAGGCCCTCAGAGAATGCACTTCCTTGCTATGCTTCAAGAATGTCAATTGGGAATGGCAGTGACAATTTATTGCAATGAAGAGGGGCTTCACAACAATGGTAGTGGTGCGTAGTAATGAGTGTGATCACAAGCAATGAAGGGATTGGTGCCAAAGGTGTGCTGTAATTCCTACAAAGTAACAATACTTAAAACTTGGATGAATAAAATGGAGGAATAGGGTTGAATTTACAGACTTGAGAGAATGAAGATCAATGGTATAGAAAGAATGAGAAGATCAATGATTGAGAATAGATGAGGAACATGCACAAATAGAAAGAGGACATGTGTCTTGCTTTCTTTTGCATGAGAGGAATTAACAAGAATAGAAGAATGAGTTAAATTGTCAGAACTACTCAAAACCCCAGCAATTAAAAAAGCCTTCATGAAATCATTAGATGATCCTGCTCCAAAAGAGGATAATCATACCTCAAATCAAACTGTGAATAAGGATCATGCCACTAAGGATACTAGTGTCAAGCACAAAATTCCAACTATTGTTCAAGCTACAAAAACTTCACACATGACTCTTTAAAGAGATAAAACTAAATCACCTCCTTTTCTCCTTACAATAAGGATGTTTAGGAAGAATTTTCACAATTTCTTAGTAGATTCAAGTGCATCTACTAATGTAATGCCTCCATCCATATGTAACACCTTAGGGTTACATCCTGCCAAGTCATTGAAGAAAGTAACATAGTTTGATAAAACAGAGGTGAGTGTCGTAGGAGAATTGACTCATATCCATATGTAGCTAGCATCAGATCCAAGAATTTAATACTACATTGATATTCAGGTAGTAGATATACCAGATACCTATGGGATGTTGCTCAGCAAGGACTAGTCAAAGACACTCAATGGATACATGTGACTTCAGTCACATGTGGTTACCTTGGAAAGGAATACCTAACCAAATAAGGATAGATGCTGAACCTCGCATGAAACATATGATCACTGAGTACAATAA
Source organism: Cunninghamia lanceolata (assembly GCA_027924645.1). Classification (NCBI taxonomy): domain Eukaryota; kingdom Viridiplantae; phylum Streptophyta; class Pinopsida; order Cupressales; family Cupressaceae; genus Cunninghamia; species Cunninghamia lanceolata. The sequence goes on from BSBN01000523.1 coordinate 10,553,284, forward strand.
AACCAATGAGATCATGTATGTAGATGTTGAACCTAAAGTTTATTCCATCAGACCCCAGACCATCAAGATAGAGGAGATCCTCATGTATGATGTGTTGGCAAGAGACACTATGTGGCTTCATGAATGTTGTCATTGATGGCAACAAAGTTCATCCCACACATCCGCAGGACATGGTGTGTCTTTACCGGAAGTTAGATTGAAGAAGTGTTGTGGTCCGGTAAGCAAGAACAGAGCAGGCAGCAAGGTCTGACAGACATGTCTAGATCTCTCAGAGGAAGTGTCTCGGTAATGTGTGGATTTGGGGAAGTCAAGAGGAGTACCTTGACTGATAGATTCCAGGGATTGAGCCTTTGATGATGGAATAGTGAAGAGGCATGAGTACTTGAGTATTGGGTTTCTGTTTGGCAGAGTAGACAGAGGAAGACCTAACCAGCAGAGCATCAGACCTTAATCCAGATGTGATATTGATGGTGATTAAGTTTCCTAAGGTATCATTCATGATTGGCTGACATGATTGATGACTTCTATAAGCATCTCTTTGATCTGCATTACTTGGTATGCAAAGATTCAACCGACAGATCAAAGTTGGGGAAAATATTGACTATTCCAGATGCCGACTAGATAGGTGTTGAAATCACTTGTACGGATATATATACGAAATGGATTTAGATGTGAAGTGTAGTGTGTTGTGCAAAGAAAAGCAAAAGAGCTAAGTAATAACAGTAATACAGGTCCAGTATGTGACAGGACAGCAGAACCAAGAAGAGGAAGAATGAAGTGCAGTAGATCAGTGTATTGAGCCTAACCGGAACTGAACCTTAGCATGTGTGGATGCTTCTCATCAGTTCAAGTATCTAGTTTCTTTGTATAAACTATTGTAGGTAGTGTGCTCAGGCAGTGAGCCCTAATTGGCAAGTGCCATTTTGTATTATCTTATTCTTCTAATAGAGAATACAATCTTGGGTTAGTCACCCCATGGTTTTTCCCTTAACAGGGTTTTCCACGTCAAAATCATTGTGTCATGTGTATTGATGTTATTTCCATTTCATGGTTATGTTTGCTTATTTGATTTAATGCTGCATTAATTGTTAAGGTAGTTCAAAAGGCTGAAATAATCAAGATAACTAATTCACCCCCCCTCTCAGTTATCAACAATTGGTATTAGAGCGAGGTTCCTCTAAAATAGAGCCTAACAGCTTGAGGAAGATCAGGGAATTCAAATGGATGTGTATGGTATGAGGGAACAACTTCAGTCTACCCTATATGATCTTCAGCAATCTAACTCTGAAGTCAATGAATTGAAGGAAAGACTCAAACAGGCTGATAATTTCATAAATGAACTAAAAGGGAAACTGAGTATCTCTATGAAAAAGAGAAAGGATCTACTTCAACAATTGGCAAGTCAGGGTGAAGCCAATGATACAAATGAAGACCTAAAAGAGAAAACCAAGTTATGTGAAAAGTTATCAAAAGAGATCATTATGGTAAGACATGAAATGGAATCAGGAGTTATAAAATTCACTCAAGAAATTGAAGAGAAAAGAAAAACTGAAGATGATCTAAGACAATCTCTCAAGGAGAAATCAAAAGACTGCCTCAAGATGGATAGAATAATCAGACATCTTGAATCTGATCTTGAAGATGCTAGAGATAATGAAGAAAAACTTGAGGATCAAATTGACACTCTGAAAAAGGATCTTCAAACAACAAATGAATACAAAGAGAAATTCAAGATAAGTTCTACTCAACTTGAAGTTCTTCTTAAAAGCCAAAAGAGGGTAGATGACAAGCGTGGCTTGGGATATGAGAAAGGTGAAAGCTCCGGATCCGGTCAGAAGAATTTTGAATCAGGAAATCCAAGGAACAAGCCTAGAAGACCTCTGGTAAGACAACCTAATGCTCAAAGATATCCATCCTTCAATGGATTCTACCACAATTGCAATAACTTTGGTCATAAAGCCAATTAGTGTAGAAAGAGAATAAATCAGACTAATACATCCTTCTCCGAATAGTGCTTCAACTACAAAAGGTATGTTCACAAATCTCATGAATGCAAAAATATGCAAATGAACAATTCATTCAATGGTAGATGATTTGCATGCAATAGAATGGGACATATGGCTAATCAATGAAGATCAAGAGGATATCATTCAAATATGCAAAGAAATGTTGTTTGCCACAATTGCAATAGATCCGGTCATATTGCCAAATTCTGTAGAAGCAAGATTCAGGACAAAAGGGGTTCGGTGCATCATAATCAGAATCAAGACAAAGGAAAAGGAAAAGTGAATGTGGATAAAATTAAAAGTGAGATGAACAAGATTTGGGTGAAGAAAAGTACAGAGAATGTAGCGGATGGATCCGTACCAGAATCTGGTGCTGATAATCCTTCCAGAAATTGAATAGATGAGCTCTGGCTCAAGGGGAGTCACTAAGAAAAATAAATTCCCCCAGCTAGTCATTAGGTGCCTAAAATTGGCACATGAGAGGTTGCAGATTAGAGGATTCTTAGAGGATCATCAAAAGAAGAATTGGTTAAGACATGAAAGATCCGGAAGAAGATTTGAAGAGTCTAGTCTTCCAAGACTGATCCGGTTTGACAGTATTTCGGTAAGAATAGGCTTCTCACAGTTAGATCTGGCTTGATTCAAAATTATGGAATCTTGATCTACAGATAGATCAAATGATTAGGGAAATGAAGATAGATTGTCACTATTCACCAAGAATAACTTGAAGTGTATCTCAGTGATCCAAAAATGATCTGTCTCAGAATAAGAAAAACAAGGCAACCGGAAGGACTTAAGCTGCGCATTTATTGCAGTATGGAATTAGGGTTTTTCTCAGAAATAAAAGGGTTCATTCGCTCATCATTTGCACATTTGCATTCAAGAAGAAAAGAAAGAGGTGCTCTACAACAGATTGTTTCAAATTTCTCAAGAATCAACCGTCGAAGTCAATTCATCCAAACAAGCAATCCGGTTCACTCTGCGAACCCTAGAAACGTGAAAGGTATTTTTTTGTTATTGATCTCTCTGTAAATCTTTTTGAAGATGACTACACCAAATGTTATAAAGATCATTGATAGGCCACATCCTAAATTCAAGAAACATCCATATAAATCCCTAGAAGTTGATCCCCTAGGCGCTTTTTCAAGCATTCTGCATGGGGTTTTACACATGGAGGATGTTAGGGCATATATTCATGTGAATATTGAAGAATTTGGGGTATCTAAGCTGGTTGATATCTATCACAAGCATTTGATAGATGACTCATTTGAAATCAAAACTCAATATAAAGCCATCTGGGAAAAGTATTTTGCACAATGTATTCATTTCCCTTATTTTACAGAAGATGAATGGGTCTGGTATGTTTTGAGCAGGGTGCATGATAACTTCATGTGGTTAAATGGACCATTCAAGATCACAAAATATGCCATTAGGGTAGTTACCGGATTGCATTCATCCGGTGGGATACCTACTCTCAAATCTGTCAAGAACCAAACTATGAGTGAGGCTACTGGATCTAGATTTGATAAAAGAGCAATAATAGTTGAGGATATCACAGATTCAGACATCAAATTTGCCTCCATGATTATTGGCTACAAGATATATCACTCCAGCAGAGAAAATTCTATATCTGGAACAGCAATCTACACTGCCTATGAAATGTTGAGAAAAATGTAGAAATTGATCTTTGTGAACTTCTTCTGAGCCAATTGATGGAAAATTTACAAAAGATCAAGGACAAGAAAAACTCCTTCAAGTATGGTGGACTAATACTGTGTCTATTCTTCTACTTTATGAATGAGTTGCCTGGATCCAGTGGCTGGGTATGGCAGAATGACAGACTTGTTGCAATACAAATCAAGGATTACTTGTATGGACTTGGTGATGCTAAGGCATAGAATACAGCACTATGGGGTTATTTCAAAATCTTCCAAAGCATGATGCAGGCTAGAGAAAGAATTCCCAAATTGTTAGTTGATAAGTATAAGGATACAGTTTGCTTTATAGTAGAAACCGATTAGTGCCTAATGGAGGTAGTGGAGCCAAGGGTAGTGTGGATCATGCCAATGGGGTATGAAGTTGATGACAAAATTGTAGAGCTGCATGTTCAACACATGCTAAGTCAGCCAAAGGATCCTAAGGTAGATAGGTTTGGAACCTTTGAAGAGTTAAGTGTGAAGATCCATGTGGAGCTATGACAACCGGAAATGAAGAGAAAAGTGAGAAAAGAAGTTGAGAACATTGCCAAAAGTTATGGCATTTCAAAAGAGGCACTTGATGCCAACAGATAAAAGATGGCAAGGGGAAAAAAAGGAAAGGAAGAAGCAAAAAAAGAAAGTACTCCAGTAGAAGCCCCCTCCCAGACCAGATCCTCTGAGGGCTCTACATCTGCCACTGCTAAGAGCTTAAAGGCATCTAAATTGGAAGCAAAATCATTTGGTAAAGGTGAAAAGAGAACAAAGACAAAGGCAACAAGGTCTTACATCAGTCAGAAGGATGATGAAGAGATTAAGAAGATGAAGAAGAAGAAGAAAATATCCAGTGAAACCAAGGAGGCAGAGGCAAAAGAGTTTGTTGAAAATCCCACTCTATCATTAGATGATGTGGTTAAAGCAGTTACTATGGATGGGAACCTGCAACCAATAATAGAATTCTATGACGCATATAATGATGCAGATAGAAAGATCTTGGAGGAAGCCACAGTTAAGTACTTGAACATATACAATAAAGCATTTATTGAAATAATTTCTCTAATTCCTAAAAGTTTAGAGAAGGAGCTTGATATGAGAAAAGAAAATGCCAAATCTAAGGACTTAGAGATTAGAGATCAGATAGCTATCCAGCTCTATCCTTCAATTACTCCAAAACAAATGGATATGATCTTCAAGGATTTCTAGAATGAATTAGCTCATGCTTGGAGAAACTGATAAGGTGGCAAAAGAAACAGAGGAAATCCTCTTGAATGCCTATAAAAGATTCAATATTCTTGTTGTAGAGGATTTAGGTCATGATCCCTCGGGAATAGATAACAAAGAAGAATCCACTGAGAAAGTGGGAGAAGAGGTAAAGGAGACAAGTAAAGAAAAAGGTACTGACTTAGATTCCTCTACTCTGGAAGAGGAAGTCCATGAACAAGCAAACATCTCTCCTTCAGTTTCCCCTGCAGACTCCGAATCTAAAGGAGAAGAACAAATAAAGGAGAAAACTAGTCAAGGAGAAGAAGTACAAGAAAAGGAGAAAGGTCAAATAGAGAAAGCCTCAGATGATAGTGCTAAGGCTACAGAAGGGGAGAAAACTCTGTCACCGGCAAGAGACATAACAGAAGTAGTCAAGGATTTCTTAACCAAAGAGATGATGGAATTTGATGAACCAGAACTTCTTCAAGGACCGTTCAATTTTGACTCCCTCTCTCCTGTTCAAACAATGAAACTAGCATCCTTCACTCAAGCAAAGGCAAAAGAGAAACTCCTGAAGTCTCACATGGAAGACTGTGAGTTTATAAAAGCTACATCTAGTGTTTTGGAGAAGATCATGCAATCCTTTTAGAAGGATCCCTCAGCCTCTTCATCTGGTAATCTCAAATCTCTAGTTAATAATGTTAACACACATTTTAATTCCCTAGAGAAGTCAGCAAAAGATAAAGTCTAGAAGGCATTTTTAGAAAAGAGATTCTCTGAAGTACAAGAACTAATATCCAATGATAGAAGAAATATGGATATAGGGATAAAGAGCTTAGAAAATGCTCTCAAAGATGGCGGGGAAATTTATCCTCCTGTTCTTTCACTTTCTTCTCAATCCCCACTATTACTTTGGACCATGATAGACAAAACTATCTTAGAATTTTGATCCACTTACCTCATCCAGAATAAATCAAGAATGTCAAACTATTGCAATCTTGAATGAAATTAAGAAGCTTGAGAAGGAGAAGAAAAATAGAATAAGTAGGTTAAATGAACTTATAGGAATAATTATCCCTAAGTTAGAAGCCATGCATGAGGCCCTAAATGATGCTCAAACCATAGCCCGGACCAGTGATCTGATAGATCTGAAGAGGGCAGAAGCTTTTGCATTCCTGTTGAGTGGTCGCATCTCAATTTTGGATAGGATAAAGCTAAGTTGGGTGACAGAGGTTGTACAGTTGAATAATAATTTTGCAGATATACTAAAGTATATGTAAAGTATAACCGGACAATATACTTATACGACTAAGTATAGTTTGAGTTTTGAAATTTTGGTGTGCAAACCCCACCCTTTGCCATTGATGTCAAAGGGGGAGTGAGGATCAGTGAAAAATTAAGAATCCAGCTAAGGGGGAGCTCCAGAAAATATACATAAGGACAGAGCATCAGCCAAGGGGGAGTATAGTGTGACACTTAGTCATTTTTCACTAAGTGTTGCCATCAATGCCAAAGGGGGAGATTGTTGGCAAGAGACACTATGTGGCTTCATGAATGTTATCATTGATGGCAACAAAGTTCATCCCACACATCCACAGGACATGGTGTGTCTTTATCGGAAGTTAGATTGAAGAAGTGTTGTGGTCCGGTAAGCAAGAACAGAGTAGGTAGCAAGGTCTGACAGACAACTCTGGATCTCTTAGAGGAAGTATCTCGATAATGTGTAGATTTGGGGAAGTCAAGAGGAGTACCTTGACTGATAGATTCCAAGGATTGAGCCTCCGGTGATGGAATAGTGAAGAGGCATGAGTACTTGAGTATTGGGTTTCTATTTGGCAGAGTAGACAGAGGAAGACCTAACTGGTAAAGCATCAGACCTTAATTCAGATGTGATATTGATGGTGATTAAGTTTCCTAAGGTATCATTCATGATTGGCCGACATGATTGATGACTTCTATAAGCATCTCTTTGATCCGCATTACTTGGTATGCAAAGATTCAGCCGACAAATCAAAGTTGGGGAAAATATTGACTATTCTAGATGCTGACTAGATAGGTGTTGAAATCACTTGTGCGGATATATATACCAAATGGATTTAGATGTGAAGTGTGGTGTGTTGTACAAAGAAAAGTAGAAGAGCTGAGTAATAATAGTAATACAGGTCCGGTATGTGACAGGACAGCAGAACCAAGAAGAGGAAGAATGAAGTGCAGTAGATCAGTGTATTGAACCTAACTGGAACTGAACCTCAGCATGTGTGGATGCTTCTCATCAGTTCAAGTATCTAGTTTCTTTGTATAAACTATTGTAGGCAGTGAGCCTCTTTTGAGCAGTGTGCTCAAGAAGCGAGCCCTAATTGGCAAGTGCCATTTTGTATTATCTTATTCTTCTAGCAGAGAATATAATCTTGGGTTAGTCACCCCGTGGTTTTTCCCTTAACAGGGTTTTCCACATCAAAATCATTGTGTCATGTGTATTGATGTTATTTCCATTTCATGGTTATGTTTGCTTATTTGATTTAATGCTGCATTAATTGTTAAGGAAGTTCAAAAGGCTGAAATAATCAAGATAACTGATTCACCCCCCCTCTCAATTATCAACATGATGTTCATGTTCATGTTCATAATGACAATCTTCAAGATGACAGAATAATTATAGAATCTGATTGTAGTTCTGAAAATGAGATAGAAGTAGATCACTTCAAGAACTTTGAAATGCACTTGTCCAAAGAGGTGCAACATTGCCAATTGTTGAAAATGTTCTGATTGAAGGATGGTGCAGGTTACATGATGAAGCACATTCTGAAAAGACCTGTGATGCTTGCTTGGATATGATGGAACTAGAACAAGCATGCAGTGAGAGGGCATCATCGTCATCTTTGGTAATTTTTGAAGAAAGTGACAGTGATACTGATTCTTGTTTGTCATTTGTAGAAACAGAAGAAAGTACATATCATGATGAAAGTTTCATTCAGAGGATCGAAGAGATATTGGTGTGTAATGAAAGTAATCCTAAGAGTAATAAGAATATCACCCCAAGGACTAATTTTTTGGTTGAATCAGATTATGAGGTATCTGATGAAGATAGAGACAATAATTTGACCAAGTTCAAGGAATTTGTGCCAAAACAAATTTAGGAAATGATATAGCAACATGCTTCCCCACAAGATGTTCTAATCGAGGGATGGTGCAGGTTACATGAAGCACCACATTCAAAGACTACTTGCTCATTATGTCTGCATATTCTGGAAAAGTAGATGGTGCCTTGTTCAGAAGGTCTTCCTTCTAATGATAAAGAAGAAAAGGGAGTGTCAGCTTCACATCAGTCAGATAAGGTGAAGTTTGAGAAGATTGAAACACCTAGATTAAGATGGATATCAAGTGGTGCAATTGCTAGAGATAAAAAGAAAAGAGAAGGTCCAAACAAGCCTTTAACTAAAGATAAGCCATGGATGCTCAGTTTTGATGGATCCAAATCAAAACAAGGGGCTGGAGTAGGAATAGATCTTATTGATCTAGCTAGTAAATCCTACTTGGTAGCGTATAGATTACAATTCCCATGCACAAATAATGTGACAAAATATGAATCTCTGATTCATGGGATGTTGTTTGCACTCAAAAAGAAAGTAAAGGTTATGCATGTCTATGGAGACTCAGAATTGGTGGTAAGACAAGTGAGAGGCATATATTCTTGTAATTACAAAAAGTTGTCTAATTATAGACATATGGTATGGGATCTGATAGAAGATTTTGATGCATTTAACATCACCCATGTGCCTAGAGAACAAAATCATAGGGCAGATGCCTTGGCCCAAGCCGCGAGTACTTTGGAACTACTATCCATATCTAGTCTAAAGAGATTTTATGTTGAATTAGTGTCAGTACCCTCTGTACCAGATAATATCATTAACCTTCAAGCGTTTGATGATGATCAGCATATTTTAGACTTCATATTAAATAGAGACATGTTTGATACACAAATCATAGATGAAAGAAATGTGGAAGATCATACCTGGGAAGAAGAAGAGATCATGGAGCTGCCTAGTAACAAGATTCCAAAAGGAATGAAAGAATTAGAAAGAGCATTTGATTTAGATAACATGCTGAAACAGAAAGATCTCCCTAAAGCAGATGGAGGGGAATATTCACTAGTCAACATAGGACATGATGTAGAGAAAAGGAATGTCTTGATTGGAAAAGCGTGTACAGAGGAAGAAATGGTAGGGATAACCCAAGCACTTAAACATTATATTCATGTTATCACCTAGACATATGATGAGTTGAAAACTTATGATACTTCAATCATCACTCATACTATACCTTTAAAGCCAGATGTCAAGCCCTTTAGACAAAAATAAAGGCATGTTAATGCTTTATTGGAGCCCATCATCTTTGAAGAAGTGAAGAAATTGCTTAATGCTAGAATCATATTCCCTGTGAGAAATTCTACATGGGTGGCTAACTTGGTCCTTGTAAGGAAGAAGAATGGTGACATTAGGTTGTGTGTAGACTTCAGGAATTTAAATAGAGATTCTGAAAAGGATAATTATCCTTTGCCTTCACTGGATGAGATCTTGCAAATAGTAAATGGTGCAAAGATGATGTCATTTCTAGATGATTTTTTAGGTTACAACCAAGTGATGGTAGACAAAATAGACAGATTGAAGACTACATTCACCACTAAGTGGGAAATATTTGCCTACAGGTGCATGCCCTTTGGTTTGATAAATGTTGGGGCCACCTTTCAGCAAGCAATGGATATAGCCTTCAAGGGGTTAATTGGTAAATGTGTAGTCATATACATGGATGACCTGACAATTTTCTCTAAAGAGGGAGGGAATCATGTAGATGACCTCAGGAAAGTATTAAAGAAGTGTGAACGTTATGGAATATCCCTAAACCCTAAGAAATGTATATTTGGGGTAACCACAGGGAATTTATTAGGTCACATGATAATAGAGAATGGGATCATCATTGACCCTACGAGAGTAGAATCAATCATGAAGATACAACTTCCTAGGAGTAAGAAGGAACTCAAATCTTATTTTGGTAAGATCAATTTTGTTAGAAAATTCATTACTGGTTTTACAAAGATTGTCAGACCATTGAATGCAATGCTCAAAAAGGATGCTAAAATTGAGTGGACGCCTAAAGCTAGAGAAGCTTTTAAAGATATCAAGAAAGCTATATCTAATGCTCCTGTTCTGATGAGTCTAGATTATACCAAAGATTTTTACATATACTCATTTGCTTCAGAGCATATGTCTGTAGCAGTACTAACACAAAGAAATGAGGCTAAAGAAGAAAAGCCTATAGCTTTCATGAGTTGTCCTTTTCGGGATGTAGAGCTTAGATATATGGATTTTGAAAGGCAAGCACTTGCTCTAGTTCGAGCAGTCAAGAAGTTTAGACATTACATCTTGAGAAGTAAGGTAATTGCCGTAGTACCAAATGTAGCAGTAAAGATGCTTTTAATGCAAAGTGAACTAGGTGAAAAGAGAGATAAATGGATAGCCATCCTCCAAGAATATGATATGGAAATAACACCCATGAAATTAGTAAGAGGACAAGCCCTGAGCCAGATGATATCTGAAATTGATCCTGACATCATGAACTAATAATATGTTATAGATACAAAGGAAACTGGAGAATGGTATTCAGATATCAAGCACATCTTGATTACTGGATGATGTCCTTCAAAGTTACGTGCTTCACAAAGAAGAGCCTTGAAGATAAGATCACAAAAGTACATGATAAAAGGAGGAATTCTTTTCAAGAAGAACTATGAAGGAATATATCTTAGATGCCTAGAAAGGCAAGAAGTAGACAAAGTGTTAACAGAATTACATGACAAGTTTGGAACTGCACATGGATCATACTTAGCTACCACTCATGCTATCCTCATAGCAGGGTATTACTGGCCCACTTTTTTTAAAGATACTGCTAAGCACATCAAATGTTGTCACATGTGTCAAGTTACTACAAATAGAGAAAGATATGTTGCTCAGCATTTACAACCAATGATGGAGATGCGCCCGTTTGCTCAATGGGGCATGGATTTCATAGGACCTGTCAATCCTCCATCATCTTCAGGCCACAAGTATGTGTTAACTATTACTGATTATTGCACCAAGTGGGCTGAAGTTGTTGGTAGTAAGACATGCAATGCTGAGGATGTGATCAAGTTCTTGGAAAGCAACATAGTAACTAGGTATGGAGTTCCTTATGCTTTAGTATGTGACAATGGGTCAGCCTTTGCATTGATAAGATTATCAAGTTGGGCTTTTGACCATGGAATTATTTTTAAGTTTTCTTCAAATTACTATCCTCAGGGGAACAGACTAGCATAGTCTACAAATAAGAACTTGTTAAACATCATAAAGAAATTGATAGAGAAAAACCCAAGGGAGTGGAACACCCTATTAAAATACATATTGTGGGTAGATAGAACCAGGATGAAGGCTGCATTAGGAAATTCTCATTTTCACCTAGTATATGGGGTGGACCCCATCCTCCCTATTAACCTAAAGATCCCCACATTGTAGTTTGCACAAGAGTATCTAGGTATAGATGACAAACAAGAAGTCAAGTTACTTCAGTTAATGCACCTAGAAGAAAAAAGAAGTAGAGCAATTGATAGATTTGCTAAGCATCAAGCTATTGTCAAGTGTTGGTTTGACAAAAGAGCCAGAGTTAAGGCTTTTAGAATTTCAGATTTAGTCCTTATGTGGGATAAAGCACATGAAAGGAAAGGGGATCATGGTAAATTTGATAAACTTTGGATAGGTCCTTTTCAAATTTTGGAAATCTTAGGAGACAGTACTTATAGGCTCAAGACTTTAACCAGTGAGGATGTCCCATTACCAGTTAATGGATAGTTCCTCAAGCATTATTTTCAAGCTTGAAATAGTGTCATGAAGATCCAATGTATCATAATGTGCATATTGTATAGTTGTTTGTATAGTTTTGTTTTGCTTGTTGGTTTGCTTGTTGAGTTTTGTTTTGGATAGCCAAGATGAGGCAACTTATCACCTTATGAAAATAACCAAATTGTTAGGGTTCAAGTGGTGAGAACAAATTCCTATATAGGTTATGAATCATTTTGAGCAGTATCCATGATCAGGTATATGATATCCTTTTCATCATGGTGCCTTTTCTTAACCGAAGTGATTCTTCACAGTGACTCACCTAACAGCCTTGGGTTTGTGGAACACATAAGTATAGGTGTTAAGTGAAAAATCTAAAGGGACTCCCTTGGTACCAATGCAATCTTCAACCTAAATTAGTAAGTGACCATCCCTTGCACATTAAGCTTACATGATGACATCATATGAACAAAAGGAATAAATATTGAAAATTTAGAAGGAATAAAATTAGGCCATCTAAGTAACTCTACCGGGGCTATAGACGCCTACTGGCAGTGGGGCTCTACTTAGGGGGATTGTATAGATAACCTTGTCAGGGCTATAGATGCCTACTGGTAGCAAGGCTCTATCTAGGTTGGCTATGAGGGATGCTCCCAAAATATGTAGCTTAACATTAGTTACTCATGTTTTCAACTTACTTTCAAGATGAGGATAATTAATCATTTACACACACCTGATCCTTTGCTAGCATTGTTGTCATGATGAAAATCCTATCATCCAGAAGGATCATAATACTTATGCTTAAAGAGAGTTAAAATGCTATGTTAGAATGTAATCACATTAATTGAATCATTAGAATTTGGTCATTTTATTTGGTGGCAAGTTGTTGTGTGGTTACACAACACGCCCCATTTTGCCTTGACAAAACAAGGACCCAACTTTTCTTGCTGCTTGTGGCTCGTTTGTTTTCTGCGTTGGGTGGTTTGGTAAAATTAGTCATGCATGTCACCTTGTAAGGAGGTGGATTTTCTACTCTAAGGAGGTCAGTTACCAAAGTTAGTAGTTCCCATTATTAACTTCATAGTTGGAAAGTACACAAAATTCTAGGTAGGTTTGTCTTTTAGATCAGCCCAAAATTGTCTAAGGGAAGAAAGTTATGTTGAGTCAAAGTTTAGTCAAACCTAATATCCTATAGGGACTCATATTTCTAAACATTAGTCATATTTGATAAGATCACCCAGATATAGGATCGCCACCTGATAATTGCCAAGTGTATGGTATGCAAATGTCAAATTTAAATAGGAGCCGATATCTATCGAAAAGACTTCGCTTATCCCATGGGGGGTCATATTTCTAACATTAGTCATCTTACGAATATCACCCTCTTCGCAAATATCACCCTATGTCAATATGATGGTGACATCATCCGATTCCAATGAATTAAGGAAATCACCCTAATGATGACATCATCATTCTGTCTAAACCATGAGGGGGGTATGTATCCAGTATCCATCATATTCTTTAATATGACGATGACATTATTAAAACATAATAATTAAACAATGTCACCAACATGATGATGTCACCCTAATTTTATCTGAGGGGTCATTTTATTCGGGGGGGTCATATTTTAGATACCCCTGATCTTAGTTTCGTGACCTGATATACGCATGGTCAAACGTTGACCATATCACCTGATTCTTTACACTTAGTGATCCTGCGCAAAAGCAAACAGAAGTTATTTTATCCAGAGAGGGTCATATTTTGAATATCCCCTAATCTTTCTAAGATCACCCCCCCTTTTAACATTAAATGCAATTAAATGTGGTAGATGAACTCCTACTGATTACAAATACAAATTGAACACTTGGCGACATCTACGGATTCCCTACAGGTGATCAACAGATTTAATCAAGACAATGCGTTTTTACCCTAATCTGTCCTATTGATTTATTTTAAAGGTAAAATTCAAAGGTCTTTTTCATTCACCTTACAATAAATCAAGAAATTACAGAGCTCTAAAGTTAAACCCTCAACAGCTACCTATCAATGGATTGGATCCTTCGACATAACAGAATGGGTGATCTTAAGCATTTATAGTCTTTCTCCGTAATCACTCATCTAATACAAAAGAAAACATTATCAGGTAAGTAACTATAAACCCTCCCATTGTCATTTTCTATAATTTTAGGTATAGTGTTTGTTTTTATTGGGGTATGGCTTTGTGTAATACATATAAAGGTAAAATGAAGAGTAATATACAGAGTATATGTGATAGAAGTACATAATGTTGTAAGAATGCATATGAACACCATACGATAAAGTATATCATGTTTATTGTAGGAATCCATGGCAGATCTTAGGAGAAATAGGTCTGAGGCAGAGTTCCTCAAGCCCATGTTTGTACAGCTTGAGGGAGTGCAGTTCAAATACAGAGTCATTGGTGATACACACCAAGGGGATATGAATCTGGAAGTATGGTCGACTAGATTGGATCATGATAAGGATAATCCCATTCTGGATGGGGTGTTTGTCGCAGGAATGTGGCATCCAGCTAGTTTTCCTTATGCTATGGATGCTCCGGAGTTGGTAGTGGAGTACACAACAAATTATAACCCTGAAACTAGGCAAGTAGAGAAGCATGGGAGGATATACACCGACTTCTTAGTCAAGGGCATTACCGTCACTTTCAATTTGCCAGTTGGGAAGAAGATAGTGAGTGTGGACCTGCATAAATTGGAAACAGAGTATAACAATAACAAGAAGAATGCGAGGAAGAAGATGTATCAATGGAGATCAAAGAGTAGTACATACACTGCCTCATCCAAGCTACCTGTGTATTTGTACAAGTTTAATTTTGATGATGAATACTAATATATGATTGCCCTGTTGAGCAGGATGACTGGCAGGCCTCATGCTGGAAATTTTGAGAATTAGATATTTGGGATCATCCAAATGGTCTTATATGTAGACAACCAACCCCTATTGGAAAATATCATTAGTGATTCATTGGATGAGGGAATGAGGAGCCTGGGAGGCCAAACATGATTATTTTACATGACTTCATATGCCGTGTATTCTCATGCATATAAAGGAACTTTTGATGCTTTGAAGATAGTGGGTAAGGCTGGTGGTGATGTTGATGATGCACACATATGGGATCATTATCCCCAATTGCAAACAAAGGCATACCTCCTAGACTACAAAGTGGTAAATGATGCATTCTCTATGCATCTGGTTAGAACTATGGAGGAGGATATGACTAAAAGGTTGAGCATGCAGCCTCAAGAAATTGTCTATCAGCATGGAGCATGGTTTATCCAATTCGCCACTTTCTCATATATTAGAATCGAGGGATTTGAGGGACAACCTCTTATGCTACCAAGGTACCCCACTAATTAGGTTGTTTTGATGGAATTCATCAGGCAGGTATCTACCATAGTTGAAGCCTATAAGGCACCGAAGAAGATACCTCCAGTGTTGTTTCCAGTATCCATGGGTTGGTACCTATGCCCAGATTTAGAGAGTATAAAGCATGTCATTGAGGGATTGAAACTGATGTATCTTCAATCATTTCCTCTGGCTAGATCATATGACCCTTATGGCAGGATGCAGAAGATACTAGGAAATCTAATACATCAAAAGAATTTAGAAGACTTTTGGATTGATTGTGATGATGAGGTTGAGGTGAGGAGAAGGAAGTATCAAAGGCTAACTTTAAATCAGGTCAAAACCTTTGACTATATCCCAGTGCCAGCACAACTATGTAAGGATGATGGGAAAATCATGTCCAATGAATATGAGGACAAAAAGCTATATAATGACACCATATTAGTCCCAGATCTTACACAACAGGAGGATATGTCCTTAGATCAGCTGATGAGGGGGGTGATCTAACTAACCCAGGCTTGGGTGGATACAAAGGTATCAAGACTAAAGAAAAGGGGCGTTGCCCTTACGGTTGATAATAAGAAGAAGAGACAGGAAGTGTCTGATGAGGAATATGATGATTTCCTCTCTGAAAAGAGAAAATCCAATGGGGAGAGATTGCCTATAGAAAAACAAAAGAGGATTCCCCCTAAGGGAAAGAAAAGTGAAGATGAACCAAAGGGGGTGATAATAGAGAGGATTGCCACTACAACTATGGGTGCATCTACATCAGCTTGGGCATCCACCTCATATGCACAGCCTCTAACAGAAAAATCAAAAACTAAGAGAATTTTGAGGCCTACTATTGAAATTACAGAGGAGGAGGAAGGCCAGACCCTACAATATGAGGTGGAAGAGGGAGACCCCTTAGAAGAAGAACAGTTGAATAAAGAACCTAAGGATGATGACTTACAGGTGGCTAGAAGGAAGAGGAGGGGGATGTCACTAATGTCACTGCCTAAGAAACAAAGAACGACCATGAGGGGGGATATCCATGTTGTCCCCATCATGTTGAGAGGTTCAGGTGGTGAAGTTTTTAGAAAGGAACTACAGCATGATGTTCCTCTTCCCACCATAATTAAATTCAAAACCAAAAAAGTAGAGGAGCAGACAAGAGAAATGCTCAGGACAAGGAAGGGGGTTCCTTTCTCTTTAGATGACACATTAGAGTTAACTGATGATGAGGTGGTCCAAGATGTGGCTACTCAACAAATGGAAACTCTAGTTTCCAACACCCAAATCACTCCCCATTAGCTCAGATGGCGGTGGTGGAAGAAGTGAAACAAGATAGCCCAGAAAGGGTAGCACAATAGATAGGGTTGGATGATTTGGTTGATCAAGTTACTAGTCCTGCAACCATAGACTTAACATATAGGGGTGATATAAGCCCAAGTAAAGAAGAACATGCACCTGGAGAGCCTAAGAAAACTGGAGTGGCAAAACATACAAAGAAGGATAGCACTATTCTTAATCAAGGTTAGCAATAGCATGAGACACCCACCAAACCAAAAATATTAGAAGTCTAACATAAGAATGGGAGGGATCAGGATATATTAGATGCTGGTGTTGCTCAGCCTCAAGGGGGTTCCTCATTGCCTCCAGATAAATAATATCAGGAGGTGCTACTTAGAGAAGTCCCAAGAAATGAGGACAAATCAGATCAAGATGACCCCAAGCCACAGGATACCAATGCACCAGGTGGAGGATAGTTGGTGACCCATGATCAGGGTGATCCTCAAGGGCAAAATACATAGGCCTCTCAAGAGGTTAGTATGCCGCAAGATGAGAAATATAATAAATAAGATGAAAATCCAAAGGAGGGAGTACAAGATGAAGCACATGATCAAAACATGGAAATTCCACAGGATCCTCCTTTGCAGAAGGCAACCCCTTAGCAAGAAAAACTCCAACAAGATACCCCTCATGAGGAGCTACATGAGGATGAAATTAAGAAGGTGCCTTCTCCACCAAGGGTAGAAACAGACACTAGAGAGATGGACACACATGATATTAACAAAGGTCATCAAGAGTCTAGAGGTGATGTACCTCACTGGCTACAGAAAGAAATATGTATAGAACAAGTGTCAGAGGTTCAAGAGTTTGATGTCTCCACCTTGTTTACTGAGAACATGATGAAACCAAGGAGGAAGGCCATATTAACATCTGCCATAAAAAGAGATCCTACCACAGGCAGAAGAACCGCACAGATAGCCCTTCCCACAGTAGAAAAAGAGAAAGGCAAAATAAGCCTAGAAGAATTCCAAATCACAAATGTTGATCTGGGTTTTGCCAATGAGGATCAGGAAGGTCAAGAAGGGAAGGATATTATTGATTCTTTAACCCAAAGGGTGAAGAAGGAAAAGGAGAAAAATAAAGTACATAAAGAGCACATTGCTCAGTTGCATTCTTTCATAAAAGGGTTAATTAAGCCTGATCATACACCAGTGGATCATGTGGTCCCATTAACTGTCATATCATAGGAGCAGGTCACCAAATTGGACCTCATGAAACATGAGGCAATGGTGATGGAGAAGTAGATGTTTTTGGCACTCACTGGGGCTAAAGATGTATTGAGTACCTCTCTGCAAAGGTGGAATTCTTTGAGTAGTCTAAAGAGGAAGGTAGATAAAACTCATAATGATACAGGAAAACTATCATTTCAATTAGAAAAGGACCTGACTACTCTGAGTGAGATGAAGAGACTTGATTCACAGGTTTTGATAGGTAATAAGGTACTAGATAATAATACTGCCCTGCTAACAAGTATATGGTATGAAGATGTTAGGTTTGAGTGTGATGTCTTGAAGAAGTGCAGTGGTAAACTCTAGGATATTAGTGTTAAACTACAGAGCATGACGGCATATGAGGCAGAAATCTTGGAGGCCTTGGAAGGAAAAATAGAAGGTAAAATTGAGAACCAAGATGCAAATTTTGCTATTAAGGCTCTGCATGATAATTTTAATCCACTGGCAAATGACCCTCTCACCCACTTGACAAAAGAGGTAATGAATAGAATTATGAGAATAAAGGTTAAAATAGAGACATACAATGAGACATTAAATAGCAAGAAAGGTAAGCTGGAAGCTCTCAAGGCTAAGTTCCAGTCTCATAAACATGCAATAGCAAAAGCTAAAATCTAGGATGGGGAAGAGGTTGATAAAATAGTGCAAGCATATGAACATATCAGGACAGCTGTAAAGGTCCACATGAAAGAGGATGTATATCAGAGTGATAGTGATAATGAAAGTGATGAAGATGAAGAGAATGGTGAGCAAGAGGAAAATGAAGAAGAAGAACCTGAGGAGTGAATGTGGATGCATCACTAAGTAAGCATATGCATGAGGTACTTATAAATGATGAGTCATACAGATGGTTGCCAGCTAGCAACCTGTGCCATGAGAAAAAGTTGACTAAGTCATAGGAGGATTGTCAACTGTTGATCTGAATTGATAAATCTTGACTGTTGGTCAATTGTAACTGCCTCCTCACCTTATTCTATAAAAGGTGCAGGGGTGCAAACTTTTAGTCATTCAAAACTTAGATAAAATTTGATTATTAAAGAATTCGGGACTTATTTCAAAGTTATTGTGAATATACATGTTTTGCATACTTAATGAAAGAGAAGCTATTTTGATTACAAATCATTGTAAATTTTGAGTAATCTGTGATTGGAATCTGGATATATGCATTGATTAGTTGTGTCCCTTGGAGTGCTTTTCAATCTGCATATATTTTTTTCATTCCTTGTTCCTTTGAAGTTAGCATCAACCATACCTAGTTGTGGAACATCCTGGTGACTTATGGTTTGATTTCCTCTATCCACGAATGTATCCTATGTGTGTGTGATTCAATAACTAAAGGGTCACTAAAACTAGAAGTATTCTTTTAAATTTCTTTGAATTTCATTACATATCATCTCCATAATTGCAAATAACGTATAATCAAAAGTAGATAAATATGAAATATGCAGATATCCTTTAGACAATTAAAAATATATAGCATATTTTGAGTGATAGCATGTCAAATTGATAAATATCATGCAAATTTAGATAAATATCCATGAAATACACATAAATATCCACTTATAGACACATCATTTAGATAAATATGCAGTGTAGAAGAAGGTGTAAGTTCATAATGATTAATGATCAGAAGAATTGATCAAACTTACAAATATCACAATAATCCTTGGGAATAGAGTAGAATTAACCTTTCTGTGGAGTGAATTTATAGAATATAGTACAATACCGATCACCTG
Organism: Cunninghamia lanceolata; assembly: GCA_027924645.1. NCBI lineage: Eukaryota > Viridiplantae > Streptophyta > Pinopsida > Cupressales > Cupressaceae > Cunninghamia > Cunninghamia lanceolata. The sequence goes on from BSBN01000523.1 coordinate 10,572,740, forward strand.
AACGAATGTAAGACCCCTTGAAATGGAAAACAGCATGTCACATCAACCTCTGAGTAACGTTAGATGATCATGACCTGAACAATAGAGACTTGGAGTCATCAACTTATCTTAAGCTAGTTGTACTTTACAAGATAATAAAGGTTTGTTGTGCAAATTTTTATGCATGTTGTTATGACTAACAATCATCATCAACACTAACATGTCCTATATGTTGGACCAAAACCACCCTTTCTTTGTTGATATATCATTCTCCTTGCTTGTGATATTTCTTTCCCATCCATGTCACTCTTGGTGATGGTATTAGAGAAGAGGTCCTACATTTTTTGGAGCCAAAAGACTCCATTTGCAAATGTAGGTCCAAATTAAAAATTCCCAGGTGCCACAAATTCTAAGAACTACTACGTAAAAGATTGGCAGTTTTTGGCTCTTAGGTCTCCTAAGAGAATTTTATGGAAGCTTGTATTCTAGAATGATTGGGACACTTGGGGTACAAAATAATACCTCCTCTAGAATTCATCCACCCACCTCAACATGTTGGTGTAAACCATTTGGCCTCAAGAGGTGCAGAATGCAAAATTTTACTCCTAGCACCTTTCCAATAGATGAAACTGAAGCATTTTGGAACATTGCATTCCTTGCCACCAAAAGAAAATGATTTTGATTTAGTGAAATCTGAGGTAGGTATTTTTAGGTGGACCTAACATTCACCTATGTATTCAAATTGTTTAGGGTAAAATTGGGATTGTTAAATGTTTTAAGTGTTTAGATGTTTGAATCCTCCTTTCACCCTATACATTCAAGGATCTAGGGTCGATTGGCCATGCACTATCATACCCTAGGTCACTGTGAGATGTAGGGAAGCTTGGATTAGGGTGTTTAATTATCAATTTTCCTTCTCCTATGCTCAATTAACCATTAAAACCCTAATTTCACAAATACAACTGTAAATAGAAGAATAACAGAAAAAGATCTTGCAGATGGAAGTAAAATATCAAATCACAAAGTACCTATTTTTAGGGCTCTGAGGTGGAAAAGTTGGGGACATAGGAGAGGGCGCCCAAGTCCAAGGCCCTAGTCTTTGTCAAGATCTGGAAACTTAGTCTGCAACTCTTCCCCATTGTTCTGGAGATTTTCCCATCATGGAAGTTGGAGGACTAATGAGCGGGTGCCCAAGTCCAGGGTGCTATTTTTCCTTCTGTTCTACAATTCTGACACTTCAAGATGCCTTCCTACAACTTCACTTTGCCTAGCTCTACAACCTGTAACCTGCAACCATGAAAATTTTAGGAGGGGGTTGTGGTGTTTAGAGGCTTGCCTCAATCAAGCCCCGGAGGGCACTTAAGTCTCTAAATACTATTGTCATATAGAAAGTGTGTGCCCTTGTGAGCTAAAGGCAAAAACCAAAGGAAATGATGATGAAAACACAATATAATGTTACCTTGTAGTGAAGATCTCATGGAAGAAGATGCTCTTCATTCCATGATGAAATGGATGCTCAAATTTGCAAATAAAAACACATAAACCACACAATTCTTCTCTTGCAACACAATGAAAGCCTTGAATCACCTTGAGAATGCATAAAGTTCACAATGATCATCTAGTTGAAATCTAGTTTACAAATGAATGCCTAAACATACTTTTATATGCAGCTACAAACACTCCCACCAAGATTTCATAAATTCAAACTTACCATGTCGACAAAGGACCCAAATAATGGTCACAAACTGACACTTAAACTTTGGGACTGCCCCAAAATAGGGTAGGACTAGGGCGCGGGTGCCCAAGTCCTCCCCCCTATTTTGGACAGGGTTAAGCTCAAGGGGTCCTCCTAGGTCCCATTTGTCATGTTACCTACGGCTCATTCCATCGGGATGCCAAATTATGAAGTAAAATGTCCTAAATGCATGCAAAAGACACGAGAGCTAAACCTTATGAGGGAAAAGCTCCCAAGGGGACATTTTCTGACATTACATTTAGCCCCCACTTTAATGTATGTATAAACGCAAGGCCGATACATGCATTAAAGTATAGTCACAAACACAACAAACACACCAAGCACGGAGAAGACACGCCAATCACATAGAAGATAGTAACAGGCACGCAAAATACAGAGAAGATACTTATAATCACATAGAACATGGAGAAGACAGCAGATGCATAGAAGACACATTAATGCATAGAAGACAGGCATGATTTCTTTTCTTTTCTTTTTCTCATATCTATGAAATGCAGATGCAAGTACTAGAAAGTAAACAAACCTCCCATAATACATGATGCTCTCATCACGCAGGTCTTTGTATATATGGGGCAACATACACACAAGACATGCAAAACCTCCCAAAATGTAGGAAGCACTCATCGCACTAGTCTTTATATTGCATATGGGGCAACAAACATGCTAAACAAAGCAAGTACACCAAACACACACACTTGAAGACACGAAGAAAACATGACAGACAAGCGATGGAGTATACCTATTTCTAGGTCCAACACCATCTCAGGCACATTACAGGCACATACCAATGATTGCGCTTCGCCACAACAATCATTGAAGACATGCTTAAGGGTTGAGTTAGTCACAAAACCACTCCCCATCTCTGCAGAGGACTTTTAAAAATGACAGGATGATGTAATGTGCTTTGAGAAATACACCATCCCCACCTCTGTAGAGGGCTTAAGATAAAAAGGATATATGCGATATCATGCCTCCGCAAAGGGCTTACATGATTGATTGATTGATTGCAAACAAACTCAGGATGTAGGAAGCACAATCTAAGGCACTGGTCTTTAAACTACATCTGAGGACAAGCATATTGCTAACATCTATAACAGACAACTTACCTTATATATGCCCCCACCTTAAGGTGGTTGATATCAGGTATTGATATCAAGCATGTTAAGGTAGGAAGAAAACACACAAGGGAACATTGACTTTCACAAAGCCCATGCCCCCTGGAGGTGACATGTACTTTACGATCGCCAAATGTTCTCACAAACACATCCTTGCAAGAAACATGTTATTGTCTACAAAATCATGATAAACAACAACATCAATGCATATGATTAACCACACAAAGAGCCAAGGTTATACCACGAATCCGGAGTTTGAGGATAACTGTAGGGCTATATCATAAAGCTCTTTGAATCGAGTACCACCAAGACCATATTCAAAGACAAACAAAGGTGCACAAAGCAACAGTATTGTTAAGGTATGTAAATGAGATAGAAACATGATCATAGTCACTACACGGAAAGCATGAGCACACTTCCACTAGCCAAGTGTCAGATAAGATATACTACCCCATCATCATATTAGGAACTAAGTCCAATTTTTTATTGCTCTCGAAAGGGACACTAGGTCCACATCAATATAAATGTTTTTCATCATCTGCCTGCTAGACAGAAACACTAGAGGAAGGGAAACAATTAAATTAGAGAGGAGAAACAAGTGTATTAGGGATAGTCACGTAGGAGGGTGCCTCCAAGTCACCAACCGCAATGCTATGTCTGTAAGACACAACACACAATGATGAAATTAGAGAGAGAGGTAATATAGAAGAATGATGATACAAATAGAAGGTCAGAATAGAGGCAGTATCCTGGTATCTCAGACCTTACAAGAGAATTCAAGGTCATCCTAGGAGGCCTAAACAACACATAACACATCACGAGGGAAATACATCACAAGAGAGATAAAGGGTTAGAGATACTTACCTGTATGGTCTTCACTCTAAGTCTCATCATCAAGTAAATCATCGTCATCCTCCCAATCCTAGATTTTAGAGGAAAGTGGGACATGAGGTACCATAGCCAAGTTTTTGTCACTATTATTTTATCCATTCTTAAATGCTTCTTGGTTTGACTCAATGTTAGGTGGAATATTTTCTTGTTGAAGTTGATTAGTACATATATTCTCTATCCTCTTAGGTGGTGGGAGAAGCAAACTATTTTGAGTGATCTCAACATCCATCCTTGAGGGATTTAATGTGAGAGATTTCTCCTCATCCACTAGTGCTACATCCTTAGTGATGTCCAAATGACTTGAATATTCAAATAAAGGAGGGACATTAAAGGTCTTCTCTTCCTTAGTGAAATCCAAGGTGTGTGAACAATCAACTAAAGGAAGAAGGTTGATAGGAAGATTGATAGAGGTTTCATGCATTATGATAGAGTTTTCATTGTTGTTAGATGAAAGCTCATTATCTACCCATGGAATGTTCTTTGTTGATGGGAGTTCTTCATTCACTAATTCTTCCTCTTGGCCAGGGAGAGCATTCGAATGGCAAAGTGGTGATGGCTCTTCATTTGCTAATGCTTCATCTTGGCCAGAGTGAGCATTAGCATGAAGATTTGGTGGTATGATGTTAAGAGATGTGTTAATAAAATCATCCTCTTGCATCAAAGTGTCCTCATAAGGAGGAACAACTTTGGGAGATGGATTGTAAGGTAAACCAAAGTTATCATCACATGTTTTAACAATAGGTGTCATAGTGGAATGTTCCATAAAGTCATCTAAGGCTTCATCTAACATCTTGAGGTCATCACTAGTATATATACTATTGATCATGAATTTAGTGAGATCATCCAATATCCAAGGGTATATTCCCATGAAGTTTGTGAAGCTATCAAAATCAGATATATAACAAAGGATTTTGTATGTGGAGCACATAGAGAGATCAACATTATGAATGTGTGCTATTTGTTCCAAGACTTGAGGATATTTATGAGTAAATTTAGAGAAATGATCCATGTCTATGATGTATGTAAACAATTCTTCCAAAGAAATATCCATGATATGTGTTTTCAAATTAATTCAAAATAAGATTTTAAAATCTTTCCCAAAAGTATGCAAAAGACAAGTGCAAAGTTATGCAAAAATGACCTAAATGCTTGATTTTTTGTACTTTTTTAATGCAAATGAATGAAACAAATGGTGTTGTAAGGATTTTTTATCAAGGGAAGAAACTTATATGTCTGATATCAGTCCAAAAAATCAATAATATCCTTCACAACACACTCTTGATGCAAATTTAAGATGACGATAAGTCAAAATATAGTGAAAATATGTCAAAATAGGCACTTTTTCACCAAATCTTGATGCAAAAGAGCATGAAAAAGGATTTTGTGAGGAAAATGATGATGGAAATAAAATATTCAATAATATCAGCCACTTAATGACAATATATCCATCACAACATGCTTTTAGTGCCACTTAAGGTCAAACCCTAGTGAAAATATAGCAAAAATAGGCTATTTTCACAGTTTTTTAACTCCAAAAATTAGAAAAAGGGGTATTGTAATGAATTTTAGGAGGTGTATAAAATAAATGAAATTATATCAATCACCTCAATCCATAAAATTTGTCACAACACAATTGGAGTGCAAACTAGGCCAAACCCTAGGGCCAAAATAGCAAAAATGTGTAGTTTTTCACCAAATTTTTAATACAAGAGCCGATAAAAGGGTGTTGTGAATATTTTTAGGAGTGGAAGAAAATAATTACCCTGATAAAAAAAAATTAGTTCAAAAATACCCTTCACAACACACATATGGTGCAAATTTAGAGAGTCAATAAGGCCAAATCTAGTGAAAATCAATGTTTTTCAAGCCCTAGGTTTAAGATGTTGACACAAAATGCTATATGAATGATTTGAAGTCTGTTTTATGATATAAATTAAATACTCTCATATCTTAAAATGAATTCCAATCTTGAACATACAAAATGCCAATGAAAATGTATGAAAATTGCTAGTTTTTTGTTGAAATTTTCTATGCAAAAATACAAATATTTAAATCTAAATGCAAATTTACACTAAAATGCAAGACTATAGACAAATTCTAATTTGAATGAGCCTCTAAAATCAGTAGAAAAATCTGAAAGAAGATTTTGCCTACTAACCCTAGATTTTGGAATTACTAGGTTATATGAAAATTGTCAAAATTTCTACAAAACCCTAGCAAATTAATGATGCAAATGTAATGCAAATTATTGATTTTTTGTATTTTTTTGTATTTTATATCAGATCTGATGCAAAAATTATGAATTAGGCAAATTTAGAAAGGATTGATGCAAATTAGTAAGCCTAACAATGCAATTTTTTGGAATTTTTCAATTTTTTCATTTTTTTGGAATTTTTCTCAATACAAGAAAATGAATGACTATATGAATGAATGAAATCAATCCAAATCTGAAGAAAAACACTCAGAAATTTGAAATCAAGTCCAAAAACATGGTTCACCAAAATGTTTAGGGTAAAAATTGGATTGTTTAATGTTTGAGTTGTTTAGATGTTTGAATCCTCCTTTCACCCTTAACATTAAGGATCTAGGGTTGAGTGGCCATGCACTATCATACCCTAGGTCATTGTGAGATGTAGGGAAGCTTGGATTAGGGTGTTTAATTATCAATTTTCCTTCTCCTATGCTCAATTAACCATTAAAACCCTAATTTTGCAAATACAACTGTAAACAGAGGAATAACAAAAAAAGCTCTTGTAGAGGGAAGTAAAATATCAAATCACAAAGTACCAATTTTTGGGGCTCCGAGGTGGAAAAATTGGGGACACAAGAGTGGGCACCCAAGTCCAAGGCCCTAGTTTTTGTCAAGATCTGGAAACTCAGTCTGCAACTCTTCCCTGTTGCTTCGAAGATTTTCCCATCACAGAAGTTGGAGGACTAAGGAGCGAGCACCCAAGTCTAGGGTGTTATTTTTCCTTCTATTCTGCAATTCTGACACTTCAAGATGCCTTCCTGCAACTTCACTTTGCCCAACTCCACAACCTGTAACCTACAACCATGAAAACTTTGGGAGGGGGTTGTGGTGTTTAGAGGCTTGCCTCAGTCAAGCCCCGGAGGACACTTAAGTCTCCGAACACCATTGTCAGATAGAAAGTGTGTGCCCTTGTGAGATAGAGGCAAAAACCAAAGGAAATGATGATGAAAACATAATATAATGTCACCTTGTAGTGAAGATCTCATGGAGGAAGATGCACTTCATTCCATGATGAAATGGATGCTCAAATCTACAAACACAAACACATAAACCACACAGTTATGCTCTTGCAACACAATGAAAGCCTTGAATCACCTTGAGAATTCCTAAAGTTCACAATGATCATCTAGTTGAAATCTAATTTACAAATGAATGCCTAAACATGCTTTTATATGCAACTAAAAACACTCTCACCAAGATTTCGTAAATTCAAACTTACCGTGTCGGCAAAGGACCCAAATAACGGTAAAAAACTGACACTTAAAATTTGGGACTGCCCCAAAATAGGGTAGGACTAGTGCATGGGCACCCAAGTCCTCCACCCTATTTTGGGTAGGGTTAAGCTCAAGGGGTCCTCCTAGGTCCCATTTGTCATGTTACCTAGGGCTCATTCCATCAGGATACCAAATTATGAAGTAAGATGTCCTAAATGCATGCAAAAGACCTGGGAGCTAAACCTTATGAGGGAAAAGCCCCCAAGGGGACATTTTCTGACATTACACAAACAAGACATTCCTATGTGCCACAATTTGAGAGAATAGTCAATTCAAAGTCAAGCACCTTTTTTGTCTTAGGGCTCTTAAAAGACTGTCTCCATCTAATGTATCCAAGAACGACTAGGAGGCTTGGACATTGAAAAGACACCTCCCATAGTATTCTCCCACTCACCCCAATGTGTTGGCACTATTGATTCAGTCCTAGGACATGTGGAATCAAAATTTTCACTCCTAGCACCTTTCCACTAGATGAAACTGAAGCATTTTAGAACATTACGTTCCTTGCCACTACAGGCAAAAAAAATTGTTTTACCAAAAACTTAGGTAGGTGTAGGTGGACTTGACATCCACCTATATATGCAAACAAGACATTCCTAAGTGCTATGTTTTGAGAGAACATTTGGTCCAAAGTCTAGGACCTTTTTTGTCTTAGGGCTCTTAAGAGACTATCTCCATCCAATGTAGTTAAGAATTACCATGATATGTGGCCATCAAAAAGACACCTCCCCTAACATTCACCCACCCACCCCAACATTTTGGTATTGTTGGTTGAGTCCTAGGAGGTGTGAAATGCAAAATTTCACTCCTAGCACCTTTCCACCAAATAAAACTGAAGCATTTTAAAACATTGTGTTCCTTGCCACCATAGAAAAATGAAATTAATTTACCAAAAATTGAGTTAAGTATTTGTAGGTGGACCTGACATCCACCAATACATGCAAACAAGACATTCGTAGGTGCCACGGTTTGAGAGAATAGTCTGTCCAAAGTATAGAACCTTTTTGTCTTAGGGCTCTTAAGAGACTGTCTTCATCCAATGTAGCTGAGAATGACTAGGAGGCTTGGCCACCAAAAATACACCTCCTATAGCATTCACTCAACCACCTCAATGTTTTGGCATTGTCAATTTGGTCCCAGGAGATGTGGAATGGAAAATTTCACTCCTAGCACCTTTCCACAAGATGAAACTAAAATGAGAATAAGCAAGATTAATGAATGCACTATAAGGAGACACAAAAAACTATAGTGGATCCTCATTAATTAAATATTCTCTAAATGCAATGTTCATGTATGTGAACATAATATACAGGAATGTGAATAATTTAACATGTAATTATGCTATGGCTAAGATGTATCATACACCTAGATGTGTCAAGAAAGTCAGGGCTAAGATGTACTAGATGTATATGTAGTAGTAGCTCATAAATAATATGCATATGGATTAGAAACATACCTTAATAAGTGTACATAGCAAAACTTTGTGTTATTCCACTACAAATGGACTCATGAAGTGTGAAGAACATAGTAAGAGAACAGGTATGAAGTGTGATAAGATTGAATAGAATAGATGAAGCTATATAGGGATAAGCACAACACTCAAGGATCTATGCACACTGAGTTAGGAAAATTTAATGGGTTGTTAGGCACCATTATTATGAATAATATGTCATAATCTCTAGTACTCATATATCAACAACACAAGGAATAATTTAGGAGCCATGATTATGAATAATATGTCAATCTTGTGGAGGAGGATGTATAGAAGGGGAATTTAGTAAAGGTGGCTTGGAAGAGAGATCATGCATAGAATCACAATGAAGTGGATCCATGTCTAGAGGTAAAGGATTAATATAGGAGTACAAAAAGAAGAATAAGGAGAAATATTAACATCAATATCATAATGTAACTCATCTAATATAGCATCTAGAAAGTATGCAACCTAATGATCATGTGTAATAGGTTCCTCAAGACTAATTATTTCATCCTTAGAAGGAACAGAGGTATTTAAAAAAAAAATGTACAACATGGTAGGAAGTAGGAGAGATGAGGCTCAAAGGTAGAGTTATCATCATAAGGAACATGGAATGATCAAGCTATCATGACCTATAGTGTAGGAATGCTCATAGAAGGAGGAGAGGAGGTGGGGAAGGAATAGTGAGACAAATGTCATCATAAAAGGACATGAGAGTTTCTAAATCATAAGGATATAAATGCCAAGAAAAAAAGTGAAAGTGGGATATAATAAAGAATCTATCCAAGATATGATCAACTTAAAGTTGAGAAGAGTCTAATTTTAGGAATAAAATTTTATCAAGGACAAGGAGATGGGTAGAAAACTACTAATAGAAAAAGTAAGAATCAAGAAAGAATGCAAGAAGGAAGGCAAGGGAAATGGGAGAAGGCATGGCATAGAATAATAAAGTCTAAGGATGGGATAGAAGGAAAGGTGAAAACAAGGAAAACTAACAATGAACTTAGAGTAGGTGTTGGGAAAGTTAGGGTAAGTTTTAGAATCCTAAGGTAGGTGTTGTGAAAAGAAGATAGAGAAGGAAGTGTGTAGGAAAGATGGAAATAGGTTTTGGTATAGGAAAGCTAACATAATTCTCTCTCTCATCCTCTCTTTCTCAAACTCTCTCTCTCTCTCTAAACATATAATTTCAAACATATAGAAGGTGAAACTAAGGTAAGGAAAAATGTCAAACATATAGAAAGTGAAATGTTATTCATACCAAACATCTCCTTCTCTCTCTCTCTCTCCCTATGTCTCTCTTCCTCTCTCCCTGAGTCTCTCCCCCTTTCCCTAAGTCTCTCTCTCTCCCTAAATATATGGTAGACCTATAGAAGATGATCAAATGAGGATAACCAAATCATTTCAAACATGTAGAAGTTGAAATGAAGATATGCAAAGTATGGAAACCATATTGTAGGTGAAAGGAGGAAAAGAAAATCATGACAGACAACTCTCTCTTTGATTGATGAGCATGTCATTTGACCCATCAAAACTAACCGTTTTGGAAGGTTCACCAAAATAATGGGAAAGGTTTAGTTATGCTACAACTTTACTTGTCTTTGTCACTACTATTAGGATGAGAATGGGATACAAGAGATTAAGCACTAGAAATTGCATCATTATTTATTCCTACATTGTTGCTACAACTTTACTTCTCTCTCTCCCTATATCACTCTTCCTCTCTCCCTAAGTTTGTCTCTCTTTCCCTAAGTCTCTGTCTCCCCCTAAGGATATGCTAGACTCAGAAGATAAAATGAGGATAATAAAATCATGTCGAACATGTAGAAGTTGAAATGAGGATAACCAAATCATTCTAAACATGTGTCTCACTCCCTATGTCTCTCTCTTCCTCTCTCCATGAGTCTCTCTCTCTCCCTAAGTCTCTCTCTCATCCTCACTTCCACTATTTCCTGGTGCAGGAGCACCCTCAGGACCTAATGCCTACAAGAGGCAAAGTTTGAGTTTTTGTCTTATTTTGTGTTTTTAAATGTTAATAAGGTCATTTAAAGCCAATATAATTCATTTTGAGTCATTGATGAAGGTTTGGTATCATTTAGTTGAAAAAATGAAAACATTGTCAAAAATGGTCAAGCAACTTTGGCAAAAAGTGACAAAATGATGTTTTATGTACAAACTAATCAAAAGGTGGTTAAAGGAAGTTGGAATGGATGGGATATATATGGGGACACCCTCCAAATTCAATATTATTATGAAAGGATGATGAAACATTGTGTATTTGAAGTTTTGATAAATGAAAACCCTTATTTTCTGTGTATTTTCTAACGTTGCAGCCTGATCTAGTGACTAGTATGGACTGTACAGACTCCATTTCGACCTATAACCAATTGGATGTTGTTTTAATGTGAATTATCTTTCTTTTCCTTTTTTTGGCATCAATTTTCATTAAGATTTGAATGAGTTAGAGCATTTTTTGTTCAAACAGCCCTGGATCAGACCTAGGGTTACTAGTTTTGGAAAAAATGTCATAACTTTCTTTTCCACCATTGGATCTTGATAAAAATTGGAGGAAAAGTTTGTATTAGTGTTATCTTGAATATAATTGAAGCAATTGGATTAATTATTTGCTTTGTGAAAGTTATTGATGACTATTCCCTTTCATTCTTGCACATCAAAACTATGTTTCTTGCATAAATTTATTGTTCTATCACGTGGTATAGACGTCTGGAGCACTATATGGTTGAATGTTTGATTACCCATTGTATAGGGAACTCTTAACTTTAATGGGTTTTTATTTTGTCTATTTTTATTGAGTATCAAGGGAGATATTGTCATTTTTTTGAAACTAGTCTGAAACCCTAAGGCCTTGTCAAGAAAGAGGACAGTCAAGATTTGAGCCATTCCGTACAAAGAAACCCTACCTCATTTCTAGTTATGTATTGAAATGGACAAAATAGTATCCTAAATGGGTCTCCTTTCCTAAAGATTAGGTCTTTTCCAAAAGTTATGCACAAAAATACCTTTTTGAAAGGCTACAAGGATTAAGGGAAGTTTTTGAAGGAAAGCCCATTATTTGATGGCTAAAGATTCTTGTGAATGGTTGTTTGAGTGAGCTTAATCATTTGATACCCGTTCTTTACATCATTTTTCTAACTCCCTGTCTCTTTGTGTGTCTCTCTCTCCTCCCCCAACTAAACATATAATGTCAAACATATAGAAGGTTAAATTAAGGTAAGAAAAAATATCAAAAATATAGAAGGTGAAATGAAGATATACTAGTTTATTGTTAAATTTTGAAGCTTCTCTTTGCTTCATGAATATAAAATTCTCTACTAACAGTACCAACCACGAGAATGTGGAAGCTTGTTTGGCACTACTAATTAATAACACTACTAGAAATAAATAAATAAAATAAAAATCATGAAACTTAAGAAGTGTACATAACATAACTTTGTGTCATTCCATTAATTCAATCCAATGAATCATCTGAATCTGCTCTACTCTTTATGGTGTCAAGTATTGTTTCATGGTCAGACTGACAAACTTTTCACAAGTTTTTATTCAATGGTCTACCCCCATATTTTATCAATTAAACATTTGATGCCACAACAAGGTTAGAATAATGAAGAATTTTCCTATGTGTTTCAAAGTCCTCAAATAACCACACATCTAAATTCTTCATTGTATGCCTTCTAGGCCATGTTCTAGTAACAACCATTGATCTTGTAGGATACTCAATATTTTCTCCATCTATGACAAAGGCTATCAATTTCTTTTTTGCCTCAACACAATGACATAAATAATAATTCATTCCTTCATCATTATCTTCATCCATAATAATTACATAAACATGCCCTACATTAAATTGTACAAAAAAATATTAATTCAATAAATGATACAAAAAATACTACATCATAATCTAAAATATAATAATTTTCATTAAGTAATGCATCTATAATATCTGATTCAACTAGATTTGAAGTATGGTCAAAGTCAATCGATGATTCCATCTACATGCATTGTAGTGTCCCTGGAAGTTGATATGTCTCAAGTAGGCTTAAATTTCTAGCACACTATTTATTGACCCAGTCTTTTGACTCACACTCATTCCAAGAAAAATCTATACATGATGAACAAAAGCACACCATCTACCTTTAATGAATAGTCCATGAAGTTGCATTTGAGCTTCTAAAAGAGTGGAACTCACTTGATCCTATCATTATACAACAATCTTCATATTTTGCAATGTTATCTTCTTCTATCAACCAAAAATATATATGAATTGTAGACTTACCTTCATTACCTAGACCCATTGTAGATTTACACCATTTGACAATGGATATTGCATCTATCAAATTTGCACTATCTTTGTACTTCAACTATTCTCATGTTAAGGCTCTTTTAATACATGCTCTAGCACCATCATGCTCCCCTTTTCCATGTTTAGCCTCAAAAAAATCCATATATGTTGAACACTACTCATTATATGCATCCTACTCAGCCAATAAAACATCCATGAATTCTTAAATTGTAATGCACAATTATCTAACCATATGATATGTTGACTAAACATGATATTCCTTCTACTCAAATTATCATAGCACATATAAAAGTGACCTTGTACAAACTTCATAGAATGTGTGAAATCATCACTAATATAAAAATGATACTCCCTCAAGATCTGTCTATCTTCCTCTATATTGTTGGGTGCATGAATGAATGTTATATACACAAATATAACAACCTGAGTGGAGTTGTAGTAATGTGATTAAACTTCATCGTGTGGTTGTTGTGTATAGTTCTCTACAAATTCTATAATTGACATGGTCATATGAAGAGGAAATGTGTCCTTGCATAACCTGAAATGCATGTCCAACCATCGAGCTCTATTTGTATGTCTTGCATACTCATACACTATATTTTCTCAAAAAATAGGCATAAATGCAGATACTAGTATTTTTTCACCCACCAATTCACACTTTTTTCCCCTTTACCATCTTTTAGTGTGTATGTCACTAAATTATATTTCTCAAAAGGTACTAGCTCATTTCTAATTTCATGTTATTCTCCATGTGTACACAAGTTCTCAAACATTACAAACCAACTATCACATGTTCCATCCAAACATGATTTCTTATAAAATAACTTTCCATCTACTCTTTCACAAAAAAAAAAATTGAAGTGAAATCTCTTGTAGATTTAAGTGGAGATTCTATCATACACTCCTACAAAATATTATTAGCATGTGAAGATACAAATATTTATCAAAAAATATCATAATGCATAGAAAATTCCATGTGAACTCTACAACAACAAGTTGTGGGTGTGATCTATTTTGATATAGAAAGGTTTTGCAATTTAAAAATACCTTTGACTAATTTGAATTTGAGGATAACTCTATAAATTTGGAGAAAAATTGTGTTTGAGTCATATCTAAAAAATGCTTTGGATGTGGCTCACAATTTTGACAACCAATTCTCCTTTTTACAACATCCCTTTGATTAGGAGACACTCTTGTGTTATATCTCCAAAATTTCTCAATTAGGATTTTTAAGGCTTCAACTATGAATTTATCTTTCTATGAGAGTCTACCAGAAAATACCCATAATTCATTATTATTCAAGTCCTCAACTCTTTCGCACCTCCTATTGGCTTTCATCAATGTTTTTCTACTTAACTTTAGTGCTTGACTTTTTTTCTTATCAAATGAGATTTCTTTGTTTGATTTCTCACTATAGTTGATGTACTAACACATCATGTAGCATTACTATCTTTGGTGCATGAAGTGGAACCAATGCTTTGATATGCATTGATTAGATTTTTAGAATGGATTTTTCACTATTGCTATTTGATGTTCTTAGACCAAGAATCTTCATGATTGGCCTAAACTTAAGATTTTTTATCATTTAAACAAATAATTGACATTTTCAAGTTTCATTTATGTTTTCAAAAAACATGTTCCATATCATATTCACATTTATTCTACAAGTACATTCAAGAATCTTATCAGGCATTGGTTTTAGAATATTCTCATCAATTTCAATCAAAAACTTAGGCTTTTTACATAAAATTCTAGGAGGTTTTCTCAATGGAAAACTTGAATCATTAGATAAGTTTTACTCATTCAACACTTGATCAATATATGTAACTCTTATATTCACATTTGAAAATACTTCATCATTTTCAATCAGTGATTGAACATTTTCTACAATATCAAATTAAGATGGCACAAATGGCATGCCTTCAACTCTCGCATTCAATTTCTTACTTGCATGATTTTTTTGCATTTGTTCCCTTTGTTTCTCAAAATCCTTCTCTCTCTTGGATGCTTAATGGTTCAATTCAATTGGCAAAGATGGTTGAGCTTCATTTATGGAGTTCAATTTCTTGTTTTCATGATTCATTCTCTTTTCTTTGCATTCTTGGCTTCACGCTCCTCTGGTGTTTAAGTTTTTAATTGTTTCTTTGGCATGATATTATTGAATTCTATTTCAATCTAAAACAAATAGTCAAAAAACACAAAAAATAATTGACAATTTATCAAATTAAAATACAAAACTTGCAATTATAATATTTTTATCAATGTAAGACAAAAAACTAGTTATCAATCAAGTATTCCAATTCCTCAAAACATGAAAACAATGATTTACAATATCAAATTTTATTTAAAAACATGTAATTGAATCTTCTAAACTGATACAAGAACAAAAAGTGAACTAATTTTGTCAACCAATCATTGTAGGTCCTAAAAACCATCAAAAGTATATTTGTATGTCAGAAAAAGCACATAACAAGGGAATAAACATAGCATGTGGGCCAAAATCACATGACATGCCTTTTTGTAGGTTATTGATCAGTATTTTAAATAGTCTAAAATGTGAACACATTTCTTATTGCTTTGGGAAGGTTGGAATTTTCCTTGGGCATCCAACTTGTTGGGACCTAAAAAATCAGCTTCCAAAAATGCACTATTTTGCCCCAAAAATCCATAAAATTCCCACCTTTTGCCTTTACAATTTAAACCCATTATTTATAACCGATTTGAGATATGTTCCATGGGTTTCGTTAAAGAAACTTTCATATTATAATGTTCCCCTTGTCAATGTGTTTTTTTCCCTTAGAAAAATTTGTCCATTTGAGGGCTTTGTCAGTAAATCTGCAAGTTCGCGAACTACCGATTTCACTGACTAAGTTCGTGGGTTCGCAGCTTTACTGGTTTTCTAATTTGTTATTAATGTGGAAAAGGAGGCAAGGGAAAGGTTTTAAATATAGAAAAAAAAATTGAAGTTTGAAGCCTTTTGTCGGTGAATCGTCTAGTTCGCGAACTGTCGACTTCACTGACCAAGTTCATGGGTTCATGTTTTTGCCAGTTTTCTTATTTGTCAACATAGGGTTAGAAAAGGGAATGAAAGTGTTGAAGGAAAGAAGGTTTTATGTATTCTTTAGAAAAATTGTTCAAGTTAAGTGCTTGTTAGTGAATCGGTAAAGTAGCAAACTGGTAAACTTGCCGACTAGGTTTACGAGTTTGTAGTTTCACTGATTTGTCAATAAGGTGGCGAGGAGGCTCCGATGAAGATAAAGGAAGACAAGATAAAGTAAGGAAAAAATTTCTAATGGAAACTTTTAAGGTGAGTTGAAGGCTTTATTGGCAAATTGACAAGTTCACAAACTGTCAATTTCACCGACTGAGTTCGCGGGTTCGCAGTTTCACCAATTCACCGATATGAATTTTCCCCAACAAAAGGAAATGAAAGAAGGCTATGGCAAAGGTAAAAATGATAAAAGGATGAGGTTTGTTAGCAAGGAAAATTATTGATAGAAGGGGAAAATGCAAGGGAGAAAAAGGAAGAAAGACGCAACAAAATAAGAAGTTCGTGATGAAGACAAATTGTTGATAAAGGGGAAAATGAAGAAAAGAACCCTTGTTAGAGAAATAGTGAGTTCACAAACTTGAAAGTTTGCCGACTAAGAAGCTTGCCAACCAAATTTACCGATAGAAAGGGAAAGGAAAAAGGAGAGAAATAAAGACTTTGTGAAAAGTGAAAATTGTCAATAAAGAGGAAGGCAAAGAAAAATGAAGGAAAGGTAGAATAGTTAGATGGTTTGCCAACTTGATGATTTTCCGATAAGGAAAAAAGGGGGCCCAAGATGAAGACCAACCTAGTAAATTTGTTGAATTATTTAGGTACAGTTAGATTTTATAAAGGGGCCTATCAGTAAAAATTGGGCAACACTTTTAAAGTGTTTAAAAAGCTTTGAAGAGGTGATTTTCCTAAAAATGTGCCATGATTGTAGGATTGTGCAGGTAGATTTGTGCCCAAAATTTAATGATTCTACAGGACATGGCCATTCAGGTGCATAGTACAATGAAATTCTTCAATGCATAGGTACTCATGGAAGACAAAGTAGATGGATTTGATGTTGTAGATGTCAGGGAGTGGACTCAAACCATCCCTCATTATTGCTCCAAGTACTCTAGGTGTGTGGGCAATCTTCTTTTGTTAGTACTTAGACTTGTCAGGAAGTGGATTCCACCTACCCTCATCAATGTTCTAGGTACTTGTTGTATATTTAATTATGCAGGTGAATGAGTCAGTTGCTAGTCTTCAATGTAGCAAATATTTCTTAGCTACTTCATTGTCAAATATTTCTGTATTAATTATTGCAGATCAGATAAAGATATTTCCACATTTATGATTGGAAAAATAGATGTATACAGACATTCTTTTGGTAGAGATATCTTCTGACAAGGCCATTGGATAGTTTTTAATGCAACATGGTTGTACGAGATGACAAGGTGTAGCATTTTGAATTGCGTAGTGAACTGAAAGCTATATATGCATATGTTTCAGAGGTTTTATAGGTTAGCTCTTTGTTGGTGGCTAGAAGTTGTGCAGGTCCAACAAAACTTTTAGGGCTCCAAATTATGTCATGTCTAGTTGCGGAGAAGTAATGGAATGGTGAGATAGGTGAAAGATGATGTGCAATAGGGATTGTGTAGAGAATGTATCCATGATCATTTGTATTTATTTAGGGTTTTTCCTCTTATCACATTTGCTGATAAGTTTGTATTGAGCATTTGAAAATCTGACAACATTTTAAATATATTACAAGCCTTGTAATTGTCAGCTATTCTTTATATTTGAATGCATACAATTCTTCTATGGATTATTAAGTATGTTTGAAGCACAAAACCTGTAATATGATAAACTGTATGCTTAGATCAAGTTTACTTTGTTTCCCTTCCATTTGTTTCTTTTCTTTCATCTGTGACTCTATAGCCCATTTGGATTGGCACCGGTCTTGCCTCCACTAGATGAATCTCACACTTTTTAAATCAAACAAATATTTACTAGTGGTTTAGGGGAAATACCATCCTTCCTGTGCATGTATATTCACACAAATGTATCAGCTGATAGTCAGTTGTTCTTGGTTTAGTGATAGTCTTTGGGGCCAAGACAATGAGTTGAGTTGGGTTGTCTATTTGTTTTTAGTTGTTCATTTGGTTTGAACTCAATACCTGTTAAGGTATACCCCTTGTAATATCCCTCTCTAGTCTAAGTTGAGCTCAAAGTGTAGGGGATGAAACCCACTCCCATAGAGTTGACCTTTAACCTTCCATGTTCTATTGATGGATTGATTATGCTTACATGATGACAACCCTCACCTTGTGAGTGTGATTTTGTCCTAGGAAGTGGAGTTGCAATTTTGCGACCCAACAAAATTGTCATTGTTGTCGAGGATGTAATATTTTGGTTTAGATTTTGAAATACCTTTGCAACACAGTCACTAAAGATATTTGCAGCCATTACTAGGTATTGAAGTTGGTAGCCTATCAACTTACGCCAATAGAATGGCATCATTGATGGGGATAATGTTGTTGGGTTAAATCAATTTGAAGACTCTACTGGTGAGTTGAACCCAAAATCAATTTGTGGCCTTGAAGATCAGTCACACTTCAAGGAATTCCTCTTTTGAAGAGGTAGTGACTCTGTTGTCAAAGAATAGAATTTTTTTATTACTGCCCCTAGTTGTTGTTGGTGATTTGAATGCCCCAAGTTTGTGAGCAACAGTTGGTGAATTAAGGTACACATGGCTTCCTTTCATAACCAATTCAAACTTCCTCCAAAATATAAAAGCATTTATTTTATTAAGTCTTGTGCTTCCCTACATGGTATAAAATTTTACTCATGGCTTCTTGGCATACTCATGGCCCTAAGGCAAATCCTTCTTATGTGTCATCCTATGTCTCATGTCATGAATATTATGAGGATGAAGATGCTTATGACTCTTATGATGATGATTCATCCTATTACTCAGATTTCCCTTCATCTTACATTCCCTTGCCTCAATGTCAAACACCCTTACATAATCAAAATGAATCAGCAAGGC
This sequence comes from Cunninghamia lanceolata, assembly GCA_027924645.1. Taxonomy (NCBI): domain Eukaryota; kingdom Viridiplantae; phylum Streptophyta; class Pinopsida; order Cupressales; family Cupressaceae; genus Cunninghamia; species Cunninghamia lanceolata. Next base: position 10,591,869 of record BSBN01000523.1, read on the forward strand.
TGCAATATAAAATTGAGAAATGAAAACATATATTAGAGTCATTTCTACAACAAGAAAAATAACTAGAAAATCAAATCATGCTATGTCAGTCTAAGCCGCAATCCAAGGCCCTACCTATTGTTGTCAATAGCTCACTTTTTCAGCCCTCTTCTATTGCTAATGAGACCACAGACAAACAATTAGACCTCTCATGGGTCAATTTTAAAAAATCAGTCCATGCCCAATAAGATCTATTATCATATGCCAGTTTTTTATGGGTGTGATTTTTATGATGGGAGGGCACATATTCTTGTAGTTTTAGAGTTCATGGACAAGTTCCAATTTGAGGATGAGGATATGTGGATGAGGTTCTTTGTCAAATCACTTTGTGGATTGGCATGGAAATGGCTTGTTGGTTTCCCTTACCACCATTTTGCTTCCTAGGGTCATTTAGTGGTTGCATTTGAAAATTTTGCAAGCAGTTTAGACCCTGTTGTTCTTGTCCAAGAACTTGAAAATATCAGAAGCTTCGAGGGTAAATCCAGCATGAATTTTAACCATCAGTTTACTATTGCAATGTCTATAATAACAAATGCTTTCAAACCTTCTATTCCAGCTTGTATTGATTTGTTTTTTGAATCATATGAAGTTGGGTTGATCTCAATACAAGAAGATTTGAGGTTGGTTAATTTGCAATAGGATTACCTTGCTCTTGATATTTTGGTTAGATGAGAGATGAATATGTTGCTAGAATGTTCTCCCCTAAGGTGAGTATTGTAAACAACAAGCATGTAGCAGCAATATTGTAGATTAGGTTGAGTTTGTTGTCATAAAAATGGAGTTATGCAAGGCAATATCATATGATAGTTGTGATGATTTTTAAGCAAAGATAGTGTAGCTACCTATCTTCAATTGGATTCATCATCCCTTGCGGATGATGATGTTGTTGCTTTGTCTTGTGATCCCCAACCTGAAATTAAAGATGATAGTAGCATGTTTGCACCCAATGATAACCAATTTGAGACAAGTAAAGGTGTAGGCATTTGGTTTCACTTTGAAGACCTTGTTGTGGGTTGTGATGTTGGTGAATGTGATATTGTGTGGGGGTAATCTGACAATGATGGAATGAGGACAGAGGTGTTTGATGCAACATCTCTTGATAATGCAAAGGATGAGAATAGCATGTGCACTCTTTTGCATTTGGATGGGTCAATCTATGGGAGTGGTGACAATGATGAGTTTTTATTTAATGATATCCTAGGTTTTGTCTCTTTTGATAGTGATGAGGTTGATTGTGCTGAGGATGCTTGTATGGAAGTCAAGATGTCTTGTGCTTCAAGTGATATTTCTCACATCTGTTCTTCCTTTACTAATGATTTGTATATTGATTAATTCCAGTTAGATGATCTTGTAACTGCTAACATCGGTAAGAGTGACCCCATGATAACCATTTTATTGTTGATCTACTTATACAAGTAGCAGATAGAATTCCTTGTGATGATGTGGAGGAGGACAATCTTGTACCTATGTGTAGTGGCAGTTGTAATGCAATGAGTTGCCCAATTGAGATTGAAATAGAGAGGTTGTGGGATGGATGCTGTCCATCATTTGAAATACCTTATTATGATTCTTATGTTGAGGATGATGAAGATATGGCTCAGGTCTGTGATCTAAGTATGGAATAAGATATCAACATGTGTGAAAATGATGTATGTTGGTATCCTATTATCCAAGAGTTTGACACTTGTGAGTTTGAAATTTTCCTTTGTGATGAAGGCCAAGTGTCTATTGTTGTGGATGATGATGTTGCACCTAAATTAGAGTCTTTTATTTGGGACTAGTACACACATAATAATGGCATTGAGTAGCAACATGAGTGCCAAGTTGAAGATCGGCATGTTCCTGCCCAACTTGAGGATGTGACAAAGCTAGATTTGTCCAATTTGATTTGTAAGAAGATGTGTTTCTTGTTTGGACTAGTAGTGTAGTCAAGCACATTTTTCTTTTCCATGTGAATTGGAGGTGTTCTCCTTTTCCCTTAATTTGCATGATGAGGTCAGTAGGTATGGTGAAGTTGCAGTTGATGAGGAATGTTTATTCCCATCCAAATCTTTTGATACTGACCTAGTTCTTGATTTTGCACCCCCTGGCATTATGAAAGTGCATGATATGGAATGGAATAGCTCAAGCACCTATTATTTATGGTTTCCATGTAGAAACGTTATTTTCAATGGTAAGGCTTGTCTTCATTTCAAGAAATTGTTTTACAGATTGGCACATATTGGGAACAATATCTAGTTGTTGCAGTTGAGTGAGAAGTGTAGATTTGGTTTGAGAGAGATCAACTCCTTCATTCAACTTGTATTTGATAGAGGCAAGTAGTTGTAGCAGTCTTTTGTAGGGTTGGCCTACAGTGCTCTAAAATTTTGTTGACAATCATTTTCCTTTTGTGCCCTCATGATTATGATGTATGTTCTCTTGTATAGATGCCTTGCAAATTCTTTTTGCATTGTTGCCCCCATTCATTTTTTCTTTTGGTCTACTTAGAGATATTCTGAGATCCTCATTGTGTCATTGCTTGACATACATCCCCAACCAAATCCACTGTTGGGATCTGAAAAATTAGCTCCCAAAAATGTATTATTTTGCCCCAAAAATCCACTAAATTCTCACCTTTTGCCTTTGTAGTTTAAACCCATTATTTATAACTAATCTGAGATATAGTCCATGGGTTTCCTTCAAGAAATTTTTTAAGTATAATCTTCCCCTTGTCAATTTGTTTTCTTTCCTTACAAAAATTTGTCCATTTGGGGGCTTTGCTGACAAATCGGCAAGTTCGCGAACTATCGATTTTGCCGACTAAGTTCCAAGTTCGCAGCTTTGCCAATTTTCCAATTTGTCGATAAGGCAGCAAAGGAGGCAAAGGAAAGGTTTGAAATATAGTGAGAAATTTGAAGTTTGAAGCCTTTTTTCAGCGAATCGACTAGTTCACGAATTGTCGACTTCGCCAACCAAGTTCGTGGGTTCATATTTTTTCCAGTTTTATGATTTGCCGAAAGAGGGATAGAAAAGGGAATGAAAGTGTTGAAGGAAAGGAGGTTTTATGTCTTATTTGGCAAAATTGTTCAATTTAAGTGCTTGTTGGTGAATCAGCAAAGTAGTGAACTAGTAAACTTGTCGACTAGGTTCACAAGTTTGTAGTTTCACAGATTTGTTGATAAGGTGGCAGGGAGGCTTCGATGAAGATGAAGGAAGACAAGATAAAGTAAGAAAAAAGTTTCTAGGGGAAATTTTAAAGGTGAGGTGAAGGCTTTATTGGTAAATCAGCAAGTTTTGTAACTACTGATTTCACCGACTGAGTTTGCAAGTTCACGGTTTTGCCGATTCACTAATATGAGTTTTCCCTGATAAAAGTTAATGAAAGAAGGTTGTGGTGAAGGCAAAAGTGATAAAAGGATGAGGTTCATCAACAAGAAAAAAATTTGATAGAAGGGGAAAGGGTAAGGGAGAAAGGAAGAAAGAAGCGGTAAAATAAGAAGTTTGTGATGAAGACAAATCACCGATAAAGGAGAAAATGAAACAAAGAGCCCTTGCTGAAGAAATAGTGAGTTCACGAATTTGAAAGTTCACTAACTAAGAAGCTTGGTGAAAAGATTTTCCAATAGAAAGGGAAAAGACAAAGGAGAGAAATAAAGATAAAATCCCTAGTTCATGAAAAGTGAGAATTGCCAATAAAGAGGAAGGCAAAGAAAAATGAAAGAAAGGTAGAAGAGTTGGATGGTTCGCCAACTTGAAGATTTGTCGATAAGGAAAAAAGGGGGCCCAAGATGAAGATCAACTAGTATATTTGTTGGATTCTTTAGGTATAGTTAGATTTTAAAAAGGGGCCTACCAATAAAAAGTAGACAACTCTTTTAAAAGTGTTGAAAAAGCTTTGAAGAGGTGATTTTCCTGAAAACACGCCATGATTGCAGGATTGTGAAAGTAGATGTGTGCCTAAATTTTAATGATTCTGCACAACACGGCCATTCAAGTGGGTAGCACAGTGAAATTATTAAATGCACAGGTACTCATGGAAAACAATGAAATTGATGTTGTAGGTGTCAGGGAGTGGACTCAAACCATCCCTCATTATTGCTCCAAGTACTCCAGGCGTGTGGGCAATCTTCTTTTGTCATACCTCAGACTTGTCAGGAAGTGGATTTCACCTACCCTCACCAATGTTCCAAGAACCTATTATATATTTAATTGTGTAGGTGAATGAGTCAGCTGCTAGTCTTCAATGCAACATATATTTCTTAGCTACTTTATCGAATCAAATCAGGATGTTTCCACATTTATGATTTGCAAAACAAATGTATACAGACATTATTTTGGTAGAGATATCTTTTGACAAGGCCATGGGGTAGTTTTTAATGTAGCATGGTTGTATGTGATGACTGGGTGTAGTGCTTTGAATTGCACAGTGAGCTGAAAGCTATATATGCATATGTTTCAGAGGTTTTACAGGTTGGTTCTTTGTTGGTGGTTGGAGGCTATACAAGTCCAAAAACACTTCTAGTGCTCTAAATTACGCCATGTCTAGTTGCAGAGAAGTAATGGAATGGTGAGACAGATGAAAGACAGTGTGTACTAGGGATTGTGTAGAGAATGTGTCCAAGAGCATTTGTATGTATTTAGGGTCTTTCCTTTCATCACATTTGTTGATAAGTTTGTATCAAGCATTTGAAAATGTGACAGCATTTTAAATATATTACAAGCCTTGTAATTGTCATCTATTCTTTACATTTGAATGCATGCAGTTCTTTTCTAGATTATTAAGTATGTTTGAAGCACAAATCCTATAATCTGATAAAGTGTATGCTTAGATCAAGTTTACTTTGTTTCCCTTTCATTTGTTTCTTTTCTGTCATACGTGACTCTTGCCTCCACTAGACCAATCTTACACTTTTTAAATCAAACAAATATTTACCAGTGGTTTAGGGGAAAAACCATTATTCATGTGCATGTATATTCACACAGATGTATCAGCTATATAGGGGTTTTGTAACAGCCAGTTGTTCTTGGTTCTATGATAGTCTTTGGGGCCAAGACAATGAGTTGGGTTTGGTTGTTTGTTTGTTTTTAGTTGTTCATCTAGTTTGAACTCAATACCTTTTAAGGTATACACCTTGGAATATCCCTCCAAAGTGTAAGATGAGCTTGAAGTGGTGCCGGGGATGAAACCCACTCCCATAGAGTTAGCCTTTAGCCCTCCATGTTCTGTTGATGGACTAATTATTCTTACATGATGACAACCATGGCCTTGTGAGTGTGATTATGTCCAAGGAAGTGGAGTTGTAGTTTTGGGACCCAACACAACCCAAAGGGTTGGACCTACCTTTTGGATGTCAAAGACATGGTTTTAACAAAACTTAGAAAATCAACTAAATCCTGAATGTTCTCTCCATCAAGTTTATGTGTTTTTCAATGTCAATACAAAAAAATGTCAAGATGACTTCAAATTTTTTATTATTTTTATAACCATGTAATTTTTTTAAAATCTGATAACATTAAGGTTTCCATCTTTAATTTATTTTGTTATTGTGTTCTTTTTTTGTAAAAAACATGTCTTGTATTTCTGGTGTCATTTTTTACGTGTTTGTCAAAAGTTGAAACAAATTACATTTTTAGATTGTAGATTCTAGATTCTATTCTATACACATTGAAAAAAAATTGATTCGTTTTCAAAAAATTAGGGGGGATCATGCTCAAATTTTTATTTTTCAGGATGTGCCCACTTTAAAAATTCATAAAAAACTATATATTCATTAAAGAATTAATAGAAAAATCAGGCCTAAACTACAAGATGTTAGCTAATTTTCTACTGAAGTTATTTGTGAAATACTTTAAAAAGTCAAAATTATAGAGGGAGCACACCAAACGCTATGTTGTATTTTTCTGACAAAACTAGGAGCACTTTGTGTGCTCTCCCTATTTGAACCTCTTAATCTCCAACATTTTTAGGAAAAAATAGTAGTTTATAAACTAGAATATAAGCACTACAGATATTATTCTTATCACATCTTTTAATTTTGAGTGTGGCTAACTTTGATTTCTCATCCAAGATTAGTTTTTACTGATTTCAAAAGAAAAGAAAAAGTGGCCACTTTTGACCCCCTTTTGGTCCCCTATTTCCATACACATCGACAAGGGTCATTGTACCTTGGCATTTAATCATGTTTTCATGTGTCAAATCTAGGGCTATGTCCTAGGCTATCTGTAATAAGGGGTTTCATGGTTACTAGTCCACTAACTACTTCTACTGATCTAACTGCTTCAAAATATTGGCACTGCTAATTTGTTTGTTGTGAAAAGAAGTTCTGAAAATATTGAAAACAAAGCTAAAATAGTAAATTACTAAAATTGACCTAGTCTAATCCATACAACTAAAATTATGCATTTACTAGAAATTACTATATAAACAAAAATAAATATATCTTTATGAAAGCAATAAACTATCTTCCTAATAGAATCTGAAAATAGACAATGAAACAAATAAATACTAGCCTCCTGTCCTGATTGCAGGAGTGGGTGTTGGCAAGAGACACTATATGGATTCATGAATGTTGTCATTGATGGCAACAAAGGTTATCCCACACATCCGCAAGACATGATGAGTCTCTACCAGAAGTCAGATTGAAGAAGTGTTATGATCCGGTAAGCAAGAACAATGCAGTCAGCAAGGTCCGACAGTCAAGTCCAAATCTCTCAGAGGAAGTACTTTTGTGAAGTGCGGATTTGGGGAAGTCAAGAGGAGTACCTTGACTAATAGATTCCAATGATTTAGCCTCCAGTGATGAAAGGGTGAAGAGATATGAGCACTTGAGTGTTGGGTTCCTGTTTGACAGAGTAGATAGAGGAAGAACTATACTGGCAGAGTGTCAGATCCAAATCTAGAAGAGATATTGCTAATGACCAAGTTTCTTGAGGTGTCATTCATGATTGGCTGACATAATTGAAGACCTCTACAAGCATATCCTTGATCCGCATTAGTTGGTATGCAATGATTCAGTCGACAGACCAGAGTTTGGGATAATATTGACTATTCTGGATGCCGACTAGAAAAGTGTTGAAATCACTTGTGCAGATATATATACAAGATGGATTTAGATGTGAAGGTGTGTGTGTATTGTGTTGTGCAAAGAAAAAGAAGAAAAGAAGAATAAATATAGTAAGACAGATCTGGAATGTGACAGTACAACAACATCAAAAGAGAGTAAGAATGAAGTGCAGTAGGTCAGTTTATTGAGCTCAATTGGAACTGAACCTTAGCATGAGCAGATGCTTCTCATCAGTTCAAACATTGATTTACCTTCCTTTCTTGTAGACAGTGAGTCTCTTGTAGGCAGTGAGCCTCTTGTGAGCAGTGTGCTCCGGTAGTGAGCCCTAATTGGAAAGTGCCATTTTGTTCTATCTATTCTTCTAACAAAGAATAATATCTTGCGTTAATCACCACGTGGTTTTTCCCTTAATAGGGTTTCCACGTCAAAATCATTGTGTCATGTGTATTGATGTTATTTCCATTTCATGATTATACTTGTTTATTTAATTTGATGTTGCACTAACTATTAAGAAAGTTCAGAAAGTTGAAATATTAGGATAACTGATTCACCCCCCTCTCAGTTATCAACAATTGGTATCAGAGCCAAGTTCCTCTAAACAGAGCCTAACAGCTTGAGGAAGATCTAGAAATTCAAATGGATATGTATGGTTTGAGGGAACAACTTCAGTCTACCCTAGACGATCTTGAACATTCCAACTCTGAAGTCAATGAATTGAAGGAAAGACTTAAACAGGCTGATGATTTCATAAATGAATTAAAAGGGAAACTAAGCATCTCTATAAAGAAGAGAAAGGAACTACTTCAGCAATTAGCAAGTCAAGGTAAAGCAAATGATACAAATGAAGACCTGAAGGAGAAAACTAAGTTATGTGAAAAATTGTCAAAAGAGGTCATTATGGTAAGACATGAAATGGAATCAGGAGTTATGAAATTCACCCAAGAAATTGAAGAAAAAGAAAAATTGAAGATGATCTAAGACAATCTCTTAAGGAGAAATCAGAAGACTGCCACAAGATGGATAGAATAATCAGACATCTTGAATCTGATCTTGAAGATGCTGGAGATAATGAAGAAAAACTTGAGGAATTGACACTCTTAAAAGGGATCTTCAAACAACAAATGAATACAAAGAGAAATTTAAAATAAGTTCTTCTCAACTTGAAGTTCTTCTTGAAAGCCAAAAGAGGGTAGATGACAAGCGTGGTTTAGGATATGAAAAAGGTGAAAGCTCCGGATCTCATTAGAAGAATTTTGGATCAAGAAGCCCAAGGGACAAGCCTAGAAGACCTCCGGTAAGGCAAGACAATGCTCAAAGATATCCATCCTTCAATGGATACTACCATAACTACAATAACTTTGGTCACAAAGCTAATCAATGTAGAAAGAGAATGAATCAAACTAATTCATCCTTCTCCAGATAGTGCTTCAACTGCAAAAGGTATGGTCACAAATCTCATGAATGTAGAAATATGCAAATGAATAATTCATTCAATGGTAGATGCTTTACATGCAATAGAGTGGGTCATGTTAGGACAGTAAAAATTTAAAATTTTACTATCTTCTCACTCCACCATATTTGAACAAATCCTAAAAAAATATCCCAAAAACCCATAGTAAAAATTTAATGTATCTCACAGGATGTCTATAGATAAGCAGTACTAAAATATTTAAAGGTCAATCTATCGGCAAGATATCGTATTGCTTGCACCGATACATGAGGAATCATTTGAAAATAACCATCGATGTGAGAATAGAGATCAGAAAGAGATTTATAGAAGTCACTAATGGAATAAGTAATACCGATAACCTTTCATCGGCAAGAGAACCAAGTGGTCATACCGATCAGTATGACTGGTAATCATCGGAGGATCTTTCAAAAGTTACCCCGACGGCACATGTCATACCGATGAGGTATTTCGGCAAGAGTTTCACCGAACATCCTGCGGGGGCAATGAAATAAATAGCCATTGGCAAGAAATGAATTATCGGGATGAGAAACAAATAAGTCTCTGATACTCAATGTCTTGGCGAAAAGAGAGTTTTCGCTGAGACTCACAGCAATACAAATATCTATCAGGATGACTCAACATATCGGGACAAAGAAATTAGGTCTTGTCGACTCACAAGTCATGGTGATCAAAAGGTATCAGTGACAATTTAATAGACTATGTCCGATAAAGAATATGAAATGGCCATCGGGGAGATGATTTGGATCGGGTTATCTTTTAAAAGCTATCCCGATAGCATATTTCATTCCGATGGGAATAAGTTCATACCTGTTGATATTATAGCGGCGAGACATTAATAGAGTCATTCTGATCCAAAGTAAAGATGACTATCGGTGAGACGACAAAGCTCGAGGAAACATAAATATGTTATCCTGATAGTATTGATCACCCTGATAAATAAATTATTATCGGTGAGACTCTTACTGATAGTTATATTGGTAAGACTCATTATGTCAGAGGGAAATCTCAATCACACAGTGATGAAACAAGTCCTACGATGGTCATGCCGATTGATTGTTCGCGCCACAAGAAGTATTAAAGTCGCCCAGTCATTTTAAAAAATCACGCCGATGAGAAGAGTTATGGCGATGTGACATTTCACAGTGATGAACATTAAAATTGATCATACAATTAAATACAAACGGCTACGAAATCCTTTACAATCATTGTAGTCATAAGGTCGTTTGAGAGGAGAATACAGAGGAACTCTTGAAGCAAGAGCAGAGGATTTCAATTACAGCCATCAAACGACAGGTACAATCATACAAACCATTGTATAGCTTGTGTTTGAATTTTTCTGCAAAAGTTTAAAAATGGAGACTCTGAGAAAGAGGAAAGGAAGAAAATCACAAGGGGAAACCAATAAATCTAAAAAACAAAAAATTGAACAAACCCCTGAGGAAAAAGTAAAAGACAGAAAAATCAATCAGGACTTGATTGACCAATTGCCTGGGTCGACTCCCAAGGCCAGAAGGTTTGCTCAACTCAGGGCAGAAGTTGAAAACTTAGAAGATAAACATAAGCGCCTGGGAGATATTTGGACCCCAATCAGGGGATATGAGCTTTTTAGATTCCATTATAATAGAAGATATAGGAATGCTCCTGTGTCAAACCCATGGCACTTGAATTTGGGAAAATTAGTTGTGCCTAACGTATTCCTGAATGTGGAACTCCTTCAACTGCTTGCCAGACATTATAATTCAAGCCTGAAAGCCTTCTGCAACCCACAAGGGGAACCAATTATGCATTTGTCAAAAAATGCTATTTGTGAAGTGTTTGATCTAGATGATTTATGCACTGTCCCTATTATTTATGAAGATCTTGAGAAAGAATATTGGAGAATAGATACAACTTACAATGGATGGAGGTTGCCCATTCATAGGCCCAGGATTGAAGGAGAAGTGATGCCCTTAACTGAAAATGATGGTCCTCCCTTTCAAGTAGCCATATTTGAACCATATATACAGTATACCTATTATTCTGTGGGCCAAGTCCTTGGTTCAAAGGTCCCCGAGTTCATGACTATCCCTCTAATGGTCATAGCCTCTAACATTCAGTGTCATAATGCGAGGTAGTTTGATTATGCTTCCTATATTGCTAATAGAATGGATTCTGGCTTATCTGCAATAAAAAACAGTGCCCCAGCATGCTCTTTTGAGCATTACTCAATGCTTATGCACATGGTGTTGTATTTCGGCCAGGAAGTAGGGTTATGGCTAAGTGAGCTTAAAGTTGTTACTACAAATAAGAAAGGGGAAAAGATACCCATACAAATGTGGACCCAAATATGGGATAGTAGATATGCCCACTCCAGCTATACCCAATTTGAAGAACATTGTGTAAAAGTTTTGTACAGGTATTTTAACCACCCCTGTGAATATTCAATTTCTACTGAAATAAAAAGATTCCTCAGGCCAAAGGATTTTGGTGGCCCCCCTACTGTCACTCATAATTGGGGAGACTGGTATTGCTTTAAGGATGCGACTATGATCAGGGTTTATGGTTTTGAAGATACTCCATTCATATTGCCCAAGACTGTCCCTGACAGGCTTGCATACTTAGAAATAATCAAGCAAATGCATTGCTCAAATGTAATGCATCTGAGTTCACATGATAAACAATCATTTATGCCCATTCACTTTATGTTTTGGAGATTTTACTGTGGTTTCAAAAGAAGGTTACAGTCTCATTTTGGATAAATTAATGCACTATAATATGAGGAGTGTTGAGGCCAGGAAAGGGTTTGACCCTAAAAGTTTTATTGACTCTGCATGTAGGAAACAAAATCTTAGTGGATACATGCACATACATTATCCACATGACGATGTTATTAGAAACTTAGAAGAGGCTGAAGTTGAGTTGGTGATAGAAAAATATAACAAGGATTTAAGTGAAAAGAAAAAGCAACTAGCAGAGATTGAAGTTGTATCCTCTGAGAATGAAGAAATGGCAGATCAAGAATAGCCACAAGACAAAATAGCAAAAATGTCCAAGAGGAAAATGCTACAATATCAGCCTCCTATTGTGCTACATGATGAGGAGGGGACTGCTGATGAGGATCCACGCCAAACAGCTTATGATTCTTTCATCTCTGATGATAAATTTATTCAGTCAAAAGAATTTAAGTCATTCTTGTATAAATACAAAGGGAAAGAGATCAGAGAGTCAGTAGATGATGTTTCTGATGATAATGAAACACAATTATTAGATATGCTGAAGGTAACAGTAGATAAAGAGATGCAGGACATGACACCTAGCAGGGGTAGACAATTGCTTAAGGATGCAGGCGTTATGATTTTTCCTAGCCTTGATTTAAATTCTGCTTTAGTTTTTGATAGTTTTTTGAATAGTTCAAATGATAAGTATAAACTTACTCCAAAAGGAGTTAATGAAGTATATATGGGAACAAGATACAATAATGATGAAAATTCCTTAATGATATGGGCGTTATATCCTCCCCACCAGAAAACGGCCATCATAGATACTGAAAAGACTTTTGGCCATGTCATGACTTTGAAAGCAGGGGAAACTGACCCTCTAATTACTACAGACATTGGTATCAATGTTGCAAAATTGAACAAGGCACAAGCTCAAATGTTGATCAAAGAGAGAGATGCATATAGATTGAGCTGTGAAAGATTGACAAAAGAAAATGATTATTTGAAGGATGCTGTTAAGAGTACTTTTGGTCAATCCACAAAAAGAATAACTCAAGGTGAGAGCTCACAAACCATTCAAGCATTATCCCCTGACCAGGCAACACAAATTTAGATAGATGCATTTGTTACAATACTGCAGAGCAAGTATGCAAACATGGTGCGGTGGTTAAACCTGTTTTGGGATAATTACTCAGAAAATCACAAAGCAGTTAAAGAACATGAAAGACTTGAAAAGAGAATACAGGAAAAATTGATTGAGATACAAAGCAGAAGTACTACTGATACTACAGATATCTCTAATGCAGGAGCATTGCTCAAACAGCACCAAAAATACTATGAAAAACTTAAAGTTGATGCTAAGGAAGGTACCAATGCTTCAAATGCAGGAGTACCCGTGTTATTTAAAGATAATGGAGAGGTAAAGAGCAAAGAAGAATGGATTGTTGATTGTCAAGTCATATTACACGAGGCCACAGGAGCTCTCAAAGACAAAATTTCTGCATCTGGAGAAGCTTGCAGACACTTGGAAAGAATGGTCACACTTGATATGATTACCAGAGATGCTATTGACCTCACTGATTCTCACCGTGATCAGGAGTATTTAGATCACTTGGCTAAAGTTTATTTATGGCTGAATAGAGCCTAATCATGATTATGTAATAGTTTTTAATGTTTGTTAAGTTCCCAAAAGACTTATTGAAGAGTTATGTCTCTTCATAGAAACATCTATATAGGTTCAAACAATTGGTGCTGAAATGGGATCGGCGGTAGAATATAAACATATACATAAAATACAATGTCTCATAATGGCCGTGCTATATATTTTATTTAAAGAAGAAATTGAAGTTCTCTGATTCAGTGGTTTTACTTTGGCTTCAGTTGTTTGTTAAATTTATTCAGTTGTATGGTTGTCTCCATTTCTGCATTTCCTTGTTATTCAGATTAACATATCAAGTATATATTTGATCTGTCAATACACATTTGTTGTATCTGTGTGATTAAATGGTTGGTGTCCATTTAAGGAATTAAACCCTTCCGACTTAGTCACAGTAGCATAGAAGTGTTAAGTGTGGATTACTAAGTAGAGCCATATAATTAGGATTGCCATTCTGTCTCCATATTGATATTATCAATCATCTCTTGCATATTTCACTCAATTGGTTCCCTCAAGAAAGGATTAAATTGCCTTCTGGTGAATAACAAGGAATTAGATCATATTGATTGGATCATTTAAGAAGAGTCTGTCAATCATGTCCCTGCATGTTTATACAAGTTATAAACTAGAATTGTGCCAAACAATTAGAATTATTACCATTAGGAAACCACTAGTCTTAGTCCTTCAATTGACTCTGTTACCCAATAAGGCACTGGTCCTATTTAACTCATTATTTAAATTCTTTACCTTGATATTGCTTATACAATTTCTACCAATTATTTATTAATCAGTTAAGCAAGCTTTTATCTATCCTACATCCTTTGCCATTGTAGATAGATTTAATTAGTACACACATTCACATTCAGTCTGCTTTAATTTTCCAAGGTTCACCCGCCTAGGTGTAGCAGGATCTAAAGCATAGGAAATCATCAAACCTTGAAGGTTGATTTCGTCAAGTTAGTTCAAAAATGTTGCAAATCTAAACATAGAGATTGGCATCCTCTTAGGATTGGCAACCTGCATTTTTGAGACCTAACAAATTGGTGACTCTGCTGAGGACTTAGTAAAAGACCTTAGAAATTAATCCTTTCTTCCATAGAGTCATTTCAGAAAATTTAATCTGGTAACTCTGCTGGTGACAAGAACCTTACAAATAAAATATAAACTTTTCCTATTTAATAAATAGGTGGCGACTCTAGTTACAATTATAACAAAGAATTCAATATCAAATGGATGGTAGGAGATCCAAGATGGAAGGTAAAAAATTGCAGTTCTCTCCACCATTTAGAAACATTTCCAAAAGAAATGGAAATTCAAATTATTCTCACCAAGATAATAATCTGGATATCCAAGAGAATGATTCAGAGCAAAATATTTCAATTCACAACAAATTCACACCTCTGCATGATTCAAACGAGAACCTCAATGGAGCAACTGATGATATTTTGGCAAGGTACAGACCCACTCCTCAAGAACAGCGTGATTATGATGCAAAGATCATGAGGGAGATTGATCAAAACCAAGCTGAAAATGACTTCAAGATGTCATTACATTAGGGAGAAGAGATAGTATATGGATTTTCAAATCAAGGAATGAATGATAATCTAGAACATCAGGAAATAAATAACAATGCAGAGAATTTGAAAGATATGAGTGAAGAGCAACAGGAAATGCTCATGCTCCAGGAAGAACTCAAAAGGTACAAGATACTGGAAGAGAAAGGGTTGTTGAAGCAAGAAATTCAATAGAACAGAAATAAAGCTGAAACAGTCCCCCCAAAATATGTGCCTCCATATAGAGGAAACAATTCAAGAATGCCACAACAAAATACAGGTGGAATTTCAAATTCACATGCATCTAGAAATCATCAAAATACCGTACCCCGAAACCCTAGACCACCTCCTATATGTAATGCATCTCAACATATGACAAATACTTACCCACCCCTTGGTCAACAATATTATAGACCACAAAACAATTACACAAATCCCCACATGAACCAACATCAACAATATGCATATCATCAGCCACCAGGTGGATATAATTACTATCCCAATCCACCACCTTTGAACTTCCCACCTCAAAACCTTGCAAATATATGTAGTCAATTTGACTTAACTGGATATCAGTTGTATCCATATCCTATGGATAGTACTTGGAGAAATATGGTTCCCAAGTTTACTAGAAACAATGCAATATCTGCGGAAGATCATATCAGAAGTTTTAATGCTTTTATACAGGATATTGGTATGGATTGGGAAGACATTAGAATGAGGTTATTCATGATGTCCCTCACTGAAGATGCCAGAGATTGGTTTAACAGCTTGCCTGATGCCTCAATCAATTCAATAACTGACTTCCATAAACAGTTTAAGGATCAGTATGGCAACCAATATGCTCCTGAGTTTGCATTACATGAATTGATAAGTATACAGAAGTATCAAAATGAGTCAGTATTTGATTTCAACTTGAAATTTTCCAAGTTACATAATAAGGCACCACATGGAGCCAAGTTATCTGACCTGGCAACACTGAGTATCTATATGAAAGCATTTGACCCCAAAACAGGGTATGAGCTTAGAAACAGGTGTCCTGCAACCTTAGCCGAGGCACAAAAAGTGGCCCTAACTGTTGAAAACAATGGGAAGGCTGCAGGAATGGTCAGTAAGAGGGACAATCATAGAAATCCTTAGAATCCAAATGTTCAACAGACTAAACCAGAAAGTCAGCATAGGCACATGAAAGACCTAGGTTGCATGATATGTCCTACAATACAAATTGGAAGGATGGAAGACCCATCGATAACAGTAGAAAGCAACCATATGGAAAGGATACTCCTGATCCCCTGAAAAGAAACATGGCACATATGGCAGAAAAATAAACCTTGGTGTTTTATGTGTAATTTACCACATTTACCTGAATATTGTGAGGTAGCTAAATCAATACGGCAAGAGGAAATGCTATACAGCTATAATAGAGATAATCACACCATAAATATGATGCAAGATACACCATGTGTGGTCACAGAAGATTACTCTTCTTTAGAAGAAGAAGGATATGAGTATGATGTAGAGAACCAAAGGCATCATATCAACATGGGAGAACAAGAAGTATTCTCAGACCAGGACAATAGTTGTGAGCAACCTATTTGTTATAACAACCAGTCATATAGTCAATGGAGAAAGCCTACTGAGGATGAAAAAGAAGCTCTCACAGTGGTTGCAGTGGCTTAAGCTCAAAACACTTACAACTTAAGAAATAGAACAACAAATGTTGGGCAAGGAACTCCTGGGAGTGTATTTATAAAAGACCAGAATAACAAAGGGAATAATACAAAATCACTATCCAAAGAACCAGAAAAGGGGGATAAAAGTAAAATGAAAGAAAATCAAGAAAAGGAGAACACAAAAACAAAAAAGAATGACCAGACCATGGCCCATTGTTTTGACATTGCTCATGCAGTGTCTCAGGTGAAGATATCAATTTCGCTCCTAGAGATGATGAAAATAGATAAATATAGGAGTACAGTTGTCAAGATGATTTCTGATACACCAAATCCGAAACATAAAGGGTTTGAAAAAACAACAAATAATGTGCATCAAGAAAATTTCAAAATGCCTGAGGTATACCTTGGTGACACACTTACAAAAAATCCCTCACAGGTAGACCCATTCTATACTACACTAGTAATCAAGAACAAGATAGTCAGGAATTGCATGATTGATTCAGGTGCTACCATGAATATCATGCCTATAGCAGTTATGAAGGAATTGGGAATGTGGGTTGATACTACATACGGCTAGTGTTATGCAATGGATAACAGATCCATTCTAGTAGTTGGTATTATGAAGAATGTAGAGATAAAACTTGCCTCACACCCTGAAGCAACTTATAACATTGATATTACTGTGGTTGATATCCCACCGTATTATGGAATGCTTCTATCAAGGCAATGGGCTGCAATGGCAGGAGGCAATGTTCAGTTAGATTTATCATATGCCACCATACCAGTGGGTGGCAAGGAAATCAAGCTGTGCAGAGAGCCAAGGTATGACAATATTATAGAAAGAATGGATCGGCATTAGATAAATTTCTTTTGTGATACAGATTTAGGAGTTTTCAAAGTTGGAGAAACTACATCAGAATTGCATAACACTGATCCAATACACGCTGAATCTATGAAAGACAAAAATGATCTGTGGAAAATGTATTTTGATGGTGCATGCAGCAAAATAGGAAATGGGGCTAGAGTAATTTTCATTTCACCAGGAGGTAAAACTTTCAAATACTCTTTCCTTTGACATTTGAATGCACAAATAATGTAGCTGAGTATGAAGCCTTTCTCATTGGCCTAAACATAGCCACTAAACACAAAATAAAAAAGTTAGCTGTCTATGGTGACTCTGAATTGGTCATATCCCAAGTTAGAGAAAAATACTTATCAAAAAATAAAAGATTAAGACAGTACAGAAATGCAGTTTGGGATGATATTGAATTGTTTGATGCCTTTTCAATCAACTAGGTTGATAGGTCTAAAAACATTATGGCGGACTTTTTAGCAAACATAGCATTAACGAGAGATGATGTCACACTAGGAGGGATTACGGAAGTTGAATTTAAAACTAGACCTACTATCCCTAATAATATACAAAACTGGCAAGTGTTTGATAGCGATGCTGATATAATCAATTTCTTACATTGTGCTGACTATTATGAAAATCAAGAAATTGATTTTAATGCATTCATAGAGGAACACGATGGGAAGGAAACCCTTTTTGGCCAAGAGGTGGTTCAGTTGAAAACAAACAAGATACCCAAGGGACTTATTGCATTAGAAAAGGCATTTGATGGCCACGACAGATATAAAAAGAAAGACACACGAGTGATACCTAATGACCTTGAAGAAATCAATTTAGGGACACAAACAACCCCAAAGAATGTGTATATTGGAAGAAATCTTGACCAAAAAATCAAGAGCAGACTCATCAACCTGCTCAAAAAGTATAGGCATGTGTTCGCTTGGTCATATGATGATTTAAAGGCATATAGAGAGGATTTATTTCAACATGAGATACCATTGAAGCCAGATGCTAAACCATTCAGACAGAAACAGAGGCCGATCAATCCTACATTGGCCCCTAAGATGCTAGAGGAACTTACAAAGTTAAGGGATGGAACTATAATCAAACCTATTAGACATTCTTCCTGGGTTTCAAATTTAGTACCTGTCAGGAAAAAGAATGGTGACATTAGACTGTGTGTGGATTTCAGAAACTTGAATAAATCTTCTCTCAAAGATAATTATCCTCTCCCCAATATGGAGGCAATATTGCAGAAATTCACTGGATGTGAATTGTTATCAATGATGGATGGTTTCTACGATTACAATCAGGTAAAAGTCAAGGAGTCAGAACAATTTAAGACTGCATTCACCACTCCGTGGGGAACATATGTGTATTTGAGAATGCCATTCGGATTAACTAATGCTGGAGCAACATTCCAAAGAGCAATGGATGTGGCTTTTGCTGAATTGATCAATAAGATTATGATAGTATATCAAGATGACTTGACAGCATATTTGAAAAGGGCTGAAGATCATTGCACACACTTAGAACAAATATTTATCAAAGCCCTAGAATATGGGATATCATTGAACCCTAAAAAATGCCATTTTGCAGTAATAGAAGGAAAGTTGCTTGGCCATATAGTCTCGAAGGAAGGAGTTAAAATAGATCCTGAAAGGGTAAAAGCAGTCGATCAAGTCCCTATTCCAAAAAATGTAAAAGCTATACAATCATTTTTTGGTCAGATAAATTTTGTCAGAAGATTTATACCAAATTTTGCAAAAATTGTTTGTCCTATATCAAAAATGCTAAAGAAGAACTCAGAAATGAAGTGGACAATAGAAACAATAGAAGTATTTGCTAATATTAAGAGGGCAATCAAGCAAGCCCTAGTTTTAGTATCCCCTAACTTCAGTAAAACATTCCAACTATTTTCATTTGCTTCCTATCATATAGTTGCAGTAGTGTTATTACAGAAAAACAATGATGGATATGAACAGCCTATCTCTTTCTTCAGCAAGTCCCTTCAGAATGCAGAGTTAAAGTATGACATTATTGAAAAACAAGCATATGCATTGGTAAAAGCAGTAAAAAATTTTAGACCATATTTGGTGGGGGCTAAAATCACAGCATATGTTCCTAATGCTGTAGTAAAGGATGTATTGGTCCAAACTGAAGTCACTGGTAAGCGATGTAGGTGGATCAATAGGATTCAGGAATTTAATATTGAAATCCAAATCACTAAATTGGTGAGGGGACAGGGTCTTGCCAAATTGATGGCTAAAAGTAATCTTGAAGCCTCTCAGATATGTAATGTTGATGCAAGTACCAGTATTGAACATACTACATGGTATACTGATATAATATATTATCTAAAACATATGAAGTGTCCTGAAGGGTATGATGATAACAAAAGGAGGACACTCAAACTACAAGCTTCAAAATATGTACTCATCAGTGGGGATCTTTATTGGAAAAACAGAGATGGGGTTCTACTATTATGCTTGGATGAATACCAGTCAAAACATTTTATGAAAGAGTTGCATGAAGGCATGTGCGGAGGTCATTTCTCAGCAAAGACTACAACCCACAAAATCCTGAGGGCAGGATACTATTGGCCTAAAGTTTTTAATGATTCATACCATTATACTAGAAAGTGTGAAGCATGCCAAAAGTTCTCAAGGAAATTAAAATATCAGGGAGCACTACCCTTAAAACCTATGTAGGTTGAGGCTCCATTTTATCAGTGGGGTATTGATTTTATAGGTGAAATCTCAGAGAAATCAAGTGGGGGGCACAAATGGATTTTAGTGGCTACTGATTACTTTACAAAATGGGTAGAAGCGATCCCAACTAAACAGGCAACAAATAAAGTTGTGATTAACTTTTTAATGGAGAATATTATATGCAGATTTGGTACTCCAGTAAGATTAATTACAGATAATGGGATGTGTTTTAGATCTGATGAATTCAAAGGATTTTGCAGTACACATGGTATCACTATTTCTTATGCTGCTCCCTACCATCCACAGGCTAATGGACAAGCAGAATCAAGTAACAAGAGCCTCTTGAAAATCATAAAAAGAATGTTGGATAGAAACAAGAAGGCTTGGGATTCAAAATTAAGAATGGCAGTATGGGATGATAGGATTACTGTAAAAAGAGCAATTGGGAGATCTCCTTATGAGTTGGTGTATGGAACACAAGCAAGATTACTATTGGAAACTCTTATACCAATATACAAATTCATTCTCCAGGAAGACTTGAATATTCCTGAACCAATGGAGGAAAGGTTGGAACAACTGGCAGAGCTTGATGAAACAAGAAGAATAGCTCAGAGGCAGAATGTTAAATTACAATCACAAGTAAAATATCTCTTTGACAAGAAGGCCAAAGATAGAAAGTTTGAAATAAATGATCTGGTACTGATGTGGAATGAAAGGTGTCAGGACAAAGGAAAACATGGAAAATTTGAAGCCCTGTGGTTGGGTCCTTTCGTTATCACTAGCAAGGGAGGTGATGACTCATACTACATTCAGAATATGTCAGGAGAGGAACAGGAATTGCCTGTACATGGGCAATACTTGAAGCAGTTCTTTTCATAAACATGTACAAAGAGAATTGAGCGTTGCCAGTGCATGGACAACCCTCAAATAATTCTCAAAATATTTTATTCCATGCACAGTAGTCTAGGAATCATTCCCGTTCCCCATCATTTGTTACTTTCCTTTTCCCATCTTCATAAAAACATCACCCCAAAATAAATAAAATATGTGGTCTACTTCCCCAAGAGATCTGGATCCTTGTCATACTCACAGGGAGTATACATCCCAGACAGAGCCACTGTTAGGACAGTAAAAATTTAAAATTTTACTATCTTCTCACTCCACCATATTTGAACAAATCCTAAAAAAATATCCCAAAAAACCATAGTAAAAATTTAATGTATCTCACAGGATGTCTATAGATAAGCAGTACTAAAATATTTAAAGGTCAATCTATCGGCAAGATATCGTATTGCTTACACCGATACATGAGGAATCATTTGAAAATAACCATCGGTGTGAGAATAGAGATCAAAAAGAGATTTATAGAAGTCACCAATGGAATAAGTAATACTGATAACCTTTCATCGGCAAGAGAACCAAGTGGTCATACCGATCGATATGACTGATAATCATCGGAGGATCTTTCAAAAGTTACCCCGACGGCACATGTCATACCAATGAGGTATTTTGGTAAGAGTTTCACTGAACATCCTACGGGGGCAATGAAATAAATAGCCATTGGCAAGAAATGAATTATCGGGATGAGAAACAAATAAGTCTTCGATACTCAATGTCTTGGCGAAAAGAGAGTTTTCGCTGAGACTCACAGCGATACAAATATCTATCAGGATGACTCGACATATCGAGACAAAGAAATTAGGTCTTGCCGACTCACAAGTCACGGTGATCAAAAGGTATGGGTGACACTTTAATAGACTCTGTCTGATAAAGAATATGAAATGGCCATCGGGGAGATGATTTGGATCCGGTTATCTTTTAAAAGCTATCCCGATAGCATATTTCATTCCGATGGGAATAAGTTCATACCTGTTGATATTATAGTGGCGAGACATTAACAGAGTCATTCTGATCCAAAGTAAAGATGACTATTGGCGAGATGACAAAGCTCGGGGAAACATAAATATGTTATCCCGATAGTATTGATCACCCCGATAAACAAATTATTATCGGTGAGACTCTTACTGATAGTTATATCGATAAGACTCATTATGTCGAAGGGAAATCTCAATCACACGGCGATGAAACAAGTCCTGCCAATGGTCACGCCGATTGATTGTTCGCACCACAAGAAGTATTAAAGTCGCCCAGACATTTTAAAAAATCACGCCGATGAGAAGAGTTATGGCAATGTGACATTTCACAGCGATGAACATTAAAATTGATCATACAATTAAATACAAATGACTATGAAATCCTTTACAATCATTGTAGTCACAAGGTCGTTTGAGAGGAGAATACAAAGGAACTCTTGAAGCAAGAGCAGAGGATTTCAATTACAGCCATTGAACGACAGGTACAATCATACAAACCATTGTATAGCTTGTGTTTGAATTTTTCTGCAAAAGTTTTAAAATGGAGACTACGGGAAAGGGGAAAGGAAGAAAATCACAAGGGGAAACCAGTAAATCTAAAAAACAAAAAACTGAACAAACCCCTGAGGAAAAAGTAAAAGATAGAAAACTCAATCAGGACTTGATTGACCAATTGCCTGGGTCGACTCCCAAGGCCAGAAGGTCTGCTCAACTCAGGGCAGAAGTTGAAAAATTAGAAGATAAACATAAGCGCCTGGGAGATATTTGGACCCCAATCAGGGGATATGAGCTTTTTAGATTCCATTATAATAGAAGATTTAGGAATGCTCCTGTGTCAAACCCATGGCACTCGAATTTGGGAAAATTGGTTGTGCCTAACGTATTCCTGAATGTGGAACTCCTTCAACTGCTTGCCAGACATTATAATTCAAGCCTAAAAGCCCTCTGCAACCCACAAGGGGAACCAATTGTGCATTTGTCAAAAAATGTTATTTGTGAAGTGTTTGATCTAGATGATTTATGCACTGTCCCTATTATTTATG
The DNA here is from genome assembly GCA_027924645.1 of Cunninghamia lanceolata. NCBI lineage: Eukaryota > Viridiplantae > Streptophyta > Pinopsida > Cupressales > Cupressaceae > Cunninghamia > Cunninghamia lanceolata. Next base: position 10,614,482 of record BSBN01000523.1, read on the forward strand.
AAGATCTTGAGAAAGAGTATTGGAGAATGGATACAACTTAAAATGGATGGAGGTTGCCCATTCATAGGCCCAGGATTGAAGAAGTGATGCCCTTAACTGAAAATGATGGTCCTCCCTTTCAAGTAGCCATATTTGAACCATATATACAGTATACCTATTATTCTGTGGGCCAATTCCTTGGTTCAGAGGTCCCCGAGTTCATGACTATCCCTCTAATGGTCATAGCCTCTGACATTCAGTGTCATAATGTGAGGCAGTTTGATTATGCTTCCTATATTGCTAATAGAATGGATTCTGGCTTATCTGCAATAAAAAATAGTGCCCCAGCATGCTCTTTTGAGCATTACTCAATGCTTATGCACATGGTGTTGTATTTCGGCTAGGAAGTAGGGTTATGGCCAAGTGAGCTTAAAGTTGTTACTGCAGATAAGAAAGGGGAAAAGATACCCATACAAATGTGGACCAGAATATGGGATAGTAGATATGCCCACTCTAGCTATACCCAATTTGAAGAACACTGTGTAAAAGTTTTGTACAGGTATTTTAATCACCCCTATGAATATTCAATTTCTACTGAAATAAAAAGATTCCTCAGGCCAAAGGATTTTGGTGGCCCCCCTACTGTCACTCATAATTGGGGAGACTGGTATTGCTTTGAGGATGCGACTATGATCAGGGTTTATGGTTTTGAAGATACTCCATTCATATTGCCCAAGACTGTCCCTGACAGGCTTGCATACTTAGAAATAATCAGGCAAATGTATTGCTCAAATATAATGCATCTGATTTCACATGATAAACAATCATTTATGCCCAGCACTTTATGTTTTGGAGATTTTACTGTGGTTTCAAAAGAAGGTTACAATCTCATTTTGGATAAATTAATGCATTATAATATGAGGAGTGCTGAGGCCAGGAAAGGGTTTGACCCTAAAAGTTTTATTGACTCTGCATGCAGGAAACAAAATCTTAGTGGATACATGCACATACATTATCCACATGATGATGTTATTAGAAACTTAGAAGAGGCTGAAGTTGAGTTGGTGATAGAAAAATATAACAGGGATTTAAGTGAAAAGAAAAAGCAACTAGCAGAGATTGAAGTTGTATCCTCTGAGAATGAAGAAATGGCAGATCAAGAACAGCCACAGGACAAAACAGCAAAAATGTCCAAGAGGAAAATGCTACAATATCAGCCTCCTGTTGTGCTACATGATGAGGAGGGGACTGCTGATGAGGATCCATGCCAAACAGCTTATGATTCTTTCGTCTCTGATGATAAATTTATTCAGTCAAAAGAATTTAAGTCATTCTTGCATAAATACAAAGGGAAAGAGATCAGAGAGTCAGTAGATGATGTTTCTGCTAATAATGAAACATAATTATTAGATATGCTGAAGGTAACAGTAGATAAAGAGATGCAGGACATGACACCTAGCAGGGGTAGACAATTGCTTAAGGATGCAGGCGTTATGATTTTTCCTAGCCTTGATTTAAATTCTGCTTTAGTTTTTGACAGTTTTTTGAATAGTTCAAATGATAAGTATAAACTTACTCTAGAAGGAGTTAATGAAGTATATATGGGAACAAGATACAACAATGATGAAAATTCCTTAATGATATGGGCATTATATCCTCCCCATCAGAAAACGGCCATCATAGATACTGAAAAGACTTTTGGCCATGTCATGACTTTGAAAGCAGGGGAAACTGACCCTCTGATTACTGCAGACATTGGTATCAATGTTGCAAAATTGAACAAGGCACAAGCTCAAATGTTGATCAAAGAGAGAGATGCATACAGATTGAGCTGTGAAAGATTGACAAAAGAAAATGATTATTTGAAGGATGCTGTTAAGAGTACTTTTGGTCAATCCACAAAAAGAATAACTCAAGGTGAGAGCTCACAAAGCATTCAAGCATTATCCCCTGACCAGGCAACACAAATTCAGATAGATGCATTTGTTACAATACTACAGAGCAGGTATGCAAACATGGTGTGGTGGTTAAACCTGTTTGGGATAATTACTCAGAAAATCACAAAGCAGTTAAAGAACATGAAAGACTTGAAAAGAGAATACAAGAAAAATTGATTGAGATACAAAGCAGAAGTACTACTGATAGTACAGATATCTCCGATGCAGGAGCATTGCTCAAATAGCACCAAAAATACTATGACAAACTTAAAGCTGATGCTAAGGAAGGTACCGATGCTTCAAATGCAGGAGTGCCTGTGTTATTTAAAGATAATGGAGAGGTAAAGATCAAAGAAGAATGGATTGTTGATTGTCAAGTCATATTACACGAGGCCACAAGAGCTCTCAAAGACAAAATTTCTGCATCTGGAGAAGCTTGCAGACACCTGGAAAGAATGGTCACACTTGATATGATTACCAGAGATGCTATTGACCTCACTGATTCTCACCATGATCAGGAGTATTTAGATCACTTGGCTAAAGTTTATTTATGGCTGAATAGAGCCTAATCATGATTATGTAATAGTTTTTAATGTTTGTTAAGTTCCCAAAAGACTTATTGAAGAGTTATGTCTCTTCATAGAAACATCTATATAGGTTCAAACAATTGGTGCTGAAATGGGATCAGCGGTAGAATATAAACATATACATAAAATACAATGTCTCATAATGGTCGTGCTGTATATTTTATTTGAAGAAGAAATTGAAGTTCTCTGATTCAATGGTTTTACTTTGGCTTCAGTTGTTTGTTAAATTTATTCAGTTGTATGGTTGTCTCCATTTCTGCATTTCCTTGTTATTCAGATTAACATATCAATTATATATTTGATCTGTCAATACACATTTGTTGTATCTGTGTGATTAAATAGGTTGGTGTCCATTTAAGGAATTAAACCCTTCCGACTTAGTCACAGTAGCATAGAAGTGTTAAGTGTGGATTACTAAGTAGAGCCATATAATTAGGATTGCCATTCTGTCTCCATATTGATATTATCAATCATCTCTTGCATATTTCACTCAATTGGTTCCCTCAAGAAAGGATTAAATTACCTTCTGGTGAATAACAAGGAATTAGATCATATTGATTGGATCATTTAAGAAGAGTCTGTCAATCATCTCCCTGCACGTTTATACAAGTTATAAACTAGAATTGTGCCAAACAATTTGAATTATTACCATTAGGAAACCACTAGTCTTAGTCCTTCAATTGACTCTGTTACCCAATAAGGCACTGATCCTATTTAACTCATTATTTAAATCCTTTACCTTGATATTGCTTATACAATTTCTACCAATTATTTATTAATCAGTTAAGCAAGCTTTTATCTATCCTACATCCTTTGCCATTGTAGATAGATTTAATTAGTACACACATCCACATTTAGTCTGCTTTAATTTTCCAAGGTTCACCCGCCTAGGTGTAGCAGGATCTAAAGCATAGGAAATCATCAAACCTTGAAGGTTGATTTCGTCAAGTTAGTTCAAAAACGTTGCAAATCTAAACATAGAGATTGGCATCCTCTTAGGATTGGCAACCTACATTTTTGAGACCTAACAGGTCATATGGCTAATCAGTGTAGATCAAGAGTATATTAGTCAAATATGCAAGGAAATGTTGTCTGCTACAATCACAATAGATCCAGTCATATTGCCAAATTCTACAGAAGCAAGAATCAGGACAAAAAGGGTTTGGTACATCATAATCAGAATCAAGACAAAGGAAAGAAAAAGTGAATGCGAATGAAGTTAAAGGTGAGATGAACAAGATTTGGGTAAAGAGAAGTATAGAGAATGTAGGGGATGGATCCGCACCAGCATCTGGTGCTAATATTCCTTCTAGAAATTAAAAAGTAAGCTCTAGCTCAGGGGGAGACACAAGGAAAAACATTTTCCCCCAGCCAGTCAATTGGTGCCTAAAATTGGCACTTGAAAGGTTGCGGATCAAAAGGATTTTTAGAGAAACATCAAAAGAAATGCTTGGTTAAGAATGGGAAAATCCACAACAAGATTTGAAAAGTCTAATCTGTCAAGATTGATCCAGTTTAACAGTTATTTGGTATGAACAGGATTTTCACAATTAGATCTGGTACGATTCAAAATTTGAGATACCTTGATCTGTGAATAGATCAAATGTGTGAGGAAAGGAAGATAGATTGTCAACAACCACCAAGAATAACTCTAAGTACATCTCAGTGATCCAAAAAAGACTTTTCTCAGAACAAGGAGAACATGGCAACCGAAATAACTTAAGTTGCGCATTTATTGCAGTATAAATTTAGGGTTTTTTTTGCAAATAAAAGGGTTCATGTGCTCGTCATTTGCACATTTACATTCAAAAAGAAAGAAAGGAGAGATCTGCAACAAATTGCTTCAAACTTCTCAAAGACCAATCATTGGAGTTGATTCAATCAGCAAATCATTCAAGTTCACTCCGCAAACCCTACAAGCGCAAAAGGTATTTTCCATTATCAAATATCTCTCTGTAAAATCCTTGAATGATGGGTACTCTGAATATAGTGAAGATCACTGATAGGCCTCGCCCCAAATTCAAGAAACATCCCTACAAATCTCTGGAAATAGATCCCCTAGGAGCATTTTCCAGTGTACCGCATGGTGTATTGCACACAGAAGATATTAGGGTTTACATTCACGCAAACATTGAAGAATTCAGTGAGTTCAAATTGAGGGATATCTTCCACGAACAACTAATAGATGATTCTTTTGAGCTCAAACCCTAATTCAAGGCCCTCCGGGACAAGCACTTTACACAATGCATACATTTCCCTTGTTTTGCTAAGGATGAATGGGTCAGGTATATTTTGAGTAGGATACATGACAATTCAAGATCAAAAAGGATGTGATTAGGGAAATTTCCAGATTGCACTCATCCAGTGGGATTCTTGTTCTTAAATCTGTCAAGAATCAAACTATGAGTGAGGCTACCGGATCAAAGTTTGACAAAAGAGCAATGATAGTAGATGACATCACTGATCTGGATGTCAAGTTTGCCTCCATGATCATTGGATACAAGATATATCATTCTAGCAGGGAGAATTCAGTACCTAGAACTGCCATCTACACTGCTTATGAAATGTTAAGAAAGAATGCAGACTACGATCTTTGTCAGCTCCTTTTAAACCAACTCATGGAGAATCTGTAGAAAATAAAGAAAGATAAAAAGAATTCATTTAAGTATGGTGGGTTAATATTGTGTTTATTCTTTTACTTTATGAATGAGCTACCCAGATCTAGTGGATGGGTATGGCAGAATGACAGACCAATTGCCATACAAATCAGGGATTATTTGCATGGACTTGGTGATGACAAAGCACAAAACACAGCTCTCTGGGGTTTCTTCAAAAACTTTCAGAATATGATGCAAGCTAGAGAGAGAATTCCCCAATCTCTGGTTGAGAAATACAAAGACATAGTATGCTTTATGGTAGAGACTGATCAGTGTCTAATGGAGGTAGTAGAACCAAGAACAGTGTGGATCATGCCAATGGGGTATGAGGTGGATGAGAAAATTGCAGAACTGCATGTTCAGCACATGCTAAGTCAACCAATGGATCCCAAGGCAAAAAGGTTTGGAACCTTTGAAGAACTAAGTGTGAAGATGCATGTTGAGTTAAGGCAACTGGAGATGAAGAGAAAAGCTAAGAAAAGAAGTAGAAAATATTGCCAAAGACTTTGGCATCTCAAAAGAGGCACTTGCTACCAATAGAGAAAAGATGGAAAGGGCAGAGAAAGAAAAGGAAGAGGTAGAAAAGGAAAGTGCTCTGGTAGAATCTTCCACCCAGACCAAATCATCAAAGAAATTTGCACCTGCCACTGCTAAAAGATCAAGGGCATCAAAACCGGAAGCAATATCATCCGGCAAAGGAGAGAAGAGAACTAAGACAAAAGCCACAAGATCTTATGCTAGTCAAGAAGATGAAGAGGAGACTGAATCTGATGAAGAAGTCAAGAAAATGAAGAAATAGAAGAAAACATCTGGTGAACCCTCTATCGGTCAAGGCGAAGAAGAAAAGGCAGAGGAATTTGTTGAAAAACCCACTCTTCGCATTGATGACATCATCAAATCAGTTATAGTGGATGGAAATCTCTAGCCAATGGTTGAATTCTATGATGATTATGGTGAAGCTGATCAGAAGATATTGCAAGATGCCACAGTCATGTATCTAAACATCTACAACAAAGCATTCATTGAAATTATATCTCTGATCCCCAAAAGCTTAGAGAAGGAACTTGAAATAAAGAAGAACAATGCCCAAGCCAAAGATCTAGAAATTTAGGAGTAGATAGCTATACAGCTCTATCCTTCAATCACTTAGAAACAAATGAATATGATCTTCAAAGATTGCAAGGATGAGTTCTGGAGCAAAGCTAGAATGAATCAACTCATGCTTGGAGAAACTAATAAAGTAGCAAATGAAACAAAAGAAATCCTCCTGAATGCCTTCAAAAGATTCAATCTTCTGATTATAGAGGACTTAGGTGTTAATCCCTTGTCCACAAGTGTTGAAGAAGGATTTGCTGAGGCAATGACAGAAGAGGTAGTGGACACCAGTGAAGATAAGGGCTTGGAATCCTCTGCTCCGGAAGAGGTGGCCCATTAACAAACAATCACTCCTCCAATTTCCCCTGCTGACTCCGGATCCAAAGGAGAAGAAAGAATAGAGGAGAAAGAAAAAGAAGTGAAGGAAAAAGAAGATGACATCTCCAAGACTGCAGAAGAGAAGAAGAATCTGTCTCCAGCAAGAGACACTGCAGAAACTGTCAAAGAATTCCTAAACAAAGAGACAATGGAGATTGATGAACTAGAACTTCTACAAGGACCATTTGATTTTGATTCTCTTTCTCTGGTACAAACAATGAAGATAGCTTCATTTGCTAATGCAAAGGCCAAAGAAAAACTCCTGAAGTCTCACATGGAAGACTGTGACCTTATAGAAGCTGCATCCGGTGTGCTTGAAAAGATCATGCCATCTTTTCAGAAGGATCCCTCAGCCTCCTCATTCGGTAATCTCAAATCTCTAGTCAATAATTTTAGCACACATTTTGATTCCTTGGAGAAGTCAGTAGAAGATAAGGTTCGGAAGGAATTCTTGGCAAAAAGATTATCAGAGGTACAAGGGCTAATAACTAATGATAGGAGGAATATGAATATTGGGATAAAAAGCTTAGAAAATGCCCTTAAAGATGGTGGGGAAATATACAAATTTTGTTTATCATGGTCCAAAGTAACATTGGATATTGAGAAGAGAGTGAAAGAACAGGAGGACAAACTAACAAATCTATCTAAGAATTTTGATCCTCTCTCATCTTCCATAATAAATCAAGAATGTCAGACTATTGCAGTCTTGAATGAAATCAAGAAGCTTGAGAAGGAAAAGAAAAATAGAATAAGCAGGTTGGGTGAACTTAGAGGGATAATTATCCCTAAGTTAGAGGCCATGCATGAGGCCATAAAAGAAGCTCAAACCACAACTCAGACCAGTGATCTGACAGATCTAAAAAGGGCAGACACGTTTGCATTCCTGTTGAGTGGTCACATCTCAATTTTGGACAAGATGAAGCAAAGTTGGGCAACAAAATTTGTCCAATTGAAGACAACTTTTGTAGACATACTTTAGTATATGTAAGTATGCTATATGTATATACTTATGCGGCTAAGTATAGTTGAAATTTTAAAAAATTTTGATGTGCGGACCCTACCCTTTGCCATTGATGTCAAAGGGGGAGTGATGAACAGTGAAAAATGAGGAATCCAGCTAACGGGGAGCTCCAGAAAATGTACATAGAGATAGAGCATCAGCCAAGGGGGAGTATAGTGTGACACTTAGTCATTTTTCACTAAGTGTTGCCATCAATGCCAAAGGGGGAGATTGTTGGCAAGAGAGACTATATGGATTCATGAATGTTGTCATTGATGGCAACAAAGGTTATCCCACACATCCGCAAGACATGATGAGTCTCTACTAGAAGTTAGATTGAAGAAGTGTTATGATCCGGTAAGCAAGAACAGTGCAGTCTGCAAGGTCTGACAGTCATGTTTGGATCTCTCAGAGGAAGTACTTCTGTGAAGTGTGGATTTGGGGAAGTCAAGAGGAGTACCTTGACTAATAGATTCCAAGGATTTAGCCTTTGGTGATGAAAAGGTGAAGAGATATGAGCACTTGAGTGTTGGGTTCCTGTTTGACAGAGTAGACAGAGGAAGAACTGTACTGGCAGAGTGTCAGATCCAAATCTGGAAGAGATATTGCTAATGACCAAGTTCTTGAGGTGTCATTCATGATTGGCCAACATAATTGAAGACCTCTACAAGCATATCCTTGATCCGCATTAGTTGGTATGCAAGGATTCAGCTGACAAACCAGAGTTTGGGATAATATTGACTATTCCGGATGCCAACTAGAAAAGTGTTGAAATCACTTGTGCGGATATATATACAAGATGGATTTAGATGTGAAGGTGTGTGTGTATTGTGTTGTGCAAAGAAAAAGAAGAATAAATACAGTAAGACAGATCCGGAATGTGACAGTACAACAGCATCAAAAGAGAGTAAGAATGAAGTGCAGCAGGTCAGTTTATTGAGCTCAACCAGAACTGAACCTCAGCATGAGCAGATGCTTCTCATCAGTTCAAACATTGAGTTACCTTCCTTTCTTGTAGACAGTGAGTCTCTTGTAGGCAATGAGCCTCTTGTGAGTAGTGTGCTCAGGCAGTGAGCCCTAATTGGCAAGTGCCATTTTGTTCTATCTATTCTTCTAACAGAGAATAATATCTTGGGTTAATCACCCCGTGATTTTTCCCTTAACAGGGTTTCCACGTCAAAATCATCGTGTCATGTGTATTGGTGTTATTTCCATTTCATGATTATACTTGTTTATTTAATTTGATGTTGCACTAACTGTTAAGAAAGTTTAGAAAGTTGAAATATTAGGATAACTGATTCACCCCCCTCTCAGTTGTCAACAGTGGGCCCTTGCTCCTCGCCGTTAGGACTGAAGACTAAGAAAAAAACTCAGTACAAAAATATAATAACACAATCTTTCTTTAGTCCAATTCCATCAGTATGCTTGTATTCAAAAAGTATGTCTAATCTGGAACAAAAAAAATGAAGATTACAATAATCTAATATCAATTATATGTCTTTTTTTTCTGCTTCTACCTTTTATATATCAAATCAAGCGATGAGATATCAATCTATTCTAACTATCAGTTTATCTATGAGATATCATTGATCTCTTATTTTAACAATTGTTTAACTATAGAGTAAAATCATGCAACTAAAATAGATTTTAGTGGTACAGCAGTCCCACTAAATCTGGAGTCTTAACTTGAATAACAACTGGGCAGCAAGGCTCTGAAATATAGATATTTAATAAGTCTTTAGGAACTCATGCAAAATCAATAAAAAGAGGAATTAGACCTCTAGTAGTCAACTAGATTCTTTGCCCAATCATTCTGGTGCTGGCTGAGTAACCTCCAGAGCACTTCAGTTGCCTCTAAGGGTGCAAACTGATAGTGGCACAGGAGACTCTGCACTGTTGCCAAGGAGCTCTGGAGACGTGTTATTGCTAGAAGCTCTGAAGATGCATCCTTGACTCCTATGTGGCTTTAGAGATGATTCACCCTTGGCTCCGATGCTTTAAAATACTTCCAACATATTAGGAAAATGTTAGAGTCTGGTGTAGTATCGTTCATGTCAGCTCCAGAAATTGCTAGGACCATCTCCGGAGATGCTCAAAATTGCCTTTGCTCATACAACTTCACCTGTAGATGCAAAAAAGAGAGACTTATCTGCACATTTTTGTTATTTTATTGCACATTAGTCCTTCAATCAAAAATCATGACCTTTGGCAATTCATCTCTCGTTAATGTAATTAAAACGAATCTTATCAGTCTACTATGGTACAATTACCAGGACAACAAGATAAAAGGGTGGAAAAGAGAGGTAAAAAGGGTGTATTATTCTGGGTGCTACCTAACACTCATCACACATACCCTTTAACTAGATTGAAAAAATTATCCACGTCATCAATATACAAGATCAAAATGCTTTTGTACCAATGCTTAACAATATCTGTGATCTTGAGTTTATTATCATCTGAATCAACAACATTATCCATTTCAGGAGTAGATGAGATATTTTTTGAAATGGTGGATTGGACTCTCTTATAGGATTTTGGAAAAATTTGAGTCTTCATTTTTCATTTAGAATGATCTATCCATCCAAAATGCATACACCTCATTGATTTTGTAGGCAAATCTCTAACATAACATTGTTTTATAGAATGTGTGTGTTGACCACATGATAGACAAGGATGGAGATCAAAACAATTACTAGATTTATGTCCTTAATGTCCACAATGACAATATGTTAAGACTTGATGGGTTTTATATGCAAACTAATTTTAATTGACTTGACAATTTATCAATTTCACAAGGATGACTAGCAAGCGAAGAACCAACTTGACTATTGTTTTGAATACCTCTGATGGTAAATTTGATGGATCTAGAATATTCTAGCATACAAAAATTCACAATCCCTATACCCTAGACCAATATAATGTTTTTTGGGTTTTATTGTCTCTTAGACTCACACAACAGGTGGAGATTCAACAATAAGAGGACTCATTGGTATTGTATCCATGATGGGTTTCAACAACATACTTTTTAACTTTGAGCCAACAACATTATTCTATTACACAAGAGGGGCCTTAACACTACTTGAAGAAGGAACATCAACATTTTTCTTCTTTGCAACACTTTTCTATGACACAATAGGGGACCTATCACTTTTCTTCAAGGACTTTTTTCTTTACCCCCCTTTTGAGTTGAACCGCTTGAAAAAAGAACATCATTTTTGACATATTTCTTCTATGTTGAGGTATTGGGTGTTTGATCTTGCAATCTATTGATTTATTTCCACAACATTTTGTATTGGTTACAAAAATGCATAAACAAAGGCTTGTATTGATGCCAAATTCATGAACTATATTTTCTTCTTATTATTGGCAATTTGTGTTGTCGTTGATGTCAACATAACATGTGTCAACCTGAGGTCAGACTTGTATAGAGTTTGTGTATAGTAGTTGGAGAAGCTGATGGATAGTGGAAGATTTGAGAGAGATGCTTTGATATAGTTGAAGACATGGGGTCAGCATGCTTAGGGAAAGTTAGTCCAGAAGAATCAGAAGATGGAGAGAAACTGTCTAAGTGTGATGCAATGATTAGTATGATGTCTACATGTGATGTAGAGGTATGTACACCTTCTATAGCATATTTCTAGTATTCCTAAAGTGATATCTTGTAGTTTTGGTGTACCGTACTTTGAGATAAATTGTAGAAGTTTGACTAAGGCACTTACAGTATATATCCTAAGGTAGAGTCACAGTATCTTGGTCCGCATTCCTCCATAAAGCAAGATTTAGTCTTGTGGTTAAAAAGATAAATTGATCATTATATTAACATGGTATATCTAATATTTGAAGTCTTTACACCTTCAGAAAAGAAAGTTATCAGTAACAGAGTTTAGGATAGTCCTCAGACAGAGTAAAGCAATGGTTGAGACTTGTTGGAATGCTCCACATTCCTTCAGAAGAGAAGTTGTGACCATGCAATTTTGAGGACATGCTAAGGGATGTACAATGCATTCTATCTTGCAGTATCAAGTGTTTGAGGGTCTACAAGGTCAATTATCAAAATGATAGAAGTAATACAGTTAGTTCTAGATGTCTAAGTTCTCAAAAGCACATATTTGAGCACTTGCGAAAGATGGAAAGTATACATATCAGCTATAGGAGCTTGTGTGAAGATTCTACATGCCCTAATGTATCTCAAGTTTGAACCACATGCAAATCTTTCTTATCTTTTGTACCGCATAAGGTATTTAAGTTAGTTAGTGAAGAATTGCATATGACTATCCTCTGGATTATAGTATACCTGATTCAAATCTCTAATTTTCTTTTGAAGTTATAAATGAGCATTGCAGATTTGGGAATATATGTATAATGATGTATGAGTTCTTTCCTAAGAGTTTCAAATGTTTTGGTGTACCATAATGCGACATCTCAAGTCTTGATATGTTACAGTCAATCTGGAATGTCTTGTTTTCATCAGTTCAACATGTTTCTTATTTTATGGATGCATATATTAATTAGATACTTCAGGAAAATAGTATATGGATAGTGTTGAGAAGATACATGGTTGAAACCTTGGTCCGCATAATGTTTTTGGCTTCTCCCTGGTAATGTGAAGATGGACAGTTAGTAGTGGTAGTGTTGGTTGAGCTGACAGCTTGGTTTCCCTCATGTGTGGAGGATCCTAATTAGTGATTTTGAAATTGAAGGATGTGTTATGATGCAATTAACCATGTTGTACCATGTGAAGTGATCTGCAACTCAAAATGTGTTTGTTCCAAGCTAACCCATACAGAATTACATGTTTCATTTTAAGGTCTTTCTAGTGCTGACCTAATTAAGGTTTTGAGATGTTGTGGAGGATATATAGAAGAACAAATTCATATATGGAATGAAGAAGGGTGTGTGAGTGTGATAGAGAAGAATGAGCAACATGAAGTGTACAAAGTCGATATGATGGAGTAATTGTGCAGAAAAGAGGACTGCAATATTAGCATAAGTTAGATGCTTCTTTCATAGCAGTTCATAGTTATGTTATCATTGTAATTCTTTATAGCAGTGAGCTTTCTTTAGGGAGTAGTAGCTTCCTTGGGTTGTAGCCATAAAATAATGTTGTAAACTTTTATAGCAGTGTGTATTATATTATGAGTTAACACTCACCGTGGTTTTTCCCAATTTTGGGTTTTCCACATAAAAATCTTGGTGTCATTGTGTTGGTGAATGTGTTGCATGTTTTACTTTCTATTCTCTAAGTAAATGAATCTCATCTGCAAATGAAGTTTAAGTTTTCGTATATGTTGATTCACCCCACCCTCTCAGTATCTCTATGTATTCAACAATTGGTATTAGAGCCAAGTGCCTTTGAGAAGCCTAATAGCTAAGGTAGATCCTGTACTTGAACACGGAATATGAAGCTATGGATAATGATGTATTTATTCCAGAGCTAGATCTCTAGAAGCAATGAAACCTAAAGTCTAGGACTTAAATGTAGATGAGGTAGACCTTGAAGGAGAACTCTAGTTAGCACTTGAAGATCTGGATAAAGCTAGAGAATTAAACTAGGAATATGAGGACATGCTTGAAGAATCAAAAGAAATAATTATGAAATTGAAGACAAAAGCTAAATAATCAAAAGAAGAAATTGGAAAACTGAAAGCTCAAATAGGAGATAAAGGAGATGACATTAAACTCAAGGAGGCAGAAGATATGATCTCTAATTTGAAAGTCATGGTTGAAGAAGACAAAAGGATTGAAGATTGGCTAAATATGAAGCTCAATGAGAAAGCAGTTGAATATTCAAAACTTGAGGAAGAAGTTGTCAATCTGAGGAAAGAACTGGAAAAAGAAAATGAATAAATTGACAAATGATTAAAGTTGAAAGGAGGTTCTGAGATTCTTGATGAATTGATCAATTCTCAAAATCCATCAAAAGAAAAATCTAGTCTTGGTTTTGAAAAGGGAGAATATCCTATAATTACTGCATCCACAAACTTGTATGATAACTTCAAAGTAGAACAAAAGTCTAAAACAAAGGAAGAAAAAGCCTACACTAAAGATCCTACGAAGAATGCCTCTGAAGATGCAAAAGAAAAAGGTTTCACTCCTTTTCGAAGACAAAGAAAGAACAACAAGAAAAAAAAATTTAGAAAGAATGCTCTTAAACAAACTGCTCTTACTAGGTATCCTCAAGCTTTCAATGGTAATTTCTATGCTTGTAATAAGTTTGGTCATACGGTTGTCTAATGTAGAAGCAAGATGAATCATAATTCATTTAGGCCTCCTAGGTACAATGTTGTGAGCTCTCATGGTCAGTTTCATGCTTGCAACAAGGTTAATCATAAGGCTAATGGATACAAAAGAAAAAAGATGAGGAATGGTTTCATGAACAAGAATAATGCTAGGACCTCTCAGTTCTTCTATGGTTATTATTACACATGTAACAAGTATGGTCATAAGGCTGTTGATTGCAGATCTAATGTAAGAAGAGGTGGTTATGCTCCATAGACCAATACCACATGTTACAATTGCAATAAATCAAGACACATTGCAAGGTTCTATAGGGAAAAGAGTGTAAGGTCCTTTTCTCCTCAAAACAAGGTTAAAATTGCTCCACAAAAGAAGGAAATGAATAGGACATGGAGGAAGAAGGAAGAAAATGAAGTAAAGGAAGGATCTGTACCTCTTCTTGGTGCAGATGAATCCTCCAAAAACTAAAAGGAGGAAGTATTGGTTTAGGGGGGGTTGCGACTGCAAACATTTTCAAAACCCCTTAATGCATAAGATATTGAAATCTTCAACATAATGGCTAAGAATGATATGGATATGTCTGTCTAGTAATATCATGATGTTTGATAAAAATTCCAAAGGAAATGAACTCTTTAAGGAGGATTGTTGAATGATCGTAGGTTTCTGCATAATAAAAAGTTTCTTAGGTCAAGAACAGAGAATGTAATTAATGTGGAGTAGTCATGGTTGGTGAGAAGACTATTTAGGTAATACTTGATCATTTTGATCTCATTTTAACAAGTCAAGATTTTTTTAGAGCCAAGGAAGAGCATAAGCTTTTCAGCATAAGCTTTTGTGCAAACCCTATTGACAACATTATCATGTATTTCTCATATTTGTTGGTTAAACCCTAATTTTCTAAAGGTATTATCATGGTAACACCAGTAGTAGTTGATGTTGTGGAGAAACCAAGACCAAAATTTAAGAAACATCCATACAAGTCCACTAAAACTAATAAGGATGGAGCCTTTTCTAGTGTTCCCTCTAATGTGTTGCATATAGAAGATGTCTGAATATACATCTACTCATAGCTAGATAAGTATGATCACCTAAAGCTAGAACAATTTAGGAATGAACATTTGATAGGTGGTGACTTTCAATTGAAGTCAAAGTTATACAAATGTTGAGGCAAATAGATAGACATATAGAAGGGTTTCCCCAACTTCCGCTATGAAGAAGATTCGGTCAGGATTGCATTGATCCGAATCCATGAGGATTTCTTTTGCCTGGAACAACCTCACATGATTACAAAGGAGGCAATCAGAGTAGTGATTGAATTGTACTCCTCCAGACCAATACCTATATTGAAAGTTATGAAGAATGAGGAGGTGATGAGACTTACCAGAGCAAAATTTAATAAGAGAACCCTAACAGTGAATGATATCACTAATCTAGGGGTCTGATATGCCATTATGGGCATTGCCTATAAAGTATACTACACAAACAGAGAAGGGATTTCTACTACTACCGCCATTTACATTGCCCATCAAATGGTGAAAGAAGGGAAAGACTATGACCTCTATGATCTCTTGTGGCAGCAGTTATTGGACAATTTGAAGAGAACCAAGGAGACAAAGTACAAATTCTGGTATGGTTCCTTAATCATTTTCCTTATGTTCTATTTCTTAAGGGAATTACCTTCAATGAAGGGTATGGTTTGGAAAAGTGATACCCATATTGTTGTTATATGGAGCCTAATCAGACTTAGAGGTTAAATTTACCCCACTTTTATCGATGTAGTTTCCCCCCAAATTATTTAACGGGGTCAAGGGGCAGTGCCCCTGTCACGATACAGGATGAGGTTGAGGGGAAGTGCCCTTGCGGGGGTTTGGGGGCAACGACCCTGAAACCTCCAACAATTTTTTGTTATTTTATTAAGGTGTCGAGAGTTGTTTTTCTATTGGACAACATAAAAAAACCCTATTTTTGTAACCGACATAAGGCTTGATAAAAGAGGCTAAGGGTTAGGGTTTCTATTGATGTATTGTAGCATTTTCCAGCGGTATTGAGTTGCAAGGATTGTTGGTTGTAATTAGTTTGATTTACTGGATAATAATATTGGACTCTCTGTTGGTGGATGTAGCCCAGGTTTGGGTGAACCAAGTTAAAACTTGTCTCTCATTTTTATTATTTATGTGTATTTTCATTCCTCTGTTTAATCTGTATTTGCATTTAATTGATATCTTCTGCATACAATTCCTAACAAGTATTGTACACCAAATTAAGGACTATATGTGTAGTTTTTCTGACCACAAACAGTGTGACACATTATTTTGGGGATTCTTCAAAACTTTTTAAAATGATATGCAGATGAGGGAAAGGATACCAAGAAAAGTAGTAGAAAAATACAAGAATGACATAACCTTCATGGTGGACAAAGACAATTGCTATATGGAGGATGTAGAGCCAAGATCCTTCTGGATAACCACCTTGCCTTATGAGGTGTCTGAATATGATTTGGTTGGGAATGCTGATATGTTACTCAGTAAGCCTAAGGATCCTACTGCTGAAATATTTGGAACTTATGATGAGATCACAAACAAAACAATCTTAAAGGATGTGAAAGGAAAAGCAAAAAAGATGAAATCAAAATTAGAAGAAATGCTTGACACTCCTGAGGATCCTACAAGAGTATCCTAGACATCTACTACACAAGCACCTAAAAGGATAAGTAGGTATGTCTCTACTATTGTTACCTCTTCAAAACCCTTCAGAATTACTCCTACACCTCCCAGCAAGAAAAGAATTGTCACTGAAGTGTTGGTACAAACCAAGACTGCAGAGACAAAGAAGAATAGACCTAAGGTGCAAGCAAAAAGAGTAAAGATAAATCTAGTGAATGTTGAGGATGATGGAGAGGATGAAGAGAAAAAAAAGAAAGCATTTATATTGAAGAAAAAAATAATGCAAGGAGAGGAGGAAGGAACATCTAAAGGAAAAGAAAAGACAAATAAATCAAAGAAGGCTCCTTTGAAAGTATCTGAACATGTGCATCTAAAGCTTGAGGCTACTATAAATATAATTGCAGAGCATGGTGCATTGAAAGGAGTTGCAGATCTCTATGATGAAATGCCACCTACTGACAAAGCCACAATTGAGAATGTCATAGTTATGTACATGATGGGCTTCAATATAGCCCTAATTGAGATCATTGATCAACTTCCTACAAGTCTTGTAGACATACTTACGGATAAGAGGAATAAAGCCATGACAAAAGAGGTTGAGATGAGGAAACAAGCAGTTGAAAAGGTTGACCCTTCTATCTCTAATGAAGATAAAGTTAAAGTTTCTCAAAAACAAGCAAAAGAATTCAGAACAAAAAGAAGAATAAACATCCTGATGGCAAAAGACAAGGAAGAAATAGAAAGATTGGAAAAAGAGACAATATATAAAATAGCAAAAATTCTTGAAGAGCTGAAGAATGTTGAAGTAACTAATGTGCCCATTCAAGATAGAGATATGTCTACCTTTGAAGGAAATGCAACTGATGGTGATAAGATTGTGAAGAATGATCAGCAGAATGAGGAGACTTCTCCTCCAGAGAATACTAAAGCACAAAATGCTAAAGATCAAAGTAATGTGGGTACACCTCCTCCAAAAAACATAGAAGAATAGAGTTCAAGAGATCAAGCTAAAGTGAATAATGATTTCGGTACAAAACATGACAACCCTCCTCCAGAGAATATAGGGAAAGATGAGCAAAGAAAAGAGGATAACCCTGAGGAGGAACAAGAAGAAAAAGTTTAGGATGAATTAGAGAAGAGTGAGGAGAAACAAGATGAAAATGATTAGGATGAATTAGAAGAGAAGCAAGATAAGGTAGTTAAGGATACTTCCATGGATATAGGTTAGAACCCTTCAGGATTAGACTCGTTTAAGGACCTATTAAATTTACAATTGTAGTTTCAACCTATGATCACACCACAGCTTCATATACAAATTCCCACTCATGAGGGGCAAGTAGATTTGTTAAACATTTCACTTGTCCATAAGCTATAACTTGGTGACATCTTGCATGCCTTTGTAAGGAAAGAGTTCCTGCAAGAAAACTTGAAGAAGACTAGCTTAGTTGAGGATGCAATGAAATTGATTCAGGAAGGTTTACCAGAGATAGACATTGATCCTTCCTTGGCTCCGAAGCAGAAATTGAAACTTTTAATGGACTCTTTCAAGGACCACTCCTCCCATATTGAACAAAAGGCATAACAAGAGGCTCTAACAAAGATGAATGATAAAAGACTAGCTGAGGTATCTGACAAGTGTGGCAATGCATACAATAAATTGTAGGAAACTATAAAGATATTTAAAGATTACATTGATGAAGACACCACATTATATCTTTTCTTCTTGAAATAGCCGAATGCCACCAAGAACATCAAAACTTAGATTGACTCCATTGAGTCATAGATCACCAAAATGGTTGAAATAAATGACTTGTCAAAGGACAAGGATGGAGCAACCAGATCACAAATTGAAAATCTTCATGCACAAATCTCATAGCTATAGGACCAAAGAAAGTGGATAGAGAAGAAGTTTGGTCAGCTGAAAGAAGCAATAAACTTGAGACTTGCTTCATTGTAAGGGTTACTTGGTGAAACTAAGATTGGGCAAAATATGAGAACACCAAGTAGTATAGAGGAGGTTGAGGACTTATACGGGCAATTTGAATGCCAAAATCACATCCTCACCTTAGAAAAAGTAATTTGGGAATCTACTCTAACACAACTCAAGGTAATATACAAAGCCATTCTAACTTCTAAATGAGTTGCAAGAGTATTGTAGATAAGAAATTTTTGAATGCATATAGACTTGCAGAGGACAGTAGTGTACATAGCATCAATTTTTGTGGCATTTTCATCTCAGGGGGAGTACTGTCTATAAAATTATATAGTAAGGGGGAGTGTAAAACATTGTTGGGATATCATAAGAAGCAAATATCAGGCCCTTTCTCCTTGATATCAAAGGGGGAGAGAGATAGAAATATACATCTAAGGGGGAGTGTCTGTACACATATTTTTTGTTGAACACCTAGAATACTGAGAGGGGGGTGAATCAGTATTCTCTTAAATCATTTACACATCAAACATTTTAATCCATTTAGCATATTCATTTGTAGTAAAGGAAATTAAGCATAAAACATGCATTCATAATTCATAGCACATGAATACCATGATTTTTACATGGAAAAACCAAAATGGAAAAAAACACAGTGAGGATTAGCTCATTATATATATATGGCAACTGATTAAGGTTGATACAATTGGTGGACTCACTATCCAAGAATGTTCACTGCAGATGGCTCACTACCAAAGGACTCACTATGCTAAAAGAAAAACATAGAAGAGAATGGGTAGCTTACTACTAGGATTGAACCATTTAGAGTTGCATCCAACATATGCATGAAGTATAGTTCCAATGAAGCTCAAAATACAAATGAAGTAATCTACCCACTATTCTGAAATGTCAGACTCCTCTGCTCTGTATTCACTCAATTCACATCTATAGACTCTTGTCGCATAATTTTGATCACACACTTTCCATATCCCTTTTCAAAACACCAAAAACAACCCTTTATATATATTCGCTTCTTTCATAAAATCAATTAAGTCAGCCTTATTGGATGTAACGTGCAAAATATGCCATATAGGACTTATCGGCTCCAAAACCTCACTCACATGCTTCATGCCAAGATTCAAACTTTGAAACAAATTGAAATAGGTCAACATGGACCTAAAATAGCTCCTACTTAACTCCACAAAACATATTTACCCTCCACACAACATCAACACCTCTAGGTTGATTCCACTGGTAGGACAATAGCAAAATAGACTATCTGTCTTTTCACAAAACTATATGTGGACCTCCAAATTGTTTGAAACTTGAAATATACATGCTACAATCATTTATAATCTTATCCTCAAATCTGCATAGAAAATCATTCACTTGCGGTGAAATGCGGAGTAACTCAAATCGTCACTGGCACTATCTGAGCACTATCTATATAAAATATGATACTTTGTCAACACTAACTCTCATTCTAAAGGACTTCAAAACCTAAAACTTTGGATTTAGACTCTCTAACCATTCACTATCAACACCTTACAACCACAAAGAAAGATATTTCATTCTAGAGAAATGCGAACCAAAATACTGGAACTCTATAGCTTAATTTTGCCAGACTAACACAGCCAAATTTCATAACATATCTTCTTACCAGATTAAGTCTTCTTGCACAATAGTCTTCAATGTAGAGTAGATTCATCTTGTGAGGAAGAGGATCAAACCCTCTTGTAAAATTGTCAATCAAACTAATCTGCACACCTGTCTCCTTATTCTTATGCCTGGTTATCACTTCCCGGACCATTGTATCTTTGCTCTTTGAGGCCAACCTTTATCCTTATCTCTATTCAATTAGTTAACACTAATGTTGACATCAATGACAACACTACTTGCAGCAACTACATATACTTGCAACAATCTCCTCTTTTGTCATTGATGGCAACATGTGATGTGAAAAACCATCAAGATAGAATTCTACCATAAACTTGCTCTCCCCCTTTCTTTTACATATCTTGCTATCTCTCAAAGCATCTTTTTCACATTGCTTTCTCTCCCCCTTTGACATCAATGGAAAAGGGACTATTCCAAATAAAAAAAACTTCTTTAACATTTCTTTACAAGGCAATCCCCCTTACTATCTTGTTTGTATACCAAAATATCAAAATTGTTTCCTTCTAACTATCCGCATATGTACAAGAGATAAGAAACCTACTGATTTGTAGGAAGGATATCTTTGTAGATGTTCTTCAACTAGATCACAGCTAAGTCCCAATGCACTTTTACGAGTAATTCTTCTTCTTTATCCACTATTACAAGAACCTCAGTTATCTTCCCAACTTTTTCAGCCTCTCTTAACAAACCAATTAGAGAAGCCATCTTAAAATTGGCTAACTCTCTCAACTAACTCATTTGGTCTTTTATAGACTCCTTTTGATTCTATAATTTCTTTATTAGGGCATCAGTATTTTCCACTTCTACTCTCAAATCTCCATTTATATCTTTCAAGGGATCATAGGTTCTGGAGATTTTTACCAATTGCATCTCAAGACCTTTAGTTTTGTCTTTTATTTCCTTAGTAGTTATAGGCCAAGATAAAAAAAATTGATATAATACATTGGCATCACTTATGGCATTTTGAATGTTCATTACACTATTATCTAACAACGTGTGTGCCTTGGAGCATTTATCTGTCAATTCTATTAGCCTCATATTATCATATCCTTTCCTAACCTTCTTTTTTGCTACTTTCTTAAAAGATTCAAAGTGACTATTTATATACTCCATAAGTTTTCTCATTTGAAGTGGAGGAGATAGTGAGACATCTCTCTTAATAGCAGGCACTATTTTCCCAAAAACTTTCATTGCTTCATCCATTAGCTCATTACCTTCTATGTGAGACTGCAAAATTTCTTCCTGAGCAGTTACCTGAAAGATTGTTCCCAGTTTAAGATTTTGCAAAGGAGAAATGTTGGATAAATTAATTTGTCCATCAAAGGATGGCACTTGCAGCAGTTGTGGTGAAGACAAAGTTTGTGATTGTCTTTGCTTCGTTAAAAATTCTTTGATGGAGTTTAATGGAAACACTCCATAACATTCACCCACCTTATCCTTTTTCTCTTCTTCAGATATCAATTTGGAATCAAAAGTTTCCAGAGGGTAGTTCCCATCATGTACTTTTTCTCCTTCTTCATTTCCCAGAACAGAAGCATTATCCATAGTGTTATCAGCTTGGTCTGCAACAGCTTCATTTTGTTCATCTTTTTCTTCAATTGTCCTTTCTTGTGATGGCTCTCTCATTTCTTCATTATTTACCACATCTAATTCATTCTCTGTATCCTTCTTTTCTTTTGGAGATTTGTTGACATCTGCATGCTTAAATTGAGCATCAAACTTTTGAGAAATGTTGCCTTCAGCATATTCTTCCTCTCTTTTTCCTTCATGTTTCATACCCAGCCTTTGTACCAGGTCAACAATCTTGTTGTCATACCCCTAATCTCAGCTTAGATTAAATCAAATTCATAACTTAGTTAAAATTCATGGCATGAAGAAAAGACAAAATAAGGAAAAGATAAATTTGACTTGGCACAAAAGACATAATATTTAGAAGGCAATAGAAGACAAATTCTCAAGGATCAAATAAGGGCACTTAAGGGATCGATCCTCATTAAGGAATAAATAATATTGTTAAAGACTTAATGAAAAGGCACAAAGGCCCAAGAGTCATCAAAGTTGACTCCTCCACATCATAAAAGAGGAATTGAAACCCAAGAGAAGCATCATTCAGGCAAGAGAAGGAAAAAAAACCTGCATAAGAAGTACGATAGAGCAGCAATCAAAAATTATGAGTTCTTGAAGACATCCATCACAATAGAAGATATTGTTATTAATTCATTTAAGAGCATCATTTCAAGACTTCCATTCATCTTCTATTAACAGGTAAGCACCTTATAATATTTAATTCTGATGGGCGGATGTACCGACACAAGTATGCAGAAATCATATTCGTGTTTCATCATTGATAGCAAATATTATGCTGGCAGTCATATGCATTTATTCATGTTAATGTATTTACATCAGTTTTGATAACTCTTAGTATGAATAGTCATATGATAACTCTCATAGATGTATCAATTCTAATTTATGACAGTAATCATATGCTTGTTCTCAAAAATGCATCGATCATGATAATATTGATTTATGCACAGCCATGCTTAGTAAGGTAATGCATACATCCCATTATCCATGATGATATAATCATCATGAATAATGAAATGTAAACAATCATATAGAGGAATCATTTATAATATATTTATTATGCAATATTTCAAGTGAATTATCTTGTAAACAATCATATACAATGATATGTGATTTACTAACCTCCTATGAGAGATGGAAGGAAATTACCAAGAGTCCACATGGGTAATATTAAGGCCTTTATCACATGAGGTATAAGGTACCCATGATGCAAAGGATGATCATCACATAGAGGCCTTGTCACATGAGGTATAAGGTACCCATAGTGCAAGGATAGTGATATATAGGCCTTGGTTACTTGATGTAAGGCATCATAAGAGTACCAAGGAGTCTCAAGAGGCCTTGACTCTAAGTTATTAAGGATACCATAT
Source organism: Cunninghamia lanceolata (assembly GCA_027924645.1). Taxonomy (NCBI): domain Eukaryota; kingdom Viridiplantae; phylum Streptophyta; class Pinopsida; order Cupressales; family Cupressaceae; genus Cunninghamia; species Cunninghamia lanceolata. The sequence continues at coordinate 10,637,576 of BSBN01000523.1, forward strand.
TGAGTCTAAGGATAGAGACCTTAGAGACCCATAGTGGATAATGGTAACTCTCCCCCAATCTCCCATAAGCTATTAGTAAATGACATATAGACAAGTAGATTATAATTTGTATTGATGAATATCCTAGATCATGTGAAATATCATGAAAAGAGTATGCAAGGCATATTAATGGATCATGAAAGTAACATCTGAAATGTTGATGATATGCAAGGCATATGAATAATGATCATAAGACTAAATATAAAGAGCATTGAAAGCAATCATGAGATTAACAATGATGATATGCATTGAAAGTAGCTATGGATTCACAATAGTGATATGCATAGAAATTGATCATAGATGAATAATAGTAACTTGCATAGCAATGTATATTGATAAAAATCAATTTTGAACTAAATGATAAAGCAATGTTCTATGTGTGAATTTTATATATTGGCTTTAAATGAAAATAGACTAATGTTCTTTGTTACAAGTTTAAATTTGTGGACAAGGGAAAATAGAAATTCTGATTTGTGACAAGGGGACATTACAATTGGTATCAAAGCCATTGTTCCTGCCATCCTGTGAGATAAATTTATGCAAGCATACACTAGAAGGAACTAACAACTTCTAGAAGAGGAAATGAACAATGAAATGAAGGCATTCATGGAAGCCACCACTAAGGCCATGATGGAACAAAATGAAAGAATCACCAAAGCCATGATGGACCAAGGTGAAAAGACAACTCAAATGTTCTTAGAGGTAGTTCAAAAAGTGGGTAACACCACGGATCAGCCAAACTCTACAAATGCAAGAGACATAGGATCCAACCATGTGGAGAATAGCCCAACTTCATCAAATCCAAGGATTCCTATGCCATCTTTCCTTCCAGAAGAAGAAAACTCAAGAGCCAATGAACCTATTACAAATGCATTAAGCACGGATGATATTGCAAGGGCTTATGCAAGCCTAGAACTGGAAGTAAGGAGAGTGGTATCATTTAATGATTATAGCAATACTAGAAGGAATGAAGTGGTAAGAAGGGAAAGAAGACCTCCTAACAAGGACTTAAAACATAAAACCAACAAAGTAAACCTCCCTAATTTTGATGGGACAAGTAAGATCACACCACATGCGTGGCTCCAAAAGCTAAATGACTACTTTTCACTTAGCCCTATGACAAAAAAGGATGCACTCCAATTTGCCATCTTACACTTAGAAGGCTTAGCATATGAATGGTGGCATAATGGGAAACTCACCCAAGGTCACGACTCCATCACATCTTATGCAGAGTTTTCTAAGAAGTTCATTAAGAAATTTAAGAGATGACACCTACAAAAATACTTCAAAGATTTAATCCAAGTAAGGTAGCGGGGAACCGTAGATGAATATATCAATGAATTTGAGAAAGGTGCCATACGAGTTATCAGAATTGAAAATGAAAGACTCACATTCCTATTCATAGAAGGTTTGGATGATAAACTAAGAGGCTTAATAGGAGCACTCAAACCTACCTCCTTAGATGATGTAGTTGAAATGGCCCTTCACCTAGAAAAAAGTAAACCTTATCACTCATCTCCAAAACCCTTTAATAAGAAAGGTAAATATGACAAATCCTACCATCACAAGGATGAGAGGAGAGATAGAAGGAATTATTTCTCATGCAAATCCCCATGGTCACGTGACCACCAATGTCTAAAATGACAAGACTTGAAACAAAAAGGTTTGTGTTTTAGATGTAAAGACAAATGGGAACCGGATCATAGATGTGGGCAAATTCATACCATAGAAGCCATGACCCATGAAGAGGAAGAGGAAAACCCTCCTAAGAAAATAAAATTTGATCCCAAGGAAAAAGTCACCCTAGCCTCCATATCTAAAGTATCCAAACACCATCCTTTTAAACTTAGATGTAAATCAAAAGGAAACAAATTAACAACCTTAGTGGACAGCGGGGCTACTCATAATTTTATAGATAAATCCCTAGCAAAAAGGCTAAAACTAGGTCCCCAAGATTTTGAAGGGTTTAAGGTCTCACTAGCATATGACTCTACAAGAGAATGCTCAAAAATTATACCTCAACTAGAAATGACCATCGGGAAACATCAAGTTAAGGAAGATTTTTATGTGGTTAATTTGGGAGACACAGATATTGTCCTAGGGATGCCATGGCTACACTCTTTAGGGTGAGTCACTATTGATTTTCCAAAATTAGAAATCCATTTTGAGGATCAAGGAAACAAGATCATCCTACATGGACTTTCTGATGGGTCACCCTGAGTAGTGTCATCCAAAAGAATAGCAAAAATCTGCTGACACAACCAAGTAGAGTGGGTAGCTCAATGTATGATTTTAGACAAGTCAACTAAAGAGGGGCAAGCCATCCACATAGATATTCAACCCATCCTACAAAAACATAAGAAAGTATTTGAAGACATTCCACCAAGGTTGCCTCCCAAGAGAGGATTCGAACATGTCATAGAAATGGAAAAAGCGGCAAAACCAGTTATTACCACCCCATATAGACATCCTCTAAAGTTTAAGGAAGAAATAGAGAAGACCATAAATGAGCTCCTAGAAATGGGCCATATATAACCGAGCTCTAGCCCATTCTCATCTACCATGGTACTAGTGAAAAAGAAAGATGGAACCTTGTGAATGTGTGTAGACTATAGAGCTTTAAATAAGCAAACCATAAAAAACCGGTACCCCATACCCAGGGTAGATGAATTAATTGATGAACTTCATGGGGCCAAATACTTCTCAAAAATAGACCTTAGGTCGGGGTACCATCAAATCCAAATGCGAGAAGAAGATATACCCAAAACCACCTTTCGATGTCATTATGGCCATTTTGAATTCTTAGTCCTACCATTTAGACTAACCAATGCCCTGTTAACTTTCCAATCATGCATGAACCACACTTTTCTAAAGCAACTAAGGAAGTTCCTCTTAATCTTCTTTGATGACATATTAATTTATAGTAAAACTTGGGAGGAACACTTGAAACATGTTGATGAGGTCCTATCCATACTAGAACAAGAATCCCTTTATGCTAAAGCTTTGAAATGCAAGTTTGGAATGAAAGAGATTCTTTACTTAGGGCACAAAATTAGTGCTGAAGGAGTTAAGTTTGATGAGTAGAAGAGTAAAACCATTAAAGAGTGGCCTAGAACTAAGACTTTAACTCACTTAAGAGGATTCCTAGGACTATGTAGTTATTACCGAAGGTTTGTAAGACATTTCTCCAAGATTGCATCACCTTTATCCGACCTTACAAAGAAAGGACTATTCCAGTGGAATGATGTTACTGAAAAAGATTTCAAAGAATTGAAAAGAGTCATGAGCTCTTGTCCCATGTTAGCCATTCCCGACTTCTCCTCACCTTTTGAATTGGAATGTGATGCCTCAGGTGAAGGCATTGGCGCCGTCTTGATGAAAAATAGACACCCCATAGCATTTGAAAGTCACAAGTTGATGGCCACTGAAAGATTGTATTTAACCTATGATAAAGAAATGTTGGCCATCATGCATGCCTTTGTAAAATTTTGCCAATATCTAGTATGTGGAAGATTTGTTGTCAAAACGGATCATAACAGTCTGCAGCACTTCCTTAATTAGCATGATTTAAATGATAGACAACAAAAATGGGTGAGCAAGATCCAAGCATACAATTTTGATATTAGATACCTGAAAGGAAAAAATAATGTGCTAGCGGATGCACTATCAAGATCGCCACACTTATGTGCTATGTCATGCATATCTCTCGATTGGAAGAGTAAGATCACTGCAGAATATGTAAAGGATCCCTTCACAAATAATATAATGGAGGGGCACATTGAAGATAAAAGTTATGTAGTCAAAGAGGAACTCATCCTATACAAAGATTGAATATATTTAGCCGTAGGGTCCAAAATGAAGGACCAAATCGTCCAAGAATTCTATGATAACCCCCGAGCAAGTCATCAAGGCTATTAGAAAACTTATAGACAAATTCAGGAGAAATTTATGTGGAGGGGTTTGAAGAAGGATGTACTCCAACATGTCCAAGAATGTATAACTTGCCAAAGGAATAAAATAGAGCATACACATCTTGTCGAGTTATTACAACCCTTACCCGTCCGAAGCAAAAGTGGAATAGTATCACCATGGATTTTATCGCTAAACTCCCCAAGGTTCAAGGGAAAGATTGCATTTACGTGGTTGTGGATAGACTTACTAAATATGCAAATTTCATGGCCATATCCTATGACTATAAAGCACCTCAAGTGGCCAAATTATTCTTCAAAGAGATATTTCGACTCCATGGTTTACCACAAAACATAATTAGTGATCAAGACAACCGGTTTATGAGTCTCTTTTGGCAAGAATTGTTCAAATTGGTAGGCACACAACTCACACCAAGCACAAGTTATCATCCATAGACATATGGTCAAACTAAGATTGTAAATAAATGGATCGAAGGATATCTCTGAAATTATATCACCGGGAAGCAAAAGGGATGGATTAAATGGTTATACCTTGGGGAACATTGCTACAATACAACATACCATATGTCAATCAGGATGAGTCCTTTCAAGGCTCTATATGGATATGATTCCCCTTCGTTTGGAAACTTGATACTCCAAGAAAGTAGAAGTCCCAAAGAAAAGGACTTCATGCAACAACATGAAGATATCATGAGGGTACTTAGAGATAATCTACATCATGCCCAAAATCAGCAAAAGATATATGCTGATCAAAAGCGTGTGGAGAGGACGTTTGAAGCCAAAGACATGGTATTCCTAAGATTGCAGCCATATAAGCAATCCTCCTTAAAGTCCAATGGTGCCGAAAAACTTAAACCCAAATTTTATGGACCTTACAAGGTAATAAGAAGAATTGACAAGGTTGCATCTGAGTTAGAATTACCAAACAACAGCAAGATCCATAATGTGTTCCACGTCTCTAGACTCAAAAAGGTACTTGGTCAAAAGGTCACACCATGTGAGGATCTACCGCTCCTTGATGATGAGGGCCAATTAATACTAGAACCTAAGGCAATTTTTGACACAAGGGAAAGAAGGCTAAGGAATAGAACCATTAAAGAATATCTTGTTAAATGGATGAACCTGCCTAATGATGATGCTACATGAGAAAGATCAGAGGACTCAGACTCTCAAGCACCCACATTGCTTGAGGACAAGCAATCTTAAGGAGGGAGGCCTATCATACCCCTAATCTTAGCTCAAAATAAATTGAATTCATAACTTAGTTAAAATTCATGGCATGAAGAAAAGACAAAATAAGGAAAAGACAAATCTGACTTGGCACAAAAGCAAAATAATATTTAGAAGGCAATAGAAGACAAATTCTCAAGGATCAAAGAAGGGCACTTAAGGGATCAATCCTCATTAATGAATATATAATATTGTTAAAGACTTAATGAAAAGGTATGAAGGCCCAAGAGTCATAAAAGTTGACTCCTCCACACCATAAAAGAGGAATTGAAACCCAAGAGAAGCATCATTCAGGCAAGAGAAGAAAAACAAACCTGCATAAGAAGTACGATAGAGAAGCAATCAGAAATTCTGAGTTCTTGAAGACATCCATCCCAATAGTAGATATTGTTATTAATTCATTTAAGAGCATCATTTCAATACTGCCATTCATCTTCTATTAACAGGTAAGCACCTTATAATATTCAATTCTGATGGGTGGCCGTACCTACACAGGTATGCAGAAATCATATTCTTGTTTCATCATTAATAGCAAATATTATTTTGGCAATCATATGCATTTATTCATGTTAATGTATTTACATCGGTTATGATAACTCTTAGTATGAATAGTCATATGATAACTCTCATAGATGTATCAATTCTGATTTATGACAGTAATCATATGCTTGTTCTCAAAAATGCATCGGTCATGATAATATTGATTTATGCACAGCCATGCTTAGTAAGGTAATGTATACATCCCATTATCCATGATGATATAATCATCATGAATAATGAAATGTAAACAATCATATAGAGGAATCATTTATAATATATTTATTATGCAATATTTCAAGTGAATTATTTTGTAAACAATCATATACAATGATATGTGATTTACTAACCTCCTATGAGAGATGGAAGGAAATTACCAAGAGGCCACATGGGTAATATTAAGGCCTTTGTCACATGAGGTATAAGGTACCCATGATGCAAAATCACATAGAGGTCTTGTCACATGAGGTATAAGGTACCCATAGTGCAAGGATAGTGATATATAGGCCTTGGTTACTTGATGTAAGGCATCATAAGAGTACCAAGGAGTCTCAAGAGGCCTTGACTCTAAGGTATTAAGGATACCATATTGAGTCTAAGGATAGAGACCTTAGAGCCCCATAGTGGATAACGGTAACTCTCCTCCAATCTCCCATAAGTTGTTAGTAAATGACATATAGACAAGTAGATTATAATTTGTATTGATGAATATCCTAGATCATGTGAAATATCATGAAAATAGTATGCAAGGCATATTAATGTTGATCATGAAAGTAACATATGAAATGTTGATGATATGCAAGGCATATGAATAATGATCCTAAGACTAAATATAAAGAGCATTGAAAGCAATCATGAGATTAACAATGATGATATGCATTGAAAGTAGCTATAGATTCATAATAGTGATATACATAGAAATTGATCATAGATGAATAATAGTAACTTGCATAGCAATGTATATTGATAAAAATCAATTTTGAACTAAATGACAAAGCAATGCTCTATGTGTGAATTTTATATATTGGCTTTAAATGAAAATAGACTAATGTTATTTGTTGCAAGTTGAAATTTGTGGACAAGGGAAAACAGAAATTCTGATTTGTGACAAGGGGACATTACACTTGCCTATAGCTTCCTTCTGCAATCTATCAAAGTCATCTTTGTCTTTACTCTTGAGAGTGTTTACTCTCTACTTTGTTCTTAGTTCTTTTGAGTATAGCTTGGCCAATGTGACCTTATTCTTCTTTATCAAGGAAATATCATGCTTTTTAAAGAAAATTCTTTTATTTTTCCTTCTTCCTCAAATGCTTATCCTCTTCTATCCATCAAAATTTTCCACACTTCCATAGGATCTTGACTAGCAATGTCTTTCATATCAACTTCATATACTATGATATATTTTATGATTGCCTCAATTATGGTGGCCTTGTCTACATAATTAGCTCCATTATACAATTTTGTAGTACCTGTTAAAGCATCATGTTGTGCAATGTTTGCAAATATAGCATCTAGTCTCATTGGAGAGTGAGCACTTACCAGTTTTAGTGGTTCCTCCATCTGAATTTCAACCAAAGACTCTTTGCTTGACTCTCCTTTATTCCTTTTCTTCATATGCTCGACCAACACTTCCTTTTCTTTCTCTATGTCTTCTTCACTTTCAAATTCTATAATCTAAGTCTTTCTTCTCATGGCACCAGCTTCACTTTGAGAGGCATCTTTTATCCTCTTCCGTGTCAATTTAGGTTCTGCCACTTCTTCTTCGCCAATATCATCATGAATCACATAGTCCTTTCTAACTGTTTTTCCCTTTACCCTTCTCTTCCTTGTAGGCTATTGTTGTATAGAAGCACTAGTTGCTTCATTCTTCTTAGGAGTGGTTATTGGTATGGCTCTGGAGGATTTAGTAGCAGTATTAGTGGAGGTAGAAAACCTTGTTCTTGGCTTCACCGGAGAGGATTTCTCCTTTATTGGAGCACTAGTATGCTTTGTAGAGGTACTAATCTCCTTTCTCTTTGCTTCACTAATGGTTGGAGAGGTGGTAGCTATTCTACTTGATCTTTTTGTGCCAACTTCTATCTCAGTAACACCAAATTCTTCCTCGGCTCTAGCTCTATCTTGTTGTACTTGTTCCTTAGATATGCCTATGCTTTTAGCATAATCTTCAACTATCTTTTGAATTTCTTCTTGGATTGGGGCATAGTCTATTCTAAATGAATTTTCAACAATTTTTCTTGGTATGTCCCAAATCTTTCTTCATTGGGATCCTTAGGACTTTTTAGTAGTATGTCTACTAGACCTATTATTTGGTCCCGAGGCACCTCATAACCAAGTTCCAGTATCCATATAGTCCTAGGCTCAATAGCCTCCATTATGCATTCATCTTTCGTTACTAAGAAGGGAATGTCATTCTAATACTTTTCTACCAGTTTTCTTGGTATCCTCTCTCTTGCCTACATTTTCTCCTGAAAAGATTTGAAGAAGCCCTAGAGGGCTTTCTTTTGAGCTTATGCATCTCCTAAGCCAAACAAGTAGTCTTTGATTTGATGGGCTATAGGTCTATCTGATAGCCATATTGCCTTTTTGGTTTCGAGGACTTCAATAAAGAAGTAGAACATCAAACATATAATTAGAGTGCCAAACTTGAATGGATATTTAGAGTCTTTTGTCTTTTACAAATTTTCTATTAGTTGCAATCTCAATAATTCACATAAATCAATTTTTTCTCCATTCACCACCATCTCATATGATGTATTAATGGTAGTTCCAGACATAGAATTTTTCCTATTTGAAAAGTAGAGATTGTAACCAATCATCATGGATGCATATTATACAACGGGGTTATTTATATCCTTAACAATCAAATCTCTTTTGTCAAACTTGGCTCTTATTTGTTCTATTACAATTTCATTCTTAATGGATTTAAGTATTGGTACAGGTCTGATTGAGCACAGACCAGTTACAACCCTAACTGCTTCTTTGTTAATCAAATGTGGAGTGTCCAACTAGAAAAATTTATCATGCATTCTGCTCAAAGTATATCTCACCCATTCATCTACATAATAGAGAATAGGAAACTTATTCCATACATCTAGACTCTTCTCCATCAAAGCTCCATACTGTGGTTTTAGTTCAAAATCATCACCAATAAGTTCATTGAACCAAACCTCATTCAACTTTGTGTGGTTATACTCTTCCATCTTGACATGGATGTATGGCCTAATATCCTCAGTATGCAATACTCCATATGGGATATGCGAGAGTGAACCTTCAGGATCATCATTCATGGATTTATCAAGATGCCTCTTGAATTTAGGTCGTGGACGTTCAAAGACCTCAACTACTTTTGGCATAGCCATTGCTAATGAATTCAAAGACTTCAATGCAAAGTTCACAATGAAATAGGTTAAGTTGGAAAATACCTTTTCTTTGCTTGTCATACTAGGGTTTGAATGCAATAGACTCTGAATTGCCTTGAGCACTTCTTCTTCTCAACTCAGCTCTTGATTTGCTCTTCGAAATCTCTTGTGAATGATTTTTTTAAGAGAGATCCCCTTTTAAAACCATTTAGATCTGACCTAATTTGCATTTAATTCTTCAAATAATAAAGTTGTCAAACCTTTCTCTGCATACATACTCATCTTTAAATGCTATGTAATCTTCCACATTATAAGATTTTCTTTCGGAGCTTTCTTCAATAGTTCAAACATGTTGACTTACACCATATATCTTCATTTCGAAGCATCAACACCTTTTCTTTGGCAGGGGATGAAAGACATTCATTGAAGCTCTCCCTAAGCCAAAACCCTCAATTTAGTTTCCAGAGGAAACTTTTGGACCGGATATAACTTCATATATATCCTTAACCTCTAGTACATCCTTCTTTACTCAGATCTTATTCATTTACTTATTTTGTGAAGCAACATCAATGGTTTCCTTATACCTTTGAGGTTATCTTGCTTCATTGCACTTAGAATAGTAGCACATGTCTTGATGAGAATTTCTACTTCTTCTTGCCTTTAATCTGTAATTAGTTGCTTTATGGCCAAACTTATTACATGTATGATAGTATCTATAAAATGGTTGAGCATTATTCCTATTATGCCTTGGTATTTTTCTTCTGCACTCATTTTCTCTATGTCCTATCTTACTGCATATAAAACACCTAATAGGGTTCTAACTCACTTTACTTTTGCATTCAGCAGCTTTATGACCAACTTTATTGCATGTAAAGCATTGACCAGAGAAAGATGGAACATTTTGATTCCTTCTACTTCAACATTCTATTGCTTTGTGTCCATACTTATTGCAAAAATGATAAAAAAAACATTGAAATATGGGTACCTTTGAGCATTTGGTTGTTTGACCGATGGTCTTCTAACTCTACTCCTTTGATTCTAGAATTGCTTGTTATTATTCTTCTTGTTTTCAGCATTCGATGTTTGTCATAATTCTGAGCTTTCACCTTTTTCAAATCCTAAACCCTCTTTATCATTTGGACCTCTCTAATTTGCAATCATTTCATCAAGTTTTATAGAGCTCATCTTGAATTTTTCTTCGTGAATCCTTGCCTTCTCTAGATCTGATTTTAGATTCACAACCTCTTCTTCAATCATTGTACATTTTTTAGATTTGATTTCCATAGCTATATTAAGACATTCCTTAATTCTTTTCTTCAACCTACACTTTTAGATCATTGATGGTTCCAATTGCTCACTCCAGTTGTTCATTGACTTCCTTATACTTGTCTCTGAGCTTTTTTACTTGCTCTTTCAATTTCCTGATGAATTCATTTGCTTCCTTGATATTTTCTTTGAGATCTCTATTTTCTCCTTCAATTCTTTCAAGATCTTCAAGAGTAGAATTGAGTTCTCCTATTTTTTCAAGCATACAGTCATTTTTAATGAGATTAATAGTAGGAATCTCTTCCAGATGAATTGGTAACTTTCTAGCAGCCATGTGTTCAATCTCCAAGATCTTCCTTGAGTAGTTAGGCTTCTTCCAAAGGACTTGGCTCTGATACCAACTGTTGAACACCTAGAATATTGAGAGAGGGGTGAATCAGTATTCTCTTAAACCATTTACACATCAAACATTTTAATCCATTTAGCATATTCAATTGCAATAAAGAAAATTAAGCATAAAACATGCAGTCACAATTCATAGCACATGAACACCAGGATTTTTACATGGAAAAACCAAAATGGGAAAAACCACGGTGAGGATTAGCTCACGATATATATATGGCATATGGTTAAGGTTGATACAATTGGTAGACTCAATGTCCAAGAATGTTCACTACCAAAGGACTCGCTGTCCTAAAAGAAAGAGATAGAAGAGAATGGGTGGCTCACTACTAGGATAGAATTGTTTACAATTGCATCCAACATATGCATGAATTATAGTTCCAATGAAGCTCAAAATACAAATGAAGTAATCTACCCACTATTCTGAAATATCAGACTCCTCTGCTCTATATTCACTCAATTCGTATCTATAGACTTTTGTTGCATCATTTTGATCACACACTTTCCATATCCCTTATCAAAACACCGAAAACAACGCTTTATATATCCGCTTCTTTCACAAAATCAATTAAGTTAGCCTTATTAGATGTAACATGCAAAATATGCCATATAAGACTTATCAACCCCAAAACCTCACTCACACACTTTGTACCAAGATTTAAACTTTGAAACAAATTGAAATAGGTCGAAATGGACCTAAAATAGCTCCCACTTAACTCCACAAAACATATTTACCCTCTACACAACATCAACACCTCCAGATCAGCTCCACTGGTAGGACAATAGCAAAATAGCTTATCTGTCATTTCATAAAACTATATGCGGACCTCCAAATTTCATGAAACTTGAAATATACATGCTATAGTCATTTATAATCTTATCCTCAAATCTACAAAGCAAATCATTCACCTGTGATGAATTGCAGAGAAACTCAAATCATCATTGGCATTGTCAAAGCACTATCTATACAGAATGTGATACTCTGTCAACAGTAACTCTCATTCTGGAGGACTTCAGAACCTAAAACTTTGGATTTAGACCCTCTTACCATTCACTATCAACACCTTACAACTGTAAAGAAATATATTTCATGCCAGAGAAATGCGGACCAAAATACCAGAACTCTGTAGCTTAATTTTGCCAGACTGACACTTAGCCAAATTTCATAACATATCTTCTTACCAGATTAAGTCTTCTTGCATAGTATTCTTCCATGAAGAGTAGAGTCATCTTGTGAGGAAGAGGATCAAACTCTCTTGCAAAATCATCAATAAAGTTGATCTACACACCTGTCTCCTTATTCTTATCCTTAGTTATCACTTCTTGGACCACTGTATCTTTGCTCTTTGAGGCCAACCTTTATCCTTATCTCTACTCAATCAGTTGACACTAATATTGACATAAATGACAACACTACCTACAGCAACTGCATATACTTGCAACATTTTTTTGAGTGTTGTCATTAATGACAAAGGGGGAGATTGTTGGAAATTTGTGTTGTCATTGATGTCAACATAACATGTGTCAATCTGATGTTAGATTTGTATAGAATTTGTGTATAGTAGTTGGAGAATCTGATATACAGTGGGAGATTTGAGAGAGATGGTTTGGCATAGTTGGAGAAGCTGATGGATAGTGCAAAATTTGAGAGAGATGGTTTGACACAGTTGAAGACATGGGGTCAGCATGCTTAGGGCAAGTCAGTTCAAAAGACTCAGCAGATGGAGAAAAACTGTCTAAGTGTGATGAGGTGATCAATATGATGTCTAAGTATGATGTGGAGGTAGGCACACATGTTATAACATATTTCTAGTATGGCTAAAGTGATATCTTGTAGTTTTTATGTACTGCACTTAGAGATAAATTACAGAAGTTTAATTAAGGCACTCACAGTGTATATCCTAAGGCAGAGTCACAATATCTTGGTCTAAATTCCTCCGCAAAGCAAGATTTAGTCTTGCAGTTTAGAAGATAAGTTGATCTTTATATTAACTTGCTATATCCAAGATTTTAGGTCTTTACACCTTCAGCAAAGAAAGTTATCAGTAATAGAGTTTTGGATAGTCCCCAGACAGAGTAAAGCAATGGTGGAGACCTATTGGACTCCTCTGCATTCCTCTGGAAGAGAATTTGTGACAATACAATTTTGAGGACATGCTCAGGGATGCACAATACATGCTATCTTGCAGTATCAAGTGTTCTGAGGGTATGCAAGGTTAGTTATCAAAATGATAGAAGTAATACAGTTAGTTCTAGATGTCTAAGTTGTTCTTAAAAGCACATATTTGAGCACTTGCAGAAGATGGAAAGTATACAGATCAGTTATAGGATCTTGTGCAGAGATTCCACATGCCCTAATGTATCTCAGGTTTGAACCGCGTGCAAATCTTTCTAATCTACTATACCACATAAGGTATTTAAGTCAGTTACTAAAGAATTACATATGATTGTCATCTAGATTATAGTATACCTGAGTCAAGTCTCTAATTTTCTCTGGAAGTGATAAATGAGGATGTGCGGATATGGGAATATATGTATAATGATTAATGAGTTCTTTCCTAAGAGTTTCAAATGTTTTGGTGTACTGCAATGTGACATCTCAAGTTTTGAAGTGTTACAGTCAATCTGGAATGTCCTATTTTCATCAATTCAACATGTTTCTTGTTTTGTGGATGCATATATCGATTAGATACTTTAGGAAAATAGTGTATGGATAGTGTTGAGAAAATACATGGTTGAAACCTTGGTCCACATAATGTTTTTGGCTTCTCCCTGATAATGTGAAGATGGACAGTTAGCAGTGGTAATGTTGGTTGAGCCAACAGCTTGGTTTCCCTCATGTGCGAAGGATCCTGATCAATGATTTTGAAATTGAAGGATGTGTTATGATGCAATTAACCATGTTGTGCCATGTGAAGTGATTCACAACTCAAAATGTGTTTGTTCCGAGCTGACCCATACAGAATTACATGTTTCATCTTAAGGTCTTTCTGGTGCCGACCTAATTAGGGTTTTGAGATGTTGTGGAGGATATATATAGAAGAATAAATCCATTTATGGAATGAAAAATGGTGTGTGAGTATGATAGAGCAGAATGAGTAGCATGAAGTGTGCAAAGTCGATATGATGGAGTAATTGTGCAGAAAAGAGGACTACAATATTAGTATAAGTTATATGCTTCTTTCATAGTAGTTCATAGCTATGTTATCATTGTAATTCTTTGTAGCAGTGAGCTTTCTTCAGGAAGTAGTTTCCTTGGGTTGTAGTCCTAAAACAAAGTCTGTAGGGAGTTGTAGCTTCCTTGGGTTGTATCCCTAAAATAATGTTGTAATTTCTTTTATAGCAATGATCATTATATTGTGAGTTAACACTCACTGTGGTTTTTCCCAATTTTGGGTTTTCCAAGTAAAAATCATGGTGTCCTTGTGTTGATGAATATGTTGCATGTTTTACTTTCTATTCTCTAAGTAAATGAATCGGATCTACAAATGAAGTAGTTAAGTTTTAGTATATGTTGATTCACCCTCCCTCTCAGCATCTCTGTGTGTTCAACACTTATTTTTTGCTAACATTAATTTGTAAAGATAACATGTCATTGGTGTATAAATTGGACATTACTATAAAGATTATAGACACGTCTGAGTCAAATTCCACCAATAATGCTTGAAGATAATACACTTCACAATATTTAATGACTTTTGTTGTCAAATGAGATGGACTAGTTCCTTATCACTCCAAAAGGTTATCATTTTTATATACTACCAGACTAATATACCAAACATCTTGATAAGTGCACCCTTCCTATATACTTGTTGGTACATGGAAGAAGCTTGTCCTTTTGATATAATCATTGGTAATGTGAAAGTGATGTTAAAGCACATGAGAGAAGAGAGGCGCATGGCACATAGGTAGCATGTGAAAAGGATTTTTTCTATTAGTCACACCTACTTAGAAAGAAATTAAAATTTCTTTTAGTCAAGATTTACATCTTACAATAGCAAAAAATGAGTAATAGAGGGAAATGAAAATGAAAATGTCTTTATGTCTCCCTAGTGATTTATACAGACAAAGCCACAAATTTTGTTGTTATAGCTAGGTCAAGCATTAGGTGCAGTAGTCCAATTGCAATGGCTTGACCTGTAAACATTTACCAGAGGTACCTCAAATAATGAGCATTGCAATTGTTTTGGGTTTGCAAAATTTTGTTAATTTTTTATTTCAAAATTGACTTATTGCAAAATTGCCCACCTTAAAATACTCTAAAAAAATACCTCACTAATGAAAATAATGTGAGATTTTAATTTAAAATGCCCCCAATTTTTAAAACACTTGACCATGGTTTTAAATGATTCCAAAAAAGTAAAATAGCAATCAAAATCTTGAGGCTAGAGTTTGTGATGACTAGAAACTAAAAACCAATAAAATTTGAAGTGACCGCCCCATATTTGAAGGAGGCCTCGGCATAAAGGCCGGGGGGATCTATGGAAATATTGGTGTGATGCATGTCATGGTAGCTTCTATCACAAATATTCCTCTTACTAGAGATGCAAAGGAGGTTAGTTTTCCCTTTTCATATAGCAATAGAGGTAACAAAATCTTTCAGTCATTCACAATCTACACTTGATATTTGCAAATTTGACTACAAACCATCCAAATACAAAAAAAATCTTCCCTTGTTAAAACAATATTGCTCCCTTAAAACAAAATTAGATACTCAATTGCTTGATATTCTTCATCTTCATAAGCTTTCTCTACCTTCGTAGTGTTATGGATGGAATGACAACCTAACAGGACATACAAGAGCTTTTTGATTTGGAGCAGTTAACTATTACAAGGCATGGGAGTGATGAAAATGTTTACAAGGTCTGACACAAGAAGACATCTATGGTGTATGCCCTCAAGGTCATCCATGGAAACCACAACCAAAGTATCATGGATCCAATACTTCCTTGTGTCAGGTAGAAGGCAGACTAACCCACATTCATGTGTACCATCATTTGGGAGACCCACTTGCTTCTACCTATGCAAATTTTTAAATTTGCATCCATTATTGTACTTATTATTATCCATACTACTGGATGAACAAGTTCTCCATTTTATTGCTCCATTCACTCGTTGGTCTCCATCCTTCCTTGAATGTATCCCTCCTTATCTATTACTTCTATCATCCCAATATATTTTGCAATGTAGTGAATGGGAATTAAAATAACAATTCCATAGAAAAATTTTACACAAATTTCAAAAACTCGATGACAATAGTTCAGCCATATATAACTTTAAATGAATTATGTCTGTGACAAAAGAGGAGAGGCAGAAATATAACAATATACATATATAATACTATACTTATTCAAACCCTAAAAAATCATTCACAGCTAAAAATTTTGACAAACAAGAAAATGAACATACTCAACATGACAATAATGCATGCCAACATCAAACCTCATCAAATTACACTATTCTCAAAAGAAAAAAATGAAAACTTATACTTGCAAATGGGTATTCACTTATTGCAAGTAGAGTCATCAATTATGTAGGAAGAACATTCATGTATGCAAACAACAATCCAAAACATAGACTCTTCATGAACTATTTTCACAACCATTCTTAACTATCTTCTTCATCTTCCTACTTCAATCAAAGCTCTTCATAGTACTCTAATACCAATGTCAAGCCTAGGAATGGAATGCAAGAAAATATTGACAAATGAATGTACGAGACTTAGAAGGTTATTCAGTGAAATCTTGATCATTCATCCATTGATAAAAATATGATATAATGTACATATTTAACAACATGAAAATGCTTACTCAATTCATCTTCTAGATGAATAATCAAATTCTAATGTAGATAGGAAATACAAAATATAGAATATTATCCTACTAATACTAGGATTATGTATATTTTTGTTACAAGTGGTATGTGGCACTTAAGTGGCACATGAAAAAGATTCAAACTATTAATGGCACCTGCTTATAGAGAACTACTCAAATTTCTTACTGTCAAAATTTACAATTGACAATAATGATAATGGGTAACTAAGGGAAATTGAAAATGAAAATGGTGTCCTTATTTCCCTAACACAATTTATAATGTCTAAGCCTCAGATACTATTGTTCAACTATATTAGACATTAAATGTAATAGCTCAATCATAATGGCTTTCCCTATTGTTAGTGAACGGATTTGTCACTATGTTCTCTAATAGATATTTGCCCAATAAATAGCCACAAACATACTAATAGTTGGAGAGGTTGTAGCCAAACAAACAACCTTCCTCTGCATTTGGAGGGGCAGCTTCCTCTTATGTTGTAAACATGCAATGAAAATTGGGTATGCTTTTAACCTGAAAGTAGGAAAGGAAATTTTCCAAAAATAAAGCTTAAAAAATAAAATGAGTGCAAAGTCTCACAGGAAACTAAATATCAACTGCAATGTGTATATATACTGAGAATGTAAAAATCATCATCTAAATCCTTCAACATACGCAAAAGAACATCAAAATAATGTGCTAAAAAGGAAAGAGGACATAACCAATATTCCCACCATATAATGAAGATATCTCTGAAATAAACGACCGCACATTCGACATAACAAGGATGTACAATAACAAAAATTGTAACACAAAGTTCACAAAGTCCTTCGATCTATTGTCTTTAAATTCTTTCCATATAAATGAGAAATACCAGGAAATTCCTTTCAAAACCTAATCAAAATTGAGAGTGGTCAATCACCAAAATAAAATTTGTCAAAAGATCCAATACATCCTTCCATAAGGCTATATATGGAACCTCAAAATGAAATTATCTTTAACTGTAACAAATTCTTGAAAATTAAGCCAAAGGAATTAAATAAACTTTAAAAATAAAGATATTTAATAAAGTTTACTTAATTTAAAGTAGTTCAAAAGCCATCTAGAAAGAAAGAACAAAAATTAGGCTGGTCTGTCTTCCCCTCCGTTCAACTTAGCTTCATTCAATTGATCTGTTGTAAACACCTTATCTTGTGAGGGGTTCATCTTTGCTCTAAAATTTTAGAATCTGGTGATCATCGTGCCAAGAAATTTTCCACTCAAACTTATGGTAATACTCAGGTAGATTCTCCATAAACTTATCATTATACTTGCTTCATTAAGCTCCTTGTGAGTATTCATGAGTTCCTTTTTGAAACTGGCTAGACAGAAAGATATTTGACTAGTTTTTTCCATAAAAATACCATTGACTGAGTCTTTGCCAATTAAATCTTCACTGACAAGCTTCTTGAAACTTTATTTAATAGTATTTACATCCACGATATTTTCTTCATCTTCATCCAGAATGTCAGCCTTGAAGGCCAAACAATTAGCTCTAAGATCTGGTAATTTTGAGTTCTATTGACTTGAAATTTTCTTCAATTCAACTAGAAACTATTTGAGAACCAAAATTTTCCATTCGACTACATTTGACCATTGAACAGATTCATCTCTTCTAGTTTACTAAAAAAAATTTGAAACCAAGATAGTAGTATCTGTAGGAGTCCAGAACAACACTGAGAGGGGGGGTGAATCAGTGTTGTGTGAATTTTCTAATCTTTTTGCAAACTTTAACTTGCTAAACACAAGGAGAGAAAGATATCATTGATTTGTCAAACACATATATACACATAGTAAATCATACACACACAGAGAAGATCATGACACAAGATTTGCATGAGTGGAAAACCCTCCAGGGGTAGAAAAACCACTCCAAAACTGCCTCACTGGCTTTATCAAAAATCTCACTGATTACAATATTTAGAAGCACCAACTTCAAGGAGCACCAACCCCTAATTCATTTAGAAGCACCAACTTCAAGGAGCACCAACCCCTAATGCATAATCAAACTAAAAACAAGAGTTCAGAGGGTTACTCTATTTCCATTCAATTCAATATCCCATCTCTGCATAATACAAACTCCATATGTAATTTCTCCATGTGTATACCTGCATCTAATGCTCAATCAATTCATTCACCTAATTTAGATTATCTCTGCATATTCAATTGCATATTGTCTTCTTGCTTGATTCAGTTCATTCTGTATCATACAAGTTGTCTTCAATTTTTCATATTGATACACATAACAATAGCTGATAAATCTATGTTTTCTTTTCAAAAGGATCTTGTAGAAGATGTCTTCATTTCTACATAACTTTCCACACACACACACACACACACACCGCCAATGTACTTGTAAAACAATTATATACAAATTCTGAATGTCTTTTCATATTCCTTTCCTCTGCCCTTCAATCTCTTCAATTTTGATTCATATTCTTGCAAAAACACATTCTCTGATTGCAAACAAAAACAATAAATAAATCTTCAATATGTTATTTATTTTCTTCTTCTCCCTGATTCATATTTTATTTCTCATAAAATAAATCCTTAATAAAATCATTCTGCCCGTGCAAATCCAATCTGCAAAAAATGACTTTTCACCAATTTGTCTGCAATAAAAATTTAACTCTCAAAAAATATATATTCTTCACACTTCAAAAAGATCTCTTCATAAAAATTCCTTATTCAAAAGAATAGGAAAAATCCTTCATAAATCTTCTAAATGTGAAGAGAAGATTTTAAAATAGAAAAAAACATTGTTAAAAAGAAACTTCAAACTTGACCTCATTGAGGGAGGCAATAAAATAGGGGATAAAGGAATTTCTAATTTTAAAAAAAAAACTTTAACCAAAACTCCCTAAAGCATATTTGATGCTTTTGTTTTCCCATAAAAACCAATGCCTTTTTCTATATATCATGCTCCCCATTCGATGTATTCCATAAAGCATGCTTTCCTTTCGAAGATCTCTATGTTATTTCCCTTCAAAAACATTTGATGCTTTTTCTATGAGCAATTCATGTCCATCAAAAACATTTGATGCTTTCAACCTTAGAAAATACTTTATTAACCGATGTAGGAGGTGGAAATAGGTGAAGTGGCTAGTAAAGCTTATGTCTCAAAGACCCTTTAGGAGGTAAACATAAGTGATATGACTTGCATTAACAAGTCACTGACCAATTAGAACAATTAAGCAACAATTAAGGTGAATATGGATCTTAAAGCATTTTTAAAGCATGATGAGATTAGGATTTTAGTGAATTTGTTCCTCCATGATTATATCATCTTCTAATTAGGATCCACTGATGATCTTTCTGCACATGATACAGAATTCTAGTAGAGTATGTAATTTACCTCCTTTGATATCCACTTGCTCCATGATCACAGTTATGCATCCATCACAACAATTATTAAATATCTTTCAATCATAAGACATTTGAAGAAACACCTGTGAACACTTCCTGCTTTCATAAACCATTTGCATCACCTGACTCAACCATGAAGCAACACCATCATGTCATCAAAACAACAAACTTATGTTCTCATATAAATTATGAAAACTTTGATCATAATCAACCTTGTGAGCACAAGATAATCATGAAGTCATTATACTCCTGATTTTATTTGAAGACAATACAATGAAGCAACCTAAAGTAAGCATGACATTATCTTGACCAAGAGCAACCAAGATACTATGATTTCATCACAATCAATGTGACCACCATAAGCTTGTGCAAGAACAAATCTCCTTTCATAAACTTGAATTATCAAGAACTAAATGATTATACATGTCCTCTACTTGTTTCCTTATGTGTCAAACTAATGAGATAAATTTAACTCATCTGAATTCTCCTCAACCATGGATGGTGACCATTATCAACTGAGTCCAACAACTTGCATCAACTCAACATCTTGTGTGAATAAATGACCAAGAAGAACAAGAAGCATAATAACATAAATGCACTGCAACTTACCATCAAACAACTTGATTCCTGCCACATACTACTACTACATCCTTGAAGACACCACACTATATGAAAGATATACACTTATCAAGATTGAGTGAACAACTCCTGATTGATTCCTGCCATAAGTGAACAACTGTGAAATGTATGATCATTAACAACCTGTGTCAGTCTTGCAATCCTAATGATACCTTGTGAAGATGCACAACAACTCAACTCTCTCAATACCTTTTGACATCAATGACAAACTATCACCATCAGTATCAACCTTAACTATCTCTTGTAGATCTATAGAAGTAATCATGAGCAAAGTCTCCTTTCTTAATGGATTGTATGTCAATGTTAAGCTTTTTAATTTTGGTAAAAATGTCACTATGCATTTTTATAACCTCTTTGATGTATAATAACCCTTCAATA
Organism: Cunninghamia lanceolata; assembly: GCA_027924645.1. Lineage (NCBI taxonomy): Eukaryota > Viridiplantae > Streptophyta > Pinopsida > Cupressales > Cupressaceae > Cunninghamia > Cunninghamia lanceolata. The sequence continues at coordinate 10,658,571 of BSBN01000523.1, forward strand.
GTTATCTTTTCAATCGAGGATTCTATAGCTCTTACCAAAGCTTGATACTTTCTGATTTGATTTATCACATTTAGACCTACACCTTTCATAGGAGTATCAAGTGTAGTATCCAAGGGTTAAGAAGTAGTAACAATGATCAATTGGATGTAAGAAGTGAGGACATCAACTTGCTCCTATAGCTTCTCTTTTTATTTCTTCTCTGCTTTCAATCTTTTAGCCAACACATTTGTTGATAACTTTGCATGATAAATGTCACCCTCCACTGTAGAAGGTGTCATATCAATCTTACTGACATTAAAATCAGCCTCGGTGATATTTTGTTCATCTTTGTCTATCATGGGATCAGAAATTTCAAGAAACTGATGTCCTGAGAATGGATCAACTATCATTCAGGATATTCTTTGGGCCTTTTTGGGTTGAGGATTATCTTAAAGTAGCCTAGATACTATATCAAAGCTAGGATCAATCATTGGGGTATATTTTGTCTTTTTCTCCACAACCTTTTTAATCCAAGTAGGAGATGGAAAAATATATTTATTATCTATAGTATCAGGTATGGCATTATCTTGAATAGAATCTAGCATTACCTTGTGGATTTGTTGCTGAGGGGGAAAGAAGGTACATCTAACACAGAATGATGAATATTGTCTAGACCAACTTGTTGAGAAGAGGAGGGAACATTACCTTGACGTGACGAGGTAAAAGAAGCATCTTGATCCACTTGTCATTGTTGTGAAGAATCTAGTGCTACCATCATTTCAAATCTAGAATTTCTCCTTACATCCAATTTCTTTCTTGGAACTTCACTATCCTCTTCACATTGGCTTTTTAACCTTTTGCCTTCCTCAAGTTCATCTCCATCATCTCCTTTCTGTAAACTAGTCTTTGACCCAGTAGAATATACATTAGAAGAAGGCTTCTAGGGGCGAAAGATCTATGTTCATTAGAAACTTGATCTTTCTGAGGGGAGTTGGCTCCAATGCAAACAATAGCTTTAATCTTCAACCATCTCTTGAATTTATCTAATACAAATGATGATTGCACATAAATTTCAGTGATTTCTTTTTTTGACCATCTAATCCTAGGCAAAGGTCTGGAGCTCTCAACATAATAACCCTCATCAATCATATGAACCAACATTAACAATATTTGGAATATTCCATCCTAGGTTGAAGGCCCCAATCTAGTCTATTGTGAGTCTCATCCAGTCCCTTCTCCAAACTTCATGTTCATCACTACAATCCTCCCAATAGTCTTCAAGGTGAGACCGATGTTCATAGGATGACCCACCATAAAAATTCCCCTTTACAAAGTTTTTGTTGTCAAAGAATGGCCTCGTGGTAAAAAGATGAAAATTGAATTTGGAAAGGATCATATCCACATTTCTAGCATCATCATGAGTTTTACAGGTATAATAGGTCAAGCTTGTAGGAAAGGGATAACCTTTATTCTTCATATCATGATATTTTTTACTTACTTAAGCCATCTATCTGCACACTTCCAAGAAAATAATCAAATCACTAACATATATAGGTAACTTATATGGGGCATTCTCAAACCCACCAATCCTCACATAAGTAAACCTACTAAATTAAATGAAGAAACTTCTAAACTGCATAACAAAATGTGTTGCTTCATGAGAAATTCTTACTCCTGGATTACCATCAATTATCCTCACATTAAACATTGAAAATCTATCATTCACTCATATGTAGTCTTTAATCTCATGTTCCTCCTATAATTGTGGGTAATAGTCATACACTTGAGTGTCACTAGAGAAAGTTCCATGAGTTCTTAAGCCAGGCCATACCACTTGACCACATGCTATAGTATAGAACAAATAGGAACACATGTGGAAACTATTCTTCTTATGAAATTTCACTAGGTGGCCATCCATATGATCAATGATTAATTTGGCCTGGTCCACATATTGTGACTCACTACAAATCACCAATATAAATTTACACATCTATGTTTTGAAAGATCTAGAGTCATCACTTCCCACTACCCTATGCAACAAAGTAATCATGTCTGATATATCCTCCTTGAAATGAGCTCTCATTAAGTTCTTAGGAAATTGAGATTTTCCCTTCTTTTCATTTTTGGGCCAATGCTTGGCAATGGTTGTCAAACACCAGTCTTGTTAGGAATTGCATGCAGAAGATATCAATTAAATGCAAATAAAGATTTAATAGAGGAATGAAAATTATAGAAATAATAACAGTGAGAGACAAGTTTTAATGTGGTTCACCCAAACATGGGCTACATCCACCAACAGAGAGTCCAATATTATTATCCAATAAATCAAACTGATTACAACCAGCAATCCTTGCAACTCAATACCGCTGCAAAATGCTACAATACATCAACGGAAACCCTAACCCTTAGCCGCTTTTATCAAGCCTTATGTCAGTTACAAAAATAGGGTTTTTTTATGTCAGCCAATAGAAAAATAACTCCTGACGCCTTAATAAAATAATAAAAAATTGTTGGAGGTTTCACGGGTGCTTCCCCCGAACCCCCGCGAGGGTGCTACCCCTCGACCCTACCCTGTATCGCGATAGGGAGTGCACTAGGGGTGTTGCCCCTAGACCCCGCAAGGGGCGCTACCCCCAAACCCCCTTAAATAATTTGGGGGGAAACTGCACTGATAAAAGTGGGGTAATTTAACCTCCGAGTCTGATTAGGCTCCATATAACAAGTCTTTCTTTCTAAGTAATAATTCCACCCAGTCTCTATAGACATATGTGCAAATTCATCCCTCACTGGTAGCTTGAGAACATGACCCAATGATTTAGCATCCAATTTGGCAATTACAAACCCATCAAATGACCTAATTTCCTAGGACTCAGTGTGATAATTCCTTACACAAGCAAGGACTAGGTCAGGGCATTGGATAGCTGGTGGAAACCCTCCCGCATAAGCAAGACCACTAGTAAATAATTTCTCCACGAATGTCGACCTAGGGTTTTCATTCATCCTATTCCAAAAGTCATTCAAGTCAATATGTCCTAAATCAGTAATCCCCGCGAGATTATTCCCTATGATGGATGCCACATCAAAACCCTAGTACTTGTATTTCATTTTAGCAAATTCTACTAGCCACCAAATGTAGGAATCAAGAATTCTTAACAAAAATTGATGAGTCACAGGTGGATGAAGGTCTCTGAGCATTCTTAGATAAAGAGTGTGCATGGAACTCATAAAAGCCCTAATCAATTGAAACAACAAAGCCCAAAAACTTGCACTACCGACAAAATGAGTATATAAAAAGGCTTGTGATCAACTAACCTTGACTTCTGTGGAGTACAAACTGATGAGTTAAAGCAAATCACTAGATCAGTTGCTACTATCGGTGGAGAATTCGTAAGCAAAACAAGGTATAGAATGCTTTGAGAAACTCCATTTTATATTTAGGTTTAAAACAAGGGTGTGCCTCATTAATAAGTTGCAAGGGATATGTATGTAATGGGGCAAAGTCATAGGTGAAAACTTTCTCTCGTGGATTATGTAAATGTATTATTCCTCTTTTTGTGTCGACAAAAGTAACATTTACCAAATTAAAACCAATAAACTAAAAGATTCACCAACTAGAAGTATTGGTGATATGTGCAAGCTTTATCTTTATTGGTGAATTCAATTGTCAATGAATCACCTAATCAGTGAACTTAACATTTTTGGAAAACAAACACTTGCCAATAAATCACCAAGTATAATTTGACAAACTTTTTGGCCCTCCTTGAACTGGTGAAACTAGAAAATTTTAAACTGATGTTTATGCTGATTTTTTCTTTCACATAAGCCTTCTCTTTTTCAATAAGGAGTCAAACTTGAGAACAAAGTTAAACTTATTGGGAAGGCACAAGGTTTACTAAACATAAAGTTGGTTGATAAAGAAAACTTTAAGAAAAGTTCAAGTTAGTGATTGGTAAGACCCACCGATAGAAGACAAAGTGTAACACATAAAGAGTAAATCACTTCATCAGTAGGTTTGAGAACTAAAGAAAATATCGATTAGGTTTGCAAAAGAATAAAATCATCGACAAGGAAATCTAAGGTCCCTTGGACTTAGAGGATTTTCAAGCAAGAAGTGAATGAATGAAAAGAGACACAAAGATTTAGTCTGAAATTTCACCCAAATTTACAAAGCGCAACTAAAAATAAAATTATTGGGCAACACCTATAAATGTGAATCAAAGGCATCATGTATACCAAAAGTGCTACAGTTTGTTTTAAATTTACAAATTTTGATTAGAATTCATAAATTTGTGCACTAGAATGACTTATTTTATAATATTTATCTAAATAATAAAAAAACTTTTCAAATTTCTTTTCTTTTAAATTTTCCCCTAGATTTTAAAAATATTATTTTTTCCTCAAAAATCATTTCCTCCAAAATACAATTTTAGTAGTAACTATTAACATATTTGAGTCTTCCTCAAAATCCATCAAATGATCACCCATATGTGAGCCCCCCTATAGTTCCCTTTAAATCTCCCTAAGTCCCAAAAAATTCTTAAATTTCTAAGTTTTTACCTTCTCTTCCCTTACAAAATTATAGCCTTTCGGGAAGTTCGTAGATTTGTAAATCCACTGAAAGCCCGAAACAAGCCTTAAGAAGGGCTTAGAATGCCTTTGTTTTGATAGTTTGGTGAAAGGTTGAACCGTCAAACTAGTGTTTCATCAAAATACCAAAGAGGAGGTCGAGAAAGAAAGAAAAATCAAAGAATACCAAAGAAGAAACAAGAGTTTAGTATTTCGACAAAATGTCAAACTAACAAACCAGTTCGCCAGTTTGATTTTTTTCCAAAATGCTAAAATAGCAAAGGCTAAGTCCAAAATAAAGGAAGATGAAGAAAATAAAGAAAAATGACTTAGCTTTCGATGAGTTTGCAAGTTCTAGAACTCATCAAAATGCCAAAGAAGAGAATTTAAAGACAAAGATGGCAAAGAAAAAGAAAGTAAGTAGGCTTTCAGCAAGTTCACGAGTTCGTGAAGTTGCCAAAATGATGACATGAAGAAGAAATGGACAAAGAAGAAAGAAAGAAAGCAAAGGGACTTTCAGTGATTTGACAAGTTCACAAACCTATGAACTTGCTGAAAAGCTTGCAATATTTAAAAATTGTTGAAAGTTTTAAAAATAGATAAAAGAGGCACAAAAATGAAAACATGAGAGCCTAATGGACATCCTAGCTACCTATCTACACTGCAATGAGTCTCCCAGGGGTAACATAAATGCAATTAGATGGGTGAATAACCTAGTAGGTGAATTCTTTGTGCTCCAAGGCTACAGTAGCCCCTCCATTTATGAATTTCCAATACTTGGGCATGGGCAAACACTACAATCTACAAGTTTTTTTGACATGGCCCATATAGGCATGATGCAGCAAGCATGGACAATGTGCAAAACATGTTGACCACTCCACTTCCAGTTCAAGTGACTTCAGTGTATTGTAATGTTATATATGCATGAAAAAAGATGTATTATTGGTTGTTGTTTTGCTAGTCGTTACTCTATATCAACTGTAATTCTTGCCTCTTTGATTAATACAACACTTATTTTATTCCTTCTCATGTTTCTTTTGCATTGTGTGATGCTAACAGTCTTATTCCTATTTGTGAATGATTAATTCGTTGTTTGCCTCTATGGGGATTTCTATGAATTGTTCATGTGTGTCATCTATTTGAGATCACTATGTGCATGCAAGGTTGATATTGTAGTCAAAATCTTATTCTTGGTGCATTGCCTTTTATTTCCTATTATTTCCCTCTTTCTCTTTTCCTCTGGTGAAGCATCCAAATGAGGAACCAGTCTTCTCTAGAGATATGATCTCAACTGCAAGGTCTCACACCTTGAGATTAGTCTGATTGTGTCTTTGGATTGTTTGAATAGTAGGTTCAACCAGGGTGAAAATCTAAGTGACAATATTTTCTGGCACACCTGGTGGGATACTCAACACTAAGTGAAGAGTCCAACTGAGAAATTTGGTGTTTTTCTTAGTCTTTTGCAGTTGTGGAAGCATTCTTCAAGCACCTGGCAATTGTTATTTTTCTGGTTGCATATTGGTCTGATCTTCTCATCCCAAGAATGGAGACACGAGCTTTTTCAAGAGGTAAGCACTTTCAATTTGTTGAATTATCTACATCTGCATCAAGAAAAAGGACTAGGCTATTTAGATCTCTTGAAAGAGGAACAACAAGCATTGTATCACCTTTTCCTAGAGCCCAATCTACACCTCTTTTTGACAAGTTTTCTCAACCAAGGGTTGACTTTCATATACCAATCATAAACTTGAATATCCCCAATATGGCTATGCTAAGAACTAGAGCCTTCATGACCTTTAGTGGAGGAAGCCCCCTTAATCTTCAATAGTATGATGACATCCCTACTTCAACCCTAAAAGTGATTCCTTATTTTACTGGAGAAAATGCTACTACACCTATAGAACATATACAAGACATTGCAAATATTTGTTCAGTTCATAATATTACACAAGATAATGTTGTTGTTAGACTCCTTGTTTCTTCATTGAAAGGAAAAGCACTTCAATGGTATAGAGAGTTAGCACCCAATTCCATTCATGACTGTGATGAGTTAGGGGATAGACTTTGCTAGCATTTTGAAAATAAGAGTGACCACCTATCTTTAATGGAATAGCTAACTACCATTAAGACAGCTCCTCATGAATCCATGATGGATTTCAATTTTAGATTCCAAAAGACCTGGGATAGGATTCCACTTTTGGTGAAGCCTTCTCCTAACACTACATTCCTATATTATTTGAGGTCTTTGAATAGTGACATTATTATCATGATCCAATCCATGGGAGGGACTAAATTGCTTGATGCCTATGACATAGCCATAAGGATTGAGAACAGTTATTTTCAGGCTAGAAAGATAGCTCCTAGGCCTCCAATGCCCTTATTCCCTCAACCTCCAATTACTCAAGCGAATTTGGAACCAATTACTACAACAGTCATCCAATCATCTCCCATTGTCACACCTTCACATGAACTACATGAGATGAAGACATTGCTACAAAATTTTGGAAATAAATTGGTGGTAATGAAAAGGCAAAAAATACAACCTAATAGACCATATCATCCATTCTATCAAGCTTATCAACCAAATAGATAGCCCTACCAGGGCAATGTGCAAAAGTAGAATGAGTTATGCTAAACCTCCAAATACCTCAAATCTAGCTACTGCAATCTCATCATGAGCCCTTGTTCCAATACAAAATAATTTAGCTCAAGATCATGAATAGTGCTACCCATGCAACTATCCCCATAGCCAAATTTTATGTCAAAATGGAGAATTCGGTCAAGCTTTGATGGTTCAGAATCCATAAACACCTTCAAGACAGCAAGTTGAACCTAATCATGAAGCTATGGGAGGGAAAGAACAAATGCAACCTGAGTCTACACTGATAAATTAGCTAGAAGATGACTTTTGTGGTTTTAACCAAGACCAAATATTGGACAGGAACATAAATTTAGTACCATACAACACAACATCAAAGAAGAGAGAAATAGAGGAATCATCTTCCTCTACATGGTTAGTCAAGATTCAACTTCCTAACCATCTCTGATGACTGCAAAAGAAGGTGCAATAGTTAGAATCCCTCAATTACAAGCAAATCAAGTTGTTGGTAAGGGAAATCAAGCACAACATCAACCTCAATCCAGTCAGCAAACAAATGTATACCCTATTTCCATGAAGTCTCCTCCAAAGGTTGGTCACATCCCTTTCAGTATTTTTGATCAAATGAAAACTTTTAATTTGAATGTTACCATGTGCTAAACCTTGTCCATCCCATCTCAAAGAGATCTTTTTTGAGAAACTTTGAAAGGTTTTAATCAACCTGCTAATGAAGTAACAAACTTAAGAGAATATAGCAGCTCCAATTAGCCTTTGTCAACCAAAGGATGAAGCAAATACAAGAAAAATTAGTAAGCCATGTCCCTTCTATGTGTCTTTAATTATTGGTGATCATTTAGTGCATAATTGCATGATTGATTCAGGGGCTAGTAGCTTAGTTATGCCTAATGAAGTAGCTAATCAACTTGGTATTAAATATGAACCAATGTCTAAGGGAGTCTAGTACAATTAGATGGCACTATTGTTAACATGGTAGGGGTCATCAAAGACCTAAAATTAACTTTACATGCATGTCTAGGCTACTTTATTGTACAAGATATTTCGGTCATAGACCTTCTTGCATTGTTTGTCATATGCTTATTCAAAGAGTTCACAACCAAGATAGGTGGGTATTTAACCTCTGATTGGTCCCACATGTTGTTTATGACTAGATATGGCATGAAGGTAACTATAAAAGTTGAACCTATTTCAATGTATCATATTGGACCATATACCCCTAGTCCTATTAATATGAATTGCACAATTCATGACCAAGCAAATTACAGTGTTGAAACTACCACACTTTTAGAAAGAGTTCTTGATATTTTATTTAATGATTGGGGAAATAACTTTTAGTTTGATCCTCTTGCTCATATGGAAGGAATAGAGTTGGGTACTTATTGTATCCATGAGGAAGGTGCAGTCATCCCTAGTCTTGTGAAGCCACAAGAAAATCTTGATAGAATTTGGTAATTGTATTTTGATGGGTAAAGAAGTAGAAATGGAGCAAATGTTGGTGTAATGATTGTTTCTCCCCAAAAGGAAAAAAAAAAATTCTTTAAAGCTCCAATTTAGCTATAATAACAATGTGGTTGAATACGAAGCATTGATCCAGGGTATTCATCTTGCACATAAAAGGGGAATCAAAATATTGCAAGTATTTGGTGACAGCAAGCTCGTTGTGCATCAGGTTAGAGCTAAAAGTGCATCCAAAAATATCTTGATTAAAGCGTACAAACATAGGGTATGGGATCTCATTGAAGACTTTGATGTCTTCAATATCCAGGTTGTCCCTAGGGAAGAAAACAAAGATGCTCGCAAACTTGTAACAGTGGGTGCACAGTTTGACATCCCAAAGAATATCACACAAGAATTAGACCAACTTGTGAAAATTGTACTAAGATCAGTTGTCCCTAACAATGTAATCAACTAGCAAGTGCTTGAAAGTGATCAATAGATTGTCAATTTTCTGCAAGAAGAGTTTTCTACTAAAAATTGGCCCAAGCTACAAGAACAATATGGCAACCAGATCATCTAGCTAAAGACCAATAAGTTGCCTAAAGGATTAATCATCTTAGAGAGAATATTCAACACCGATGATCAGCTCAGGGGTGGGAAAAGGAATATGGCCTTCAAAAAATATGATTATGAGGAGATAACAATTGTAGAAGGTAAAGTCCTCAAACTTGGGAAGGTATGTAGCAAATCTAAAAAATAAGCTTTTATTGATATTTGCAAAGAATATGATTGTTGAACACACCAAGATACTGAGAGGAGGGGTGAATCAGTATCAAAACAATCTTCAACTTTAACAACTTCAACTTATCTGGAGTAAATTAAAACTTAAGCATCACAGTATTAACATGGACATGAAAGATTAACACAATGCACATCAACACATAACACTAGATATACATGGAAAACCCTAGAAGGGAAAAACCACGGTGAGGATTAACTCACATTATATGAAGCTCAAATAACAACTTTATTTTAGGACTACAACCCAAGGAAGCTACTACTCCTTGAAAACTTTGATTTAGGGTCACTCCCAAGGAAGCTACTACTCCCTAAAGACTTTTTTTTAGGGTCATTCCCAAGGAATCTACTACTCTCTGAATTGAGAACACATAAAAGATTACAGTATGACAGTCCTTCTACTGTCTAAAAACTAACATTGAGATTCACACCTTTCATGATTCCTATTATGCCTCTTCACACTTTCTTTTGATGATTAGATTAGTTAGGCACACTCTACACTTGATCACTATCACAAATATGTCTTCAAGATGAATCAGAATAGCATCTACAACTTCTAATCTTTCTCCTTCAGTCACACATCAAAATGTATTCATTCTACTCCTTATCTTAAATGTGATCCTTATCAATCACTTTGAAATCACTCCCTCCTAACTCAATTTGATTCACTATTTACACATGATATTATATTTATTACATTGCTTGTCGGCCAGATACAACATGAAATATTTATTTAAAAGTCGGTCAGACAACACACAATATGAAACATGTAGAAAATAGGTCCTAAACAAAACCACATGTTACACCAAAAGAAGACCCATGCCTTGCAAACACCAACACTTGCTTAACCAGGTCCAAAACATCCTTCATAGCTTCAAACACCAAGGAATTACATCTGCACACTCCGCTCATTTGGAAATAGGATAGTTTTAAGCAAAACATATGAAGTCTTGAAGTAAAATGGCCACAGCAACTTGAAAGCCTTGTGCGGTACTCGAAACAAGAAAGATATTCATGAAATTCTTCCAGATGAATCCACATGACTCATATAGCATCTCCAAACACTCCTTTACCTCTACACATCAAATATTTGTGCCACACAACTTCAATCATGAACTATGGGAACAATAGGTCATCCGAAACACACTGCAACATGCTATCATTTGAAAAACTGAGTTACAGACCACTAAGAACCTTGAAAATGCAAGGAAGCATGTAATACACATCCATAAACATGTCCTCAAAACCATAAGGACAATCATTCATTTCCATAGGAATGTAGAGCATTCCAATAGGCCTTCAACACTAGCTTACTCTGCTAGAACACATATCGGTACTCTATCATGAATAACTTTCACAGTGGAAGGAAAAATGATCTGAAAACTTGGAATTATCACCTTCACTTCACCCTGAACATAGTTTCACAACCGCATGGCCATATCTACAAATGTAGAGGAATGTGGAGCATTCCATTGTCCTACACAAAACATCTTCATAGAAGTAATACTGTCTTCAGTCTATCAACAAAAAAACACTCTTCTGGTAATCTAATCATTATGAAACTTGGAACACACATAATTCAAGCCATTAGTAACTTCAGCAACACATCTTATCATCTTTGTGCTTTTAATTCCCATATTAATATGTCTTTGTACTTAACTCTGCACTAATCAAAGCATGACATCCAACCATGAACTATATCTTCTCTCTTTTCTTGTTGGATGGGACATGACATCCAACCATGAACTATATCTTCTCTCTTTTCTTGTTGGATGGGACATGACATCCAACCATGAACTGTATCTTCTCTCTTCTCTTGTTGGATGGGACATGACATCCAGCCATGAACACCATCACACCTCCATGGCAATGTTGACATCAATGACAACCTAGTGACAGTGTTGACATCAATGACAAGCCTAGGAACCATATGTGCAATAATAATGATATTATTGCTTGGTTTTATGAGGACCTTAAGTGCTTTGATCCTAATTTAATCCAGTATACCATTGATTTGGACCCTGATGCAAAACCTAGTGGACAAAAATAGGGGCTAGTCAACCCTAAAATCGAGCCCTTAATGAAAAAAGAGATATCCAAACTCTTAGAGACCAAAATCATTTATCCAATCAAGCACTCTTCTTGGGTGGCTAACTTAGTTCATGTTAGGAAAAAATGGAGAAATTAGACTTTGTGTGGACTTTAGAGATCTCAACAGAGAATCCCTTAAATACCATTAGCCACTTCCATCCATGAAACAAATCCTCCAAATAATAGTTGAGGCTAAAAAAAATTCTCTATTAGATGGCTATTTAGGATATAACCAAATCCTTGTCAAAGAATCCAATCAGTTTAATATAGCCTTTACTACCAAATGGGGTACTATGGCTTACAGAAAAATGCTTTCGGGTTGACCAATGCTGGTGCAAATTTCCAAAGAGCAATGGATATAGCTTTTAAAGGCCTGATAAATGAAATAATTCTGATATATTTGAATCACATTACTATTTATTTAAAACATGTGCATGAGCATCTCGATCATTTAAAGAAAGTCTTTGATAGGTGCAGAGAGTTTGGTATATCTCTAAATCCTAAAAAGTGTGTGCTTGTTGTCCCTGGGGGCAAATTATGGGGGCATATAGTTTCAAAAGGATTTCCAATTGATCCAAAAAGGGTAAGTGCTATCTTGTCCCTTTCTCTTCCTAGTCATAAGAAGGGTCTCCAAATTTTCTTGGATAAGACCAACTTTGTAAGGAGGTACATACCAAATTTTGCTTCCATGGCAAAGCCTCTTACTTTAATGCTCAAAAAGAATGTTTCTTTCAATTGGCCTAAATAGGATAAGGACAATTTTGAGGCTATTAAGCAGGCCATTTATTTATCCTTTATGCTTTTGAAGGAAAGGAAAATGTATTAGCAATCTTGATCCAGTAGAATATTGACCAATTGGAGTAGCCAATTACCTTTTTAGTTAGCCTCTTAAAGATTATGAGATCTGGTATAATTTTGTTGAAAAGTAAGTCTTTGTTGTTGTGACATGCCTCAAAAAAATCAAACATATGCTCTCTAATAACAAGGTGCAGCTGATGGTGAATCATCCCAACGTGAAAAAGTTCTTGTTGAGAAAGGATGTAAGTGAAAAGAGAACTAGGTGGATCACAAAAGTCATGGAGTATGATGTGGATATCAAGATCACCAAGCTTAAGAGGGGTAAAGGGTTGTGTGAGTAGCTGGCAATAGATGTAAATGTTGATAGTGATACAGTATACACTTTGGAAGAGGCTCAATCAACTGATCATGGTGCCCCAAGTAGTTGGTATCGTGGTTCTTTTATATGAAAAGGAGGGGACAATGGGGTTTGATGGGGTTTGATGACTACAAGGGTTAAATCCTCCTTTCACTACAAACATTCAAGGACATATCAACTGAGTTGAATCACACTTTTGCAAGAGGATTCACCTACATGTTAGGTTGTCACTTGGAATGATGTGGAAGCTCAGATGTTATTAATCAATATCTCAATTTAATTCTCAAATACCCTTAAAACCCTAATTGCAAAATAGTAAGCAAATTGATGAATTACGACAAATCCTTACAAACTAAGGTAGTAGGCAAAGATTGATAACTGGTCATTTTTTAAGTTTGAAAAGTAGAATACTTGGGGACACTAGCACTAACACCCCTATCCAAGGTGCTCATTTCTTTGCAGAAACATGATCTCCTTCTGACACTGATGTTCATTGTACTTTATGTTTCTATCTTGTGAGATGTGGAGGACACTGGCACTAGTGCCCGAGTCCAAGACAGGGTTATTTTCAAGATGCCAGAATCTCTTCAGATGCTGATTATCATTATCCAATTTGTTTATGTTTTTTCAACATCGAAGGACACTGGCATTGGCGCCCTAGTCTAAGCAGTCTTTTTCTTTAGGGATTTGGAATCTGCACATTGTCTTACGGTTCCCTGCAACTCCACTCCGTCCAGATGTGAAACCTATAACCTACAATCACAAGGAGAGTGGTTGGGGGTTGTGGTGTTTAGAGGCTTGCCTTAGTCAAACCTCAAAGAGACATTCAAGTCTTCCAAACACTGTTGTCAGATAAAGATTGTGTATCCCTGTGGGATAGAGGCAAAAGTAAATTGATAAATGATTCAAACACAAATAGATATCACCTTGGAAGTGTAGATCTCACATAAATGAAGGCTCTTCAATCACATGAGAAGATGAAGCTGAATCTACAATCACAAACATAATAACAATGCTCTGCTCTGCAACAATGAATATCATGGATGCTCTAAAATCATAAGTTTTCCAAAAGTTCATAATCATCTTCTAGTTTACAAATGAAACCCTAAACATGCTTATGTATGCAACAACACACATTCCCGCTAAGAATTTCATAATTCAAACTTAAGATGTTGGCATGGGACCTAATTTAATGGTCACCAAACCAACATTCAAATTTGGGACCTGCCTGAAATAGGGCAAGACAAGGGCACTAGCACCCGTGTCCTCCGGTCCTTTTTCAGGGCAGGGTCAAGTACAATAATGTCCCTCAAATCTCATATTCAAATTTGGGACCTATCTGAAGTAGGGCATGACAAGGGCACTAGAGCCCATGTCCATAGGTCCTTTTTCAAGGTAGGGCAAAGTGCCACAATGTCCTTCATGCCCCATGTGACATGGGTTTCAGGCCATTTTCTTCTGGGAGTCAAAATGAACATGTATGATGCAAAACAAGGGACTTGGGAGCTAAACCTAGGAGGGAAAAGTCCAGGGAGACATTTTCTGACATAACATTTATCCCCCACTTTAATGTATGTATAAATGCAAGGCCCATACATGCATTAAAGTATGGTCAAAACACAACAAACACACCAAACACTTGAAGCTAATGCATACACAAAGATTAAGAGACTATTTCTAGCCCCCAGTCTCAGGTAGACATTAGATAAAACACATTACAAAAATGCCAAACATAATGAAGATAGTAACATGCATGTAAAACATGGAGAAGATAGTTACAGTCATGCAAAACACAATGAATGCAATGATTATTTCTTTTTCATTTTCTCATATATATGAATGCAAATGCAAGTACATGGAAAGTAAACACACAACCCAAAATGTAGGATGAGCTCATCGCCACCATTCTTTAGACTACATAAGGGGCAACAAACACGCAACACAAATCTCAAAGTGTAGGAGGAGCTCATCGCCACTAGTCTTTAGACTACACTTGAGAACAAACACACCATACAAATCCCAAAGCATAGGAGGAGCTCATCACCACCGATCTATAGACTATGCTTGGGAACAAACACACCATACACACACACATGGAAGACAAAGAGAAAACATAGCAAACAAGCGATGGAAGGAGTCTATTACTAGATTCACCGCAATCTTAGGCACATTACAGGCACACACTGACAATTGTACTTCTCCACAAAAATTGTCAAAGACACGCTTAAGGGAGAATACACGAAACTCGCCTGCTCAGAGGAATTTTAGAAATGAGATGATGTGCACTCTCCTTGAGAAATACACCATCCCTGCCTCCGTAGAGGACTTAAAATAAAAGTATATGCATGATATCTCGCCTCCATAGAGGGCTTTCTCATTGCAAAATAAAATAAAGATGTGCACTAAAGTGGAGATACAACATCCCACCTCTGCAGAGGACTTACAAACACACTTCATTAGTACCAAAATCATCAGACAACTTACCTTATATATGCCCCTACCTTAAGGTGGTTGATATCATGTATCGATATCAAGCACATTAAGGTAGAGAGAAAACACACAAGGGAACAAGAGCTTTCACAAAGCCCATGCCCCCAAAAGTGACATGCACTTTACGATCGCCAAATGTTTCCACAAACACACAATATCCTACAAGAAGAGGGGTTAGAAATCTTTCCATAATATAATAACCACATCACATGATCAAAGAAATGCATAAACATCATCACATCAAAAACCCGAGGTTATACTACGGATTTGGAACTTGAGTATAATCGTGGGGCTATACTGTAGAGATCTTAGAACCGAGTATAAGCAAGGCGTGATCCAAGATAAACAAAGTGCATAGAGCAATAGTATTGTTATGGTTTGTTAGTGCGATAAGACATCATCAAAATATCACATGGAGTGATTCTACTAGCCAAGTGCCGAATAATATATATCAACCTCATCATCATGTATGGACTAGGTCCATTTTTTCTTACTTGTTGAAGGGACACGTGGTATGTATCAATAGTATTTATTTTTCATCATCCACCAACTAGATAGAACCACTAGAGTAAGGTAAACAATAATGTGAGAGACCTTTCCTCATCCATTAGTACTACATCTTTTAAAGAGAGAGGATAGGAATGGGGGAAGGTAAGGTGTTGTGAGGATAATTATTAATGTTTGTATCTTTAGTGATACTCAAAGAATATGCAACCAAAGGAGAGGTAGTTAATGTGTTTAAATCCTTAGTGATATCCAAATGACTTGAATATTTCATCAAAGGAGGGAGATTAAGGTTATTCTCTTCCTTAGTGATATCCAAGGTGTGTTAACAATCAACTAAAGGAGGAAGGTCAACGGTGGGATGATTCGTAGAGGTTTCATTCGCTAGGATAGGGATAGGATTTTTAATTTTGTTAAATTAATTTTCATTATCTATCCATGGAATTTTCTTTGTTAGAGGGAGCTCTTCATTCACTAATGCTTCATCTTGGTTAGAGAGAGCATTAGAATGGAGAGGTGGTGGTGATTCTTTATTCACTAATGCTTCATCTTGACCAGAGAGAGCATTGGAATGAAGAGATGATGATGTGATGTTAAGGGATATGTTAATTAATTCATCATTTTATGCTGAAGTGTCCTCATAAGTAGGAACAACCTTGGGAGAAAGATCATAAGGTAGAACTAAGTTACCATCACATGTTTTAGTAATAGGAGTCATAGTGGAATGTTCAATAGAGATAAAGCTATCTAAGGATTCATCTAACATATTGAAGCCATCACTACTAAATGTATTTTTTGTTATAAACTTGGTGAGATCATCAAATATCGAAGGATATATTCACATGAGATTTGTGAAGCTATCAAAAGCATATATATAACAAAGGATTTCATATGTGGAACACATAGAAATATCAACATCATATATGTATGCTATTTGTTCCAAGACTTGAGGATATTCATGAGTAAATTTAGAAAAATTATCAATGTCTATGATGTATGCAAACAAAGCTTCCAAAGAAGTATCCATGATGAATGCAAAACTCTGTATGAATATGACCTAAAATGCTTTATTTTTCAACTTTTTTCAATGCAAATGACTAAAAAAAGAGTTGTTGTGAAAAATGTTAAGAGGGGAAGAAAATAATAAGTTCAATATCAGTCAAATAATGCAATAATATCCTTCACAACACGGTTATGATGCAATTCTAGAGAGAAGATAAGGCCCAATCTAGTGAAAATGCAAGGTTTTCAAACCCTAGACATGAATTTTTTTTTGCAAAGAGCACACTATGATGCAACACTATAATTATAAATAGGTCCTAAATGAATGTTTTAAAAGGGTAGTAAAATTTGAAACAAGATTTTGACTACAAACCCTAGCTAATACAAAACTGGGTTTTTATGAAAAATGCACAATTTCAAGCAATTTTTAACAAATTAAGCATGAAAATACAATGCAAGTGATTAAAATAAGATGAATTTATGAAATTGAAATCAGATCTAATGAAAATGTTAGAAATTAAATAAAATTAAATGCCAATTAATTCAAATTATGCCAAAATGCAACCCTAAGATGCCAATTTTTTCAAATTTTTCAAATGCAATAAAATGAATGAATGCAAATCTAAAGTTCAACACTTAGCAAGGTGCAAAATTCAAACAAACATGAGTTCTCCAAAATGTTTTATAGGAAAAGAGGGGATGATGGGGTTTGGTGGGGTTTGATAGCTACAAGGGTTAAATCCTCCTTTCACTACAAACATTCAAGAACATATCAACCGAGTTGAATCACATTTTTGCAAGAGGATTCACCTACAGGTTAGGCTATCACTTGGAATGATGTGGAATCTCAGATAATCAATCAATATCTCAATTTAATGCTCAAATACCCTAAAAACCCTAATTATGCAAAATAGTAAGCAAATTGATGAATTACGACAAATCCTTGCAGATTAAGGTGGTAGGCAGAGATTGACAACTGACTATTTTTTGAATTTTGGAAAGTGGAATACTCAGGGACACTGGCACTAATGCCCCTGTCCAAGGTGTTGTTTTCTTTGTAGAATCCTAATCTCCTTCCAACACTAATGTTCACTGTACTTTCTAATTTTGTCTCGTGAGATGCAGAGGACACTGGTACTAGTGTCCGAGTCCAAGGCAAGGTTATTTTTAGGATGTCAGAAGCTCTTCAGATGCTGATTATCACTGTCTAATTTGTTTTTGTGTTTTCAACCTCAGAGGACAATGGCATTGGTGCCTTAGTCCAAGCAGTCTTTTTCTTCAGGGATCTAGAATCTGCACACTGTCTTACAGTTCCTTGCTACTCCACTCCATCCAAATGCAAAACTTGTAACCTGCAATCACAAGGAGAGTGGTTGGGGGTTGTGGTGTTTAGAGGCTTGCCTCGGTCAAGCCCTAGAGAGACATTAAAGTCTTTCAAACACCATTGTCAGATAAAGAGTGTGTATCCCTGTGGGATAGAGGCAAAAGAAAATTGATAAATGATTCAAACACAAATAGATATCACCCTGGAAGTGTAGATCTCACATAAATGAAGGCTCTTCAATCATATGAGAAGATGAAGCTAAATCTACAATCACAAACACAATAGCAATGCTCTTCTCTCCAACAATGAATATCATGAATGCTCTAAAATCATAAGTTTGCCAAAAGTTCATAATCATCTTTATGTTTACAAATGAAACCCTAAACTTGCTTATATATGCAACAACACACATTCCCGCTAAGAATTTCATAATTCAAACTTAAGATGTCGGCATGGGACCTAATTAATGGTCACCAAACTAACATTCAAATTTAGGACCTACCTAAAATAGGGTAGGACAAGGGCACTAGCGCCCGTGTCCTCTGGTCCTATTTTACAGCAAGGTCAAGTACAACAATGTCCCTCAAACCTCATATTCAAATTTAGAACCTGCCTAAAGTAGAACAGGACAAGGGTACTAGCACCCATGTCCACAGGTCCTTTTTGAAGGCAGGAAAAAGTGTCACAATGTCCTTCATGCCCCATGTGACATGGGTTTCAGGCCATTTTCTTTCAAGAGTCAAAATAAACATGTATGATGCAAAACAAGGGTCTCGGGAGCTAAACCTAGGAGGGAAAAGTCTAGGGAGACATTTTCTGACATAACATTGATACGATTATCATTCTACAAATAGGTAAATGTCCAGATAGCCTAAGTTGGTCCAAATGAAGGTACTTCAAGGTGCAGTCCATTCCCTATGTCCTTGTTGATGGTGTCTTGTTTAGAAAGGATATTAATGGAGTTCTCTTGAGATGCATTGACCAAGATCAGATTAACAGAGTGCTTGAGGAATTCCACAATGGTCTTTCAAGGGGTCACTTTTCACCAAGGACTACAGCTATTAAAATAATGAGAGCCGATTATTATTGGCCCAATATATTTAGAGATGCTCACAAGTGGGTGAGAATTATCAAGGAATGTGTCCTCTTCAATGGTAAATAAAGGCTCACTACCTTTACTCTTCACCATAGCCAAACTAATCAACCTATCATCCAATGGGGTTTGGACTTTTATGGCATGATAAATCCACCATCCAGTGCTAATCATAAGTGGATCTTGACAACTACAAACTATTTTACTAGATGGACTAAAGCAGTTGCATTGAAGGACACCATTGAGGCCTCCATTCTGGATTTCCTTGAAGGGATAGTCACAAGGTTTGATGTCCCTTTCACTATTATTTCTGATAATGCCAAGGCCTTTATAGGCACTAAAATTAGTGAATGGGTAGTCAAGCATGGAATTTATTTGAAGACATCTTATAATTATTATCCCTAAGGCAATGGCCTAGTTGAGCCTACAAATAAGAACCTCATAAGAATCATCAAGAGGACTATAGAGTATAATCAGAGGACTTGGCATACTAAGTTGAAGAAAACACTTTGGGCTGACAGAATCACTTCTAAGAGAGTTGTGGGTAACTCTCCTTATATGTTGGTTTATGGAAGAGAGGTCAAGCTTCCATTATCACTTCAGTTGCCTTCTCTTGAGCTTGCAGAGCAACAAGAGATGTTGGAAAATGATGCCATGACAGTAAGGCTAGCTGCGCCAATAGAATTGGAAGAAGTGAAAGATAAAACCATGAAAACCCTTAAGAATCATCGGGTCCAAATAAAAAGGGAATTTGATAGATCAGTTGGTAGAATCTTCAAAGAGGGTTACTTAGTGTTGAAATGGGATGAAGACAAGGCCAAAGCTAGAAGACACAAAATTTGATGTCATTTGGAGTGGCCCCTTCATCATAACCAGTTGCAATCAGAGCAATGCATTTCACCTGTCAAAACTAAATGGAGAGGCCATGCCTATCCCAGTCAATGGGATCCACATCAAACCTAGCCTTTGAGGTCTTGTATATATTGTTAGTTTTTTTTTCCTCCAAGTGTTGTTGCACATGTTTCATTCTTATTAGGAGATTGTATGCTTTATTTTTTATTGTGTTTGTCCTCTGTTGTTTGCTATTGAGGCAGCTGCAGTTATATTTTATGATTTGGAGTCCATGTTTTAGGCAGTTGGTACAAGTTTCTTCATGACTCCATGCCCAATGGATTGATTAAGGCCATTGGATCTTAGTGTTTAGTAGGCAAACACCCTTGTGAAGTCAAAAATGTTAACCTATTTGAGTCTTCCCCAAAATCCATCAAATATTCACCCATATGTGAGCCCCCATACAGTTCTCTTTAAATCTCCCTAAATCCCAAAGAATTTTTAATTTTCTAAGTTTGTACCTTCTCTTACCTTAAAAGATTATAGCATTTCAACAAGTTCACAAACTTGCTAAAAGGTTGAAACAAGCCTTGAGAAGGGCTTAGAATGCCTTTGTTTCAGTAGTCCGGTGAAAGGTTGAACTGCTAAATTAGTGTTTCACCAAATGTTGAAATGTTGAAGAGGAGGTCAACAAAGAAAGGAAAATCAAAGAAGACTGAAGAAGAAACAAGAGTTCAGCATTTCCTTTCACCCAAATGTTGAAACATCAAAGAGGAGGTCAAGAAAGAAAGGAAAATCAAAGAACACCAAAGAAGAAACAAGACTTCAGAATTTCAGCAAAATGCCAAACTGACGAATTGATTTGTTAGTTTGGATTTTCGTCGAAATGGCGAATGCTAAGTCCAAAATAAAGAAACATATTCTACATTAAAACACCTTGAATTAAAACATATTTTTGGGACTGGAGCTTAAGTGTTCTTTGTTGAGTTACATTCATGTCTGGGGGACAATGCATGTTGACAAGACAGAAAATGATATCCTTGTACCATGGATCATTTGTCAACATACACACATCAATAATTGGAACAACATCTACCTCATTTATTTTAGCTGCCTCTAAGTTGGAATTAGCCATCAACTTAGCTAACCCTGGCCTCGAACCAGTTTGGTGACTTGCACCTCAATGTCATACTCTTGGATCTTGTTGATCCATCTGCATCTTCTCTCAGAAACTTCCTACTGCATGAAAATATCTTTCACAGTTGAGTGGGGCACATATGCAATTATCTTTGCACTCATAAGATATGGCCTAAAGTTTTTTACTGCCTTAACCAAAGCATATGCATGCTTTTCCATATTTGATCAATTCACCTCAACAGCCTACAAGGACTTGCTAAAGAATCCTATGAGTTGCTCAAATCCATCCCTATTCTTTTACAACAATACAGCAGCAATAGTATAATATGAAGCAAAAGAGAAGAGCATAAAAGGCTTGGAATAATTTGGGCTTACCAACACTAGTACATTCTTCAGAGCCTCCTTTATGTCATTAAAAGATTCAGCTAGTTCCTTTCCCCATGCAATAGACTGCCCCCTTTTTAGCATCTTGGAGATTGCCTTGGTCTTCTCAGTAAAGTTAGGGACAAACCGCCTCACAAAGTTGATTTGTCCAAAGAAAAACTAGACACCTTTAACTGATTTAGGCTCAGGGATAAGGTCAATGGCCTTGACTCTTTCAGGATCTATTCTAATCCCATCTCTCAACACAATATGTGCAGGTAACTTTCCTTCTTCTACTCCAAACTAACATTTCATGGGATTCAAAGAAATCTCATACTCCAAACATCTGTCACAGATCAATTGCAAATACTTGCAATATCTTTCTTGTCTTTGGAGAATGCAGTAATATCATCTTGGTATACAACCATGATTTCATCAATGAGGCCTGCAAAGGCAACATCCATTGCTCTCTGAAACATTGATCCTACATTCTTCATCCCAAATGGCATCCTCAAGTAGACATAGGTCCCCCAAGGAGTAGTAAATGTTGTCTTGTACTATTGTGACTCCTTCACTAGCACCTGATTGTAGCCTGAGAATCCATCCATTATAGACATCATTTTTGAACCAACAACCCTTTGCAAAAGATGATCCATACTTGGAAGAGGATAGTTGTCCTTAAGGGATTTGATGTTTAAATTTCTAAAATTTACAAATAATCTAATATCTCCACTCTTTTTCCTCACTAGGATGAGATTAGACACCCACTCAGAATGTCTGATTGGCTTTATGATGCCTCCCTCTTTTAGCTTTGCCAACTCTTGTTGCATTTTAGGAGCTATCATGGGATTTATAGGCCTTTGTTTCTATCTAAAGGGTTGTGTATCAGGCTAAAGGGGAATAGTATGCTGAAATAAATCCTCCCTATAAGCCTTCAACTCATCGTATGACCATGCAAAACATTTTTTAAATTTCCTCAATAAAACAACCAACATTTGCTTTTCATGGGGTTTGAGCCGCTTACCAATGTAAACCATCTTTGGTGCCTTGTGAGTGCCAAGGTTAACACCTTTGACATTGTCCTCTTTAACTGGTTTACCTTTGCTTTTCCATCAATTAGCAGTATCAAACATTATTTTAAGTGCAACAAAACCCTTGGGAATAGTATTTGTCTTCAGTTGTACCACTTCATTCCCAAACAATGTTTCCTTCTCATCTTCTACCTCTATCATAGGTTTCCAATCAAATAATTGATTGTCAAACTCATCAAGCAATTGAGGAAACTAAAAATATGATTGTTGTCATTGAAAAATTGTCAATTGTATATGTTATTAGGGATTGTTATCCTTGTAAGCACTTCCATAGCGTAATGGGCATAAGGAAATTTTGACTGAGGGTCAAATTTTTAAGTAGCTATAGCCAAAGAATCTGCCTTCTCATTTTTTATCCTTTTAACCCATTCAATGCCAATAGCATCAAATAGTTCTATAGTTTCCCACACTATGTTCCTGTATGCCCTTAACCTATTGTCCTTAGGAACAAAAACATTTCTAATCTACTACACAATTCATTCTGAATCATCATAAATTGTCAAGCACTTAACTCTATGCTTATGAGCAACATATAGACCCAAAAACAATGCCTCATACTCAACTATGTTGTTAGTGCATTAAAAATCAATTCTAAAAGACATGCCAAAGTGTTCTCCATCTAATGCTATCATAACAATACCAGCACCTAAGCCTTCTCTAGAACATGCACCATCAAAATATAATATCCAAAACATACTTTCATTATTCATAGGAGCAACAATCTGTGGCAGATCAGCACACAACTTATATTCATTTTCATCACAAAACCCCATAAAACAATCAATATCAATATCAAAGAAGTTGACTTCTTTTTAAGTTTTGTAACAGTCCTCTATGTTATGGTCTTCTACCTTCTTTTCTTTGTATAGCTTCACCTCAACACCGTGAATAGGAATGGTGGCGTATGACAGATCCATCTATATACTTCCACCCATAGAAGCTGCCCACTTTCTAGATAATAACATACTTCATTTAGTAGGGCAGTCCGCAAAAATTATATCCATTAAAAAGGACTTGTCTAGATATGCAGCTAGTTGAACATCAACATCCTTGACAAGACCAATTACATTGACTTCTCTTGAGTCCATAGAAAAACATTTACTAAATGACTTGGACACCTTCAACACTAAATCATTCATAATTTAAAGTGGCATGACATTTCTAGATGCTCCAAAATCGAGCATACAATTATGTAGCAGCCATCCATTTATGATTAGTGTGGTGTAAAATGGATTCACACCCATCCAACTATTCACCATAGATGGCACTAAATAAACCTCAATTGTTTCA
Organism: Cunninghamia lanceolata; assembly: GCA_027924645.1. Lineage (NCBI taxonomy): Eukaryota > Viridiplantae > Streptophyta > Pinopsida > Cupressales > Cupressaceae > Cunninghamia > Cunninghamia lanceolata. The sequence continues at coordinate 10,682,340 of BSBN01000523.1, forward strand.
TCATCTTTAGGATTAACAATGGGTTGTGCAGGTGCACTGGAGGCTATCACATGGTATTGTAACATCATGCTCAAGAATCCTAAGAGCTTCCCCTAATGATATTGAAACTCTTATCTAACTCAATATATGGACCATGTCAATGGGAGGATATGGAGGTAAAGGGGTGTCACATGGTATTGTCTCATCATTCAAATTGGGAATGTAAGGTATCAATTGATTGGAAGAAATATTCATACCTTTCACCTCCTTCTTCTTGTCTTTGTCCTTTTGTTGTTCACCTGATGCTTTCATCTGACTCTCTTTGTCATCACCCTTTGGCTTGTGAGTATGAATAATAGGTACAGTAACTAGTTGAAACATGTGTCTTGGAACCCTTTGTACATATTTCCTTTTGGTGATTGTTGGTTGCATTGGAATTTTCTTCTTTTTGGGCACATTCTTCTTGGGAGCACTACTGTCTTTTCTTCTCCACATTTACCTTTTTCTTTTCTTTGTCACTATCTAATGCACCATGTCTTGAATCTGCAAGAGAGTTCTACATAGGCACTTGCTTATTCCTCAGTTGATAACGCCCTTGAACCTACATAATGGTTGCATTAGTCAAATCTTTCATAGCTTCCTTTGATAGTTTGGATTGCTTATACTTCTTCTGCATAAGATCCCTCAAGTGCTCGAAATCATGATCTAGCAATTGATCTTTTTAGACCTACATCATAATCATATTCAAAAATATGATTGTTCTCTTCATAATTATTGTATTCTTCATCTTCACCCCTTTTCTCATACTCTTTTGTATCAAATTGTTGATCTCCTCTTCATAGTACTCGACTGCACCTTCTTCATTTGGAAATTCAACATCTCTATTCACTGAATGAGCCACTACACAATTAGCTAGATCATGGGAAGGAAGAACACCTGTAACCATGAAGATGCATCTTGAAAGTTGATTTAATTTTTTGTCAATGGATCAGGTATGTCTCTCTCAGACAGTTTGAAACTTACATGCCAGAGGGTTGCATGTCTATCATTTTGTTGTGGTCTCTTAAACTAGTCAGTATTGTAAGGTTTGTTATACAATATTTAACCTTCGTTGAAATGTGTTGTAGCACCCTGAGGTGGCAAGCCTTTATAATTTCTAGCAACCTTGTAGGATAAATCTTTTATAACCCTCATAAGCTTATCCAATATGTCTTCAGTGGTGAGGGGCTTATTGACATTTGTTTTGTCTATATGAGACAATTTTACATCAAACCTTTTAATGTGTTTCCCTTAAGCTCTCATGTTTCTTTGATGTTGATAGTTGTAGCATATGCCTCTCTTAATGCTTGAGGACTCTTGTCCCTTAAACAATAACCAATCTTTGAGTCAAATGCACCACAATATAAAACCAAACACATAGACTCATTAGGTCTCATATGAGGATGTACCTTTCTCATTGTCATGATGAAGCAGCTAATAAAATCAGCTATTCTCTCATTTATTGCTTTTTTGATAGATGTGAGTTCGTGGATGGAAAACTTGGGGTCAATCCTATCCCCATATTGCAATCTGAATACCCTCATGAACTCCTCCCAAGAGTCAATATTGTTGTCAAAGAGAACCTTATACCATTCCTGAAGAGACCTAGTGTCTCAAATTACTGCTTGGAACCTAATTTTTTAATCGTTAGTTTTGTTCATATCTTTCACATGTTCTTCGTTCATCAGGTTGACAAAACACCATCGGCGAACACTTAACTTGCTCTACCGATGACATGTGTTTCACCGATGGTAGTGGCCATTGGGAAGGCTTCCTATATCGATGTAGATGGAAGTAGTATCATCAATGGTCTATGTCTTGTCAATGCTGTGGTTGGCGTGAGTCACTCTAATGGAAGACCATCGAAGTGAGTAGCTTTATCGGCTCAATGGTAATGGTTCTTACCAATGAGCCTTTCATCCTGATGTTCGGCAAGAAGATATTCATCGGCACAGTGTAAAGTCTTTGGGCCGATGGCAGAGGTCTCTCCGATGAAGGGTTGGTGAAGCGTTGGCATCGGTGAGACAAGGATCTATCGGTGTGGATGGTGGAGTGATCCCTGATGGGTCTGGGCTATTCTGATGAAGTGTTGACTGGCATCATCGGCAACAAAATTGTTGATGATAGTCTTACCGAGTGTTTGTATATTTAAATCAGGATGTCCAACGTGACCTGATGCATGTGGAACTAATGAGTCCTCTTGAATATGAACAGTTGCAACAGTTGGAAGGCAGTGACACTTGGTCAATTGAATCAAACAGTTAGGGCAGAAGTTAAAAATAGTTTTGCTCTTGAAGCTGAGAATATATTCAGATCTGGTGATGTCATTGTGATGGATGATCAGATTCAATCATATTGTTCATATTGTAAATGTACAATGGAAGTGAACTATTTGTATGATTTGAGAATCGATACCTGAACGAGAAGGCTGAGATCTTTATTGTAATCATTTTAAGCTTACTGTAAATAAAGATTGTCTCTCTTGTGGTGGTGGGTTTTTTACCCGAAAGGGTTTTCCCACGTACATATGGTGTTGTTCTCTGTTATCTTACATGTTTATGGGTATGTGTAGGATCATCACGAGCCAAACAGTGGCAATAGGAAAAAAATTGCATTTTTACTTAGCCAAATTCGTGACTTGGCAAAGCTTGACTTTGAAATGGATATCTGTTTTGGTTTGGATACCAAACCAAAACGGATATCCGTTTTCTAAAAAAATTTGGGAAAAAGGCTTTTTACTGGTAGTCATCAATTTTCCATAGTCCATGATGTTGAGTTTGAAATTCTTTTGGATTTCACTATGTATTATTATTTTCCTCAACGTTTTGAATTACACACAGTGATCCATCATCAAGAGAAAGATAGCAAGCAAGAGAAGAGAGAACATGAATGACAGTATGCAGACTTAAGACCACTTAAAAGGAGTGAGAGAGATGTGAGGCGGAAACCAAGATCAATTAAGGGAGAAGGATAGTTGCCTATCAAACCTAGTGAAGTGAGGGACAAAGAGGAGTGGGGGACATCTAGGCACACTAAGACAAAACAAACAAACAAAGACTAACTAGGATGAGAGGAAGACCCAAGTAAAGAAAATTAAAAAAGCAAACAAAGGAGCAAGGCCACAAATTAGAAGGGAGCAAAAAGAGGAATAATTGTAATACAATCAACCATAAAGAACAAACCGAGGATGAAAGAGATAAGATAATTAAATAATTAAATAAATAATAAAAAGGGGGGGACAACCGAAGAGGTTAAAATGTGAGGGATAGATTGGGAAAAACTACATAAAAAGAATAAGAGAGGGCTCCAAGTTAAAAGAGAGAGAGGGGTGAACTACAAAGGCAAAGGAGGGGGGGCTAACAAAAAAGAAAGGTAAGCCAATAACTATCCAAAGGAGGAAAGAAACTAACTGGGAGAAATCATAAGAGAGAAGAGTAAATCATAAAAGGGAAGACAAGCTACAACGACCAAATAATATATATAAATATATATTCACAACAAACTCCAAGCCACAAATGGAGCACCAAGGGGCAACAAGAAATGAAGGATACGGTTAAAAACCTAGAAATTAAAGAGGAGAGAGAAGGGGGCAACGAGATCCAGAGGTTGGAGACGAGAGGTTAAGCTAGGGGACAAGAGTATGAGAAATAAAAAGGTGAGAATGGGCCTAGGAGGGTAAAGAGGAGGGAGGACAAGGAGCAAAGGGAAAGGGGGGAGAGAAGCCTAGGGGGGAGAGGAAAAGGGGATAAGATGAGGGCAAAAGAGGGGCAAAGACTCAATCCCACAAAAGGGGACAAGGAGGGGACAGAGGGGGGGCGGAGGCAAGAATCGGTAAAGAGGGGAAAAAAGGACAAAGATAGGAGAAGGGAGAGGGGAGGGGTAAGAGGGGAGGATGGGGAAGAGAAATCAACTAAGAGTGAAGGAAATCATGATGGGGTAAGAGGGCAGGCTTTTTACTCTTTTTGAAAATACACCTCTTAAATCTTGGATCTCCCATCAATATATGAACCTCCTTAAAGACTGTTTCTAGTGAAGGAGGGCAAATTAACATTGGTAGCTTCTTTACACATTGATCCATAAGGATTTTTTAAACACTAAGAATCATCACTAATGAATTACTTAAATAATCAATAATAAAATATTTAATTTTGTTCATCAGGTGAAATAATCACTTTTCTAGACTATGTTCCAAAATTTCAGGGATAGGAATGGTGGGGTAGCAGGGGTTGTGTTTTGGGGCGTTTTGGATTTCATGCCCTAAATTGCTTTACGCAATCCTTCATATGATTTGATTCATGATACATGGTTTGAGAAGGATACACATGATATACCCTAACCCTCTAGTGATAAAATTATGAATGATACTTTATGTGGTGAAGCCACACCTTCTTTAATCCTTCATGGCATTGTTATTCCTTGTGATGATGATGTCCTTCATGTGATATGTTAGGACATAATGCAAAGTTAACATGGCATGAACTCTCTTGGAAGGGTAAGCATGGACTATAAGAATATTGAACTAGTTGGATCTGTTAAGCTCGCCATTTATGAAAGAACCTTTTAAAAGGTTAACCTTAATTAGGTAAGGTTATGTTTCAGTGTGGTTGTTTGTGCAACAATGTGTAAATTAATGTTACTGAAGGATAAATCTAACTATAATATACTAACATTTTAATAACCATGAGAGCTGGGACTAACAATTAGACTAAAAACTTGACAAACAATAGAACTTGGACACATGTAGGACTTCGAAAATGGAAAAGAATATAATTAAATGTGGAAAACAATGAAAAAGTAGTATTAGTTGCACCTATATAGAGAAGTGGTTTAGAGGTTGGTTAGGTGAATTATTTAGGGTTTAGAGGTTTAGGGTTGCTCAGGTTTAGGGGTTTAGGGTTTACAGTTTAAAGAGAGATAGAGAGAGGGGACTGATAGAGTTTGGGAGAGATAGAGGAGACAAAGGGGAGAGATAGGAGATAGAGAGTGAGAGACATGTCCAAATACATAGAGAGAGAGAGAGATTGAGAGGTAGAGGGATGATAGAGATAGTGAGATAGAGGTTTAGGGGCATTATTTAGGGTTTACGGTTTATGGTTTTGGGGTTAGGGGTTAAGGTTTAGAGGTTTAGGGTTTAGGGTTTAGAGAGAGATAAAGGACCAATAGGGAGATATAGAGGAGTCTGAGGGGAGAGATAGGGATATAAAGAGTGAGGGACATGGCAAGAGACATAGGGAGAGAGATTGAGAGGTAGAGGGACAAAGGTGATAGGGAGATAGGGAAGAGATAGGGAGATAGTGGTTTATGGTTACTTGGGTTTAGGGTTTAGGGGTTTGGGGTTTAGGGTTTCTCAGGTTTAGGGGTTAGGGGTTAGGGTTTAGGGGCATTATAATTTAGGGTTTAGGATTTATTGTTTAGGGGTTAGGGGTTAGGTTTAGAGGTTTAGGGTTTTGGATTTAAGGTTTATAGAGAGAGAGGAATGATAGGGAGATATAGAGGAGTCTAAGGGGAGAGATAGGGAGATAGAGAGTGAGGGACATGGCTAGAGACATAGGGAGAGAGATTGAGAGGTAGAGGGACACAGGTGGTAGGGAGATAGGGGAGAGATAGGGAGATAGTGGTTTAGGGTTACTTGGGTTTAGGGTTTAGGGGTTTGGGGTTTAAGGTTTAGGGGTTTAGGGTTTCTCAGGTTTAGGGGTCAGGGGTTAGGGTTTAGGGGCATTATTTAGGGTTTAGGATTTAAATTGTTTAGGGGTTAGGGGTTAGGTTTAGAGGTTTAGGGTTTTGGATTTAGGGTTTATAAAGAGGGGAATTATAGGGAGATAGAGAGAGGAGATGGAGGAGAGAGATAAGGAGATAGAGAGTGAGGCACATGGCTAGGGACATAGAAGAGAGATCAAGAGAGGTAGAGGGATGATAGAGATAGGGAGATAGGGGAGAGATAAGGAGATATAGGTTTAGAGTTGATTGGATTTAGGGTGTACCTGGGTTTAGGGTTTCTCAGTTTTGGAGATAGCTAGATAGAAAGAGAGAGGAGACAGATAGGGAGAAATAGAGGTGACAAAGGGGAGAGATAGGGAGATAGAGAGTGAGCGATATGTCTAGAGAAATAGGGAGAAGGATTGAGAGGTAGAAGGATGATAGAGATAGGGAGATAAGGGAGAGATAGGAGATAGAGTTTAGGGTTGCTCACATTTTTGGTTTAGGGGTTAAGGTTTAGAGGTTTAGGGTTTAGTGTTTAGAGAGAGAGGACCAATAGGGAGATATAAAGTGAGGGACATGGCTAAAGCATAGGGAGAGAGATTGAGAGGTAGAGGAATGATAGTGATGGGGAGATAGTGAGATAGGGAGATAGAGAGATAGAGGTTTAGGGTTTCTTGGGTTTAGTGTTTAGGATTTAGGGGTTTATGGTTTCTCAAGTTTAGGGTTTAGGGGTTAGGAAATAGGGGTTATGGGTTAGGGATTAGGTTTAATCATGCATCCCAGTCATTCCCCTATCATTCCTATATATCCTATCTCTCCCCTCTATCTTTCCCTCTCCCTTATCAACGAAGCAAATGGAAACAAGAAAACTAGGACTCCCTTTCTCAGGTTTAGGGTTTAGGGCTTAGGGGAATTATTTAGGGTTTATGGTTTAAGGGTTAGGGTTTAGTATTTGGAAGAATTATTTAGGGTTACTTGGGTTTAGGGTTTAGGGGCATTATTTAGGGTTTACGATTGCATGTCAAAAGTACTCTCTCTCTCTCTAAATCCGTAAACCCTAAATAATGGCCCTAATCCCTAACCCCTAACCCGCATCTACCTCTCTCCTGTATCTACCTCTCTCTTGTATCTATTCAAAAGTGCCTTTAAAATACTATGAGATACCTTAGTATAAGTAAATCATATAAAAATCAAATATATATATCATCATAATCTTATATAAATTTTGATAGTTTGTCCAAAATCTCTCCTTTCATATGATACAGTCTTTCTAAAATTTGGATTGTATTTTATAGCTAAAATGCCTAAATACTTAAAATGCTAAAAATGCTAAAATAATAAAATAAAAAATAATGAATACAATAGGGAAAAAGAAAATAGCTATCCATTTTGGAGATCATAAAAAGCAAAAAAAAGATTGCGTTTTTGCAAACCCGCAGCGTGCAAAATGCAGTCTCATCTTCAAAGAACGAATATCAGAGCTGAGGAACGGATATCTGATCCAAAGAGGTAAGATTTCATGCATTTTTTTGTTTGTTTTGTATATTCAATCAAGTTTTTTGGTTTTTATGCTAAGTGGGTATGTTTTATAATTTAATTAGGTAAAATGGATGCACAAAATGAAAACCCAAACCCTCCACCACCAAACCCTCCCCCTCCAACAATAGAAGAGAATATTCAAAGAAATATTGATCATATAAGTAGGATCATAGAAATGTATCACCGCCACCCTCGATTGTCTCTAATGACATCGAATTTAGAGGGAATCATTAATCATATTCAAACCTTGTCAACCCAACACGAATCATTTAGGCAATGGCGAGAAGCCAAGAAGGCCGAATATGCTAACGGTTTGTCATATGAGGAAGTCAAAGATTTAGAGATTACAAAAACTATGTTAGCCCAACACTTTGTCAATCCTAAAACTAGATTGCATGTTGATGTCCGTAAGCCCAAGTTTTCAATCAAATCATGTATTCATGAGGGCATTAGTCAAAACTTTTGGGATCATTGGTGGATGGTTTTTGATAAACCACCCAACAACAATTTAGATGTGCCTTTGTATTTCCTCCGTAAACTCTATGCAGAGTTCGTCATTGGTCAACATGTTAATTATTTTAATTTTAGAGAGTTTCAAGGAGTGGGCAGGAGAATGCCTCAAGATAGACCTGGGGCAATTAGACAAGTACAAGGTCCCTATATTCCCCCTCGTGCTATCCCTTCTCCACCCCCAATGCAGCACCCAGACGTTGTTGCAAATGCAACACAACAGGGCCTTAGTGTCATACACTCTTTGACCGAGCATTTGATTATACAGACATCTCAGTTTGCACAAGCACATGATGAAGGTGATGATATTGGATCACCTGGTACTACTAGACCGTCGTCGTCTAGACATGTATGTGTGCCCCATCATTGCATTTCTTGCAATCATTTATGCTTGGGTCCTATTATGGAGAGTAGTAAGCCACCGTTGAACACATCAAAGTATGATCTCCATTCACAAGATGAGGCAATGGGGTCCAAAACTCAAGCTGAGGGGTCAGGGACAAGAGTAGAAGCTACTGGATCAGTAAACAATAGAGAAAGAGAAATGCATGAGCAATCTTTTATGCAGGTAAAATTTAAAGTTAAATTTTATGGTCTATTCCATTTGAATATATAAACAACTTTATTAGTACTAATGTATCTAAGTGGGATAACAGTTGATGACATAGGAGAAGTTGACAGAAGTTCATCATGGAACTTTGTCTGCCATCCAATTTGGCTTGGACTTGCCAGTATATTGTTGTACACATCAACTTTTTTTTAATGCATTTATTTCTTTGTGAGTAATTATATATTAATTTATATCTTGATGTTAATTTTATTTTATAGCCAATCAAAAATGTGAATGATGTGGCATCTTTGCCAATAGTCTTTTCTCGAACTCCTGATCGACCCAAGGGACTATCATTTGCAAAACGGCTTTCTCAACGCCAACAAAGGGTGGAGGTAATTTGATTGAATTGTACTTTAATTGATAATTTTGAAAACTTAAATATTTGATTATAGTCATTTAGAGTCTTACATTCTTGTCCTTCTTAATTGATGCAAGAGGCCTCGATGGTGGTATGTGCTTGTTTTCTAGTAGATAAGTTTTTGTGTAGTGCATTTCCTATTTTAAATGTATGCATTTCCTATTTTGTTTAATAATTATATATTAATTTATTTCAATGTTACTTTGCTTTTATGTAGTCTATTGAGAATGTGAGTGATGTGCCACCTTTTCCATCATGCTTCACTAGGACACCTGATCGTCTTAAGAGAAAATCATTTGCAGAACGATTGACCGAACAACAACATAGAGTCGAGATAATTGAATTAAATTTTTCTAAATAATTGATAGTTTATCTAGCAGTCTTATAGTTGATTGTAGTGATTTGGATGTATGTTAATAAATGAAAGTTCTTAATTGTAGTAGATAAGAATCTATTTACTAACTTTAACTTATTTTTATTTACCATTGAAGAGATTAATCAAATTTGTGTTTTGACTTGTTAATGCAGGAAACTTCACCTCCATCAATTACTAGACACTTTGGTACAAAGAGGACACTTTTTCAGGATCCATCACAGATTAAGGATCCATCACAGGTTGAGGGTCAAGTGGACTTGTAGTATTTGATGTAGCTATTTGGCATGTAGATTGTATATAGATTTTGAGACATGGCATATGCCACATTTTCTAAAAAATATTTTGAGTTGGCATATTTGCCAAATTTTTGTATATGTCTACCATTATGGACTAGATTTTAATGTATATACACCTTGATATACAATATAATTTAAATTCCTTATGTGCAAGTCATGATACTTCCCATGATGCCATACATTATGATGATAGTTCTTTAGTCCATTGATGATATGTTTAGCATTGAGAATGGTTTTAGATCAAGAGAATGGTTTTAGATCGATAGAATCAATATGAAAAAATTCCTTATATATGCCCTAATCAAATAAGGTCATGATAAACCATTTCATCATGTATTTAGTCTTCATCTTGTCAAATTTTGTAAATATGTCAAAGTTGTCATATGAAAAATGTAAAAAAAATGCAAAAGTATAGAAGATGAATAGTCAAGTACTCAAGAGTCAGTTGGAGACTATTGGTTTCCCTCAAATCATGTATAAATATGCATAAAACTTCTTGGAAAAGGCATTGGAGATGTATTGAAAACATTTTGAAGATGAATTGAAGACATGTTTGAATGAAATTAATGTCAAGAAACTCTATGTCAAGGACACTGGGGGCATATTATAAACATAAAAAACTTACATCTTGGGGGAAGGTGCCAATAAGGCCAATAAGGATACTATTTTAGTTGGGTGTGTGCGTGTATGCAAATCCCATTTATGGCCGAGAAGCTCTCTATTTACTATTATTCAACTCTCGTTGTTAGGAGGTTGGCTCTACAACTATTGCAATTTGTGTATGAAACCTAGATGCCTACGAGATCATATATGTATGTATGTATGTATGTATGTATGTATGTATGTAAATCCTACAAGACAGTCATTCATGAAATTACTATGCAAAGAGGGTTTATAAGTTGCATTAGGGTTTATGACTATCCTAAAACAACATCGTGTATATGCTCATAAAAGCCATCAAACTCTGAGAATAAACTCGTCATTAGATAAGGAGTAGAAGGCTAAAGTCACATTCCCAAAAACCTCTTAAAATCACATGTCTCCTCTTATTAAAACTAGGGTCTTTGCCGATACATTGTTCCGTAAGAGCAAAGTCACTTAAGATCCTAAAAGCAAAAACCTTGCCAGGTGCCATATTTTTTGTTCTACTCATTGTGGGGTCAAACGGACTACGCCAATGCATCGGGGTGGGCAGGTAAATGTTAGGGGAGGTCTCATTTTGTGCGCCAAGCATCCCAGTCATTCCGAGCAAGTGGCTACCAGCAAAGTCCCTTAAGATCCCTGAGACCAAAAAATTGCCAAACTTTGACGGGGCAGTTCTCAGAATTCGTGATAGTTGGGAATGTTTTGTTTGGACCTACAGGTGCACGTGACATCCTTCCACAATAACCTCTCTCGTTTTTGGTCAACTCCATTCCGTTTGACCATGCCGAAATCAAACGCATTGTTGCAAAATGCTTCAATTTGATGCAGTGGAAAGGTGCTAGGTGTGACATTTTTCATTCCATAGCTTGTGGGGTCGAATGGACTCTGCCAACGCGTTGCAGTGGGTGGGTAAATGCTAGTGGAGGTCTCATTTTGTGCACCAAGCCTCCCAGTCATTCCGGGCAAGAGGCTACCGACAAAGTCCCTTAAGATCCCTAAGACCAAAAAATACCAAACTTTGACAGGGCAGTTCTCAGAATTCGTGATAATTAGGAATGTTCTGTTTGGACCTACAAGTGCACGTAGCATCCATCCACAATAACCTCTCTCATTTTTGGTCAACTCCATTCCATTTGACCGTGCTGAAATTAAACGCATTGTTGCAAAATGCTTCAATTTGATGTAGTGGAAAGGTGCTAGGTGCGACATTTTTCATTCCATAGCTCGTGGGGTCGAACGGACTACGCCAACGCGTCGGGGTGGGCGGTTAAATGCTAGTGGAGGTCTCATTTTATGCACCAAGTGTCCCAGTCATTCTGGGCAAGAGGCTACCGGCAAAGTCCCTTAAGATCCCTGAGACCAAAAAACCGCCAAACTTTGACGGGGCAGTTCTCAGAATTCGTGACAGTTGGGAATGTTCTGTTTGGACCTACAGGTGCATGTGGCATCCTTCCACAATAACCTCTCTCGTTTTTTGTCAACTCCATTCCGTTTGACCGTGCCAAAATCAAACGCATTGTTGCAAAATGCTTCAATTTGATGCAGTGGAAAGGTGCTAGGTGGGACATTTTTCATTCCATAGCTCGTGGGGTCAAACAGACTGCGCCAACGAGTCGGGGTGGGTGGGTAAATGCTAGTGGAGGTCTCATTTTGTGTGCCAAGCCTCCCAGTCATTCTGGGCAAGAGGCTACTAGGAAAGTCCCTTAAGATCCCTGAGACCAAAAAATACCAAACTTTGACAGGGCAGTTCTCAGAATTCGTAACAGTTGGGAATGTTCTATTTGGACCTACAGGTGCACGTGGCATCCATCCACAATAACCTCTCTTGTTTTTGGTCAACTCCATTCCGTTTGACCGTGCCGAAATTAAACCCATTGTTGCAAAATGCTTCAATTTGATGCAGTGGAAAGGTGCTAGGTGCGACATTTTTCATTCCATAGCTCGTGGGGTCGAACGAACTACGCCAATGCGTCAGGGTGGGCGGGTAAATGCTAGTGGAAGTCTCGTTTTGTGTGCCAAGCGTCCCAGTCATTCCGGGCAAGAGGCTACCAGCAAAGTCCCTTAAGATCCCTAAGACTAAAAAATTGCCAAACTTTGACGAAGTAGTTCTCAGAATTCGTGATAGCTGGGACTATTCTGTTTGGACCTACAGGTGCACGTGGCATCCATCCACAATAACCTCTCTCATTTTTGGTCAACTCCATTCCGTTTGACCGTGCCGAAATCAAACGCATTGTTGCAAAATGCTTCAATTTGATGGAGTGGAAAGGTGCTAGGTAGGACATTTTTCATTCCATAGCTCGTGGGGTCGAACGGACTACGCCAACGTGTCAGGCTCGATGGGTAAATGCCATTGGAGGTTTCCTTTGGTGCGCCAAGCATCCTAGTCGTTCCGAGCTGTAAGCTACCAACAAAGTCAAAAGTTGCTAGGATTGAAATTTTGCATTCCACAGGTCCTGGGGCCAAACAGTAATTTTGCTTCAATTTCCTCCAATGTAACTTTCCTCCTCCTTTTTGCTTTACGATGACTGTTGCTTCCCATTAGGGGAACAAAAATATCACCTTATGATTGTAACAAGAAAATTGTGTCTCCAAAAGTGCATAAAAATATTCCTTTCACTGTCATAGCCAGAAATACGAGTATTTCGACAGCAGAGGGTCTCTGGTTGTGGAAGTCAGGCCCAACAATATTCCTTTTGTCTTTTTTCTGCTTTTACAAAATAGATATTCATTTTCAAAATGGATATCCGTTTTGTAAAAGCCCAATTCTTTGCAACAGACACTTGCAACGTCCATATGGCTACTACAAAACAGATATCCATTTTATTATGTACATTTGGATTCTAGACTAGGGATTCATTGTATTATTCAATAAACTTGTGAATTACCATCTAATTTCAATGTTTACACACTAATCCACCTAGGTATCAACTTAATAAAGCTCTGGATATAAGCCATTATTTGATTTTAGGCTATCATCAAATGAGGAGCTTCTAAAGGCAAAAATGTTGTCCCAAAAGAAGGCTCAATGTTATTCGTAAAGACATTAGATTGTTAAAATACAAATTCAAGGTTAGATATTCCTTGGGCTATTTTAGTATAAAGAAGCAAAATTGCAATATATGACTATCCTAGGAATTAGAATGGTTGATCATAGGATATTCATGGCATTTTGATATTAATGGATGGATTGATGGATGTTTAGGGAGTTTAAGTTTAAATGTAATGTATAAGAATTCTTATTTATGAAGGATCTAATATGTCTTATGTCTTATTTGCAGGCCATTCAAGAAAGAAATGAAAAGATACCAAGGACTATCATAACACCTATTATAATTAGGTACATCAAAGGATTGTCATCCAGGACCTTACCAATATGGGAAGTTATCAAAACCATGTCATGTTTAAAATTAAAGGCTTTATCACCTCTTTCTCCCTATAGGCCTATTAGAACAATAGGTCACATTTTATTCATATACCGGGGTTGAGAATAAACACTAAGCATTTGTAGTTATGGCAAGTGTAAATGGAAATACATCACAACTTTAGACAATCTATCCTCTCCTAGATTGCACTGACTGAGTGGAAATTAAAAATTCCCTATTAATGTCCTTTATATACTGAAGGTATGGGTGAGAAAGGTAAACTTTGTATGTTGTAGACAAGTGATGCAGAGCAACATAGCAAAAGCTTACAAATAGGATGTAAAATACCCATTAACCCACCAATTGCTCAAATAGCTTTTAAAATATCCTTCCCAAGGTCCAAACGAGACCAAAATACACTCTTTCTTTACTATCGGCAAGACATTTCTAATGTCTCATCGAACTATGCTTCACATGTTCTTCCTTTCTCTATTGTCAGCCAGACTTATCATTATCGGTAACCTTCAAATTTGTTAGCCCGATGTGGGACCTCTCGCCGATGTGTAGAATCCATCGCTCAGGCTTATGCTGTCGGTGTGACTCCTCCGTTGTTCTCCGATATACACACTTACTCCGATGTGAGATTCACCACCCTTGTCTATCGGTAAGACCAATACCCTTGGTGAGACTATTTACTTGCATTCTGACGTTATAACTCTCCCCGATGTGTTTACCATCCATTAGCCATCGGTAAGACTTCTACATCGGTCAGACATTCTCTTCAATTTCTGATATTGTATCTCACACCGAAACAATAAACACCGAACTACACCATCAGCCAGACCGCCTCTATCGGTGACACTTTTCTTCTCGCCTCCGAGAGTCCATCTCTTTCCGATGTTCCTTCTGTCGGTGTGACTCCCTCTCATCGGTGTAGTTCTCAACCATTCTTCTGATGTGCCGATAAATAACCCATCGGTGACACTTAATGATTGTCACCCCGATATGACTTGATCGGTGAGATCAATGTTGTCGGCTCAATGGAACTTTGTCTCTCTGATAACTATTGTCAGTCCGATGTCTTCGATTTAGCCTATACATAACATGACTTGTTATAATCGGTCGACTAACGTATCTTTTCCCAATTTTTCCAATATGGCCGGTCAACCTTTGTATCCTTTGACATGTACATTCACCATTTACAACCACGATAAATGATAGCAGGATATACATGAAATGTCCACGCATACATAAATGATATACCCATGGATTGTATCTTCGGTGAAACAATACCAATGGTACAAAATATGTTGCTTCTCTTCATCCAAAACCAATGGTACAAAACTTTTCATAGATCAAGGAAACGGATCCGTTTTGAGTTGCTTTTACCGAAGCAAAACTGATATCCGTCTTGCTTTGGTACAAAGCAAGACGGATATCCATTTTGATTGTTGACTTTTTATGGATTGTAACGTGTTTTAGTGTTTCAGTCTCTTCTTCGAACTTCACCCTTTGTGCTGACAACTTTTTTTAATGCAAAATTGATAAAACGAAAAGGGTTTATAGAAAAAATTGTTAGCTTTCTAAAAATATAAGATTTATTTGGTTATCATTTTATTAAATAATTATTAATAATTTTCAATATACCGTGTCTGTGAAATCCTGATGGACACACTGATTGAAAAACATCCATAACTTTCAAACCATTTCACCTTTTTGAGATCCGAAACCTGTGTCACACTCTATGCCTTTCTGGCTATAGGTTAAAAAAAATTGAATTTTGATTTTTTTTATCGAGTTAGGTTGGCTGGAAAATTACTTTTATTTTTTTTAAAAGTCACAGTAAAAAAATCATAACTAATTATTTTATTAGAAAAAAAATTCAAATAAATATGCTTCACATCCAGACATGAGTCCTCTACTTATTTTGAAAGTTTCAAAAAAATATATATATTTTTACTCATAGTTAGGTTGGCTGGACAGACACCCACTTTTTATTTTTTTCTGAAAAATTTAATAATTGTTCATTGAAATATTCAATTTTCATTAAGTAAATTTAGTTTTTTTTTTTTTTTAAATTAGTAGCCTATAAACTAGATTCAATTCTCTACAAATTTCATTCTTACATCTTTTTCAAATTGTATAGATAATCCATTCAAAATTTCCCATGAACTTGATAAATTCTATTTTTTTGTATTTTCATTGCCACTTAGAGGTATAGTTTGGCCCATCATGATCCTACACATACCCTTATTCTGTATTTTCTGGTGCGCTCATCTGTGTTTTTTGAATTAAACATTACCTGTCTACATTATCCCCATTGAATTGACATTAGGGAAGTTGTATTCCACACCTGTGCTTTCCTAACAAGTGGTATCAGAGTCTGGCTAGTTGTGTTATCCTTGTTGGTAGGTTGGGTTTTTTGTGTTAATTCTGTGAAGTGGGAGTTCTGTAGAGGTCTATTTTGTTAAATTAGATGGCTAGTACATCAGGAAAAATAGATATTGAAAAGTTCGATGGCACAAACCTTGAGTTGTGGAAACTTAAGGTTGAAGATATGTTGGTCGACAGAGATCTTTGGGTTGTTGTGTCTGGAACTAAACCTTCAGGCATGAAGCAAGAAGACTGGGACCTAGCAGATAGGAAAGCCAAAGGACTGATAAGATTAATTTTAGCAGATTATGTTCTATTGAACGTCCATGAGGAGAAGACAGCCAAAGATTTGTGGAAGAAGTTGGGAGATATTTACCAGGGCAAGTCCTTGGTGAATGAACTTTTCCTCATAAAGAAGTTGTACTCTCTAAAGATGGATGAAGGAGCATCTGTAGCAAACCATCTAAACACATTTAATACGATTGTTCCATAGTTGACTTTTGTAGGTGTAAAAATAGAAGAGGAGGACTGATGTATGCTTCTGTTATGTTCCTTACCTAACTCATGGGATTATCTTGTGATGGCTATTGGAAGTACAACAACCACGTTTACAACTAAAGTAGTTGTTGCCTTGTTATCTAAAGAGATGCGGAGGAAATCTTCTAAGATGGCCAAAGAGGCCCTGTCCATTTGAGGTAGATCAAAGGAAAGAGACAAGAAGAAGGACAAGAAGTCTAAGTCCAAATCAGAGGGAAGATTGAAATCTCCTGGCAAAAATTCCAAGGTGAAATGCTGGAATTGTGGGTGGAAAGGACACATCAGAAAGACTGCAAAGAGGAGAAAAAGAAGAAGAAGAACTTCTCTAACACCGATTCTTCTTAGAGTGATGTTGATGCCTTCATTGCTGCCTTGGTAACGCCTACATCTGAAGATGTATGGCTGGTGGATTCAAAAGCATCTTTTCATATGACATCTCACAGAGAATGGTTCACTAAGTATGAACCGTATGTTGGTGGGAAGGTGTTCCTGGCAAGTGATTCGACACTGAAAATTGTTGGCCGAGGAAGAGTCAGAATCCAGTTCCCATATGGCAGAATAAAGGGAATGAATGGAGTACTACACATACCAAGTCTAGCTCAAAATTTACTTTCTGTTAGTAAGCTTAATGATGTTGGAGTACAAGTTACTTTTGTGAATGGTGGTTGTAAGATGACTAGAGGTTCTATTGTACTAGCAAAGGGTGAACGCATTGGAACTTTGTATAGGTTAGATGTTAAACCAGTATGCTGTAATAATGTCTCTGTAAAATCAAAAAAAGCTACTATTGTAACACGTGATGCAAACTCTATGGAAGTTAAACTTCCTATAGAGAAAATAATGCTCTGGCATCATAGAATTGGTCACATAGGTGAAAAAGGTTTAAAAATCTTGAAGAACAAAAACCTAGTAGATGGACTGATTGATTGTAATCTAGAATTCGATTTCTACGAACATTGCATATATGGAAAATAGAATCGTGTTTCTTTTTACTCTAGTTCTCATAAATCCTCTGGTGTTCTGGACTATGTACATTCTGATGTTTTTGGTCCAATTGATGTTCCTTCTCTATCTAAATCAAGATATTACGTATCATTTATTGATGATTATTCAAGGAGGGCATTTATATATTTTTTGAGAAATAAATCAGAAGTGTTCAGTCGGTTTAAAGATTTTAAAAATCTTGTGGAAAATCAGACTTGTAGAAAAGAAAAATGTTTGAGAACAGATAACGGTGGTGAATATTGCAATGCAGATTTTGATAAATTTTGTCTTGATCATAGAATTAAAAGGCATAAGACTACACCTTATACTCCACAGCAAAATGGAGTTGCTAAAAGGTTGAATCGATCATTGATGGAGAGAGCAAGAAGTATGTTGAGTTATGCTGGTCCTGAACAAAGGTTTTGGGCTGAGGCAGTTGCTACAGCTTGTTACTTGCTGAATCATTCTCCTACTTCGACATTGGTTGATAAGACACCTATGGAAGCATGGTCTGGAAAGAAGCCCTCTCTAAGACATCTTTGTGTCTTTGGATATGAGGCATATGCTCACATTCCTAAGGTAAAAAGATCTAAGTTGGATTACAAGGCAGTCAAATGTATCTTTATTGGCTATGGAGTTGGTGTTAAAGGGTACAAGCTTTGGAATCCTGAAACTGAAAAGGTAATTTACAGCAGGAATGT
Source organism: Cunninghamia lanceolata (assembly GCA_027924645.1). Classification (NCBI taxonomy): domain Eukaryota; kingdom Viridiplantae; phylum Streptophyta; class Pinopsida; order Cupressales; family Cupressaceae; genus Cunninghamia; species Cunninghamia lanceolata. The sequence goes on from BSBN01000523.1 coordinate 10,700,355, forward strand.
AATTTTCAAAGAGCTGAAACCTTTGGTTATTGATCCTCAGTTGGAGAAGACAGAAGAAAAGAAAGAAAAGAGTGTTGTTAATATTCCTCTGACCCATGTAAAAGAGGACCAACAAGCACCTAGTGTAGATGATTCAGAAGTGAGTTCAAGTAGCTCTGAAGATTCAGATCCAGAGCAAGAACCTGAACCAGCACCTCAGTCATTGAGGCGGTCTACACGTGAAAGAAGACAACCAGATAGGTATAGATTTTCAGTACTTGATTCAAATTGTGCCTATGATTTGCTTACTGATACTGATGAACCTAGGACTGTGAAAGAAGCTATTAGTTTACCTGATTCAGATTCTTGGTTGGAAGACATGGATAGCGAAATGTCATCATTAGAGAAAAATGGAACTTAGGATCTGGAGCCCTTGCCTGAAGGTAGAAAACCTGTGGGCTGTAAGTGGGTATTTAAAAAGAAATATGGTCCAAATGGTAGTATTGAAAATTACAAGGCAAGACTGGTTGCTAAGGGGTATTCTCAAAAGGAATGTATAGACTATGGAGAAATCTTTTCTCCTGTAGCTAAGATGACATCCATTAGATTTCTGTTGTCACTTGCAGCAGCATATGACTTTGAAATTTAGTAGATGGATGTGACAACAACATTTCTTCATGGGGACCTTGAAGAAGAAATTTATATGTCCCAGCCAGAGCATTTTGTGGTAAAAGGTAAAGAACATCTGGTATGTAAACTTAAAAAGTCTCTTTATGGTTTGAAGCAATCTCCCAAAATGTGGTATCAAAAATTTGATATGTATGTTTTATCTTTGGGATATGTGAGATCTAAATCTAATCACTGTGTCTATTATAAAATTGATGATGATCGGATTCTTATAATTGCACTATATGTGGATGACATGTTATTCATTGGCAATGGTAAGGGAATGATCTCAGATTTAAAATCTTAGTTGTCCTTGAAATTTGAAATGAAGAATCTAGGGACAGCGAAGTACATTCTGGGAATGGAAATCAAAAGGGACAGATCTAAGAGAAAGCTTTGGCTCAGCCAGAGCAAGTATATTACCAATGTTCTTGATAAATTTAATGTCTGATTGCAAATAGTTAGTTGTTCCAATTTTTCAGGGAACGAAACTATCTGTTGAAGATTGTCTAGAATCTTTGAATGAAATTGACGACATGAAAAAAGTGCCTTATGCAAGTGTTGTTGGCAATTTAATGTACGCAATGGTCTGTACTAGACCAGACATTGCCCAAGCAGTGGGAGTTTTGAGCCAGTTTATGGCAAATCCAAGCAAATCACATTGGGATGCTGTGAAGAGAATTATGAGGTATTTGAAGGGAAATTCTAACTATGCTATTGGCTATCATGGAAACTTAGTTGGATCTCAGAAATCTATCAGCATTTAGGGATATGTTGATTCTGATTGGGCAGGGGACATTGACAGTAGAAGATCTACCAGTGGATATGTATTCATGTTAAATGGTGGTGCTATCAGTTGGATGAGCAAGCGGTAGGCTGTAGTCACTTTATCCACAACAGAGGCAGAGTACATGGCAGCTACTCGTGCATGCCAAGAAGCCATTTGGTTGAAGAGGTTGTGTTCTGATGTTGGTTTTGATGCAGGGCAGATACAAATTCATTGTGACAGTCAAAGTGCTATCTGTCTGGCAAAAAATCCTACTTTTCACGCTAGGACAAAACATATTGATGTCCAACATCACTTTGTTCGTGATATGGTGTAAGACAAAAAGATAAAGCTGGAAAAGGTTGATACTTTGGATAATGTTGTAGATGCCTTGACTAAACCAGTGAGCACAGCCAAGTTCAAATGGTGTTCAGATGAAATGGGTCTTCGAGCCCATAATTCTTAGTAGTCGTATGCGGATTAAGAGGTAGCAGTAATCTCTTCGACAAGTGGGAGATTGAAGAGACCTAGTGTCTCAAATTACTGCTTGGAACCTAATTTTTTAATCGTTGGTTTTGTTCATATCTTTCACATGTTCTTCATTCATCGGGTTGACAAAACACCATTGGCGAACACTTAACTTGCTCTATCAATGACGTGTTTCACCGATGGTAGTGGCCATCGAGAAGACTTCCTGTATCGATGCAGATGGAAGTAGTATCATCGATGATCTATGTCTTGTCGATGTTGTGGTCGGCGTGAGTCACTCTGATGGAAGACCATCAGAGTGAGTAGCTTTATCGGCTCAATGGTAAAGGTTCTTATTGATGAGCCTATCATCCTGATGTTCGGCAAGAAGATATTCATCGATGCAGCATAAAGTCTTTGGGCTGATGGCAGAGGTCTCTCTGATGAAGGGTTGGTGAAGCATTGGTGTTGGTGAGACAAGGATCTATCGGCGTGGATGGTGGAGTGATCCCCAATGGGTCTGGGCTATTCCGATGAGGTGTTGACTGGCATCATCGGCAACAAAATTATCGACGATAGTCTTACCAAGTGTTCGTATATTTAAACTGGGATGTGCAATGCGACCCGATGCATGTGGGACTAATGAGTCCTCTTGAATATGAACAATTGCAACGGTTGGAAGGCAGCGACACTTGGTCAGTTGAATCAAACAGTTAGGGCAGAAGTTAAAAATGGTTTTGCTCTTGAAGACTGAGAATATATTCAGATCTGGTGATGTCATTGTGATGGATGATCAGATTCGATCATATTGTTCATATTGTAAATGTACAGTGGAAGTGACCTGTTTGTATGATTTGAGAATCGATACCTAAGCGAGAAGGCTGAGATCTTTATTGTAATCATTTTAAGCTTACTGTAAATAAAGATTGTCTCTCTTGTGGTGGTGGGTTTTTTACCCGAAAGGGTTTTCCCACATACATCTGGTGTTGTTCTCTGTTATCTTACATGTTTATTCTGTATTTTTTGGTGTGCTCATCTGTGTTTTTTGAATTAAATGTTACCTGTCTGCATTATCCCCTTTGAATTGACATTAGGGAAGTTGTATTCTGCACCTGTGCTTTCCTAACAATTCCTTAGCACTTTCTTCCAATGAGTGTACAAATAATTTCATCATGACATCTTCATCCTCAATTTCAGACTCATTAGTGACATTAATAAAATGCCTAAGATACTCTTCACATGTGACAATATTGTTGCCTTGAAACCTAGGAATCTTTCCCTTAATCTCATTTGGAATTGGATTAGGAAAATCAAGTATGCCAAAAAAATCGTGAAATGGCGAAGGCTAAGTCCAAAATAAAGAAAGATGAAGCAAAGAAAGAAAAATGACTTGTATTTTGACGAATTCGCAAGTTCACGAACTCACTAAAACACCAAAAAGAGAAGTTAAAGACAAAGATTGTGAAGACAAAGAAAGTAATTAGGATTTTGGAAAGTTCACAAGTTCTTGAATTCACTGAAATACCAAAACAAAGAAGAAATGGACAAAGAAGAAAGAAAGAAAGAGAAGGGACTTTCATCGATTCGATAGGTTCGCAAACCTATGACCCTGTTAAAAAGTTTGCAACATTTAAAAGTTGTCAAAAAAATAGATAAAAGACGGCGCAAAAATGAAAACACGCGATCCTAATGGACATCCCAACTACCTTTATACACTACAATGAATCCCCCAAAGGTGCCATCAATGCATGTAGATGCGCGAATGACCTGGTAGGTGAATTCTTAGCACCCCAAGGATACAATAGCCCCTCCATTTATGAATTCCAATACTTAGGCATGGGCAAACATTCCAATCTGTAGGTTTTTTTGACATGGCCCATATGGACGTTGTTGGTCCCCAAAATTACTACAACCTGAGACCCTAAAACATTTTACAATCAGCTAAGGCAGAGGTGTCATTAGGGTGATTAGAAGAGGTTTATCAATAGGTTAAGGGTGATTTTGGTCAACTTACAAGAGTGGGTAAACACCTCTACACTTCAAGCTTGGCTATTAAGAGGGCAATCCTAGAGGTATCCTTCAATAGGGATTGAGATAAATAAAATATCTTATCTCATTTATGACTTTGTAACAATACCCAAATCGTTGTTTTAATCCCAAATAATGTCACTGAACTTAAACACACTTGTTGCACTTAATAACCTCCATTTTAAGTTGATGGGAATAAACCTACAAAAGGAGGATGCTTCTGAAACTGTAACTGCATTTAAGAGTTAATATATTGTTTTGATTTTAATGAGTTTGGGTGATCACGGGCTTTTTAAACTAGTGCCTATCCATTGGGTTGCAAAGTTTCATGTTTATCAAAGAAACATAATTACAAGGAAATGTATGACTGCCTACGTGAAGATTCAAATATATAAAAATCAATATCAAACCATGAGAATACTAATAATAAAACACCATACAACATTCTTCCATATGTAATACTGAAATGACCATTTGTAGATCCTGAAAATGGGTTAAGAACTGTCACATCCATTCAAATTAGATATTACAATCAAACCACTAAAGCTGGCAAGAGAAAACGCTAATTGTGATAGAGATTTCCTAAAGAGAACACTTATAGCAGTGGAGAAAAACAATGATTCAATATAAAGATTACAATATATTTCACATACACTTCTGATAACCACTTCCTATTCGAACTGAAACTAAAACTTGTCATTGCGCTAACTGCCTCTGGATCTCTGCACCTATAGAGAAAAACTACCCAAAAAATGACCAACCCCATAAAACATCTCTCAAATATGTATATATAGCATTATTTTTTTGTGCAACTCTAGGCGCTGAAAACTCAATCTACAAGTACATCCATGACACATTAAATCTGGCCTATGGACCTGTCAGAAAATCTTTATGATTGGAAGAATGCCCATACCCTGGCATGTTTAAAAACTTGAAGAGAAAGATTGCCCACATGCCTTAGGTACCTGGAGCGTTAATGAGGGAAGGCTAAATCCATATCCTGGTACCTACAATATCTATTTCATCTATTTTGTCCTCCTTGTGTATTGGGGCATTGAAGACCTTCACTGTTTCAACCACCTGTATGACCTTGGCCTACAATATTAATTGTTGGGTACCAATCCACTTGTTTTATCCTACAATCATGGCATAATTTTAGGTATCTAAGAAATCACGCCTTTTAGAAGCTTTTACAACACTTAAAAGTGTTTGTCTTTAATTTTAACCTACAAGCGCCCTTTGAATCTTACTATACTTTGGTGACCCTGAAGAATTTAATTTTTTTCCTAGCTAAGCTTTATCTCTCATCTTTTAAATTATCAGGCCATTTGAATTCTAGTTTTATCTCCATTCTACATTGGGCACCTCCTTTCCCTGTCAATCAATTCGCGGGTAGGAAAATTGCCCAATCAGCTAACCATAAAGTTTGCGAACCCTTCCTTTTTTCAAAAAAAGGATCTTTATTTATTTTCCCTTCTCTTTTTATTCTTCATTTCCTTTGTCGATGATTTTGCATTTTTACGAACCATGGAAATTACTCTCTTTTTCATCATTGGTGTCATCTGCCTTATTGACAAAAAATGAAGTTGGCAGACCATCCACTTCATCTCTTCTTTCTTCTTCTTTCTCCACCTTCTTCTTTATCAACAAATCTTCCCCGCGGTGAACTTGGTCATCAGCAAACCCAACGGTCCACAAACTCCATTTTTTGCTAATAAAATTGTTGCTTTTCCTTCCTTCGTCCCTCTTATCGATGAGTTTGCTAATCGCCAAACTTGGCGATCGGTGAATCTTTTGGTTCATGAATCGCCCACTTTGCCAACTACACTTCAACTTTGCTTTCATTCCCTTAGAAACTCTTCCTTCACCTTTTGTCGCTGACCCAGACCATCAACAAACTCTTCATCGGCAAAACTTCTCGTTGGCGAATGATACAGTTTGTGAACCAAAAACTTTTCCACCTAACACTTTGATATTTATTCCTTTCATCGTCTTCATTGGAGAAAACCTTTGCCAGAGAAATCTCTTATTAGCAAACTTTCAAGTTCACGAACCAAAGACTTTGTCAACCTTGCTTCACTTGCTCTTTCTTTTTCTATCTTTCAAACTTCCTTCTCATCCTCTTGGCTTTGTCCGCAAATCAGAAAATCAGAAAAATGGTGAACCAAGGAACTTTAGTCAGCAAAATCGATGGTTCGCGAACCAACCGATTCACCGACAAAGACCAACACTTAGAAAAAATTTCAAAGGGAGAAAACACAATAACAAGGGAGAACTTTTACTTAGAATTTTTTTGAAAGAAACCCATGGAAAATAGTCTCATATCAGATATAAATGATGGGTTTTAAGGAACAAAGGCACAAGTTAAGATTTCCCTGATGGATTTGGGGTAAAATGATGCATTTTTAGGAACTAGGTTTTTTAGGTGCCAGCAGTGGCTCTGGTTGGAGACATATGCCAAACAATGACACAATGAGGATCACAGATCTTTAGACAGACCAAAAACAACACACAGGAACAAAAATAAAAATGAAAACACCATCAAGACCAACAGTGGTCAAGACTGCTCGAGGTCAAAAAATGAAAGATATAACTTGACTGCATCATTCAAAATTTGAAGGGCAACATTACTTACGAAAACTAAAGTTTCAGATACTATCCATGAACAGGCAGCTCCAGAAGTTCTCCCTCCACATTTATGATATAAAAGGTGTCTTGGCCAACCTTTTCTTCAATTTGATATGGGCCCATCCATAATGGTTCAAACTTATCATGCTTGCCCTTGTCTTCTGACTTTGCATTCCAAAGAAGAACCAAATCATGAATCTGAAAGCACCTTTTAATTGTTCTCTTATTGAACAAATGCTCAACCTTTTGTTGTTGCAGCAATTTTTTATCATGTGCCACCCTCCTATCTTCATCCAATTCTGTCAATTTTTGCATCATTAATGCCAAAGCATCATCCCCATCTTCTCCTACTTGTTGCAGCAGTAGATACACAGATAGTTCTAATGACATTGGCATTTTGGCCTCTAACCCATATACTAGCTCAAAAGGACTTTTGGTTGTAGCATGTTTGTAAGTGATCCTATCATTCCAAATAGCATATTTTAGCTTGTCATCCCACATTTTCTTGTTCATATCTAGAGTCCTTTTCAGAATTTCATGAGGCTCTTATTGTTGGACTCAGCTTGTCCATTACTATGCGGATGGTATGGTGATGAATGAATCGGCTTTATCCTATATTTGGAACACATACCTACAGTGTCTTGAGATCTAAAGCACATGGCATTGTCTGCAACAATTCTAGATGGCATGCCAAATCTAGTTATCACATTGTTCAAAAAGAACTCAATCACTATCTTGGACGTGGCATTGCAAGTTGGAATAGCCTCAACCCACTTTGTAAAATAGTCAGTCGCCACCAATATCCATCTGTATCCATTACTTAATCTTTCTTGAATTTCTCTTATGAAATCAATGTCTCATTACTGAAATGGTGCTTCAGTGGTAACATTCATAAGGAGAAGAGCACCTTGAAATTTTAACTTACCTGGAAACCTTTGACGAGCATCACATTTTCTGATTTGTTTTGCAATATCCTTGAAGAGTCTTGGCCACCAAAAACCTACCCTAATAATCTTATGTGTTATGGTTTTAGCATGGAAATGTCTGCCACATATTCCTTGGTGATATTCTTCAATGACTTTCTCATATTGTTGTTGGTCCAGACACTTCAACAGCAGTCCCTGATGATTTTTTCACATTAAAACACCTTGAATTAAATCATATTTCTGGGACTGGATCTTAAGTGTTCTTTGCTGAGTTACATTCATGTCTGGGGGACAATGCATGTTGACAAGATAGAAAATGATATCCTTGTACCATGGATCATTTGTCAACGTACACACATCAACAGTTGGAACAACATCTACCTCATTTATTTCAGTTGCCTCTAAGTTGGAATTAGCCGTCAACTTAGTTAAACCCTGGCCTCTAACTACTTTGGTGACTTGCATCTCAATGTCATACTCTTGGATCCTATTGATCCATCTACATCTTCTCCTAGTTGAAACTTATTGCTGCATAAAAACATCATTCACAGCTGAATGGGGCATATACGCAATTGTCTTTGCACCCATAAGATGTGGCTTAAATTTTTTTACTGCCTTACCCAAAGCATATGCATACTTTTTCCTATTTGAATAATTTAACTCAACAACCTGCAAGGACTTGCTAAAGAATCCCTATGGGTTGCTCAAATCCATCCCTAGTCTTTTACAACAATACAGGAGCAATAGTATAAAATGAAGCAAAAAAGAAGAGCTGAAAAGGATTGGAATAATCTGGGCTTACCAACATTGGTGCATTCTTGAGAGCATCATTTATGTCAATAAAAGCTTCAACTGGTTCCTTTCCCCATGCAATAGACTGTCCCTTTTTTGAGCATCTTGGAGGTTGCCTTGGTCTTCTCAACAAAGTTAGGGACAAACTGCCTCACAAAGTTTATTTGTTCAACAAAAGACTAGACGCCTTTGACTAATTTAGGCTAAGGGATAACGTCAATGGCCTTACCTCTTTCAGGATCTATTCTAATCTCATCTCTTGACACAATATGTCCCAGCAACTTTCCTTCTACTCCAAATTGGCATTTCTTGGGATTCAAAGAAATCCCATACTCCAAACATCTGTCAAAGATCAGTTGCAAATGCTTGCAATGATCATTCCTGTCTTTGGAGAATGCAATAAGATCATCTTGGTATACAACCATGATTTCATCAATGAGGCCTACAAAAGCAACATTCATTGCTCTCTAAAACGTTGATCCTGCATTCTTCAACCCGAATGGCATCCTCAAGTAAACATAGGCCCCCCAAGGAGTAGTAAATGTTGTCTTGTATTCTTGTGACTCCTTCACCAGCACATGATTGTAGTATGAGAATCCATCCATCATAGACATCATTTTTGAACCAACAACCCTCTGCAAAAGATGATCCATACTTGGAAGAGGATAGTTGTCCTTAAGGGATTTGATGTTCAAATTTCTAAAATTTACAAATAATCTAATATCTCCATTCTTTTTCCTCACTGGGATGAGATTAGACACCCACTCAGAATGTCTGATTGGCTTTATGATACCTCCCTCTTTTAGCTTTGACAACTCTTGTTGCATTTTAGGAGCTATCGTGAGATTTATAGGCCTTTGTTTCTGTCTAAAGGGTTGTGTATCAGGTTGAAGGGGAATATTATGTTGAAATAAATCCTCCCTATAAGCATTCAACTCATTGTATGACCATGCAAAACATTTTTTGAATTTCCTCAATTAAACAACCAACATTTGCTTTTCATGGGGTTTGAGCCGCTTACCAATGTAGACCATCCTTGGTGCCTCGTGAGTGCCAAGGTTAACACCTTCGACATTGTAGTCTTCAACTAGTTTACCTTTGCTTTTCCATCAGTTAGCATTATCAAACATTCTTTCAAGTACAACAAAACCATTGGGAATAGCATTTGTCTTAAGTTGTACCACTTCATTCCCAAACAATGTTTCTTTGTCATCTTCTACCTCTATCATAGGCTGCAAATCAATTAACTGATTGTCAAACTCATCCAGACAATTGAGGAAACTAAAAATATGATTGTTGTCATTGAAAACTTTTCAACTATATATGTTATCAGGGATTGTTGGCCGTGTAAGCACTTCCACGACATAATGGCCATAAGGAAATTTTGACTCAGGGTCAAATTTTTAAGCAACTACAACTAAGAAATCTGCCTTCTCATTTTCAATCATTTCAACCCATTCAATACTAATAGCGTCAAACAATTCTATAGTGTCCCACACTACGTTCATGTATGCCCTTAACCTATTGTCCTTGACAGCAAAAATATTTCTAATCTATTACACAATTAATTCTGAATCACCATAAATTTTCAAGCACTTGACTTCATGCTTATGAGCAACATCAATAATGCCTCATACTCAGCTATATTGTTAGTGCACTGAAAATCAAGTCTAAAAGACATGCCAAACTATTCTCTATCCGATGCTATCAGAACAATACCAGCACCTAAGCCTTCTCTAGAACAGGCACCATCAAAATATAATGTCCATAACATACTTTCATTATTCATAGGAGCAACAATCTGTGGCAGAGCAACACAAAACTTATGTTCATTTTCATCATAAGACCCCATAAAACAATCGACATCAGTATCAAAGAAGTTAACTTCTTCAGTTTTGTAATGGTCCTCTATGTTTTGATCTTCTACCTTCTTTTCCCTATACAGCCTCACCCCAACACCATGAACTAGAATGGTGGCATATGACAGATTCATCTGTATACTTCCATCCATGGAAGCTTCCCACTTTCTAGATAATAACATACCCCATTTAGCAGGGCAATCCACAATAATTATATCCATTAAAAATGACTTGTCGGGATATGCAGCTAGTTGAACATCAACATCCTTGACAAGACCAATTACATTGACTTCTCTTGATCCATAGAAAAACATTTACCAAAAGACTTGGATAGCATCAACCGCAAATCATTCATAATTTCAAGTGGCATGACATTGCTAGATGCTCTAGAATCGAGCATACAATTATGTAGCAGCCATCCATTTATGATCAATGTGGTGTAAAAAGGATCCACACCCATACAACTATTCACCACAGATGACACTAAATAAACCTCAACCGTTTCATCATCTTTAGTAGTAACAATAGGTTGTGTAGAGGCATTGGAGGTTGTGATAAATGAGACAGCCCTATCCCTATGCTCAGGGATCCTAAGAGGTTCCCCTAATGGCATCGAAACTCTTATCTGACTCAATATATGGTCCATGTCAATGGGATGATATCAAGGTAAAGGAGTGTCACATGGTATTGTAACATCATTTGTATCGGGAATGTAAGGTATCAATTGACTGGAAGAAATATCCATACATTTCACCTCCTTCTTGTCTTTGTCCTTTTATTGTTCATCTGATTTAGGTTTGCTCTCTTTGTCATCACCCTTTGTCTTGTGAGTATCAATAGTAGGTACAACAACTGGTTGGAACCCTTTGTACATATTTCTTTTTGGTGACTGCTGGTTACATTGGAATTTTTTTTTTCGGGCACATTCTTCTTCAAAGCACTGTTGTCCTTTTTCTCCACATTTACCTTCTTTTCTTTGTCACTACCTAATGCACCATGTCTTGAATCTGCATGAGTTCTACATAGGCACGTGCCTATTCCTCAGTTGATAACCCCCTTGAACCTGCACATAATCGTTGCATCAGTCAAAGCTTTCATATCTTCTTTCGATGGTTTGGATTGCTTGTACTTCTATATAAGATCCCTTAAGTGCCCGAAGTCATGAGCTAGTAGTTGATATTTCTTTGGAACTACATCATAATCATATTGGAAAATATGATCATCCTCTTCATAACTACCGTAATCTACATCTTCACCCCTTTGCTCATACTCCTCTGTATCAAATTAATTTATCTCCTCTTCATAGTACTCAATTGCACCCTCTTCGTTTGGAAATTCATCTCTACTCATTGAATGAGCCACTACACAATTACCTGGATCATGGGGAAGGAAGCACACCTGGCACCATGAAGATGCGTCTTGAAAGTTGATTTGATCATTTCTCAATGGATCAAGTGTGTGTGTCTCTCTCAAGCTGTTTGAAACTTACATACCTGGGGGCTACCTATCTATCATTTTGTTGTGGTCTCTTAGACCAGCGAATATTGTCAGGTTGTTATGCAATTCTTGACCTCGCTGAATGTGTTGTAGCACCCTGAGGTGGCAAGCCTTTATCATTTCTAGCAACCTTGTAGGATATATCTTTCATAACCCCATAAACTTATCCAATTTGTCTTTAGTGGTGAGGGGCTTATCGAAAGTTGTTTTGTCTGGCTGAGATAGTTTTACATAAGACCTTTTAATGTGTTTCCCTAAAGCTCTCATGTTACTTTTAATGTTGATAGTTGTAGCATATGCCTCCCTTAATACTTGTGGACTCTCGTCCCATAAACAATAACCAATCTTTGAGTCAAATGCACCACAATATAAAACCAAATACATAGACTCATTAGATCTCATATGAGGAGGTACCTTTCGCGCTATCATGATGAAGCGGTTGTTAAAATCAATTGTTGTCTCATTTATTGTCTTTTTGATAGCTGTGATTTCATGGATGGCAGACTTGGGGTCAATCCTATCCCCATATTGCAATCTGAATACCCTCATGAACTCCTCCAACGAGTCAATATTGTTGTCAAGAAGAGCCTTATATCATTCCTTAGCACTTTCTTCCAAAGAGTGTACAAATAATTTCAACATGACATCTGCATGCCTAAAATGCTCTTCACCTATGACAGCATTGTTGCCTTGAAACCTAGGAATCTTTCCCCTAATCTCATTTGGAATTGGATTAGGAAAATCAGGTATGCCAAAGAAATAGTGAAATGGTGAAGGCTAAGTCCAAAATAAAAAAAAGATGAAGTAAAGAAAGAAAAAAGGCTTGGCTTTTGACAAGTTCGCAAGTTCACGAACTCATCGTAACACTGAACAAGAGAAGTTAAAGACAAAGATGGCGAAGACAAAGAAAGTAAGTAGGCTTTTGGCAAGTTCACAACTTTGTGAATTCACCGAAATATCAAAACAAAGAAGAAATGGACAAAGAATAAAGGAAGGAAGCGAAGTGACTTTCATCGATTTGACAAGTTCGCAAACCTACGAACCTGTTGTAAAGTTTGCTATATTTGAAACTTGTCAAGAGTTTAAAAAATAGATAAAAGAGGGTGTGAAAATGAAAACACGCAAGCCCAATGAACATCCCAGCTACCTTTGTACACTGCAATGAATGTCCCAAGGGTGCCATGAATGCATGTAGATGGGTGAATGACCTATTAGGTGAATTCTTAGCACCCCAAGGCTACTATAGCCCCTTCATTTATATATTTCCAGTACCTAGGCATGGGCAAACATTCCAATCTGTAGGTTTTTCTGACATGGCCCATATGGATGTTGTTGGTTCCCAAAATTACTACACCTGAAACCTTAAAACATTTTACAATCACCTAGGCCAAGGGTGTCATCAAGGTGATTAAAAAAGGTTTATCAACAAGTTAAGGGTAATTTTGGCCAACTTATAGGAGTGGATAGACTCCTCTACACTTCAAGCTTAGCTAGACTTAGGAGGCTAATCCTGTAGGTATCCCTCAATAGGAATTGAGATTAAAAAATTATATTATCTCAGTTATTACTTTGCAACAATACCCAAATCATTGTTTTAATTCCAAATACTGTCACTAAACTAAAACACACTTATTGCACCTAATAACCTCCATTTTAAACTAATGGGAACAAACCTACAGAAGGAGGATGCTTCTGAAATTGTAACTGCATTTAAGACTTGATTTATTGTTTTGATTTTAATGAGTTTGGGTGATCATAGCCTTTTCAGACCAGTGCCTATCCATTGGGTTGCAAAGTTTCATGTTTATCAAAGGAACACGACTACAAGGAAATGTATGACTGCCTACTTGAAGATTCAAATACATAAAAATCAATATCAAACCATGAGAATACTTAATAATCCAACGCCATACAACATTCTTCCATATGTAATACTAAAATGACCATTTGCAGATCCTAAAAATGGGTTAAGAACTGTCACATGCATTCAAATCAGATTTTACAATCATACCACTAAACGTGGCAAGAGAAAACCCTAACTGCGATAGAGATTTCCCGAATTGAACACTTATAGCAGTGGAGAAAAACAATGATTCAGTATAAAGATTACAATAAATTTCACATACACTTCTGATAACCACTTCCTGAATAATAGAAACTAAAACTAGTCGTTGTCCGAACTACCTCTAGATCTCTGCACTTGTAGAGATAAACTATCTAAAAAATGACCAACCCCTTAAAACATCTCTCAAATATGTATATATAGCATTCTCTTTTCTATGCAGCTCTAGGCACTAAAAACTCAATCTATAAGTGCATCCATGCCGCATTAAATCTGGCCCATGGCCCTATCAAAAAATTTGTATGATTCGAAGAATGCCCATACCCTGGCATATCTAAAAACTTTAAGAGGAAGATTGGCCACACGCCTTATGTACCTGGAGCATTAATGAGGGACGGTTAAATCCATATCCCGGTATCTACAATATCAGTTTCATCCACTTTGTCCTCCTTGTGTACTAGCGCATTAAAGACCTTCACTGTTTCAACCACTTGTATGGCCTTGGCACCTTGGCCTACCATATTCATTGTTGGGTACCAATCCACCTATTTTATCCTGCAATCATGGCGCAATTTTAGGTATCCAGGAAATCGCGCCCTTTAGAAGATTTTACAACACTTTAAAAGTGTTTATCTTTAATTTTCCCTACATGTGCCCTTTGAATCATACTATACTTTGGAGACCCTGAATAATTTGAAATTTTGTCTGACTAATCTTTATCTCTCATCTTTTGAATTATCGGGCCATTTGAATTATGGTTTTATCTACATTCTGCATTCGACACCTCCTTTCACTGTCAGTCGATTCGTCGGTCGGTAATCGGTAAACCATCAAGTTCACGAACCCTTCCTTTTTTTAAAAAAAAAAGGCTCTTTGTTTCTTTTCCCTTCTCTTTTTATTCTTCATTTCCTTTGTCGACGATTTTCCATTTTCACAAACCATTGAAATTACCCTCTTTTTCATCCTTGGCATCATCTACCTTATCAACAAAAAATGAAGTTGGTGAACCATCCACTTCATCTCTTCTTCTTATTTCTCCACCTTCTTCTTTATCAACAAATCTTCCACGCGGCAAACCTGTTCATCAACAAACCCAATGGTCCACAAACTCCACCTTTTGCCAATAAAGCTATTGATTTTCCTTCCTTCATCCCTCTTGTCGATGAGCTCACTAATCGACAAACTTGGCAATCGACGAACCTTTTGGTTCGTGAACCGCCCACTTTGCCAACTACAGTTCAACTTTGATTTCATTCCCTTAGAAACTTTTCCTTCACCTTTTGTCACTAACCCAGACCATCGATGAACTCTTTGTCAGCAAAACTTCATGTCGACAAATGATACAGTTCACAAACCAAAAACTTTGCCACTTAACACTTTGATATTTATTCCCTTCATCTTCTTCATTGGAGAAAACCTTTGCCGGAGAAAGCTCTTGTCGAGAAACTTTCAAGTTCACGAACCAAAGACTTTGCCGACCTCACTTCACTTTCTCTTTCTTTTTCTATCTTTCAAACTTCCTTCTCATCCTCTTAGCCTGGTCGGCAAATCAACAAAATGGCAAACCAAGGAACCTTGGTCAACGAAATCAACCATTTGTAAACCAACAAGTTAAAATTTTCCTGGTGGATTTGGGGTAAAATGATGCATGTTTGGGAACTGGGTTTTTTCAAGTGCCAACAGACATGATGCAGCAAGCATGGGCAACTTGCAAAAGTTGTTGATAGATATGGAATCATGGCAAAGGGTTCTTAGGTATAATGAATGCTACCTTGTTAAACCCTAATTTCATGTTTTTCTTCCTTTATCTAAAAACTTCAAGGCTTTGACAATTTGGGTAAGGTTGTCCAATCTTCTATTACATTTGACCTTCCTCTTTCTAAAAACAATAAGAAAATCTTTGGAAAATCCATTTCTCCTAAAATTCTACAATTCTACACAAACCTCTTTGGGACAAGTAATCTCTTCCGTGAAATCTAAATGCTCGATAAGTCTTTTAATTCAAGAGGGTAAATAACATACTTGGGATTCCACAGACATACCTAACACACGATACAAATATTCGAATTACATTGTTTAAAGTCTCTATCATATTTTTTATCAAATGGAAATTTAGCTAAAGGTAGGACACGCCTTGATTACAAAAAGTTAAACTCCTAAATATAAAAAAATTGTTCTGCAGTTAGGCATTTGTCCAATACAAACAAAATAAGTAAACCTTTAGTTAAAGCATCACGTGGCATAATGCTTAGAAGCAAGCGAAGTTTGTCACTGCTCCCCAAAATGGAAAACCTCTTCCGTAAGGCAAATCCTATTGGCTATTACCTTGCCTTCTATGGTTGTTTAGAATAAAGCAAAGATACCTCTAAACATTAAATAACACATCTAGAAGATAGTAACCTTGTTAAGGCACCTCTAAAGGACATTAAAGAGAAGGTTATTAATACGAAGATTCACATGGCCAAGGCAACGTCACACCTCAAAGATGGTGCAAAGCTTCAAGTTTCTCTTAAGTAAAATATTATAAAAGGACCAAGAAGAAATCTTATTGTAGAGTACCACTCAAGGAAAGAAGCTAGTAACCCTTAAAAAGGGCACAAAGAGGTAAATTCAAAGTTGCTAGCCTTAAAATTTTTTAAGGGGTCTATGTTCAACGAATATGAGAGGGTGAATATGGAGAATTCAAAGGTTAAAAAAAAAGGCATTGCGAAGGTACATAAGATCTTTTGGTCAACGAAAATGAAATTAGGGGATTACAATTTGCAACCAATTATTTATCATTTTACACAAATGTATGTTTGCAATGTATTAAACTTTAAGTGCTAAGGGCAAGAAGCCCTTTATAACCCTCACTAATTTATCTAAATAAAATAAAATCTAAAATTGGAGATATTATATTTTCCAATTTGAATTATTTAAATTATAAATATTAAAATAAAACTCATACAAATTAATTTTATTGACATAAAAATACAAGAGAATTATCCTATTTCATTGAGATAAAATTATATTATTACAAAGATTATTATTTAAAAAACATAAGTATTTAAATAATATAATTAAAAGTGTCATTAGAAATTTTAAGAAACAATTATTATAATCATAAGATTGTTAGAAATTTGTGAATTGTTATCAATCATGCTACAAATTTTAAAAAAATAAATACTATAATAGTTATTAGACTACAAAGAGGAAAATAGCATAAAACAATATAATTAATAAAAACAATAAAGGGAAACAAGGCAAAACCCCAAAAGAGAACAAGGGAGAAACCAAAAGAGAAGCAAGAAAAGCGAAAAAGGTCAAGCAAAGAAGGAAAGACAACGAAAAAAGCAAGGGTGAAAGAAAAGAAAAGAACAAAAGGAGAGGCCAAGATGGAGATAGGATAAGGCAAGCATCAATTTAAGGTTTGGCAAAGGTACAATGGAGAAATGAGAGGAGCAAAGGTGAAAGAAACCAAAAGAACAAGAGGAGAGGCCAAGATGGAGATAAGGCAAGCATCAAGCTAAGGTTTAGCAAAGGTACAATGGGGAAATGAGAGGAGCAAGGGTCGAGTGAATTAGTTAAGTAAACCAAAAGGGAAGACAAACTTGAGGACACAAACAAGGGGGAGAACGAAGGTTAGAGAGAAATAAAAAGTAAAGGGCACCATTCAATGGAATTTAAAGAGTTGTCAAGCAAGACTCAAACTCCACCCATTCTCTAGATTGATTTTGGTGGTGCTGTTAAGATTGGAGTAGTTGCAAATGGAGAAGCACAATGGCATTTAAAAACAACCAATATTGAATCAAAATAGTCAAGAAAAAACCCGAAGGCTTATATCTTACCTCCACCTCTTGGATAACTTCTTTGAGTTTCTATCTAACAAAACTAACTCCTCTTCTAAGGAGTTATATTCAACAAAATTTGACAAAGATAGCCATACAAGACTTGAACAAGATAGGAGCGACTTGATCTTGGGCATGATCTATCCAAATTTTGTGTTGAAAGAGTTTTCTAAAGGGCAGATTTAGAGAGTCACTCATGCCTAATGTGAATTCCAAAATGCCAACTAAGCTTAATATTAAAAAAACATTCAAAATTAAATTAGTCATTCTAAGGTTAATATAATGTTGTAAATAATGAGTTCAAGTTATCTTGATCCCTCTTAATTTAAAATGCCTTTTATTTGTTCAAAAGAGGTTGCATTATCCACAAATTAAAGATACACATTTAAAACTAGGTGTTCAATATTTTTGAACTAATAAGTTACAAAGTTAGATAAATATTGTCGTAACTAGATCTACATGTTTTGATGTTGCTTTAAACATTATGATGGATCATAGGTTGTGATATAAGTATCAATTCGAAAACTTATAAATACTTTTTTTTTCAAAACACTATAATCCAATGTTACTAGTGGTGGAGGCCTTCAAACTTTGTGAAAGAAGATAATTACATGAACCATAAAAATTGGAAATCAAAATTATAGACTAAAATGTACACCATACAAAGTAAGGTTTGATGTTAACTCTTTTGGTTCCACCAATCCACACAATGGGCAAAGGTTATGAAAATGCATGTAGGCTAAAGCTTGCTTGGGCTACATACATATAAAATAGCAAATTTTGGAACAAAAACAAACAATAATGCCATTAATAACCACATATCAACAAAAAGACATCTTCAATAAAAATTCACTACCAATTCTTAACCTTGCATTGGAATAAGAACTAGCATATCTATATTTAAAAAACATATCTAAAATACGCCAAGAGATATCCTTCTCTGGACACCTATTTTTAATCAATTTACCACACATAGGTGGAATAGACCCCTGGAGAAAGATATTTCTCAACGTATTTTAGATATATTTTTTAAATATCAATATGCTTTTTAAAATAAATATATTAAATTTATTGTGCCGAACAAAAAATTTTAAATTGATGACCATAGTAAAAACTATAAAATATATTGCACTTACCATGGAATAAAATTGTTGAATATACTTTGGTCCTTTTTATTTCAAGTGATAAAACCCTAATAAAATATAGTTTAATAAAATTTAATTTATAAGGAGCAAAGTATATTTCAACGATCAGAGAAGTTATATTTTATAGATTTTACTATGAATTTTATTTTATTTTCTACATAATAAAAATAGTGTCGTAAATAATATTTTATGACATTATATTTTATTAAGTATCATTTTATTATGTATAAAATAACATTACTATAATGCCATAAATTTATGGTAATATTTTTATTTTGTTTTTCATTTTTTCAAGGTTAGTTCTCTTAAAATATTTTTTTAAAGCATCTCAAAGTAAATAATATAGAGTTTGATATAGTTGCCTTAAAATAATATTTTATAAATTAGCTTTTAAGATTTTCAGCTCTACATGTATTAATGCAAAAGCCACAAACTTTGGTTTACAAATGCACACATTTATTTTTTAATATTTTACCAATGAATTTGAATTTTTTAATATTTTAACAATATGAATTGATTTATGTATAGAAAACAAAACGAAATGCACATATTTATTTTTTCATGAAATTCATACATGTGATTTTTATTTTCATACTTGTGATTTTTATTCTTGATTTTGCGGCTTCTTGTTTTTATTTTCTGCTTTTGTTATTAGTGATTTTATTTTTGGTTGTTTTCTGAGACTTTCAAACATCTATGTCATTTGTCGGATATTTTTTTTTAATGTTTCAAAAGTCATTTTTATTAATATGCTCAGGCCATTTCACCCCATGCTGCCACTGTAGGTTACGCCTCTCAGCATAATTACAGAGTTGTACAAAATGTTTTGGATTCCATGCAATTGATAAGACACCAGTAACAGATAAACAATAAATATAAATTACAGGAACACAAAGTTCAAATTTCATAGCACTGTCTTTTTTGTCGTTCAGTAAGTAATTCCGTACCAAAATACAAAAAATAAACACGTAATTAAACCATTTCGTTAAAATATTTTAACAAAAAGACATTAGAGTTGCATGACGAGGAAAGTGAGAATTAGAGGAACATGCAAAAAAATAACGTAAAATGCTAAGAAAAGATGAGCATAGGAGTCGAATTAAATTTCACAAAGCAGTTTTAAGGCTAACAATCAAGGAATATTATAAATACTCATAAAACAAATTTTGCCCAAACTAGTATTTTGGAGCTCATGTAAATAAAACTAGGAAACCAATAAAAAAGGGTTGCTATGCCACAAAGTCCACTGAAATGCATGCTACAAAGTTTATCTAGAGCATGTTTCACATAAAATTACTAGACATTGTTAATACTCATGTAAATTAGGAATCTGTTTGATAAGCAAACTGTTGTTGATAAGCAGCATTAGGTAATGTAATACTAACAATGCTCTGTGTTTATTCACATTGTTGATACCTCTCAAGTTGAAACCTCAAATGTATTTGAATGTACATTACCTGACCCAATAAATGACATCTTTAGGTTGAAAAACATCCATTTTCCATTTAAGTTGACCTTTCCCTACAAAAGATTGTCATAAAATTCAAAACTTGCAATGTTACATCTCAGCAAATAGAGACGAAATGGTCTATTGAAATGCCAAAAAACATTGATAACCACTAATAGCAATGCCAGGCATTAATTATTTTGTTGAGCAATCAATAAAAGTTTACTCAAGTCTAACCACTAATTATCCCAGATAGCAGTGGCAAACAAGGATTACAACTACAGATGAGTAAAAGACTAGCTTATCCACAACCATAAAAAGATTGAACAAGAATGAGTGTCTACATTAGAAGCAGGCAAACTACCTTTATCAACACTACGCATATCATGTAATCAATCTGTAGATGATACATCTTTATTAAAATATTATTTCCAGAATGGAGAGCGAGGGACTAACTATCACATCTCAACAGAATCTTCATTAAATTCAGCAACTGTATTTGGTCAAAAACTAGCCAAATAGATACAGCTCATTGAGATCTTAAGAGAGGATGTCTACTCGGACATGATGGACCTATGGCTAATCGGAAATGATGGACCTATGGTGAATAAGTACTGGCATAATTGATTTAAGTTAATAATCTCTAGTAACGGATATATATTATCTCACACACTGGAACCTTTCCCATAACATTAAAGATAAATTTATTCCTAAAGTAGATATATCACACTAGTACAATTGTACTCGCATTTTCACCTTAGTTTTCATAATTCCAATAAATTGCAGAAGAAATCATTAAACAGATCTTGCTCACATCTGTTCAACAGGCAAACATCTCTGTAATGAAGAGCTGACCATAAACTTCCTCACTTGGGAATAAGCATTCAACTTTCATGATGGATGATAGATACTTAGTGCAGGAAAGAATAAAACCTGGAATCGATAAAACATCAACAGGAACAATAACCATGAAGATCAAACATATCATAAGGTCATTTGAATAGATGCAAGAAGCTTTCAAAGTTTTCCTTAAGCTGCCAGATTCTGAACTAAGCCATCCAGGTCTTTAAAATATTGCTACCAAAATCTCCACAAAACATACTAGATTTAGAAGTAACTTTAAACCTTGATTTTCATTTGTAACGACGATTAATTTTGTATCAAGCTTCAAACGATCTGAAAAAACGTGGCTATGTAGTTTAAATACAACTGTGCCCAATCCTTTTAGCAACCAATTATGGTACCTACCAATTTCAACAAGAGATTTGCAAATAATCATAACCCTAATAAAATATTAAAATTTGACTTGACCAACATTCGTGAAGCCTTCCTCTGAAAGTACAAAAACATTGATATGTGTCATATAAGTCTTTTCCCCCAAGTACCACCAATAATTGAAATCAAATGTAAAATTATTATTGTAACAGCATGAAGCTTACCTGAAACAGAAAAAACTACCTTTCCAGGTGGCCAATATTTATGGGCATGGTGAAAGCGACCACTACCTGTCTGGATGGCATAACATTTCCCGCATCTAACAAATAAATATCTAGCACGAGTTATAGACAAAAAACAAAAGCTGCCTTCTAAAGATCCTGTGAGCAATAAAGATAAATTCAGCTTAACAAGCATACCTTCCAAATTTTCATTTTGTATCATAAGCTTTCCCCCAGTGCTCTGCATGGCAATCTTGCAAAGCCAGGACTTTGAAAATCTTAGCTGATATATCTCCATGAAAATTACATTCTAAAGACTGATCTGAGATTTCATAATTTCTCAAAATCTGTGGAAAATGCATTGCAGTCTACAAATATGACACACTAACAAAACACACCAATGTTGCATTGGGAATACTTTCCCTATAAACACAGTGGAAAAAATTTATAATGAGCGCTTGAGTTTCTGAATTCCAACTCTATTTCCATCATTGAGGGATAAAAAGGTTTCAATTAAGGGATCTGAATGGTAGAACTAAAATTGATATAAAGAATTTACAAAGCATTGAGAATCAGGTTCAGATAAATTGGAATTTGCTTTGTACATCCCTCAATGGAATTCTTAACTGACAGACACCTAGAATACACCCTTAATGAAACATTCAAAAAAAAAAATATCACCTTGCCAAAGCATGACAAAATATAATTGTTGGTTAATACATGTAGCTCTGATTTCAAGCTCAATTAGACCAATAATTTCTGATGAACGATCAAGAAAAATGACAAGGTAGTATCAGTCCTAAAGAACAAAAATGTTAACAATGAGAATCTCAATAAATAAGGTTCCACAATTCATGTTGAACAGATGACTACAATGGATTGATGGATCAAAAGTAGTAATACTTTGTATCAAGACCAGTGAAATAACTTGCAATGGCCCCTTAATGAAGTGATAAATACTGAAGAAAAATCTTCAAGGTGACTCCACCATAGAAAAGATCCAAAGGAGTTTTGCCAAAAGCATGAATCATATAGCAACTCCAAAATTTATGTTACGCACTTGTTATAACAAGCCAAGGTTGAAGATCTGGCTAGAACTTTAAAATTCCAAAACTTGACCATAGAGAACATCTTGACATTATGTTAATTGGTTACATGTCTAAAAACAGAATTTTCTCACAGCCATGGCAGCAACTTATCTCCAGGGTAGGGTTATGGTAAGAAATAATCCTGAATAGTTCCTCTCATCAGAGGTTCAATCAATTCAATCTGTACCAAAAATAACGAGTTGTGAGATTATAAGTTACTAGTTGAAAGTATTATGTTTGAACTCCATCAAAAATTTAATATATAATATAATGACACAAATGCCAAACTTCAATTTATGACAAAGCTTAAACCGGCCTGATATAACAAAATGAGAAAACATACTTTTTGCACGGGAACCAGCAGCACCTCCCCTACGACCACCTTGTCCAGAAGACCTTTGTAAACCATTTGTCTGCCCAATCAACAAAAACTCATACATTATCACTGCATGAAAACAAGGATCCTACCAAAAGAATGAAGGACAAAAACAGATCTACCATATATCTAAATAACTATAGCTTAGGTTTGCTAGCAATGCACCATTTTTACACTTAGAGAAAGTCATTATTCAATTCATAAGAATTAATTCTATTATGACGTGTTCAGTAGAACCACACCTGCAATCCAACTGGGGGATAACTTGTAGAACCTGGATGATGAGGTCTACCTGGAAAATTTTATGAGTATTTATGAAATTACAAAACCCACCAAAATGAGTGAAACTCTAAGACAGAAAAATACACCAGCTAAAAGAAGTGGTTCTAATACCTGGATTATGATAATATTGTTGTTGAGATAATCCTCCAACCATACTGCAGAAATAGTTTATAAAAACAAAAACTATTTAGATAATCTTCAAGCAGCATATAACAAAGCACCATTTGACCAAAACCAAGTTTCCAATTCCAGAAGTTCAACAACATCCAACATGAGTTTGTGAACACCTCAACTCTTAAATAACTTTACCCATGTTCTACATTTTACACCACCTATTAGGACTTGAATGTATAGGATAAAACAAGCACACCTTGAGCCACCAGCAACAAGAGAATCATCAAAGCGAGCACGTGGATTTCCTCTGGAATCTGCATATGTATCTTCACCCTGAAAAATGTTCCAACATATTAAAATTCTCACATCGTGGAGCAATTTTCAAGCAACGAAATACTAAACAGATACAACCACATTCCATCAAAGTTTTTCACGTAAGAAATGCAAATTACCAGCGCTGAGTATCCCCGCTTAACTCCTGCATGAGAGAAATCTTGCATAGCATTTACAGATGCTAGATGTGGAAACATAACCCCATCAAACCCTGCATGATGGCCTCCAGATAACTGTGCACTTCCAAACATGGGTATGTCTCCCACACCAGTATTGCCCATATGAACCCTTCCATATTCACCAAACCCATGACCTGAAAGGTTACAGCACTATATGAGCAGATCATTTCTTTTAAATTGACAAAGTAAAAAAAATGAAAGACAGCTTGCACACAAAACTGTAACAAAAAAATAAAAAAACTTAACCTTACAACCAGAAATATAAATTTATAAAATAAGGTGGGTTTTATGTTACCAAATATTTACAGGAGTAGATGCCTGAAACATACAACCTCAATACACAATGTTTTAATTGCAAATTTATTGTTGCCATGTGCTAGTCAATTACTGGACAACAAACTTGTCACAATCCACTTGTGATCAACTGGCAGGATCATAAACCCATATAAAGACCAACCTGTCAACAGGGTATGGTGCATGCTAAAAATTCCAGTTTTACCCTATGCTCCACGGCGACACTTCTCCTGCCTAAATAGACCCCGTCCCCCATAGGGGACGTTTCGAGGACACGTAGGAAACTTCCTCTCCTCGTCCCCTTTTTTTTGAAATTTAGAAAACATCTCAGGGACGTGTAGAAATTCCTAGGGGACAAAATTTAGGAAATATCCTAGGGAATTGTAGAAATTCCTAGGGGGCCCAGCAAGTTTTGACTTAATTTTAAAAAAAAAAACTTAAAAAAAAGGGGGCCCACAAAGACCCCCACATCCCTTTAAACATAACCTAAACCAAAAAAGCCCTTGTAACAACTAAAAACAAAAAAAGCAACACATTTTCACATATTACAACTTGTGAAGAAGAAGAGAAAGAGAAAGAGCAGCAGTGAGAAGAGGTGAACGGCAGTAGAAAGAAGGAATTAGAGCATCAAACCGACATCATTTGAGGTAACGTTACCATTCTTTATTCATTTGTTCAAATTCCTTTGCATTTTTTTAAGTTTTTTTGAAAATTCCAAACACTTAGGGAGGGTTTTTTGTTTATTTTTTGTTCTATGTTTGCACTTGCAGCTGTGTTTTGATTTTTCAAAAAAAAAAAACAATGAGCAGCAGTGAGGGTAGTGAGAGTGAAGAGATTGAGCTTGAAATTCAACCAAGAACTAGAGGTCATAGAAATGTTGCAGCCACTAGGGGTTCTTCTATTAGTGAGAGTGTTATGGAGATTGTGGGTTCAAGTAATCCGTTTGAATGCCCTTCCGATATATACTCAAACAATATAAAAAAGGCACATTTAATCCCAAAAAACCTCTCTTGCAGTATGCAACCCGCATAGACAAAGACAAGAATAAAATTTTGGGGGAGTAGAGTATAGCTTTGTCATTTGTGCAAGAAAGAGTATAGGGGCAGCTATACAAGAGTTTATACTCACCTTTTGCATATCAGTGGACTAGGGGTAAAAACTAAAAGGTTGTGAGAAAATTACCCTGGCTGAGAAGGCCAAGGTAAGGAAATTCCAATGGAGACTATGCAGCCTAGTGTGTCATTGCCTTCACAAACCATAAATGTTGGAAGTCAAAGGGGAGAGGGTTCTACTTCTACCAAGGAATAAAAAAAAGAACCACCACTATTGCAGGGTTGTTTAATGCACAATCACGAGAGGTGGCCAAGTCTTCCATTGCTAAATTTTTCTATGCCCATGTCATACCATTTCATGTGGCACGCTCTCCCTATTTCAAACATATGTTTCAAAGATATAATTGTTATTGATCCCTTATTCCCCCCTCCCCAAAGAACATAAGCTACACACCACCCCACTTGATAGAGAATATTCTAAGGTGAGTGTGTTGATAAAAGCAATGAGACAAACTTCGATTAGGTATGGCTAGTCTATTGTCATGGAGGGTGGAACAACATCAAACGTCGACCACTCTGTTGGCAAGAGACACTG
Source organism: Cunninghamia lanceolata (assembly GCA_027924645.1). Lineage (NCBI taxonomy): Eukaryota > Viridiplantae > Streptophyta > Pinopsida > Cupressales > Cupressaceae > Cunninghamia > Cunninghamia lanceolata. The sequence goes on from BSBN01000523.1 coordinate 10,726,194, forward strand.
TGTGGCTTCATGAGTGTTGTCATTGATGGCAACAAAGTCTATCCCACACATCTGCAGCACATAGAATGCCTATACCGGAAGTCAGACTGAAAAGTGTTTTGGTCCGGTGAACAAGATCAGAGCATACATCAAGGTCCGACAATCAGGTCCGGATCTTTCAGATGGTGTAACACAGCAAGTTGCGGACTTGGACAAGTCAAGAGGAGTACCATGACTACTACATTCCAAAGATTGAGCCTCCGATGATGAATGAGTGAAAAGAGATGAGCATCTAAGTGTTGGGTTCCTGACAGGCAGAGTAGACTGAGGAAGAATTGATCGGCAAAGCATCAGACTTTAATCCGGATGAGAAATTGATGGTGATCAAGCTATTTGAGGGATCATACATGGTTGGCCGACATGACTGATGACTTCTATGTCTGTCTTTGATACGCATCACATATTAAGCATGGATTCAGCCGACAGATTAGTGTCTTGGAAATATCTTGAGTATTCCGGTTGCCGACTAGAAAGATGTTGAAATCCTTGATGTGGATATATATACCAGATGGATTTCGATATGAAGGGGGGTGTGTGTGTGTTGGTATAGTGTGCGAGGAAAGGCAGAGAGAAGTGTGGAAGCAGCAATACAAGTCCAGTATGTGACAGAACAGCAACACTAGAACAGAGGAAGAATGAAGTGCATTAAATCAGTATATTGAGCCTAACCGGAACTGAACCTCAGCATTAATAGATGCTTCTCATCAATTCAAACACCTGGTTATCTTCTATAAACTTTGTAGACAGTGAGTCTCTTATAGGCAATGTGCCTCTTGTGAGCAGTGTGCTCGGGCAGTGAGCCCTAATTGGCAAGTGCCATTTTGTACTTCCTATTCTTTTAACAGAGAATACAATCTCGGGTTAGTCACCCCATGGTTTTTCCCTTAACAGGGTTTTCCACATAAAAATCCTTGTGTTATGTGTTGATTCTATTTCTGCTCTCATGATTATGTATGCTTTTATGTTTTGATGTTGCACTATAAGTAAAGAAGAATAAAAAGTTAAGATATTTAAGATAATTGATTCACCCCCCCTCTCAGTTATCTGCCTTGTTTCCAACACACTCGTGAAAATAGGAACCAACCGCACACAGACAGCACGCTGCACAACAATGGTTGCACACATAGTTGATAGCAAAACGAGAAAATAAGGAGAAAGCACATGGCGATATGTTTTTGCAATCACTTCGGACATTTTAGTTGATAGCAGAACGAGAAAATAAGGAGAAAGCACATGGGGATATGTTTTTGCAGTCACTTCGGACATTTTATTGATGAAAAATATAAAAAAGCACTTCTTCAACAATTTTATAAAGTTATGCTTCAAAAATTCATATGCAGTTGTACAGGCAATTTTTTTAGAAAATTAAAACAAATTCGGATTTTGAATTTCTAAGATAAATTTGGTGAATTCTGTGACATAGGTTCAACTCATTCAACAGAACTAAAAAATCACATGGGGAGGGTAATTGACTCCTTTCAACTTTTCACATGTAAGGCATTCATTACCTATTTCTCGACTCGTGTACCCGCCCTTTAGCATATATACATCCATTGGGAATTGTATTACGAGATTCTTCCTTCATGTGAAGGAAAGGAAGGATTGGAGATAGAGAGAGTTCTCATCAAAATTATGTTCCAATCTTAATAGTCTTAAGGTTAATGGCAATTAAAGGTAAACGTTCATAGCCATCTTTCTTGGAATTGTATGATTGTGTAGCCATTGATGCTCACAAAATTAGGTGCAAGTGAGAAAATGTTTGGTTGGTGTTCTTAATGGCCCCAAGAAGAAAACAAACTTGTACAAATGATTTTAATAGTGAATTTTTGCTACAGTTTTTCACCGTATTGCGTTTCTCCAAAGTTATTCTCTTGTGCTATCATTTGCTTGTGTTGTTCTCATTTGCTTGTTTCATGCTATATTCTTACGAGTTAAGAAATTATACAAGTTGATATTAATAATTTTATCTCCATTAATGGAAGTATGATTTAATGAATCAATCATATAGTAATTAAGTACTTCATACTTAAGTCTTCCGTGTTTCTCAATTAAAAGTACAGATCTAGTGGGAAACAAAGTAATGAATGTACGATTAGTATTGGTGAATTGTGCAATGGAACATTCATGCCAATTGCCAATCAGTTCTCAATTAAAAAAAAATAGTTAAGTTACTATACAGATTATTCCCAAGAAGCTGCTATATGCTGAAATCAATACCTGGAGATACATTATCTTATGGGAAAACCAATGAACATTTAGAACATGAGCAACTAGCAAAGTAGCTAGCTAACTTCCTTGGTAATTTTGATGACGGGTTCTGCTTTCATTCTCTGTTGGTTATTGCTACCGTTAGTTGTCAGGACTCGAGTATCAGTTTTGAATCTAATGTTCTTAGTTGAATCAGGTATTATGAAGTTAACATTTGTTCTGTGATTTGGGGGAACTTGTGAAGAGACCTCAAACTAGTTTAGGTTTTTTTTCTGTCATACCTGATTATGAAAAGGAAATCAGTTTAACCTATGGTTAACATTCTATCTATCGTGTGGGAAAAGCGAGCCAGCTACCCTCGACTGTGACGCATCATATTGGGTTGATCCGAGGAAGGGAAGGGGTCGGTCCAGGTAATGTAGGCGCTGATGACCATGGCACGTGGCGAAGAGATACTCGGGTGTCAAGGGAAAGCCGAGGCTTTGGCAGTGTAGACAAGTTGTACTATTATTATTATTAAGCCTTTAAGTTTATTAGCGATACTATTAAGTTTGTTTAAAGTTAAAATATTAATCTATTAATTTTATTAAACAATGTTGTAGGATACAGCCCCCTCCTCCCCCCTAGTATGCATACCAACATACCCCGTACGGACACGGGTACGGTACGACTAAAATACGCGTCAAATACGGTGCCCACCCGTACCCAGAACTAGGGCACAGTCAGAGACGCGCCAGATACCTCTGGATTTGGCCTTCAAAAAAATTTGTCGTATCTCGAGTATTTTCATTAATCCCAAACTTGATGCCTATCGATTCTTGGATGAGTCGTTTCACCTACATTATTCAATAAAAATATATTATAATCTATTGTAATTTTTTTCGTTTCACCTACATTATTCAATAAAAATATATTCTAATCTATTGTAATTTTTTGTAAAGTTTAATATTTTCGTTTAAGGAATACACCGATAGGAACAACCGAGGAGTTCAGAAAATTTGCTGGCATGATTTTTTTTTACGGCATGAGACAATTCCGAGCGCTATAGCTATAATGTTTATTTAAATTAAAACATATAAAAGCCTATCGGCTCATTAATAATTATAATGTTTATTTAAATTAAAATATATTTGTAATATTTATTATAATTAATATTTAAATTTAATACTTTTAATATTTATTAATACTTAGAATATGTTATTATAAATAATAAATTATATATTACTAATTAATTAATAATTATAGTGTATTTCAATTAAGATATATTTATAATATGTATTATAAATTAATATTTAAGTTTAATACTTTAATATTTATTAATACTATATATATAATTTATTATTTATAATAACATATTATATAATAAAATATTTTATTATTATTATTATTATATAATACTTAGAATATGTTATTATAAATAATAAATCATATATTACTAATTAATTAATAATTATAATGTGTATTTCAATTAAAATATATTTATTATATGTATTATAAATTAAAATTTAAGTTTAATACTTTAATATTTATTAATACTATATATAATTTATTATTTTATAATAACATATTATATATATTATATGCTATTATAAAATAATAAATTATATTTAAATATAATATATTATGTAATAATATATATATTTGTCATATCTAGCCGTATCCAGTCGTATCCGTGTTGGGTGGTCTTGAAAATTAGTCGTATCCGTATCGGATATCGTACCCGTATTGGATACCGTATTCGTGTCCATGCAACATTGTTATTAACATTAAAGCCTTCAAGTTTTTATTAATATTATTAATTTTACCAATTCGTAATTATAATTATAATTAATATTCATATAAGTTTGTTATTTATTAACTTATTATGATCTATCATTTATCATTAATATTAATTTTATTTGTATTTAAATTTTCATAAGTTTAATATTTCATATTAATAAAATTAAAAATATATTATATTAAAATAATAAATTATATTTTAATATAATAATATATTTTTAATTTGTAATATATATAATTAAAAATATATTATATTAAAATATAATTTATTATTTTCACCCAATAATGGGATGTTTCGGCCGCGGTAGTGTAATGTCAATGATGAAGGATATACGTGCAAAGTTATTATAGTTCATGTTGGAGGTGGATGGAATTATTATTTGGACAGAAGGATCTTTTGACAGATCATTTCTTGCGATATTTAGAGAAACAGGGAGTGGCTATGGAATCTACAACAGGAGCAAGAGGTTTGTGGGGAAGAAGGTTGTCAATGCCAAGGGAAAAGGCATTACGTTAGAGAAATCATTGAAGAACTGGAAGAGAAGAGTTTCACGGGAGGAAGCAATGGCAGATTTCATGGCAATGGTCGATAGGGACATTTCTATCCCTGGCCTTCAACTCTGGTTAGAAAGGATGTGGGTCCTTGCCAAGGTTATGGATGGCTCCCCGAGGGTTTGCATCCATGAGGCAATGGCGAAGCTCTTACTTGATCCAAGTCACACCAAAGGGGATGCAATACGTTCAATGCGGCAGTCTTTGGTGTGCGCCTCTATGCTTTCAACAGGTGCCAGTGCATTTCTTTTACATGATGATATTGGCGACGTCACACATCAATCCAAGGTGCATTTTGATTGCTTCTTGGAGCACCTGCACGCCATCAAAAGGCATCATCTTTGCCTACAACACGCAGTCAAGGAAATTCCTTTCAGTTTGAAGATCACTCTTCCTAAGGACGCCATACCAGTAGATTCTGATTGTTGTGAGAACAAGAATGTGATGGACAAAGAGGTAACAGAAAAGGAGTCGAATCCGATGAAAGGGGAGAGAACAGTGAAGAGTCCAGGTTCGAATGTTTTTTGTCAAAAATGTATTGCTATGCCTGGGGGCCGAGAGGCCTGTGTAATTTGTCTTGGCCCCCGAATGTCTTCTTTTATGCTTAGGGACTTTTAGACTGAACTTTAAGATAGATTAGGATAATAGTATGATATGATATTAGAAGATAGAAATTATACTCTGGTTCAACAACTCGTCGGACCTGGTACATTGATGGCAAGAAGACTGGTTACTATGGTTTTTTGGGGTTCAATGGTTCATGGATCGTAAACCAGGTTTTATATCAAAAAAAACTATTTTAATACCTAAATATTAGGGGGTCTTGAAAAATAGCCTAAATAATTATTATTTTAATATATATATTGTATCCAGACATATACATATTAGGGGCTCTTGAAAAATAGTCGTGTCCGTATCAAATACCGTATCCATGTCCATGCAACTTTGTCTAATCCCTGTTACGTACTATAAATGATGTATATAATAAAAAACTTTTTTTCTGATCAATAAATATATATATTCCACAGGAAATTCAAAGAGAATAACATGAATTTTCTATAATCAAATGCATCCAAATGTGTAACTGCAAACACAACCAATTCAAAAAGGTAGACATCCCAAAATAAATCAAAGTTTGATCAATGGTTTTGTCTTCAACCACTTCACAACAAGTTTATTTGACAATAATTAAACTAAGGATTCAAGGAAGCAGAAATACATGAAAGCTAGGCATTTAATAAATCTGTGTATTGTGTAAATCCTTTGCCTCTGGCATGGAGCTGCTGAAATTTGTACAAAGAATCCTGGGCCCAGGTGGGATTGGGAGGACGGAAGCTTTTAGGTCTCAGGTTTAAATTGCAACCAATTTCAGAGAAAAGCTGTTGGAAGGGTTTCCAGATTCAAAGATTCGTGATTGCATTCTACACATTGTGCTTCCACGCCAAGAAGACTTCATTGGCTGGGAAGATTCTGGCAAGGAGGGGGGAGAGATAAGGAAGAAGAGGATAAAAGTCTGGAAGGGATGATCAGGACCTTAAGACAGGAAATTCATGTTGTTTATTCTCAGAAAAAACAGTTGGTGGCCTTTTTGCAAGGAATTGGCCATCCACGTAAACCAAATGACAGTGTTCACCACAAAGGGCAGCAAACGGTCTCCAAATTATTTTCTCTTGCAGAGCTTTCAAATGAGGGTCTGGTACAGAATGCGGAGCATGCTATTGTTGAGCCAGGTGTGTGATTTCAGTGTGTAGACAATTACAATTTCAAATATATTGCAGTGGGTCAAGGTTACAAGGGTTGAGGAGGGATGGTTAAACCTTTCTGACCATTGACTAAAATCTGCAGGGAGGATGGTGGATCAGCATAGCTTAGGATCTCTTTTGAGTTTTCAGATTACAATGTTTACTTCTCAAATTTTGGTTATATCCATTGTAGCGTTTTGCATGGTTGACCCCTAAAAAGCCAGGTTCTACAGAAGCAGAGGGTGAATTGGTCAAACAGTTCAGGTCTGGGTACAGGGCCAAGACAGCCCTGGGTTCACCTTAGGTCTGTCCTTGGCACCCCGGGTTTTTTGTGGGTCCTTATCGCTAAAATACCTGGGCATACCCACAAAAAAGTTGCCTTACAATCACCACTAAAATACAGGAAAATTCATCCCCATCGCTACAAAAACAATCCCATCTGTTTTCAGCAGCCATTGTTCATTTTTGATGATTTATAGTGCATAGACCTGGTCTCATTGCTCCTAAGCCATTCATCAATGCAGTCACTCTCTTGCACAGTGGCCAAACACATAGCTCTCGTGTGTTATATATAGGTAGCAGAAGGTAGCAGAAGGTATGGGTACAGCAGGGTCTGCAGGAGCTGGATCTTCCAGTTCATACACACTACAATGGCATGGAGAGTCAGCACTGGCAGGGGCAGAAGGATATTTATTTTTTGTTTTTGTTTTTTAGCTTAACCGTTCAATGTAGATTATTTTTTAAATTAAAATCATATATTAATATTTTTAAATTTATTAAGTTTAAACTTTTTTATACGTAAGTTAAAGTTAAACCATTATTAATACTTCATATATTTACTTGTACCTTTGATTTTATATTTTAATTTTAGAATTTTAAGTTTATTTAAAATTTTAGTATTTTAAATTTTATTTTACATATTTTATATAAGATACATTATATTTACATATTTTTGAAAATATGTATATAGTACAGCTGTACCCAGCTGTACCAAACCCAGGAAAAAAAATCTGTCATACCGGCAAATCTGTACCCAAACCAGCAACCTAGGTTTGTCCCAATCTTTTTGTAATATATATTTGTTCAATATTATATATAAAAGGGCAAGGGCTAGATTCCTCGATTTATTGAGTAAAAAAAATTGTGTATACAAATGATAAGACTAGATATTTTAACATATGCATATAGAAATATGGGTTAAAGCAAAGAAACCTTAAATGTAAATGAGAAGACGTGTACCTCCACTCATAGATAAATGTCCCTGCCCCCATGCTGCTTGTTCTCTCAAAACCTGTATGAGCTCATGAGTTGAAGAAGACGATGCAGACGGGCCACCCCTCCCCAAAAGCCCCTTGCCTATTGTAGTGTTTGAGTAATTACCCTTCAATTTATGGCCTGTTTGCATTAAAAATGTCAGTCAATTTGTAGAATTAAAACAAGCATTTAAGGTTTATAATAATCTTGTTCATACAAAAACGAAGTTTGGGAAAAATACTTCTGATGTTCTGTTTAGATTTCATCGAGGTTGGACATAAACTTGGAAAATACAAAAGCCCTACCCTCATTTTTTCTAAATAAAAAAGAAAAATTAAACTTTAAGAAATTAGACATTAAAAATAAAAGATCCCCAAAACAGAGAAAATTCAACAGCCTTTCATACCATTTCCAAGAGCTACTAAATTAACTTACCAGTCATGAACTAATCTATAAAATTTTAACTTTCAGCAATTAAACATTAATTATCAAAGATCCCCAAAACATAGAAAATTCAACAGCCTTTCATGCCATTTCCAAAAACTTGTGAATTTAAGAACAACTAACCAGCTTTCAATAATGCAAAATACATTAGAATAGAATTCTCTGAATAAGAAATAAAATAGCATGTTTCCAGGATTGTGCAACGTCCTTGTTCCAAATATTCATACACTACATTCATTTAGAGGCATCCATCCACATTTGTTGCCATAACACTTGAAAGGAATTTATGTAACAGCCTGCCCATCTGAACTCTCCAGCCATAGCAGATTGCAAAAAGTTCTGAGGAAATCATAAGCCTATCAAAGTGACTTTAAACCTTACATTATCATAAGCTCTTGAAGATATTTATAACATTTCCAACATTTTTGATAAAATAGCAACTTACTACACAAAATATATCGTTCTTTTTTAAAAGAAAGATGTATACTTCTCACAAACAAGTTACTTAAGACAGATGTTATTAACAAAAAAAAAATCAGATACCTCCTAGCATTACTAATAAAGATTGCTCGGGAAATCAGATTTAGATAAATGAGTTTCTCGAGCTCAAATATGGTGGAGATTCATGAGGAAACCCCAGCCTGGCCAGTGCAGGTTGTGTTTTGAACTTTCACAACACTCCCAGGGACAATTGATTAAGAAGGGTTCTTTCTTCCTGGGCTTGAATAAAATGTTATAATCAAATTGGAAATGCAAAAGTCTCTTGGAAGAAGCTCATCCTTCCAAGGGTTTTGATGATATCTTCTTCACCCACTGCTTTCAAGAATGCAACAAAGCTGCTAATCTTCTCGCCAAATCTAGGATTGAGCGGGCCTCTGCAATTGTCAGCAATCATGTCGATGTCTCGGTGGCCCTAGGCCTACTTTTGTATTTAGACAGATATCTTCTTCACCCACTGCTTTCGAGAATGCAACAAAGATGCTAACCTTCTCGCCAAATCTGGGATTGAGTGGGCCTCTGCAATTGTCAGCAATCGTGTCAATGTCTCGGTGGCCCTAGGCCTACTTTTGTATTTAGACAGACCCCCTTGGTCCTGAATTTTTACCCCCTACTCGTAGGCATTTGATTTTAATAGTCTAAAATCATAGGCAAATATTTCAGCAAATGCTAAAAGAAAAAGAAAAAAATTGACACGGGGGTAGTATACCACACTCCTAGACAGGTACAGGGGGCTGAATAATAATGGCACACACATGTGAATGGATGGTAGCATTCCCAAGTTTTATTACATTGCTGCTTGATTATTTTCCCTGAGGTTTATCTGTTTCGCAACATTGGAATGGTCTGCAACTTTCTCTGGTCTCTTTGAGGGTGGTTTGTTTGAACTTTGCAGGAATAGCTTGAAGGACTACCTGGGTGAGTTTGTGATCCCTTTTACCATTTAGTGGCTTCTGACAGTTTGCTTTGCAATATTTTTTTCTTGTTCTGATGCAGAGGCATTGAAGTTTGTGAAATCTGTTCTGGGACCTGCCGGGCTGGATAACTCCAACATATTTGGTTCCTGTGCTTCAATTGCTGCAGACTTCATGCAAAAAACTAGAGGATTTGGCGCAACTCAAATTGGCTAGAGATTGGGTTTCATGTAGAAGATTGCTCCTGTGTCTCCTGGTGATATAGTGCAGCAGATGGCCACCAGTGCTCGGGCATCCCATTTGCAGGATTTGCAGGGCGACTTCAATGTTCCGCACAGAAGATCTTGGCAGTTCTTCAGCAACACAAGGAAATGTCAAATTTTTGTAGAGATCTGGCTATGGCAATCAAACATCTTGTTGTCACTCACAAGAGCAGAAAATTAGAGCTTTCAAGCCTGTTTTCCCCCATCCTCTTCTGCAGATGGCATTCTGATTCACTCCATCAAAAACTCAGAGGTGCTTCCAGGGGTCCAGTTTCATATTTTGATTCTTTAAAATAGCCCACCCAAATCTCTTCCTGGTCATGTTGCCAGTGCTGGAGCCATTTCGAGTGACAGGGGTTCCAGCAAGTGGCAGAGGCAGGGAAAAACCCTTGGTTGGGTCTGGGTCTTGTCAAGCCCACAAAGCCCCTACATTTGTTGATTGAAGGTTTTTATTTAAGCTGGTCCGGAGCTTAAGCCATTTCTTTTTGTATATCATTTTACCTGTCAAACGGACTTATCTGTCTTGATGTTTGGCTTCTCAAATAAAGCAACGTTTTTGCTCTGGGGTGTATAGCTATATTTGATTTGCATATTGTAAATTTTTGGTTTCTCTATGGGTGAGGGCCCCAATAGAGCAATCACTTATCTATTTAAAAGCACAAAGGTCAATTAATTACTATAAAAGCTTGATTTAAAAGTAAAAAGATGGTTCCTTCAGAGACATCTGACAAAATTGGAGAGATATAAAGAAGATTAGCATGGCCCCTACACAAGGATGACACACATAAATTGAGAAATGGTCCAAAATCAAAAAGATGCATATTTCTTACAAACAAATCGCTTAAGACAGCATATTATTAACAACAAAAATCAGTTACGTCATAGCTAAGTTACAGGGTTCGCCAAATTTCGTGTTTTTTCCTCTTTAAAACCACAATCGCGACTAGGTTTTCCTATGCTCCACCAGGACACGTCCCCAGTCCCCCCATACTGTACTCGAGACATTCCAAGGACGCGGGGACGTGTAGGAAACATCCCCTACCTGTCCCCCCTTCCCCAGGGACATCCCTTAGAAAATTGGGGACGCACAGTACGGTTAGCCGTCCCCGGGACATCCCCCGACCATCCTGGGGATGGCAGCCCAGCAAAAAAGTTGGACGCTTTTTTGTCATTTTTGTCATTTTGTTGTTGAAATCTGCAGCCTTTGGGCATTTTGATGTAATTTTGATATAATATATATGCAGATTGTCATTGAAAACAATTAAATTTTGTTTATTTGTTTGCCAATTCTCATGTGACAAGTTGAAAACTAAGTTCAAGTGTAATGTTATTATTATGTATTCATTTTTTAAGGTTTTATAATGTCAATAATGAATGCCTTATCAATGTTATCATATAAGTATTCGAAATTTCCCTATATTTTAAAAAAATATCTTATTTTTTTGGTAACTGTCCCCTGTCGTCCCCTAAAAAATGACCAAAAAAATTGTCGTCCCCGAAACTCGTCCCCCCGTCCTTGTCTTTGAATCTTGGGGGAGAATAGGGCTTTTCTCATCTTGCTTGCGAGGGCTAAGTGATCAATGATAATTCGGTGGCGGAAAACTGGGGTGAATCAACGTAGATTGCCTTCAATTTTGAGTTTGGCTACAAGTTTTGCATCACGCCAGGGAGTCGCTAATCTTACATCACGCCAGGGAGTTGCAACCCCCGACATTAATGTTTAATGTTGTTTATTATTTATTTATTATGTATGTTTAATTTTTTTTTGCTTGGTTAACTGCTGACTTGGGGTCAGCTCCCCTTATATTATAATTAACTAAAAATTTGAACAAAGTTTCAACATTACAGCTGGAGAAATAAGCATCAAATCAAAGGGCTATAAACAAAATGCCATGATCTTGAGTATCAAACCCTACCACCCTGTACTATACATATCAAGCTATATCTACCCATTACATAGCACAATTCCCTTACAAATATCTACTCAGAAAACATAATAACAAAAACTACAACTATTAACAACAGAGAGCACCCGGACCGATGGCGATGACCAAATCAAGCATCTTCGTCCTCTGCGTAGTACAGGTCCAACAGCTCCCTCATCCAGTCGTATTCAACTTCCAACCCTGCCAATTTTTTGAGGAATGTTACCCCTTTTGCTGCCTTGCAACACCTTGCAGCCCCCCTGTTATCCCCTACCTCCACCACAAACGGCCACCACTGAACCGCATCACCAGCCTGGTTAATTCTATGGAAATCATCTGACAGAGGAATACCAATGCCGCTCCTTGCAACCCCGACCACTTCCAACCATCCACCCCGAAAATCTGGCTCCACGAAGTCTTCCATAAGCTTCTTGATCATGGTCGTTTCCTCATTGACGTCCAACAAAACCGTCAAAAACATGGACGAAAGATCAAAGTTCATCCTGTAGCGATTACCGTTCTACATGAATTCATCTCCAAGAACCCACTCAACTGCAAAAAGCATGATCCCACTCTTGGGTTTGAAAACCACCCCAAGCCGCTTGTCTGTAATTTGTCCAAGGACATTGTTGATGATTGTTTTTAGACAAGTCAACAATTAGAGTGAAATACAAAGTATCTGACTCCCTCTTGAGCAAAGCCTCTCGAATGCTGAACTATGTGATCAAACAAGATGACTCCAAGGTTCCTTTCTGATGATTATGTAAGAGACAGCTCAGTGACTAAGTATGATTTTGCTGTTAAACACAAAGGGACTTACATTAGATCTTTCTTCTTTCATTCAGCTTATCTCTCCTTCAGTGTGGATGATATGTATACAAGGTCTCAATAACAAAGAAATAGAAAAAGGGTGAGGGTTTAGAAAACTAATCTAAGGTCAATAAAGCAATGATGAGGTATTGAACAGACAAACTCTTGATTTAACCTAACTTCACTTCGCCAAGGGTGCCTACAACTACATGAAGTTGGTGCAATCTCCTAAGGTTATGCGAAAGGTTTTCAAATCATGAAAGCTCATATAAGCACCCATCGAATGGCGCAGCTCAAACAAGCACCCACAATCGAACTTATGCAATTATTAAGGCTCAGACTAGCTTTACACAACACTTCACCGGCGATGAATGTTAAAAGCATGAGCTAGGAGTTGATCAAATATTCAATACAACATGCATTACAACAAAGAGCTTCTAATCTACTTCTAATTTACTTTGAAACATCTCTCCACTTCATTAAGTACAAGAAACCATGTGATTCCACAAGATAACACTTGAACACCAAACAATTAGCTCCAATGTCTTTTGCATTAACCTTGAGAAATATTTACAACAGCTTCAAATCCTCTCAGAGAATTTTGAGAGTCTCCTATTCTATTCCTAAAAATCTACAATCTATCACTACTCTCTATGAACTACTCTATTACAAATGAGGCAACAAGGCCTTTATATAGTGGTCCAGTATTACAATGAATGGCTAAGATTAATTCAATAGCCAAGGGTCTAGATCATGCCACCTCAGAGGTAGTTACAACAATTTGCTATTTTTAGCACAAAAGAGAGAGGCAATGAAGGCACATTTTCCAATGTGATAAGGTAAGGCGAAAGCATTTAAAATATCTTCCACATAGGAATCCCTTTGGCTTCTTTCATTAAATGATACATTTAATGCATTAAATAATGCGGCTAATCAAAATTGAATGATGTGTACTCGCCACATAGATGCCACTTCAGCATTCTTTGAAAATTGTATCATCTTTGTATGATGTATTCAATGTGATTGCTTGAACTTGTATGTTTAGGAATACAACTTATTGATCTTGCCTTGTTCATTCTTCTTGTAGACTGGATGTATGATACTTGTTGCTTCACTTGACTAACTTCATAATTCTTTCTTCTTCTTGTAAGCAAGTTGATGTGAATCTTCTTTGATGATGCTCTTGATGTAGAGTGAGTAATAGAGTAGATGATGATGACTTGAAGTAGAATGTATGATAATCTTCATTCATGAAGAGTAGGAGAATCTCTTGGACTTGAAGGTTGAATGGAGCTTGAAGTATGATGGATGAATATCTTTGCTTGATGATAGGATGAAGATGAAGTGTACTTGCAAGATATTCCTCGAAAAGCTTGAATGGATAGATGCCTTGAAGTAATACACTTGAACTTAATGTAATGATGTCAGTGATGTAGGAGACTTGAGGTGTGATCCCCCTGCAACTTGAAGGCTTCTCAGGTACTTGTCCTTGATGACTCCTTAGCTTCACCAACACCCCTTCCTTCAATGATGCAACTTGATAATCTTCAAAGGCGGCTAGCATGATGCTCCTTACTCCTCGCTTGAGGGTGATTCCTTGGATAACTCCTTAGCATCATTGATGATCCTACAAGTCAAGGTAAACGATATATCAATGACCTCATAAGATAAAACAACTTTAAACATGTAATAACGCCATTTCAAACTTAGGCGCAAATATACGTAGAAATAAGAACAAAGTGCGCCTAACTTAATTAGTCCCACATTCATTAATTTAAATGATTTCTAGCAATTGTAAGAGTTTAAGAAGACTTCTCCCACTTAAGAGATTCATTCAAAAGGTCTTTTCAACACAATTTCTTCCTTAGGCGCCAATCTGGGTGGTAGAAGTAGGCATGAATGGGCGCCTAGCACTTGCTTGCTTATCCTTGTCATTTTGCAATTTTAAATGATGAAACATGTCTTGAATACCTTCAATCTTTCAACACCCACTTTTGAACATGGATTTAGGTGATTTTCTTCAAAAGTTGGATCAAAACCTCATTAAGGCGCTCATATTAGATGCTCAAAATAGATATACTTTCACTTGAAGGGCGCCAAAAGGAACTAGGAGGAGGTTAAAGTGAGCCAAGATGCTTTTGGTGGCAAGGAGCGCCCTAGGACTTCAAGTTTTTATCTAACCACTTGGAAGTTCTTCCCTCTAGGCGCCAATTTTGAGAGTAGGAAGGTGTAAGAGCGCCTAGGTTGGATTGTGTTCTTGCAATTTTACAGACTTCTTTGTTTTCTAGGCGCCCCTTGGTGACTAGAATTCCCTTGGGTGTTGGGCACAAATTGGAGGTAAAAGTGACAGGTCAAAAGCGCCTAACACACTTACTCCTAGTTAGACATCATTTTGAGTGTTGAAGGGCGCCTAAAGACAATAACAACAATGCATTGGCGCCTAAACTCATAGACCTCAACTTAAGGCGCTATTTTGGTGATTGTATTGAGTGTAATCCTTCTCTAGGCGCTAATCTTGAATTCCAACCTCACCATGCACTCCAAGGCGCCAAAATGTCATCCCTCCAACCATCCAGATGTAGGGCGCTAGGATGAGGTGATAATAACAAGGAAGTGCGCCTACTTCAATTCAAGGCGCAATTGAATGAGGTTTTTGAAACTTGCCTTCCACCTAAGGCGCCAATTTGGATCTCTGCAAATGGGAAAATGCACCTAAGCTTCTTTGAGTGAATTCACGCCTAAATTTGGAAGTCCAAGTGAGTAAGGTATATTGAAAAATATATTTAAGTATTTAAATATTTTTCAATATACCTTTCAGGATGTTTGAGATAGGTCTCAGATCCACCGGATTTGAGATGCAGATTATAGAATTTGGAGGATCCACCAGATTTCAGACTTAGTCAATTTTTCAGTGTTTCAGGATTTCAGGCTACCAGACTTAGTCATTTTTAGGATCTCAAACATCATGATAGGAGTTAGCTTAAACATATCATGCTCTTTCATATTAAGGCGCAATTTTGGGTTAGTTTGAACATCTCTATGCTAAGGCGCCAAAATGGCAAAAGCAACACTAATTTAAATCTAGGCGCCAAAATCAAACTACTTTGAAAGTAAAGGGCACCATCTAACTCATCTATCTAAACTTCATCCACATCGAGGTGCAATTTTGAGTGTTCAAACTCCTTATAAGCTTAGGCGCCTAATCTTATTGGGCTTAATGTATCATATTGAATCAACTTTGGAAGTCACAATAACTCCCTCCTTAAAGGCGCCCAAAACACATGACCTCAAGGCGCTATAAACCTCATTTTACATCAAGGCGCCTAAATTCACTTGCACCTAAGACTTTCTCTGGAGGTTGCTTAGACACCATAGGGCGCCTAGACTCAAAATGCTCAAAATTTCAACATATTCACCTTTACGCGTTCAAACTTGTAAGTGACTTAGCCATCATTTTCCCAAGGCGCTCATTTTGAGTTTATTCACCCACTCCATTGCTTAAGGCGCCATAGTGAAGAGGAGCAACAAGGACTGGGCGCCTAACATCAATTGAAGGCGCAAATTGATGATCATTTACTCCTTCGTCGAATTCTTGGATCACTGAAGGTCTTTGATGTCAATTTGAATCAAGGCGCCCTATCTTGGAGAGACTGAAGGTTGATTGTCCTCTAGGAGCTGATGTGAGTTTGTCCAGATGATGAAAGGCGCCCTAAGTTCTAGGCGGAATTTTGAGGTGATCCTAGAGCAATTTCGCGCCCAGAATTGACAGCGCCCGAGGTAAGGTATATTGAAAAATATATTTAAGTATAAGAAAATTTCTTATACTTTAAATATTTTTCAATATACCTTTCAGGATGTTTGAGATAGGTCTCAAATCCACCAGATTTAACATGCAGATTCTAGATTTTTGAGGATCCACCAGATTTCAGACTTAGCCAATTTTCAGGATCTTCAGGATCAGGATACCAGACTTAGTCTTTTTCAGGATCTCAAACATCAGGATCAGGTCATCGAGGGGCTCTAAGACTCAAACACCACTGACTTCATCATGAAATAGCTTTAAGACATCATACAAGACTCAGCAAAGCACTGGAATCAAAAAAAAGGGGGTCCCCATTTGCAATGGGGCGATGTTGTGATTTGGTCACAACAGACATCTGTCGTTTTTTGCAAGTTACGCGAATTGGGGTTTCCATGGCAATAACCTCAAACTTACTAGTTTCACCTTTCGAATGCCCTGCATTCTTCATTTTCCAAAGCCAAATAAGGCCTTCCGCACGCTTCGACTATCGATTCTTGGGTTGTCTGTCAGTGAGATGCATTGGCGTCATCATTACTGAATACCTCCCAAAGCAAGGTATTCTGCGCATTGATTACCTCATTCGCTATGCCATCGGCCTCTTGATTCCCCTCCCTAAGGGTATGGTTGAAGACTATGCTTTCGAAGTTTTTCATTAGGCCTAATGCTTCTTCTAGCATTCCTTTTAACTTCCAATTGTGAATGTTCTTCGATCTAATGGCATTTATGACCAGCATGGAGTCACCCTCCACCTCCACCTTTCGAACACCAAGACGTTGACATAGATTTAGACCAAGGATGAGAACCTGCAATTCTGCTTCATTGTTCATTCCAAACGCAAGTTTCTTAGCCGCCTTTCCCAAAATTTTACCTTCATCTCTGACTAAACATCCTGCTCTTGAGATCCCCGAATTGCCTTTAGAGGCTCCATCAAAATTCAGCTTTGCCCAACCCTTGGCCAGAGGGTTCCATTTTGATTCCTTCCTTCTAGTTAGGATATCAACATCCTCATCCCCATTAACGGGGTATTATTTATTTTTTTTATTATTATTATTATTATTTATTATTTATCTTTATTATTATTATTGTTTATTTATTGTTTAATGCATTGCAGCAAAAATCTTTTGGGGAAAAAATTGGCAAACCAAAAGTATATGATTTTTTCAAAAAATCATGATAAAATTGGGAAAAAATCGGATTTAAAAAAAACGTAGAAAAACATAGGAGAATAGAGAAAAATTGTTTTTTTTTTTTAATTTAAAGGCATTTCAATAGCATAAAGATATGGAGAGCAAATAAAATTGAGAATGTAGCCCATCAATTGTGGAATATAGATTTTTATCATTTATGTTCATATCACTAATTACATTGCATTGCATAATGCATACATCTTAGTGCATAAGTAATAACTAGACGCTAATAGTTTCAAAATTTTCAATTATAGTCTACTTTGTGCAAAGTCAACTGACAAACTAAGTGCAAAGTTCCAAAAAATTAGACATACCCAATGACTGTTTGTGCTACAAATAGAGATACACTAGAAGGTTGCATGTCCTGATGATGAAGCTTCGGGGTCAAAGCCTCTACTAAGTTGTTCTATATGATCACTATCAAGGTTGGCATCTGCCAGGATATCAAAATCCTCAAGATCAACAAGGACACTGTCATTTGCAATCCACTCATTTTTTGGATCAAGCTCGTCAAGGTCAATTAGATGGTCTTCCTGAACAGTACCTAATTTTTTCCATATAAAAATTAGATTGGGCAATTGAAAGTGAAAAAACAACGATTACAATTTATAATACGATTTCAAGTATCTCAAAACTCTAACCTTGAGCTTTCTTTAGCTTAAGGTGAAGGTTGTGGTGAACTAACACCAAGTCATTCGTCCGTTGTTGTGCTAGACGGTTGCATTTCTTGGAATGTATGTGTTCAAACACACTCCAAGTACACTCGCAAGCAGATGAACTACATGGCTGGCTCAAAATGTGTCGTTATCCATCGAAGATTTTGGCTTCTTGGCCAAAAAAATCCCACCATTGTGCTGAAAAACACAAATTATTTCAAGATGATATCATGTAAGATTTTCTAAAAACTTAATGTACATGTCCACAATAGAGAGAGATTGTCCAAAGTTTATAAAGCCCATCTGGTTTGAAGGTCTTCCTGCCTTGCACAACAGCCCTACTCAAGAAAAAACCCCTTGCTTGCTTATATATTGGCAGTTTCGCCATAACTGCCTCCAACTTTTCCGCAGTAGGGAACATTTTTTCCATGCATATCAATAGGCCCTATGAGACCTCAACATCATCCTCTGTGAATGAGGGGCTATAGAACACTGGTTTCAACAGCATGGAGAGAGGAGTGCATCTGCCGATCCCATCTCCTATCAATTATCTCCCATAATGACATTTACCTGTCCTCATTATTTTCCATCCTACTACTCATCACCTCCTTGGCCCTATCCATGGCCTCATACAAATAACCCATTGGGGGTTTCTCCCCATCCACTAGCCTTAACTTTTACTAGAGGCTCTAAAAATTCTACAACTTGTTCAACTGCATCCCAAAAACTTGTAGAATAAATGTATCCTGCCACTATGATGCCATCTGCTTGATTTGTGAAGCCAAACTCCCTCCACTCAGCTAAAACGAACATTCGTTTCAAATTCATTTTCTGTTGACAAAGATTCTACAATGCAAGAAATTGTGTAGCAAATCTTGTCACCCTTGGTCGAACTAGCTCCTTGCCCTTTGTGAAAGAGCGCATCATACACAACACCCTTGTGTGATTGTAGATGAACTTCATTACTGTGCAAGCCTTTTGCAATAGCTCCCTAATTCATTCAAGTTTTCCAATGTCCTCCAAGATTAGATCAAGGCAGTGTGCTACTCAGGGGTGAAAGACATACTTGTCCATCAAGAGTCTCCCAATAGCAACACAAACAACATTGTCTGTAACAAAATGAACCACATTTGGTGCCCCTACCTCCATGAACACCTCGTCAAACATCTCAAATAGTGCAACCGTCGATTTGATTGTATTTGATGCATCCACAGGTTTTGTGCCAATATCACAAGAGACAAGGAAGTTGATGAGGGCTCATTCCTTCTATCTGTCCACCCATCTAACAATATGGTGCACCCAATCTTTGCCCACTCTATTCGATATTCATTCACAACATCTATAACATCATGTATTGCATAATTTAACATACCAACCCTCAATGTCTCATAAGATAGGGGCTTTGAAACTAGGACCTGCGGTTGCAATGGCACTCACCATACCTTGCCAGTATGGAGACCTGGCAACATGGAACAAGAAGCTAGAGTAGTACCAAAAATTTGCAATCGCTTTCTTCGCCTGGTCATGGACATTTTTCCTCCATCTTGTACTCTGCAAAGTGGTATGTGATTCCGATGTAGTACGAGGTGCAAAGAAAGAATTAATGTTTTCTCCACCTATGTTTGGGCCACGTGTTGTAGAAGTAGGTGTTGACCCAAACTCCTTGAAAGACTCTTGTGCACCGGTTTCCTCATCCAAAAGATTCCTCCTAGCATCAATAGAATTAGAAGTCATTTATGTCCCAGTTCTTGCCTTATATCAGAATGAAGACCTAGTTTTACTTGTTATGTGACATCTACAGGGCATCCATTGCAAGCAATGGTGTCATGTCCTTTATTAGCCCCTTTATCTTTTCATCTTCATAACATATTATCAGATTTATCTTCACTGGATTGTTTCACCCAACAGAGTTTCTGTTAGATTTAGGACAGACAATTGAGCGTGGGGGGGTGAATCAGTTGTACAAAACTTTCTTCTCTTTAAACACTTAATTCCACTTTGTAATTCGGCAGCATAATAATAAATCAATCATGGAAACACAATGCAATAAATCAAGAGCAGAAACACATTAACACATGAGACACCAAGATTTTGACGTAGAAGACCCAGTTAAGGGAAAACCCACAAGGTGACTAACCCAAGATTGTATTCTCTCTTAGAAGAATAGAAAGAACAAATGGCACATGCCAATTAGGGCTCACTGCCCGAGCACACTGCTCACAAGAGGCTCACTACCTACAAGAGACACACTGTCTACAAAATAATAAGTATCACCTACTTGAACAAGAAAATAGCATCTTTCACCATGCTTGAATCAGTTCCATTTAAGCCCAATACTTTTGCTCTGTCTTTTGCTCTTCTCCTTGCTACCACATTCTCATCTACTCGACACTTTGAAATGACTTTACAATCCCTTATTTATACACGACATCGACTTAGGATTGATCATCTAAGTCGGTAATCATCCACAAGAACATCCGCAAGATGTGTAACTCATCCGGTCGGCCAATCTCAAGAAGAACACCATCATCCGGAAGTCATTCTTCAATTGCGAGCTCCAACTCCAATGCGGACCACCAACACAAACTGGACACAATCCAAAGACCTCCACAAGCTTGCCTGAATCACCAAGAACATCCACACTTCATCTGCTTACTGAAATCCTTCTCTCCTTCATCCAGAACCTCAAGAACACAGTCTGTCATCACTGTCACAAAAGAATAGATGCTTGCAGACCTTCAAACCACGAACCAATCGAGTTGACACTTCACAAAGACTTCCTCAACACTCCCTCAAATCCGCAGAACAGGATAATGCATTTCTGGATCTCACCGGACTTGTCTATATCACTCTGTCACCTCTGAACACCTACGGAAACCGGTTTTACTTGAGTGGCCACAACTTCTTCATATCTTCATGCGGACCTCTGAAATCTCTACTGGACCACCTTAAGACACATATATACAAACCCTTTAAACCGCATCCTCTGATCCTCATCCTATCTTGGACTTTTACCTTACTGTCTTCACTGTTCCTGATTGAGACTAATTTTCTCAGTATCCTCAGCACACAGCTCATCCAATCCATATCATTAATGCAACAAGAGTATGTTGACATCAATGACAACACCAGTTAGGCCCGTACTTGCAACAATTTCTTCCTTTTTGTTTATCCTTACATTGAGGGCAGAAATAACAACACAATGCTTCATGAAGATCTTTTACTCCATAAGTTGTATGATTTCTGCAAGAGTCATTTCAGCCCCACATTCAATTCTCTCAAGTCTCAGAAGTGCAGAATCCAACATGTCCTTATCATTTGTAGTTAAGATACATATACGCTCTTCTGCGAGACAAGACTGCAACCCATCTAAGAAATTCAACAAACCAGAAAGCAAAACATTACTCCTACTGCACCTCTCAATTTTTCTCTCTTTACCAGTGCCCTTGTGAGATAAATTGAGAGAGCAATCGATGTCCTCAATAATGATAAAAGATTTGTTCCATGTTCACACAAAAGGATGACGAAGCTCATTATTGTCTTTCATCTTGGACCCATGGGAGACGTATGAGGGGCGATGAATTAATTTTTAAGAAGGGACATTACAGTTTACGTCCTCAAGAAATTTCGAGAACACATGTTCTCTCCATTAGCAGAAGCAAATATCAAATCATGTGTAACCTCAACAATGAGCTCCAAGCTTGTCTTTCATCTTGGACCCATATGAGGCATATGAGGAGCGATGGATTAATTTTTAAGGACATTACAATTTTCGTCATCAAGAAATTTTGAGAACACATGTTCTCCCCATTAGCAGAAGCAAATATCAAATCATGTGTAACCTCAACAATGAGCTCCAAACTTCCTTTTATAACTTTTTGGAGCGAATAAAATATTACTTTTCTTTTCCCTCCAAAACTTATATGAAAATAATAAGTTGTTTTTATGTGTGCATGTCCCCCTTAGACTAGCACCTTTGTATGCACAACTTGAAAACTTTTCAAATGAATAGTTATACATAAGTTGTCTTTTCAAATAATTGCCTTTTTGGACAACTTAAGTTATAACTATTAAATAATTAAATCATCCCACCAAGTTGCAAAAAACATCAAAATGAACTAAACATGAACTTTTGATCATACCCTTATGCTCCTAAGAACTAAGGACGATGCATTGAACCAACTTGGTGACATTCTAAAAATAGCCGGCTTCTCCAAGCAGTATGGAGAGCTCCCAAAAGGGCAGAATTGCATTCTAAAAGAAACATGGGACTCGTCAAGATCTCCTGAACTCATTGTTATTAATAAAACCACTGTTTGATCACCTCTATGTTCTCCAAGAAAGCTAGAGTTCTCCCATACACCACCAATTAGCCTACGGGAAAACTCGGGAAATAGGCTAATTGTCCTCAAACTGATTATGCGCAAAATGGGGACATTACACTTGCTAAGTGGGCATTTCGAAGATAGGTATAAATAACATGATAGAAGGTGCAATATAGGGAAAACCTCATTAAATTCTATGTTTCAATGTAGCTTTTCCCCTCCATTAAATGTGCAATATAATAAGCACTACATAAAAGAAACTTGTACCCTATTCTCATTGATGTGCTAAAGATTGCATAACATGTTCTTCTGCAACTTGATCTCTTCAGAAAAGAAATTAAGAAACTTTGGACAAAAGATATCGTATGATGAATAGCCAAGTTTAAGATATCGGGAAAGTATTTAAGTACTAGAATTCCAACAAGTATATCTAGAGTCAGTAAACCACTCCCAAGGACTACTGTAGTAGAATAAGTTACTTACCAGAATAGTATTAATATATTATCCAAGTAACGTCATTTTGTGGCTGAAGTTGTTCTAAATCTTTGGCTGAAGCATTTTGATATTTGTTGTAATGTCCTGTTTTAAAGTGGTCATAGTTTGTGATTGTCAAAGCCACATTTGCATGCATATGACAATTGTTTCACATCCATCCATTTCTCTCCTATTGAAGTCCTTTGTGAAGGCAAGGGCTAGCTCCAAATTTGGGATATGCGTTAGTGGGGAAAGAGCTAGAGCTCTATAGTTGCATGATGATAAATGCACACTCATGATGCTCTCCCTCATCACTAGCACATTTCTCTGTGACATGATACTGGTTATACTCCACTTCGTGCCCCTCTTTTGGAGTTATTAACTTCATCTGCTTTGGAAAAGAAGCACATTGCCTTCTTGGGCAACATATACAATCTACGTCTTAGGAAAGCTTTCAAAACCCGAGCGGATATAATGCTCCAAGCTATCCATATGGTATATGGTATTAAGAGAGAGCTTCTTGATCGCAAACCATCGCTATAGGGTAAACATAGATATTTCATCAATGTTTAGCTTGAGGATGGGGAATCAAAGGATGTTATATGGGTTGTGGTTGAGTTATTAATTAAGCCCCAATGGAGGCACAGGCTATGGAAGATATTCGATGAGGCGATGTCAACCTTGATTTTCACCCAAGGGAGAGGACATGACTAGTGATTAATCCTTCATATTCAAGGTCGTGGATTCCTTTCATTATCATGGTGGTCGATCACAATGACTCTCAGCACATGCACCAAGATAAATGGGGTATAGAGTTCCTGAAATCAACTTGTGGTGTTTCGCAATCGAAGGTGTTGGATTGATCGTTTGCTTTCGACAATTAGGATGCATGGTCAAGTGATGGGGAGGACTATGGACTGGAGTTGCAAGTCTAAAATCCAAGTTACAATAGATAGAAAATATAAATATGCAAAATATATATTATAGATATAGTTGAAATATTAGCATACATAACTAGAAAAAAATTGTAAATGTGTTACTATAAGTCCTGTTGGGTCTTTTGTAATCAAACTGTAGGGTTTTTTATTAAGGCCCTCCATTGGAGCAGCCAATTGCATTATTTTTCTGGTTTTATTTAATGGGTATATATAATAATAATTATATATTATATTATAAATTATATATATAATAATAAATTATAATTATCACCGATCAAAAAAATAAATTACAATTATCATTTATAATTTATATATATAATTATAATATATATGTAAATATTATATAATTTATAATTATATATACATATATATAATTATAAATTATAGTTATATTGAATATTACTCAATGTAACTATATATATATATATATATGTCGCCATGCTCGTACATAGGCAAAAACAATTGTTGTACCAACATACCCAAACCCCGAACCCATACCCATGCCAGGATCGAAAACTCCGAGTAATACCAATCTTGCCATAGTAGAATACTTGCATGTTTTCAAAATATATGAATTGCCCGCCTTGCTCACCCTATTTAAGGCGGCTCACTCACAAGGCATTAACCCTTGCATCATATAGTAGTAGTACTTCACAACCTTTGTATATCCTTTGTCCATCACATTAGTATATAAAGAACCAATAAATAAACTTCAAATGATTAATCTGTAACATTTTCATTTAAGATATGTTATACTACCTAAAGCCTAGGGCAAGTTTGAACACTTGTTGAATAACAACAGAAACTCAAGAACGAACACATCACCTACAAGATTGCTACAAGATTCTCCTATAAAAGAGAAGAATTGTAGAGGTCCTAGCAAATGTCAAAACTCATGAATAGGATATCTGAACCAACTAGGCCAAATGCTTATTTCATGGCATCTAAAGCCAAAATGACAAGACTACACCATAAAATAATTTTTGAAGTATGCTATTTTGATACCTAAAGAATTATGATGATGCTACAACCAATATTTATCATTAGCCTCTTAATCCATTTTCATATCATAAAATCCGCAGTAGAATGCATATTGAAACATATAATTCCACATGATAAAACTAAAAAAACTCAATTAAGAGGGATTATTATGAAAATGATCCAAAAGAGTGCAAAAGCTAAAAATGCCAAAACCTAAAAGTTACTCAGGCCCAGTTTCAAGTTGCAACAGAACAAACAAAAGCAATTAAAAAATTAATTATAGGATACTAATGCTCAAAAAGGATAACTTCAAACAGTGAAGTTGTGCATGTAAATTTTAGCCTTAAACATAGAAAATATAACTATGATTCAAACCATTTTAGCCTGATATAACAAGAAAATGAAGAATTTTACCCTGAGAACCTGCTTTATTTGCTCCTTTAGAATCCCCTTTACTTGTTCCCTTCGAATCTCCCTTTCCAGTTTTACCCTTCTGTGGAGGTTTGGCAAGCGACACCTTAACTTTCACCTGCACAAAACCAGTAAACAACAGAGGTAAGGGTAAATGCATTGACCTACAACTACTTTACAAGGTTTGGTACAATGAAAAAGAAATAAAATGTATCAAGTGTGGGCAACTACAATTCTCAACCTTCGAATCTCCATCAGTTAGTTCATCAGCCTTGCTGAGCGTCTCGATGCATGCAATCGCAGCTTCCCGAGTTGTGTAGTTTATAAATCCAAAATCTTTTCTCTTAGCAGATTGCATATTGCGTGCCAGAACAACCTTTTCTATCTCACCAAATTTGCTAAACTGTTCCTTAACTTGTTCTTCATTCCATGTTGAGGGTAAGCCATCTACAAAGACAGACTTCACCTGGACATGACATTGTACTTTTAAACAGCACAAATGGGTGGCTAAATCCAAATCAATATACAGTACTATGCCAGCACAGACAAAGAAGAAAAAATACAAAAGTACAATTGAGGATGCATTACAAATCTGTCCCTGATAGATTAGGCAAAACATCTACTGGGGCAGCGTAAAGTTGGAAAAAAACGTAAGAGTGGCCAAAGCAAGAACCAAAGATCAAAATGACAATAAAGGAGAGTCAATACAGAAAATAAAATAAAAAGGGCCACAAATCTACCACAATAAAACTAAGATTCAAGTCATACCTGTGACATCACATCTTCATCTGGCTCATTCAAAGGTTGAGCCCAAGCAACCTTGATAGTTCTATCCAGCCCAAAAACATTCTTCTTTTGGAGCGCTCTAAATGCAATTTGAGCATCTTTGTAAGTCTCTAATTCTAAAAATGCAAAGCCACGATTAAGTTCTGAGTTACGAGGGTCTTCAATAACAGATACATTTTCAATATTTTCTATTCCAGCTTCTCTCAACTTGTTTACAACCTGCAAAAACAGAAACAAATGTTCACAAACCTGTCCATTACATTCATATTGGTACAAAGATGAATTAAACTTCATGATGAAACATAAGCAACTCAAAATATATGTAAATTGCATATAGATCAGCAACACAAAAAATAGTCATAAACCTGAGATCATGAAACTAAAGATAAATCTTAAAGAAATAAAAATGAGCTTTGAATAACATCTAAAAATCTCCCCATACACAAGATTTCAGCTTGAAATTCTCCAATTTCTAACATGAAAGATTGTAAAGGACTTAAGAGCCTAGTAGCAACATCACCACCCTGTGATGCCTTTACAATCTCTTACCTACTACCATCCAACTGATCTATCATACTTACATCATCTTTCTTCCAGTTTTTGTCAATGTTGCCTAGGAATATGGTGTCATTCTCCTCAAGAGGCACCACTCCACACTTCTTGCCTCGAATCTGTAAAAATTGATTTAACATTCAGCAAAGAATTTTTCCCTTCAGTTACAACAAAATAATGCCATATGCATCTGATAAACCTCAATGATAAATTATTAGAGAATTATAAGACCGTAAGCTAGTTAATATCATCTGTCTAACTCTAATGTAAAAGCAAAGGTACAAACAATTCAATCAAAAACATATCTAAGTTGACAAAAGCTGATGTCAGAACTAAATAAGAGCTGTTTCTAAGATATCAAACTGCAATGAACATTATTATCCTATACATCTTCTGATATCATCAATTTACAGTATTTTCTCTATTGCGAGTTTCAATCTCATTAATTTGACATCAACAAGAAGGTAATTTTCAAGAACTTAAAAATAATATCAAAAAAATTTTCCCATAAAATGTATATAAACCTATTAAATTCACTAAATTACACCAATGTATATAATTGTGATAAACTGAAATTCCAAGATTTTCGATTAGCCAATACATATATTTTGTATTTTTTCAGTTGTCAATGCTCTTCTTCCATTCTATAGATATGAAAAATTTACATTCCTTAATGTTTTCCCCGACCATCATCCTCTTTATAAGTTGCACCACACTCCCTCATCATTTCTTTATACAAAGCATGCATGTCTGCTGGTTTTTAAAAATTCCCCTTTAACTTGCCATTTGTACAAACTCTGTAAGGTAAATTGTTAAGAATGAATGGACAAATTACCACTTTAAGAAAAAGTAAATGCAGAGAATAAAATCTCACACATAGGAATATGTGATATGTAATTTATAATGACAACAACCACAGGAAAAGAGCCCCACATTACAGGGCGAACAACAACTCATAAGTGAATTCACACCACTGAAGATGAAGTTGCAGAGACATGAAGCTGGATAACTTGCAAATAAGGGCAAATCAAAATTACAATAACTACAACCAAATTGATCCCCTTATAAACTAGTATAAATATCTTAAATCCATCTATCTAAAAGAATTTGTAGTTTAATGAAAATAAAGTATTACTTTAACAAGTTAGTTTACTTTTTCTATATGAATATTAAATGTTAATATCTATTTAAACTATTACAAACACACAAATAGTCTAATAGATAAATAATTAGATCACAAAAAGACACGTTGTGACCTAATCACACATTGCCCCATTGCAAATGGGGACCCCCTCTTTTTTTGCAATTTTGAGCTTGTCGGGTTTTTTATGAAGTGTCATTAGATCAAGTCTCCTCTGCAAACTAGAAAGT
The DNA here is from genome assembly GCA_027924645.1 of Cunninghamia lanceolata. Lineage (NCBI taxonomy): Eukaryota > Viridiplantae > Streptophyta > Pinopsida > Cupressales > Cupressaceae > Cunninghamia > Cunninghamia lanceolata. Next base: position 10,754,105 of record BSBN01000523.1, read on the forward strand.
GAGCCTCCCCAAAAACAAGTCAAATGAGGTAATCTCCTTGCAAGCGAGAGATTAGGGAGATCATCTGTCAAACAAGGTGTAATTGAGAACACTGAAGTCAATCCTTGAGACACTGAAAATTGACTAAGTCTGATATCCTGAAGTCTGACGTTCTAAGATCCTGAAAATTGACTAAGTCTGAAATCTAGTGGATCCTCAAAAATCTAGAATCTGCATCTTAAATCCTATGGATCCGGGACCTATCTCAAACATCCTGGAAGTATATACTTAAATATATTTTTTAAATATACTTCCACCCAGGGATCTTCACCTTCAAAATTTGCAAGAGAATGGCCCAAGAACTCAAGGTGCAAATTCCCTCTTGAAGAACCACCAAAGTGCGCCCACGCAAATTCACTCTTGAATAACCACCAAAGTGTGCCTAGGATTGTTGGAGGAAGAAATATCATTCGAGGACCTAGTCTTGCGCCTAAGATCAACAAGAAGTGTTTGAAACTTAGAAAATTTTGAAAAATCATCAAGAAAAGCTAGGCGCCAATTTGCTCCTGTGGAACCATGGACGTGCGCCTCCATTTAAAACTAGCCTCAAAATACGTCTCAAACCCAAGGCGCATTTTTGCCTCTGTTCAACTCCACTTTTGCGACTAAGAGAAAATGTGGTTGATTTCATGAGTTTTGAGGAGCTTTTAGTATTAGGACTCCTTGAGCTTATGCAGTGGTTTGGGTTGATTGAAGTTGAAATGAACACCTGAATCTAGCTAGGCGTAATTTGCACCTCCAGAGACTCAAATGTGCGCCTAAGGTAGATTCCTTCTAGAGTATGGTGTTTTAACCCTCAACATGCTTTGGACATTGAAAATTTCATAAGAAAATGACTAAGTGATCTAAGTGCACTTTGTCACTTGTAGAACACCATTCTGGAGCCTTGAAAAGAGAGAAATTTGGAGCCTAAAATCTTATCACCTCAAGACAAAAAACTCCCTTAGGTACGTTGCAGTTGATTGGAATCCTTGAAAACTTGAAGAAACCACCTAAGTTGGGCGCATTTCATCTCCTCCAAAGGTCAAAATGTGCGCCTAAGTTAAAACCTACTTGATTTCGTGAAGTTTGAAGTCTTGAACTTCTCCTTGGTTTATACAATAGGTTAGATTGATAAAACTTGAAGTGCACCCTCATCCAAAGTTAGGCGCAATTCTACATCCATAAAATCTTAAATTGGCGCCCTGACATGAAATCACTATCTGAACCTATAGAAGATTGTTCCTTATGAGGATTAACTTTCCTAAAGGTTCCAAAGTTGATCAAGCACACAAAAGGACACATCTTGAACCTAGGCGCACTTTTACCTTTGTGCAACCCTACTTTTGCGCCTAAGCAAAAACATGATTGAATCTATGATTTTTGAGGGTACTTGCATATATGGAACTCCTCATGAACATACACAATGACTTGGATCCATAGAATTTGAAGTATGCACATATCCAACTCAAGGCGCAAATCCATACTTGAAGAATCATTAAAATGTGCCTTGCAAAAAAAGGCATAAAACCATGAAGTTTGATGTCATCATGAACAAGAAGTCCTCTAAGCATCAGTATGGTGGCTTGAAATCATTCAGTTGAACAAATTCACTCACTCAAGGTGAGGCGCACTTCTCTTCTTCTTCAAACCTATTCTAGCGCCTAGCATTAAAGGGGGATTCATCAATCAACTTTGAAGGTAGCTAAGTATCAGGACCTCTCTTTGAACATGCACAATGATTGGAAGGCATAAAAAACAAACTAAACATCCATTTAAGTCTAGGTGCATATTCCCACTTCTACAACCCCAAACTGGTGCCTTAAGTAAATAGGCAAGATTCAAGGTTGAAAAAACTCTACTTTGTCAAAAACAAGCAACTTCGAGCATTCACAAGGGTTAAAAGCCATCTATTTGCACTAAGGTGACTTGGGCGCACTTGTCTACCTCTGCAAACCAAGATGTGCGCCTAGGAGGAAATTACATGAAATGAGACCTTTGCGTGGGCGCCTTAAGGAGGATAAACATTCTAAGTCATTCTCATTGTTTGAAACCATTAAAATGACAAGTATGAAGCTATTTGGTCTTAGGCACATTTTTCTATCTTCACACACCAAGATGTGCGCCTAAGCTTGCAAAGGGTTAATAAGTGTTTAGAAGTGACTTCTTTGTGTTATAAAGTGATTGATATTGTTTCTTTGTTGTGTTGCAGGAGCGTGGACTGGATTAAGGAGTCATCTAAGGAGCAAGCCCCTGGAACCACCTTCATGCAAGGAGTAAAGTGAAGATAGAAGATAGCCACTCCAAAGGAACACTTCAAGTTCATTGTGCAAGTACACTTCATCATCTACATCATGGAGGACATCCTTCCATCACTTCAAGCTTTCCATCTTCAAGTCTCTTAGAGGTCTCCTACTCCATGAAGCATCATCATATACACTATTCTCTACGAAGAATCATTCAAAGAAGATCAACATACATCCTACCAAAAGAAGAAGAATCGCAGACTTAGACAAATGAGCAACATGCATCATACACATCTGACTTGTAAAAGAACAAGGCAAGATCAAGAAGGATACATTCCCAAGCATTCAAGTTCAATGCAATCATGTTCGAAGACATCACACAGATGATGCAATTTGGGAATATGCTGAGGTGGCACCTACATGGCATATACATATTATTCACCAATCACAGTTTGCCACATCATTCAACAAGCAAGAAGCCAAAGAGGACGCCCATGTGGAAGATGCTCTAAAGATTCCATTTGATCCTTATCTTCTTGGAAAACATGCCTTCATTGCCTCTCTTATGTACTAAAAATAGCAAGTTGTTGTAACTAATTGTTGATATGGCATGATCCTGGCCCTTGGCTACTTGAATTGATCCAGGCCATTCATTGTAATTCTAGAACTCTATATAAAGGCCTTGTTGCCTCATTTGTAAAAACAGTTAGTTAGTTAGTAGGCAGTAGAGTAGAAGAGTAGAGCAAAAATAGACTCTTGAAATTCTCTGAGTACTTGAAGATTGTTGTAAATATTTCTCAAGATTAATGCAATGACATTGGAGTTTGCTTGGTGCTAAGTGTTGTCCTGTGGAAAAACATGGTTTCTTGTATCTTGATGAAATGAAGAGATGTTTCTAAGTAGATAAAAAGTAGAGTAGTAACTCATTGATGTAATGCATGTTGTATTGAATATTTGATCAACTCCTAGCTCATGTTTTTGACGTTCATCGTTGGTGAAGTGTTGTGTAAAACTAATCTAAGCCTCATTATCATTTGCTTAAGTTCAATTATGGATGTTTGTTTGAGCTGCGTCGTCCAATGGGTGCTTATATGAGCTTTCATGATTTGAAAACCTTTCACTATCCTTGGGAGATTACACCTACTCCATGTAGTTGTAGGCATTCTTGGCGAAGTGGAGTTAGGTTGATTAAGGAGTTTGTCTATTTATGCATCATCATTGCCTCATTGACCTTAGATTAGCTTCTCTAAACCCTCGTCTTTTTCTTTTTTCTTTATTATTGAGACACAGCACATGCATCATCCACACTGAAAGGAGAAATAAGCTGAAAAAAGTAAGGAGTCTGCGTAAGTCCCTTTGTGATTACCAGCAAGATCACATCAAACCACTGAGTCTATCCAATGCAAATCGCAAATAAGGAACCTTGAAGTTGTCTCACTAGATCACATAGCTTAGCCTTTGAGAGACTTTATTCAAAAGAGAATAGGATACTTAGTGTTTTATTCTATTGTTGTTGTTGGCACAAAAACATCATCAACAAGACACAAAGCTAATTTCTCCTAGAAGTGCTTAAAGCTTGCAAGAGTATTGAAATCAGTTTGGTTACTAAATAATACATTAGTGTCTCGTACCCTTGTGTGATTGCTTCATCATGGTCTTTCGTTCTTGATATTTCTTGGTGTTGTTAATCTCGAATGCTGCTGAAAATTGTGTATATTGGATAGCTTTTGACACCCTTCTTGTAAGTTAATTGTGGAAATTTATTGCATATTTCCTTTCATATGACGACATCAACTCAATGATCGAGAAGATGGCGACCATAATAAATGAGAAAAGCAAGATCCTAAAGAAACTTTCTTCAAACAAGTGCACACAATTGTTGTTGAGAAATGGAACACGAAGACCACCCCACTATATCTTGCCTTTGCATTGGGTCCAAATTACTACGCCTACAAGGGTTGCACTACATAAAGGTTTTAAAGTCAACGAAGAGTACAAGGCAATGTTTGTACTCTTCCATGATCCTAATTTGGAGGATATAGTCACAAGTGAGTTTATTGATTTTGTACTCTCCAATGATCAAAGTATTTCCACTCATCATATCAAGTATAAGAAGGTTGCTCAGAATTGGTGGTATTTCCATGGCCAAGCATTCCAACACCTACAAACTATTATGATCAAAGTATTATCGTAAGTTTTTTATTTTTTATCAATAATAAAAATAACTTTTTTCAAGTTTAAAGTTTCATATATAATTTTTAATTTTATGACTCTAACTCTACAACTCCGCCTCAATAGATTGCTAATTCCCTAGCATAGGTAAAGGACTTAATGTGTGCATTCCAATATGCACCTCCTTTCGCACAAACAAGATGACTACAAGGAAGAGGACACAAAACATGGGATATAAAGCCAAGCATACTAATTTGGATGCTTCCAATTCTCGATGTGCTGCCTTTGTGGAAGAGCCAAATAGTGAGCATGGTTTAAGTGCACGTGCTAGTGGCACTGCTTGTGGTCTACTCTACCTACATCATCTAATGTCAATGATGATGATGGTATTTTTGCAGACCCATATGACATTGATTGTTGATTAGTGATATTATTATTTTAGTATTAAACAATGAATATCTATCATGACATTCGAGTTTGACTAATTGACATTGAAGTAGCATTATTATTTTTTGTGGTGGTTTTGTTTATTATATGATGCTATGTGTTATTCTCAACTTAAATCCTGTTTTAAGGCTGCAATAATGTACATATTTATAGTTTTTATATGTTTTTCGTATGGATGAACCCAAAGGAGTCTGACCCCAAAATAAATTTTGCCAGAACCGCATACCAAACCCATGTACCCAAATGTAAAGCAGCAACTTAGCTTTAGATGCATTTATCATATCTACACCTGTGTTTCTGGAGCTGTGGAAATGATCTACAACCTTCCTTTTTGTTATTCTATCAACTTCAAGGAGGACCAGTTCCATGAGGAGGTGTCATGTCTGGATCCTAAACTGGTGGTAGACTAACCATCAACGTCTGGATGGGGGGAAACGTCTATCCAGCAAGGCCTCCAACTCCTTTATATTGGTGTGCTGTTTCATATTATTTATGTTCTTTTTATTGAATTCAATTGTTGGTTATTTCATTCTGCTCTTAGATACTTTGATGTTTGCAATGTAACTTCTTATTTCTTTAATACTAAATATGAAAGAACAGGTAGCGTCGCATTTCAAGCTAACTGGTCTTCCTTGGTTGTTGAACGACACAGTTCTGCTGCTAGTTGGAACCAGACAGACTGTGCCCTTATACCAGGCATCCCTGGGGTTTTTGGGGCGTTCCCCAGAAGAGGGATGTCTCTGCTGCAGCAAGACAGGGATGGAACATCCCTTTGCCATCCCCAAAGGCCAGACCATCCCTAAGGGCATTCCCCTCTTGGGGGAGACATCAGGGGACATCCTGCCATCCCCAGGATGGCCAAGAGACATCCAAACATTCCTGATCCATCACAGGGGCAACAGGACATTCTCTGTGGCCAATAAAACAACAGACATTTGAACATTAAAAAAATTTTGAAAAAACAAAAATAAAAGAAAAATGTTAAAACTGAAAAAATGGCATATGCCAAGAAGAATCCTGTGGCTCTCAACCCTGCTGGACACTGCTACCACAGAACCATGTTCTGGTTTTAAAAAGCAAAAAATAAAATTGTTTTGGACTGCACTCGATAGAATCCTGAGTAATTGAAGTCCATTTATACTTTTGGTTTGCCAAGTCAATCCCAATTGTAAGTAGTGCTACCATGGTTGAAATCAATTGAATCAGAAAGTAAATATAATGATCTTAGTGAAAATGCTTGGATATATAACATGTGCACACTGGCACTGCAACTCGTTGTTCACCTCTTTGTCAAGTTCTACTCTATGGTGAATCCCTTACTTGGGATTCTAGGAACATAGCGTAGTGTTCTCCTGACTGATATTATAAAACAGCTCATTCAAAATTTGGCTGGCATTGGTGTATCTGCTTTTATTTGTTTGATGAATAAGGCTGGAACCTGGTACTCCTTTTTCAGGTGCTGAATGGAAACAGGATTTATCACCTTTGAACTCGGCAACAGCAGAAAATGTGCCACAAATTGATCAGATTGTTTCAGCACACCTGACATTGAGATCTCAGACAGTGTAGAATACGACTCTCAAAAGCCTACAGTGGAGTCTACGTCAATGGTATAATTTTCCTTCATGATGCTCCAGATAGGGGTGAAGACATTTTAAGACTTATTGTCTCTGATGCAAAAATGTCATACAGCAGTATAACTTTGTACAAATTTTAGCTTCTTTAGTCATTATTTACGTAAATGATAAATTCCAATTTTTTTTTACCTTTTTTGTAATTAATTTTTCACAAATATTACTCTCATAGCTGTCCCCAAAATCTGGAAAAAGAAATTGCTATCTCCAAAACCCATCCCCCTGTCCCCAAAATTCAGAGAAATGCTTTGTATACTTATTTGTTGAAAGCTGGCAAGAACTTGCAGCTTGGCGAGACTGCAGCAGAGACTCAGGCTCAGCCACATCTGAAAAAACAGAAAATCAACTTAAATGTTAAATTAGTAACATTTTTTCATATATTAAAATCTTCTAAATTGCCAAGTTTTGGCTGAGTTTTTCCAGCCAGTCTCTTACTCTTTTTTATCACTAGTAATAATGCTGTTCCCCCTCTTTTCAAAACTAATGAGATGATCTTAAATGATAAGATCACGGAAGCATTTTAGATGACCATAAGTTTAAATCCTAAAGACAGGTTTAGTATTGATAATTGGGTCAAATAACATATCCAATGCTGCATGTGAGATAGTCCATTTAAGTGTAGATTACACAAAAATAATAATAGTAACAAAAATTAAAGAATGGTAAATGTAAAGGTGGTTTATTTAGGCAAGATAGCCAACAAGACGATCATTTACCATCTGCCTTATAAAAAAATTTAAATTTTGAATTCCCGGGTTGTCACCTCATGACCAAGCTCAACAGTGAACTTGATATCGCCAATCCACCTATACCCAGAGTACAAAGACTATCTTTGTGTAAATCTAACTTTCCTAACTTTATCTCAAGTACATTTTAAATTCATTAATAAAATCCTCGGTAAGATTAATGAACTACCCATAAGCAGTTAACCGAACTACAATTATTTGCTACATATCAACCCAAATAATGGCATTAGAAGACAAAATATCAATCCATTTCTATATTTTCCCGACTAATCGATGTTTTTAAAGAGCAGCATTCAAGTTGAATATATTCAATTCACATAACACATTCAACAGACTCGATGTTATAATAAAATACCTTGACACTGGTCAGTTCCTTAACAGCTCTCTTTGCTTCAGCAGCAGTGGCATATCGCACAAAAGCATAGCCCTTATTCTTCCCAGTCTGAAAGTTCTTCATCAGACGTATTTCAGTAATCTCCCCAACTTTCTCAAAGGCCTTCCTAAGATCGTCCTCAGTAGCCTCCTTCTCCAGCCCACCAACAAACACCTCCAATTTCTTGCGCTGCCGCCTATCAGAAGCATGCATTGTCTTCTGCATTTCAGTATCCTCTTCTCCTTCTCCTTCGTCCTTCTTATCTTCTTTCTCTGCTTCCTCTACCGCCTCATCCTTCTGCCCCGACTCCTCCTTATCATGTGCGCTTTGCATGTCCACATCTTTATCCTTTTTCGCCTCTTTATCCTTCTTCGCTTCAATTTCAGCTTCGTTCAAATTAACTTCCAGCTTGGCCTCCACCATGACAACATCTTCACCGACTTTTTCATCCGATGCTCGAACCGGGATCTCCACCTGAGCATCGCTTTTCCCAGAAGCTTCCGGCAAATCTTTACCTTCCTCCTCTGAAGCCTTAGCAGCATCCAAACCCTCACCGGCCACTACCGCCGGTTTAGAAGCTTCATCTTCCTCTTTCGCAGCCGGTTTCACAGTCTCCTCCTCTTTCACGACCAGCTTAACGGCCTCCTCTTTCACGACCGGTTTAGCGGCCTCATCCTCCACTTTCACAACCGGTTTCTCTTCTCCGGCCTTCTCTTCGGGAACCACTTGAGCGGGTTTCTCCGCGACAGGCTCAGTTTTTGCGACGCCATTTCCAGCTTCCGGCGCCGGATTCGCTGCGGGAGGAACCTCGGCTGGTGGGTTTGGTTTCTTAAGAGCGGATTTCTGGTTGGCTTTCGCGGCAGCCGCCTTCTTTGGTGGAGTTGGGGTTGCAGTTTTATTTACCTTGCGAGGAGGCATTTTCAGAGGTTCTTTTGTTCTCGGGCAAAATCTAAAAGCGATCAAAACATAAAAACCTCGAAACAGATCTGCACCTCGGACTAACAAAAATCAAACAACCAGGTGGTCTAAACAAGAGGCGCGAATGAATTTTTTACCTTGATCACAGATTCCGGTTGAGGCGGCAAACGTAAGTATATGTGTAGGGTTTTGGGTTTGAGCGGCTTCGAGGGTTTTTCTCGCTACCTTCCTCAGACTTACTTTCTGCGCTTTAATTGTGGTTCAGTCATTAACATATTGCTTTTTAAAAGTCCACGTACGTTAATAAAGGCGTCCACCTAAGGACTCTATGCAGATGAGAGGGGACCCGGGCTGGACCCTGTTCTTCGCGGCTTTGCTTGTTTAACTCGTATAGAAATTTATTATACTTTGTTGAACAATTCGTGGGAACGAGCATTAATATGCACTAAAACGGCTATAATTGAAATTCTTAAGCAATTAGACCCCAAGGTTTTGTAGTTAGTCAATGTTTGAAATTTTACGTTTAGAAACACACTCCTCAATCCATTATTAGTCTTTGTCGCACGGAATATTTGTTGAAAAAATTTTAGTTCAAGGTATTTTTTCCACTTAGGCCTAAACGCTATGCCATAAAGTTTTTAGAGTTTGTTTAATTTTATTTTCGTGGAAAAAGTTAGAAATTAATTTGTTGATTGGTTGTTGATTATTTTTACGCATTAACAAATTAATTTTTCATTTTTTAAAAAACAGAAAAATACTTCCAATCAAAATACAATCAGGTTAATTATTTTATAAAGTTTCATCTTAATATAAAATTATCAGATGTAGGTAGTGTTGCTTGTAAGGCACGTAAAAACTATAGTTTCGATAAAAAAAAATATATGTTTGTTGTCTAATTACTGATGAGATGTTAGCTGCAAAAAAAATACTTATTGATTTCATTCCACATGGCAAGGTTTACCTACGATATGAGCACATGGCACAATGTGGAAGTTCTCATCTATGGGGTTGTTCGGACAATAGTTTTGCCCTGGCTAGTGCAAGTAATATCACAAACGCACTCTACAACTGTGGATGAAAGGTCATTATAGACCCAAATCCTTTCTGGAGCATGGAAGACATGCCCAAGCTGAGAACCATGTCGAACATGCTCATTCTCCCCAATAATCAAATCATCGTCATCAACAGAGCGAGGAAGGGTGTGGTATGGTGGAACATGGTGACCAACCCCATCTTGACACCTTACCTCTACTGACTTGCTACACCCGTCAAGTAGCGCTTCTTCACCCTAGTGACCATAGGCATCCAGAGAATGTACCACTCTAATCTGCACACGAGTTACGTCTTCACAAGAACTAACTTCCAAACAGAGCTTCAACTAGAAGCATACAATCCTTATTACTTAAAAGACATCTCCACACACTAATTCTGGCCCAAGATAACGTCTATGTCATCAACCTCAATCTCCTACGACACCACCTTTACAATTGTTTACTCTATCTCCAATTCTCTTAACAATGTTATACAGTTCAATGCCTACACTCCATCACTTACAACCCACACCACTTTGATGAACCAGAGTCTGCTCATTCTTGCTACTAAAACATTGACCCTCATTTCAAATGTGACTGAGAAGGTCATGTATTCCTCTTCTATGACAAGCCTACCTAGAAGTGTGGCTACCCCGTCGAGATATTACATGTTGCTTGTGGTAAATAGCACATTGCCAACATCGCCCAGTGGGTTCAATTTTCATAAATCACAAATGCATGCTTTCGTTGGTTGGCTGTGGTATAAATTCAAAAACCCATAGTTTAGTTCTTATTTCCTTTTTTAACTTAAGTTAGGGTTTGGTTTTATTAATTTTAGGGATTTTTGTTTTTCAATTCAAAGAGAGGTCGGTGGCATGAAGCATATAAGTGGTTGGTAAGGATATATTCGAGTCCTTGCTTGGGTTATGAAGCTTTTTAGTGTTTAAACAAATTCATCCTACACTATTCAGTTTACAAATGGGCTCTTTCAACAAGATGTGGTATTCATGTATCAAATATGATAAGCATTTCATGCTTCACAAATGGGAAATTTCAATGAGATATGTGATCTTACGAAGGAAACCCTAGGCTTCCCCTATTAGCTTAAAAGATCACTCAACACATGTTCTCTTATTAATGTGGGGGTGGACCATTGGAACCAATTTTTTACTCTGCCTTTTTTAAGAGAGTTTTGTATACAACCAAATCAACTTGTGAAATTATATGCCAATCTATTTGCTTGTTCACTATTTTATGGGCAACTATGAAGGTAGTCTAAACAACCATTATCTGTTGCAACCCCTTGATTGACAAGTATAGCTATTGTGTCTGTCTACGTTGGTTACTAGTGGACAATAATATATAAATTTCAAATATTTCAAATAATATATAAATTGTAAATTCTTAAATTGGACTATGAGACAATGTTTGATTCCCCGTGCCTTATTACAACTTAGATACAAACCTTATGATGGAAAATGAATTGTGATGTTTAAACAACCTTTAATGCTTTGTATGCGTGTGAACTATCTATTTTGTTCTACACACTACTATGTGGGGTCTAGTTTGTTGTAGTTTATTTTTCTATGCAAATCATGACTCGATAGTTTTAGGTTGTAAAAAATGTTCTGGCCACCTCTTTCTACTATCTATCACTACCTTTTAACTTGTTCCCATGTTCGTAATGTAGCCCTACATCATATAGAATGCCATGCGCAACTTTTCTCATAACATTTATTAATCACCTTGCTCATGTAGCATTGACTATGGATACCTTAGATTTTGTCACATGATTTTACCTTCTTACATCCCATTCATAGAGACATGGGCTAGCAAGAACTATCCTATATACATCTAACAATAAAATAGCTATGGTCACCTCATCCTTAAAATCCACCAAATATGCAAATATGATTGTGCATTGTGTTTTGATTGAAATTTCTACTCATTGCAACCAACCCCAATAATATAGTTTTGGGTGCTTCTTTTTTTCTAGCCAAGTTCTTGTTCTATACTCTAAGAAATTAAATTTACTTGCGAACAAGTATCAAAAAGAGCATCAATTTTTCTACCTTTTAGCTAAAATTTCACATGGAAAAGCTTGGTAGACTCTTCATCATCTTGAGTTTCATCACAAACCACATGTGTTTTCTTTTACATAGTTATATAGAATATTCAATCATTTCTCTAAAGTACACTCAATCTCCTTCACCTTGTGTGAAGTTGCAACACTTTTGTTCTTTTTAATTTTATTAAATGGATGTAATTTCTAGTAGGCATCTTCATTATGACCCTCCTTGTCAGAGTGTTTTCAATAGTGTTTTTATTTGTCTTTATTGTTGTTCTTCACAATAGTGTTAGTAGACTTCTTGCCTTTCCATTTATTTTCCTCTTTTGTGAATCATTTTTGTGTTGCCCTTCTTTCTTACCTTGTTTTTCCTTAAATGAGCTAGATTTCTTTTTATCCATCTGCAAATAATGGCCTTGCATAATTGCCTCATCAAGATTTTGAGGTTTTTCCATCATTGGTGCCCTAAGAAGATGCCCAAATAATCCTCCAATGTACTTCATTAGTGTATACACCTAAAATTGGCTTATGTCGAATTAAGTAAATATTTTAATATTTGTCTTAATTCTTATGTTCTTCTATCAATTAAATAAATATTCTAAGTTTATTTGATTGGTTCATTATCCCATAATTAAATACAAATCAATTTATTTAATTAAATTCCCTAAATTCTTCTAATGTCTCACATAATTAATCCTAAATTCTTCTATCTTAAGTACTAATTCCATAAATCCACCTCACATTTTCCACCTCACCATGTTGCACGTGTAATTAAATATTTTAAATATTTAATTAGCTAGTATTCCCTCGCCGACATGTCCAATTTATCCTCTAGTCAAAATTAGTTAACTCACTAATCAAATATGTTAACTAATTAGTCAATTGAGTTCACTGGTCAATCAATTTAGTCAACTCCCCAATCAATTCACTTAATTGATTGGTCTATTCTGTTAACTCTTCAATCCATTCTGTTAACTCCCCTGTTGCATGAAGGAGCTTGGACACTTGTCCTCTTTCTATTCGCACACATTCCTCAACCATCCTCAACTATTGATCTTCTTATTTCTTCTCAACCGTTGATCTCCTCTTCTGAGTCTATAAATTAAACCTTATTCCTCCATTTCAATCATCCAAGCTTTCAGTACAATTACTCTGTCGAATTACTAGTGCACCTTTGGCACCCCCACTATCATGTATTTGCTTGAATCACTCCTATTGCTTTGAAGCTCATCTTCATAGCAATAAAGTATCATAGTTGTTTCTCCACCGCCATCTTGAAGAATGAAGCAAGGAAGTGCGCTTGCTGAGGGCAACTTTCATCACAAAAGATCGATTGAGACTAGGCGAACAATGGAAGCCGCGAGATAACAAGGTTTGTGAGGTTTGAGCTTTATTTATTCAATCTTGTTATTCGCAATTTCTATTGATGTTCATTGGTTTATTAATGGTTTTATGCTGTTAACCACAATTCCTGATAGCATTTCTGGCGCCCACTATGGGGCCCTTTCCCCAAATCTAATCCAAAACTAAGTTTTTGAGTGACAAGTTCCATACAGGTTATTTCTACGCATTTGAGCAGTCCCGAAGCGCATCTGATCCCTGTTTCTACGCATTTGAAGATTCATCGCATATACCCTATGGAGCTGCGCTTTCATCCTCTGAAATGACGCATTCATTAAACCTATGCATTTGTCTTTTATTTCTGCACTTTTAAGATCTGTTTCTGCACATGTATAAATCTGCGCATTTGTGTATTGTAACTACACATATAAGCTCTATAGCTGCGCCTGTGATTCAGACAGAGACTTTGAGTTTCTTGTAGTTTTTGGTAACGCAAACATTTTCTCGCAGGGAAGTTCTCAAATCTACTTGCAGGGATAGGAGTTGGTTTAGATCATATAGTTTAACCTATTAGCTCATTGTAGATTTAATTAGAAGAAAAAGGAAAATGATGTTCATACAAATCTCACGTAGTTTTAACTAGGAGGAGTGTAACTGAATCATTGCTATCTTGCATATCATTGTATCTTTGCTACATTGCTATCTTGTTGAAAATGAACCATTGCTATCTTGTAATCACTTCAAAGTTAACAATCGTGTGTGTGCCCAATTAGTGTAGCGCATCTAGTTTTTTTCATTTTAATTAGGATTGAAAGAACCACTATCTTTTGTGTCTTTGGAATAACATTAGGCATATGCTCTCCCCTATATTGGGTGATCAAAACGCCAGACGTGCCATTTCGCATGTGTTAAACCTTTAGAGGGGCATGCTCTTGGATACTCGTCCGTACAAGTAGGAACAACCCTAAGTGGTAATAGGCTAAAGCCAAGCCCTGCCAAGCCACTCAAAATAAATTGTGTTTGGAGTGAAAGCTTCAAACAACGAGTGAAGTTTTGTTACACCGACAACCAACCTCCCCCAAAACCCTCCAAGGCGTAACCCTTGCAGGCTGGGAGACTCCACAACGGAGAGTAGTGTTGACGCATAGGTAACCACTCAAATGGCTACCCTCATTACATATCCTTTATTTTAGTAGACCAAAATCCTTTTATTTGTTGGTGCAAAAGGTGGGACCTTTGAAGCCGCCCCGATTCAAGTGGTTCTTACTAGAGATAGCAGGGACAATCTTAAGGTTTGGTGGGGGTACGAGCCTTAGGAAAACCTAGATCTTGGTATGTGTGAGAAGCGTGTGCCGTGGAGAGGAGTCGGTGCTACCAAGATTCTGAAGCTATCTACTTTGAATATGCACAGCTAGGGGAACTGACAAATACTGTCTTTACCAGCCTAGGATTGTACTTATTTTTCAGTCAAAAAGAGTCCAAAATTTTTCAAAAAAAATTTTAAAAAAATGAAATAATTGATAAAATCAAAAGCAAAAGACCAACCTGTAGCCAAAAAACCAAAAAAAATGAAAAACATGTCGAAAAACTCTGCAAAAACATTCAGAAAAATCAGAATTGTGCATTTAACTTCTAAACTTACACATCTGATTCAACTTTCTATGCATCTAAATCGACTTCCTGCGCATCTGAGATCTGTTACTGCGCTTTTGAAATTTGCCAGTTCTACGCATTTGTTCCAACTTGCTACGCTTTTACCTTCTATTTCTGTGCATTTGATTCCTGCGCATGCAAAACAAAGAGCATCTCCGCACCTTTTAAGAGCAAAATTTCACCACTTATGAGTACCCATTTCAACTATTTTCTAATTTCTGAGATCAACTTTTACCGTGCAAACGCTTTTTTTGTCCACTTCCATAACATTTTGCAAAAGTTCCCAAAATCAACAAGCATACAAGGTATCAAAACCAAGTTAGGGCAAAGCAAATTCTAGATCAATTCAATCTCAAACAAACTTAGAAAGATCTCCATAATCAATGTTCTATCATCCTTCGAAACTTCTCTAGGGGCTTGTGCAAGACTAGTCAACATCAAGTAATCAGATATCAACATCTTTACTTAGACTATCATTTTGTATCTACCATCTTGTTTGACATAATTGGTCTAGGATTTCCCTTGTTCAAACCTCGCCACTACAAGTTTTTACTTCAACATCACCCTGTCCAAAGCTCACATTTGCATGGTCTCAACAAGATCTCAACACCAAAAACAATTAGAAATGGTAGGCACCTCTGAAAAATTTGTCTCCACCCCTCACGACAGCGATGAGGAGATTACTTAAGAAGAGCTGCTACAAACTCAACAAGACTGAAAATTCTAATGACTAATGGATAAGGTGCTAACCCAAGACCCTTCTAGATTCTTTCTTTACCTAGCTAGCCAAGGAGCAAAACTACCTAAGGATTCTGATGTCAATGCATTAAGAGAAACTGAAGAAGAAAGAATCCCTAAGGATAGTACAAGAGAAGAAAGAACCGTAGACAAAGGGAAAGCAACCATGGACTCTACCAACACTTTAGGCTTAATAACACAACAAATCCAAGCCTTACAACAACAGTTCACATACATGCAAACTGGCACATCAATGAAACATTACTCTCTAGAGGATATTTCACTGTACCCTTTTGACAAATCATTGGTCATGATACCTTTTCCCTCTAAATTTAAGGTACCCAAATTTGACAAATATCAAGGAAAAGGTGATCCAAGGGACCACATTAGAGAGTTTAGTGCAACATGCATAGAAGTCACCCACAATGACACATACCTAATGCGACTGTTTCCTAGAAGCTTGGGAGGACAAGCATTGCAGTGTTTCTCTAGACTACCCCTTGGCATCAGAACATTCGACAAACTCATGGACAAGTTCATCCTCTACACTTCTCCTATAATATTGAGCATGACATCTCAATTTTAGATCTTTGTAACACCAAGCAAAAAGGTGGAGAATCATTCGCCGCATTCTTACAAAGATGGAGACAATTAGCGATCAAATATCCACACCAAATACTTGAAAAACAAATGCTATAAATGTTCTATCACAACCTCCATGCTGACCTCAGCTACCAAATCCAGATACACTGTCCTTCTTCCTTTAGCAAGGTCATTGAGATGGGCTTGATCATTGAGAAGGCGTTGGTAGCAAAAGGACAAATCAAACTGTACAAAGACACTCCAAGTACAAATACCAACACAAAAAAACCACGCTTTTGGACCAAGAATAAAAATGTTATAAATGATGGGGTAGTGGATGCCAAAACTGTGGCACAAAAATAACCAATTTTCACTTTAACAAGCCCCCAAAACAATCCCCAACAAAACAAACCGTGAAACACTGAATAACGGTTTACAAACTATCAACCTAGGAGAAAATTCACACCTCTAGGAGAATCATTGGAAACCAACTTACAAAAGCTTCTAGCAAGTCAACTCATACCACTTCCGGTCGCATGGGATTATGAACCAAAAGTTAAACCTCCTTGGTGGAATGACAATAACTTCTACGAGTTTCGCCAGAACAAGGGACACAAAACAAACGATTGTATAGCACTCAAGCATACCATTCAAGACCTGTTAGACCAGAAAAAGGTGTCACTCGATGGACATGCCTCTAACGTTGATCACTTGGCATTCAAGGATCCACTTCCCAATTATGAACAGGGCAGGAGTTCCAGACAAAACAACAGTGGCAATAATAATGCCAATTATACAAATGTAGGATTGACTATGTGGTTAACAACATTTCCAAAAGTGAGTCACACCTCAATACCCTAAATAATACTCCTGATTGTCAAGTGACCACTCGCAGTGGAAAGGTTACTCTTAAGGGGATCCCATCCAAGTCGTCCTCTTCGTCCAATCAGTATAGTGTCCTGGATCAACTCTACAAAACTCCTACACATATCTCCATCTTGGAACTTTTGTGTTTGTCCATGTCTCACAGAGCCATACTGGATCAAGCTCTTTCTGAAGCCACCGTACCAACAAACCTCGCCGAAGTGAAATCCCAGACCATGGTAGGTAAAATTACCATGCCTCACTCCCTATCATTCACTAAAAAGGATGATATGTCTCCTACTCAACCTCATAATGCCTCTCTACACATTGAAGCCTTCATCCACAAACACAAAATCAAGAGGGTTCTAATTGATGGAGGGGTCGGTTTAAATATTTGCACTTTAAAGCTAATCCTTGCATTAGGGTTTTCAGAGAAAGCTATCGATCCAAAAAGGAAAATCACCATCAAAGCATATGATGAAGAGGAAAGAACTTCAAAAGGAGTGGTTGTTTTACCTATCAGAGTGGGACCTGTAGTAAAAGATGTAGTGTGTCAAGTCCTTGATATGGAGCTTGCATATAACATTCTCCTTAGGAGACCTTGGATACATGCTATGAAGGCAGTACCTTCAACCTACCACCAGTGTATAAAGTTCCCCTTTGAAGGTCAAGAAATCACCATCCAAGGTGATTCTAATCCATTTCAGTACTGTAACACCATGCACTCTAAACCTGAAGTTGTGATTCCCCATAACCGTGCCTCTACCTCATCTTCATCCCATGTCGACCCAACTTCACTCCCTTCTACATCAAAGGCACCACAAACCAACTTCAAAGTCAAAGACAAAGGCCTAGGTGAGTACACAATTGCACAATCCTTTTGTTTGTCACAACTCCCTATCTCCCCTAGATTCTATGGAAAGCCTTCCATGAGCAAACCCAAAGAAACAACAACTAATAAAGGTCCATTTGTCAAATGGGGAAGCCTTGAAGATGAGAGTGATGAAAAATACATTCTACAATGGTTATACAAAGATGAATACCATCTCTCCCAGCAACAGGACCATCACTCCATAGTACAAACTGCACAGTATGGTCAAGGATTCTCAATACTACAAAGAATGGGGTATGAAGGTCATGGTCCCATCGGATTGAGAAATGAAGGTATCATTGAACCTATCCAACCTCTTACATTAACAGCTCGAGACACTATAGGGCCAGGCTACACCAGCAAAGCAAAGACCAAGGGATCAGACAAGCATAAAAACAAACAACTAGAAACATTTGCTACTAACATAGTAGATCAAATTCACCAACTACAAGGATGGAGTGAGACAGACTCCAACGAGTATGGATGGGATAGTCTCTCTGAACTATCTTGTGATGAAAAAGATATTGATGTGGTCCATGAGTATGACCTGCAACTAATGAGGGACTAAGTCAAAGGGCTAGATCGTTAGAGTTCGACCCGCACAATAACGATAGTGAAATTCGCGAGGAAGGAATGATACCGAACTTGATAGATCAACTAGTGGAGAGTACCATCACGAGCATTGTTAATGCTTATAATGACCATCTTAACTCCTCAATCTTGACCATCAATGTCCTAGAACCCGACGAACCAAATGACCCTCTACCACTGGTATATTCAGAACTCATAGATTGGGACCTCCAAGATACTACCCCTGAGCTAGATACCTTCCAAAATGATGAATCCATCATATACTTTCTAGAGCTTAGGTAACATATACCCGCAGGGGATCATAGGGATGGCTATGCCATAGAACTCAATGACAAGGCCTATTTTGGAGAGAGTGTCAAGACTTTTAGTCTCAAAAATATAAAAATGAAAAATAGATCTAATGGTGAAAACCACTATACGGCAGTATTAGATCATGAAAATAGTAAAAATATGAAAGACGTATCCAATGGTGAAAACCTCTCTGAGGCGCCGAAGGATGAAAGGCTTGACCCTCTCCCCAATCTAACACATCAGGAGAGATCGTCGATCTTGATAGAACCAGCATAGCAGATCAACGTCAACATGGGTGATAATCCAAGGATTATCCACATGGCACAATCTTTAACTACACAGGAGAAACCAAAGTTCACTGAATTCTTCAAAAGGAAACAAATAAACTTTGCTTGGTCATATGCGGATATGCTGGGGTTAGATCCGAATCTCATAATGCATCACTTATCCTTAGCTCCAGGGGCCAAACCAGTTAAGTAGAAACTCAGAAAGATGCACCTGCAAGTTGCCCTCATGGTAAAAGAAGAACTGAAGAAGCTACTAGATGTTGGGTTCATCCGACCAATAGACTGTCCTGAGTGGATCTCCAACATCGTGCCTGTCGCCAAACCAGATGGGAGAGTTCGACTGTGTAATGACTTCAGAGACCTTAATAAAGCTTGCCCAAAAGATGATTTCCCATTGCCAAACATAGACATCATTGTAGATCTCATGGCAAGACACTATATGTTGTCGCTAATGGACGGTTTCTTAGGATATAACCAAATCAAAATTGCACCTGAGGAGCAACACAAGACCGCATTCACATGTCCATGGGGCACCTATTGTTGGCGTGTCATGCCATTTGGGTTGAAAAATGCAAGGGCAACATATCAGAGAGCTATGACCACAATCTTTCACGACATGATGCACACCATAATGGAAGATTACGTGGATGATATAGTGGCCAAATCACTCACAAGAGAAGAACACCTGGCAGTGTTAGATAAAATCTTCACAAGATTGGAGCAGTTCAATGTGCACCTCAATCTAAAGAAATGTGTATTCGGAATCACATCTGGTAAGCTTCTAGGGTACATCATATCAAGAAATGGAATCGAAGTAGACCCATCTAAGGTGAAGGCTATCATGGAAATGTCACCACCCAAAAATATCAGTCAACTAAGGTCTTTACAGGGTAAACTGCAATCTATCAGAAGGTTCATTTCTCAATTGGCAGACAAGTGCCACCCATTCACGCACCTCCTACATAACAATATTCCTTTCAAATGGACCAATTCATTCGAACAGGCATTTCAACAGTTGAAAGAGTATCTCATGAACCCACCAGTATTGATGCTGCCCATCCAGGGTAAACCTCTATTACTTTATATCTCCACCACACCAACAACTCTAGGAGCTCTCCTTGCACAGCAAAATCATGAAGGGAAAGAACAAGCAATATATTACATCCGCAGAACATTAGTTGGCTATGAGTTGTAATACATGCCAATTGAAAGAGCATGCCTCGCGGTAGTCTTCGCTTCACAGAAATGGAGACATTACATGTCGTCGCATTCCATCAAGCTAGTAGCAAAAATTGATCCACTCAAATATTTGCTCAACAAAGCTGCTCTTACAGGTAGATTGTCCAAATGGGTTATGCTTCTCAGTGAGTTTGACATTGAATATGTAGACAGACGTGTAATAAAGGGACATGTACTTGCAAATCAACTGGCAGAGGCACCTTTAACAAATGATAATCCTTTGAATTTTGAATTTCCAAATGACTCCATCTTTCATATAACAACGACAACTTGGAAACTATACTTTGATGGCTCCTACACTCAGCATGGATCGAGGGCAGGTATCTTGTTGGTTACACCTCATGGTAACACCATCCCAAAGTCATATAGATCGCTCTTTCCTTGTACCAACAATGTGGCAAAGTATGAAGCCTTGGTCATCGATATCAAGCAGGCAGTTGAATGGAACATCACAGAGCTTCAAGTATATGGCGACTCATAGTTAGTTATCAACCAAGTGAACAATGACTACCAAAAAAAAGGATGAGAAGTTAATACCCTACAAACAAATGGTAGATGACTTCAAGGAATACTTTGTTGAGATCTCTTTTGAACAAATACCAAGGATAGAGAACAAAGCAGCTGACGCCATGGCCACGATCGCCTCTCTCCTTGACATCCCTGACAACCAATCGCGTTATGAGTTCTTGGTAGAGCCAGTCTCCCATCCTGCATACGACTCTCCCGACTCCCATATCATTTGCCACATTGTAGGACCTGACTCTCCCCTCTATGGACAAGTATTTGCCTATCTCAAAGACAATATCCTACCGCCAGATCTCTCAAGTAACCAAAAATGAACTTTCATTCGTCAAGCATCCCGTTATGCTATTATTGCCAATACCTTATACTGACACAGTCTCGATGGTACTCTCCTTAGGTGTCTCGATAGCGAGGAACATCAAACTGCCCTGAGCGAAGTGCACGACAGTATATGCGGGACCCACTCTAGTGGTCCTACCCTAGCCAAGAAACTCATACACATGGGATACTACTAGCCTACGATGGAAAAGGATTCCTATCATTTTGTAAAGAAGTGCACAAAATGCCAAGTCCATGGGAACCTGATACATGCACCAGCACAAGAGTTACAACCTTTATCAACTCCCTGGCCTTTCTGTTAGTGGGGACTCGACTTAGTGGGCAAGATACACCCTCCATCCTCTAGTGGCCATAAATTCATAATCACCACCACTGAGTACTTTACGAAGTGGATTGAAGCAGTACCCCTCGCTAATATCACAAGCAAGCAGATTGCCTCCTTTATCCTGAACTATATCATTTGTTGCTATGGTATCCCTTTATCCATCATCATTGATAATGGACGACCATTCAAAAACTAAGATGTCAAAGAACTATGCGACAAATTCCATATCCAACACCGCTTTTCCACCCCATATTACCCCCAAGGAAATGGTCAAGCGGAGGCATCTAATAAAACCATCTTAAAAATCCTGAAAAAGACTATCAATGATGTCGATCGTGACTGGCACGTCCAATTGAATCTTGCGTTGTGGGCCTACCGCACAAGTATCTGCACATCGACAGGTGCAACACCATACTCCCTAGTCTACGGATCTGAAGCCATCTTGCCCATTGAAGTCGAGATCCCATCCTTGCGAGTAGCGCTAAAAAGCCCCATAACATATGAAGAGTACCGAGTATCCAGACTTCAAGAGTTGGAGATGCTAGAAGAGAGAAGGCAACATGCCTTTAACCATCTCAAGGCTTATCAACAAAGGATGTCTAGAAGTTACAACCACAAAGTAAAACCCTGGGTATTTCAAGTTGGTGATCTGGTACTTAGGGAAAATCCCCGGAATCAGCAAGATAGAGAGAAAAAAGGCAAGTTTGAACCCAACTGGTTGGGTCCCTATGTCATCATTGCTGCCTATGGGTCAGGTGATTATCAATTGGCTACATCAAAAGGTGAACTATTTGTTGATCCCATCAACAACATGCATCTTCGCAA
Organism: Cunninghamia lanceolata; assembly: GCA_027924645.1. Lineage (NCBI taxonomy): Eukaryota > Viridiplantae > Streptophyta > Pinopsida > Cupressales > Cupressaceae > Cunninghamia > Cunninghamia lanceolata. Next base: position 10,776,226 of record BSBN01000523.1, read on the forward strand.
GTTCTACACGTAAACCCCAATGCAAGGGAGTCAAAATAACCAAAAAAAAATGGCAAAAATAATTAAAAAAAATAAAATTGGGAAAACAACAAAAAAAACCATCCTCTGGTGAAAACCTGGCAAACAGGCGCCTTGGATAGGTACCATGGTGAAAACCTGGCAAACAGGCGTCATGTGTACTTTTTTAGCTTTCGTGCAAATAAAAGCAAGTGGTGAAAACCTGGTAAACAGGCACTCCTTGTGATAAATCGCCTTCTCCATCTTTTTCAACTTTGTTCCTCATTCATACCTCCAAAAAGCGAGTGGCCATCCGATCACCTCAGTATACCTACCATGGTTTATTGTTCACTCGTCTTTATCACTTTCTGCCCATCCAGGCTTGCATCCATCGTGTCATCTGTCTTGCAATCCATAGAACCATTGTCGAACTACGTCGCCTCTAAGATATCACGTAGGTAAGGCCATCTTGTACTAATGCACCCCCGAGGCTACCCATCCGCTTCATTCCTGCCACTCCATATGCATCCAAATCTTTGTCCATCACCTAGGTCTTAGGTCCACCAAGTTCACCCCAAACTACATTGACTCTGCATCGTCACGTAGGTAAGGCCATTTAGCAATGAGCCCCTAACACACTAGGTCAGTCCTTTAGGGCCCATCTCTTCATCTCTGTTTGTCAGTTCATCCATAATAAGTCGATCCTTTATCTGACTGGGGGCAAGTCCTTGACCTGGTTGCGGAATTAGATTCTTGAATGCTACATATTCTAAGAGGACACCTTTCACTAAGACAAGCGCACTCACAGCAAAGCGTGCTTCCAAACCAAAATCTTGACGCAACAACATCAACCTTTCCAAAGCAAATCAAAACAAAGACCGCAACATATCAACATGATTTTATCTATACTATAGCAAGAAAGCACATCTAATGCAAGAATGTTTTGTGAAGGAAGTTAAGTTAGAGAGTCTTGATTTTCGTTATTATGTCTTTCTATGCTACTTGAGGATGCCAAAAGCTAGAGATGCTATGATGGGGGCATAATCATTTTCTTTGTCTGCTATTTGTGGATTAATCTTTAGTAATGTGACAACTTTTGTCTAACGACACGATCGACAAAAATATCATCAAGGACTTTAGAGGTCTAAACATGAAAAGGGGCAATCCTTGTTTGTTGAAACGCAAGAAATACTCAGGTCATCTAGATTCCACTTTGACTAGATGCTTGTATCAGCTTGCTATATCAAAATCCATGTAAGCAATACTTAGGTCATCTCAGTTCAATTATACCTAGATGCTTGTATTAACTTACAACATTTAGAAAACGTACCAAAAAAAAATCGCCTAATGATGAAATAAGCACTTCAAAATAGTTGTAAAAATCAAGATCACAAAATCATTCCATATCCATATCAATAACATATCCAATTACATTTTACATCCATATCTCATGCAATAAAGATTCCTATGTAGAGTCAATACAAATAAAAGCTTGTCAGTCCTTCTATCGAGTCATTCTTCCATCAGTCAGTCTTCTGTCTATCATTATGTCATTTCTATGTCGATTGAGTACATTTGGACATAGCAAAAACATAGCATAAATTTGCATATCATATCACATGAGATAGTCATTAACATGATTAAATCATTTGCATACATAATAGATACATCAAGTCATCCAGGTACATTTGCATCAGCATATCATTCAATAGAAAAAAAATTAAAAACATAGACAAAGTACATATAGCTCATCTCATGAACTGCATCATCATATAGCTAAGCACATCACATTTGGCATATTAGGTGCATACATGAAATCATCTAAAGCTGCATCAGATCATATAGACATCAACAATAATGTGCATCCATCAAGACATCACATAGCATCATATAAACATCTAAGTCTGCATTAGATAACATCGCATAGCATCACATGAAACATCATAAAATATAATGCATCCATAACATATACCATAAATAACTGCATATAGAGCACATAAGTTGCACCATCATATCAATATATCAAATAAAACATGTCCAAATGTACAAAACATCAAAGTCCATCCATATCTGAGTCAATGTAATAAACACTGTATACATCACAAATATAATGATACATGTCTCGGTACAACATAACGCAAGTATATACATATCAGGCTATCTGAGTCATCAAAAAGTGTATACATAAAGTCAAAGTCCTGTACAAGTGTAACTGCAGGCTAGCCATGCTACTGTGGGCCACTGTTCCCAGCACTTCCCTCTCCATCCCCTCCTCTGCTGGCCCCAGACTGTTGTGGGCCCATCATAGAGGCTCTTGATCGTGAAGCCCCTGCTCTCTGCAAAGCCACAAACTAGCTCCTGTAGCTAGGTACCCTCTGCTATGCTGGTATGACACCATGATATAGCCCTCGGTATACTATTTCAGCTGCCCCTATTGTGCCAGTTGTGCCTGTACCTGTACCTGTGCAAGTTGTGCGTGTGCCTACTACACTTGTGTAACTAGGAAGCTGGCAGTACTATCTGTACCTAGGGCTGCCACTGCTGAGTCTCTTTACTCTGATGGCCCGCACCCTCGCCTTCACGGCATCTCGCTCTCTAGTGAGCCCCGAGATAATGCCTGCATTTGACTCTCGCCAAGACTCAACCATCCTGAGCTATGCCCTCAGCTGTCTAATTTGTCCCCTTAACATGGCAATAGCCTGCTACTGAACATCTGGCTGGACCAGACCCTACGAGTCTTGAACTTGTCCATGCACCTGTTACAGGTGCACCTGCTGTTGCGCCACCTACTATGGTGGCAGCATCTAAACCTGTTGTGTAACCTGTGGCTGCACTACCTACTGCTGGTGAGAAGGTCCCTCCCCAGACCTCCTCCTCTGTCTCGGTCTGCCTCCATCTCCTCCACCTCCTCCTCCTCTATATCCTCCATCATCTCCCTCTCCCCGGCCTCCTCTACCCCTCCTTCGTCTCCTCCTCCTGTCGGCCCCATTCTTGTCATCTGAATTCTCCTCGTCTATGCAAGGAACCAGCTCTCCAGGTCCTAAATATCTAGGAAATGGATGAGCGGCAAACTAGTCCTCATAATCTGGAGTCATCCCCGCATCTACTATCTCTCTCCTCATCGGCTAAGCTGCATAAGGGATCTACCGAAAGTCTGCTAGCGCCTCCTCATAAGATGCCACTGGACCCCACCTCAGCCTCTCTGCGTGGGTCCTCACAAATCAGGTCTGCCCCCGTGGCCTGCCCTATACCCTGCCAAACTGTCTCTGTATACTGCTCACAATCTGTCTCTCTAATATGAACCATGTCCTCCCAATGAGCCACCATGTCTAGAAATAGTACGGGAGCTCGGCATCCTCATCCTCCCAAGGCTCACAATCTATGTAGGGACGCCAGATCACTGCATCTACATTATCCAATGCATGTCGCCCTTACTCAAGCTTTCCCAACTTGTGCTCGGAAATCACACTTGCATATCCATAGCTGTAAGGCTCATCTCTCTGCCTCTGAAAGATGCATATCAGTCGTGTGATGGCAATATGCTCCCATAGCCAAAACTGAAGCACTGAGACCCTTGTTGACAAGCTAGCACCACTATGGTATACCACCTGATGCATATCATGATATAGGTGGGCCAGTATGCAGACACCCCATGCCAAATGGGTGCCCTCTGTAACCATCCTCTCTAGTGTCCTACCCCATCCAATGGGAAACTTGTGAGACCTCCTATCAGGGCATACAACACCCCTAATCAATCCTGCCACGATACCTGGGAAATAGTCATAGTAGTCATATATGTCCTGCCAGGATATCACCTGTCCCTCCAGCTCAGGATTGTTGAAAACCCATCGATACTCTGCCAATCCTGCATCACGCTACAGATCATAATCTACTAGCTCTCCCTGAATAGGCAGGTGCAAAATCCTATACACATCCTTAAGAGTAACAGCCATCTCCCATGTTGACAGATGAAAAGTCCCGTCCTCGCTGTGAAACCTCTCCACAGTTGTAGTTAATAAACCAAGGTTCGCTCAAACCTCAGGCATGAAGCACACATAATCTAGACCCATCGATCTGAGAGCCACTCTATCGGTCTCTGTCAGCATATACCTCTGCAGCATAGGCATCGGAAACTGCTCCCACAACATGAGTATATCACGTATATCCTTCTGCAACCAAACAAAGTATAGCGTCAAGCAAAATCCATATCTAAGCAAACCTACTCAAAGCACTCAAACTATCATATCACTGACTTAACATATCAAATTGATCAAAACAACATATCATCTCTTGACTAGATTCCCAAAATCTCGGAGATCGCTTATCAATTGACGCATAGATCAAGATGCCAATTGAGTCAATTTCGTTAAATCAACAGACTATCCTAGTGCAAATGCGCTGAACCAGGTCGCAAATGTGCCGAATCATAACAAATGCGTAACTTCTCAATGAATGCACCGCAAGAATGAGCGCATGCGTAGTTTCCTACCCTATGCGCAGCTTTATTTGCATGTGCAATAGGACTTCTTAGATGAGCAGTCCCATACCATATGCGCAGACCTATAATGCATGTGTCGACTTACATCATACATGCGTCGCACTTTTAAATGAGCCGTAACATATTGTATATGCGTTGCACCATGTCAGATGCGCGGTTTCAGAGCGCATATGCGTCGAACTGCAGATCTGCACATCTATCTAGGTAAACTTTCCCTAGCATTTATTGCACTAATAAATGACCCTAGGTGGAGTTTTTCGAGCTACATACCGGTGGTCCTGCCTCTACTGGCCAGCCGAACCGTCAGACTCGCTCAAAGTGGTGCTCCTCGCGTGGAATATCCATATCTCTATCAGCTGCTCTAGCTCCTATGCTCTCCTAATCTCTCAAAAGCAAATCACCAAAGGACAAGTGTGCAAATGAATAAGACTTGTGGACCCAGCTCCTATATATAGCAAGTGACCTAGAACTGATTATGTGACAACTGCGACTACTTCCCAAGCTCGTTTTCTCCCGTTTCTCCGAACCGTTACCCGTTTTCTTCAACCTAACCTATTTTTTCACCTTCTTCATCGTGAGATTGTCCATCTCACGCCTTTTGCCTTCTTCTCCGTCCAATCTCCTGCGAGGGCATCCTGTCATTAAACTTGTACCAGGGGCAAACTAGGGCATGTATCATTATCAGAAATTTATTCTTTGAAACAACGCGATAAAACACATTGCTTCAAAGAGGGGCAAAATGTATACACCTAAAATTGGCTCGTGTCGAATTAAGTAAATATTTTAATATTTATCTTAATTCTTATTTTCTTCTATCAATTAAATAAATATTCTAAGTTTATTTGATTGGTTCATTATCCCATAATTAAATAAAAATCAATTTATTTAATTAAATTCCCTAAATTCTTCTAATGTCTTACATAATTAAATAATCCTAAATTCCTCTATCCTAAGTCCTAATTCCATAAATCCACCTCACCTTTTCCACCTCACCATGTTGCACGTGTAATTAAATATTTTAAATATTTAATTAGCTAATATTCCCTCACCCACATGTCCTATTTATCCTCCAGTCAAAATTAGTTAACTCATTAATCAAATCTGTTAACTAATTAGTCAATTCAGTTCAATGGTTAATCAATTCAGTCAACTCCCCAATCAATTCACTTAATTGATTGGTCTATTCTAATAACTCTTCAATCCATTATATTAACTCCCCTGTTGCATGGAGGAGCTTGGACACTTATCCTCTTTCTATTCGCGCACATTCCTTAACCATTCTCAACCGTTGATCTTCTTATTTCTTCTCAACCGTTGATCTCTTCTCTTCTGAGTCTATAAATTGAACCTTATTCCTCCATTTCAATCATCCAAGCTTTTAGTACAATTACTCTGTCGAATTACCAGTGTGCCTTTGGCACCCCCACTATCATACATTTGCTTGAGATCACTCCCATTGCTTTGAAGCTCATCTTCATGTAATAAAGTATCATAGTCATTTCTACATCGCCATCTTGAAGAACAAAGCAAGGAAGTGTGCTTCATGAGGGCAACTTCCATCACAAAAGATCGATCGAGACTAGGCGAACAATGGAAGATGTAGGACAACAAGGTTTGTGAGGTTTGTGCTTTATTTATTCAATCTTGTTATTTGCAATTTCTATTGATGTTCATTGGTTTATTAATGGTTTTATGCTTTTAACCACAATTCCTTATAACAATTAGCATGTCTCTTGTTATCACATCTCTTCCTAGTTGAACCACTTTATTTTATAATTGGCTAGTATACTCCTAGACACTTTGATGCTATTGGAAATAATGCCACTAAATAATTCTATCCTCTTTGTCGCATATAAGGTAAAATTGCTTCTTCAACAACTCTTTAAAATCTTCCCATTTTGAAATGGGTGGGGCTTTCCTCAATTGCAAGGAAGTTACATGTGCTTCATACCATGTTAATGCAAGTCTAAATAACTTTAAACAAGCAAAAGAAATATACTGAGAAGAATTTAATTTATGTAAGCTAAAATATATATGCATTTGAGAGACCTATTCATCCAACTTTTCTGAATTGATTTCTCCATCGAATGATTGAATATCTATCTTTGCCTCTACTTTGAACAAAAGTGTGTTGCTATCTTTCAAGGTCTCATGATGCCCATATGTACACTTGAACTTTTTTTCTTCTACTTTTGGAGTCTCTCAAATGCTCAATTTTTGAGTTATGGCCATCAACACACTCTCAAACATATCCATTTCTTCTATATGACATAAATTATAGTAACATCCGCATCTAATTTCTTGAATCTCTCCTTAGCCTCATCCATATCTCCTCCACCCTCATGTGCCATATTTCTTTATGCTTGATTCCACCTATGAGTTCCAATTTAAGCTCTAATTCTCTCAACTCTCCACTGCCATTGGATCATGTAGATGGCATACCACTGCAATTCTACTAAAATGTGAATTAAAACCACCTATAGGCTTTCCAAACCCTCTTTGATACCAATTTGATCCGTAAACTACTACAGATGTTCCAAAATATTTCACTGATTATGGATTACTAATGTTAACTACTCAAACACCCTTTAAGTGAAGGTAAAACAAGAACTACAATACCAAAACCAAAGTAATAGAAGCAAAACAATTGACAATAATTATGGCAAAAAATTTAGTCTAGAGAAACCCAAAAAAGGGAAAAACTCTAGCTAGATGAGTAAATACTCTCTAGAATCCACTATAACCACTTAAGTACAATCAATGTGAATGAATGTCAAACTAAATTTGACCTTTACAACTCTTCAACAAGTGACATGAGTGATTCCATCCACCCACAAGCTGCTCTACCTCAAGCTTTGTTTTGATTGTAATGGTTGACCCTATATAGTTCCTCTTTCAATAAAGGTAAAACAAGAGTGCCAACCCCCAAAATGGATTGTAAAAATCCCCAAGTAGATGCTTCAACTTCCCAAGTAATGAAAATCAAGAACTTTGACCTCTAGAAGTCAAAATGAGTTGCAATTTTTTTAGTTTTCTTGCCACCTTCAAACTATTTACGTTTATTATTTTCACCAATATGTTTTATTGGAGCAAACCAATTAAAAAGGGTTGAACTTGCCATTTTGAGCCAATAACTCCATTTTCTAAGTGGTATACAAAATCATCTCCATTTCCAGGATGCTCCAGTTCAGCCCAAGTCTTCAACAATCCCGTACACACCTCTTCAATGTGTCATGTTGGGACCCAAAATAACAGCAACACAAAACTTTAAAACATTCCTAAATCACCTAGGCCAAGGATTGTTGTCAGGGTGATAGGAAGAGGTTCATCAACAAGTTTTGGGCGATTTTAGCCAACTAACAAGAGTGGGTAAACTCCTCTGCTCTTCAAGCTTAGCTTAAACTCTAGAGGGATATTCCAAGGGGTATTATACTTGAGTAGGTATTAAAATCAAACCAGATGAACAACTAAAAATATTAACAACAAACTCAAATCGCTTTCTTATCCCCAAATCTATCATAGGACTAAGAAAAGTTGGTTGTATAAGACCCCTATATAGCTGATAATGGCAATCCTACACAATGAGGATGCATTAAGATTACTTATACTTCTAAAGATAAAATGTATTTTTTTTTGTTTTGAAGATGGGTGATCTAAGGCTACTTAGACTGGTGCCTATCCATTGGGCTGCAGAGTCTAATGTGAAATAGAGGAAAACAACCACGTAGAAGTGTATAACTACCTATTTGATAAATTAAATGCAAGGAAATCAATACCAGATTACTGAAAATACTTATTGATCCAACACCATACCATATTCTTCCCTATGCAGTACTAAAATAACCATTTACAAAGCTTGAAAATGGATTAAGAACTGTCACATTCATCAAATCAAAGCTTACATTCATACAATAAATGTGGCAAAAGCAAACTATAACTGCGATTATGGTTTACTAAGAAAAACACCTATAGTATTGGAGAAAAACAATAATCTGATACAAAGATTTTTAAATTATGTTACATACACTTCATGACTGTTTCATGTATAAACAAAAGACTGCAAAATATCCTTTCTTGATCTGCCTCTTGGAGCTCACAATCCTGCTGAGAAATTACCAAAATGACCAACCCTTTCTATAATTCAAACACCTGCCTATATAGTGTTTCAACTCACTACATTCTCCCAGGCATCGCACCCTATTAAGGACCACACCCACACCGCATTAATTTCACTCCCTCTGTGATGACAGAAAAATCTACACGTTGGAAATATTGCCCATGCTCTAGTAGTCTTACAAATGACAGAGGGAGATTTCTTGCACTCTTCTTGTACCCTGAGCAATAAAGAGGTTCTAATCCTCTCCCTGCTACTTGCAACACTTGACTTAGTTGATTTGTCCTTTGTGTATTGAATAATTTTACTATGCTAACCACCTGTGTGGCACTATTTTGTAGGCTCATTAAAATTTGGGTACAAATTAGCTTGTACATTCCTGCAATCATGGTATACTTTCAAAGAATTACCCTTTTAAAGCAATTACAACACTCTCAATGTGTTATCCAAATTTTTAGTTTCAATCCATCTAACTTTGACTGTACCCTATGCGTGTTGAGCATCAATCATCTCATAGTTTTAGCAATCCGAGAAGTTGTCAATGCGTTTGAAAGAACGAAGAAAGCTAGGAAGTTGAGCTCTGACAAATCGGACTTCAAAGCTCAGGCCTTCTGCTTGCAACACACAACATTTGGAAGAGGAAGGAAGGAAACCTCGACCCCACCTATGTATAGATATGAAGGTATCGGGGGTCAGGCCTTGGGCCTTCACCATTTCACCTTCCACAAAGGAGGGAAAAAGAGCCAACCTCTGAGCTCTACCACACACTTCATACTTAAAAAATTCATTATCTCAGCGGACCTTGTCCCTTGAGCGTTCTCCTGTCCCTTGAGCCTTCTCCCTGACCTTTGTCCATGTGGCAGTCTCCCACGGTTCCACGGTCATGAGATCAATCCACAGATGAGGGTCCACAGAATGATAGAATCCCGTCAGATCGTGTCATGTGGCCTCCTTTGGATTCTACAAATGTGTTGTGGATCCACCCAAAAGGTTCCGCGGAATGACATAATGCCTTAGAAAAAATAACACCCATCGAGGGTTGGTTGTCGGGCCTTCCGCCTTCCACCTTCCATGAAGAAGATGGAAGGAAGGAAGCCTGAACTCTGACTTCCAACACAGTTGAATTTTTTAATAACTTAGCACTTAGACAAATTTTTAAGTCTGATTTTGGAGCCAATAGATAATACAAGGTGGAAGGAATGAACCTTGAACTCTGAAACTCTAAAAGAGGTGAAAATACAAAGAAACACTTAGAGTTTTCTGGACTTAGTCATTTTTGGGTTTCCTATCTTGCATTTTCAAAAGGCAAGCACATGAAAACCTATGAAAGATGTCTCTGATCGGTTATAAGCTATAAGTTCAAGTGGGATTCAGATGGAACTTGGGGGAAAAATGGGGCACTTTGGGGACTGATTTTTCAAGTCTCAATAGTGACTCTGGTTGGGGACATGTGACAAATAGTGTCACAACGAGGATTCAGATCTCTGAGCAGACCAAAAAGACACACAAAAACACACAAAGGGAAAACACAAACGTATTTACAACAAAGGCCTATATACATGACAAAATATAGTCATAAACATCAGAGCACAAAATATTATTAACTGTATTCAAAATTTAGGGGAAATGTTACCTATGAAAAATAATGCTTCAAGTGTTGTCCATGAATGGGTAGCTCCAGAAGCACTCCTTCTAAAGTCATCAAACGATAAACATTGAGCTCCAATTTCTCAGCTACATCATATGGCCCAATCCATAATGGGTCAAATTTTCCATGCTTCCCCTTATCTTCAGATTTGGCATCCCAAAGAAGCACCAAGTCACCAACTTGGAACTCTCTTGATACAGTATTCTTATCAAACAAGAGCTTCATTTTCTACTTATGATTAAACATTTTATCATGTGCATCTCTCCTCTGTTCTTCTAATTCAGTCAGATGCAATATCCTCTGGGAGATTGCATCATACTGATCCTCTTCTATATTACGCAGCAGTTGGTAAACTGGTAATTCCATGCTATTTGGCATCTTTACTTCTCCCCCATACACCAGCTCAAATGGGCTCCTTCTAATGGATCTTTTGAAGGTTATCCTGTCAGCCCATAGAGCATACTTCAATCTATTATCCCATCTTTTCTTATTCCGAGCCAATGTCCTTTTTATGATCTTCATCAAACTTTTATTACTGGATTCAAGTTGTCCATTTCTTTAGGGATGATAAGGGGATGAATGCACAAGAGCTATTCCAAACTTAGAACACATGTCCATCATTTCTTGTGACCTGAAATACATGGCATTATCAGCCAAAATCCTATCTGGCACTCCAAATCTAGTGATTATATTATTGATTATGAAATCAGTTACCACTTTGGAAGTTGCATTACGATTGTGAATTATTTCTACCCACTTGGTGAATGAATCAGTGGCCACAAGAATCCATTTAAATTCATTGCTGGATTTTTCATGTATCTCTCCAATAAAATCAATTCCCCACTGCTAAAAAGGTGCATCAACAACAAGAGGCAAAAGGGGTAATGCTCCAGCAAATCTCATCTTACCAGAAAATTGTTGGCAAGCGTCACATTTCCTTATCTTCTGTGCCACATCTTTGAATAAAGTAGGCCACCAGTACCCAACCCTAAGGATTTTATGGGTAGTGGTTTTAGCTTTGAAGTGTCCCCCACAAATGCCATGATGACATTCATTCATCACAACATCAGCTTGCTCTTGATTCAAACATTTGAGCAATATACCTTCATGATTTCTCCACATGAGCTAATTCTAGAACAAAACATACTTTTGAGTTTTTAGTTTGAGATTCCTTTTCTGACTCTCATCCATACTTGGTGGACAATCCATGTTTTCAAGGTAAAATAAAACATCCCTATACCATGCATTGTCAACCAATGAGAAATGAGTTGTATTTACCTTTGTTTCATTTATTTTAGCAGCTTCAAGGTTAGAATTAGCCATCATCTTAGCTAAGCCTTGGCCTCTTACTAACTTGGTGACTTGTATGTCCATATCATACTCTTAGATCATGTTGATCCATCTGTACCTTTTACCTAAAGCTTCGTGTTGGATGAATATGTCTTTCACTGCTATGTGTGCCATATATGCAATGATCTTGGCACCTGTGAAATAAGATATAAATTTTTTATGGCCTTGACCAATGCATAGGCGTACTTTTACATAATTGAATAATTCAACTCAGCAGCTTGTAAGGATTTATTGAAAAATCCTATAGGCTGCTCAAATCCATCTTCATTCTTTTGTAATAATACAATAGCAACATTATAAAATGAAGTGAAGGAAAAAATTTGGAAAGACTTGGAATAGTCTAGGCTTACCAGCACAGGTGCATTTTTGAGAGCCTCCTTGATGTCAAGAAAAGCTTCAGCTGACTCCTTGTCCCATGTGATGGACTATCCCTTCTTGAACATCTTGGAAATTGCTTTAGTCTTCTCAGCGAAATTAGGAACAAATCTCCTCACAAAGTTAATTTGCCCCAAGAAGGACTGAACACCTTTGACTGTTTTGGGCTAAGGGATAAGGTCAATGGCCTTAACTCTTTCTAGATAAATTCTAACCCCATCTCTTGACATAATGTGTCCCAACAACTTTCCTTCTTCTACTCCAAATTGACATTTCTTGGGATTTAAAGAGATCCCATACTCCAAACATCTCTCAAAAATCATTTGCAAATGCTTGTAATGATCTTTTCTATCCTTTGAATATGCAGTAAGATCATCCTGGTATACAACCATGATCTCATCAATGAGGCTAGCAAAGGCCACATCCATTGCTCTTTGAAATGTTGATCCTGCATTTTTTAGTCCAAATGGCATTCTCAAATACACATACGTACCCCAAGGAGTGGTGAATGTTGTTTTGCATTGTTCAAACTCCTTGACCAACACCTGGTTATACCCTAAGAATCCATCCATCATTGACATCAGTTCTTAACCAACCACCCTCTGCAATATATGATCCATACTTGGAAGAGGATAGTTATCCTTGAGGGATTTAATGTTCAGATTTCTAAAGTCAACACATAGTCTAATCTCCCCATTTTTCTTTCTTACTGGGACATGATTAGACACCCATTCAAAGTGTCTGATAAGTTTAATAATATCTCCCTCTTTCATTTTTAACAACTCTTTCTGCATTTTGGGAGCTAGTGTGGGATTTATAGGCCTTTGTTTTTGCCTAAATGGGTTTGCATCAAGTTGAAGGGGGTAGTATGCTGAAATAAATCCTCCCTACACGCTTTCAACTCATCATATGACTATGCAAAACATTTCTTAAATTTTCTCAATAAAGCAATCAACATTTGTTTTTCATGAGGCTTTAGCTTCTTGCCTATGTAAACCATCCTTGGTGCCTCCTCAGTTCCAAGGTTAACACCTTCTACATTGTCTTCTTGAATTAGTTTACCATTGCTTTTCTAGTAGTTAGCGCTATCAAACATCCTCTCCAATGCCACCAATCCCCTGGGAATGGTACTGGTCTTCAATTGCACCACCTCGCTACCAAATAATGTTTCCTTACCATTATCCATTTCGACCATAGGTTGCCATTCAATTACTTGACTGTCAAATTCATCCATGCAGTTTAGGAAACTAAAAATATGACTGCTATCATTAAATACTTGCCAACTGTATACATTATCTGGGATAGTTAGCCTTGTAAGTATTTCAACAACCTGATGGTCATGAAGAAAATTTGACTGAGGGTTATATCTAGACGCAGCTACATCCAGGGCATCCGCCTCTTCATTTTTTGTTTTGTCTATCCACTCAATACCAATGGCGTCAAACAACTCCATGGTATCCCATACTGTATTTTTGTATGCTTTCAGCATGCTGTCCTTGGTAGCAAAAGTTTTTCTTATCTGTTGTACAATCAGCTCTAAATCGCCATGTATTCTCAAGCACTGGACTCCATGTCTATGAGCCACATTTAGACCCAGCATTAATGCTTCATATTCTGCCACATTATTTGTGCATTGAAAATCCAATCTGAAAGACATGCAAGACCGCTTACCATCTGGGGATGTTAATATAATCCCAGCACCCGAACCATCTTTGGAAAATACACCATCAAAGTGCAACGTCCACAAATCAGACGTATCACAAAAAGCTGCAATAGGGTTAGAAGATGAAACATTCACACTAGGATCACCATCATTGTAATATGCCATAAAATGGTCTATTTCAGTATCAAAGAAATTTACTTGATCTTCCTCTATTTTGTATCTATCCTCTATGTGTTGGTCTTCAACCTTCTTCTCCCTATATAGTTTCACTTCCACGCCTTGGATTGGAATGGTAGCATATGATAGGTCCATCTGAATATTTATGTCGATGAGGAAAGACTTGTTAGGATATGCAGCTAATGTGACCTCAACATCCTTGACCAGACCTATGACATTCACCTCCCTAAAATCCATGGCAAAACATTTCCCAAAGGATTTAGACACGTTTAGTCCCAATTCATTCATGATTTCAAGAGGCATGACATTGTTGGATGACCTTGAATCAAACATACAATTGTGTAACAGGCATCCATTTATAATCAGAGTGGTATAAAAGGGGTCAACTCCCATCTTGCTATTAAACATGAAGGATCCTAAGTAAACCTCTATTGTTGCCTCATGACCCACTAGAAACAACATGTTTTTGTACATCTACAACAGTAATAAGAGACTCTACCCTATCTATGTGTTCAGGGATTCTAAGAAGTTCCACTATTGGCACAGAAATTCTAATTTGGCTAAAAACTTGAGCCATGTCAATAGGGAAATAATCAGGTAAAGGAGTATCACACGAAACAGTTACATCATTTGCACAAGGAATATAAGGTAGTATTTGATTGAATGAAATATCCTTACCTTCTTCCTTTGTCTTCTCCTTTTTTGATCCTTTTTGTGTTTGAGTCTTATCACACTTATAACCGCATTTTGGATAATGAACCCCTAAAATGGGTGTAGTATCTACAGGCTGCATAGTTGGCAGATTCTTTTGAACATACTTATGCTTTGCTACTGGAGATGACGTTGACGTTTTGTTCTTTTCAGGGATGTTTTTCTTTGGAGTGTTGCTGTTCTTCTGCTCCACGTTCCCTTTGGATCTGTCCCTTGGTTGATCAATTTTTTGTTGTTTTGATTCCTTGGCAAGGACACTGTGCACAGGGACAATTTTGTTTCTCAATTGATAGCCTCCTTGGACTTGCAAGATGGCCGCATCAGTAATGCTTTCATATACTCTTTTGAAGGTTTGGACTGCTGATATTTTTTCTGCATAAGGTCCTTTAAATGCCCAAAATCATTAGCTGACAATTGATACTTTTTCAAACCTTCATCATAATCGTATTGCAAAATATGATCACCCTCTTCATAACTGTCATAATCAGTACCTTGACCCATCTACTCATAATCTCTAGCATCAAACTGATTTATTTCCTCTTCGTAATACTCAGATGCACCTTCTTCATTTGGAAATTCTTCCTCTCTGCTCAATGAATGAGCCACCGCACAATTTGCTGGATCATGGGGAAGGAAATAAGCCTGACACCATAATGATTCATCTTGAAAATTAACTTGATCCTTTTTCAAAGGGTCAGGGGTGTCCCTTTCACGCTACTTGAAACTCACATGCCTGGGAGCAGCCTGTCTATCATTCTGTTGTGGTCTCTTAGACCAATCAGTATTATAAGGTCCATTATGTAGCCTCTGTCCTTCATTAAAATGTGTTGTAGCACCTTGAGGTGGCAACCCTTTATCATTCCTAGCAACTTTATATGACAAATCTTTCACAACCCCCATGAGTTTATCCAACTTATCATCAGTAGTAAGGGGTTTATTGAAAGCAGGTTTATCTGGCTGGGGCAATTTTACATCAGACCTTTTGATGTGCTTCCCTAAAGCTCTCGTGTTGCTTTCTATATTTATAATTGTAGCATATGCTTCCCTTAATGTTTGGGGACTCTTGTTCCTCAAACAATAACGAAGCTTCGAATCAAATACACCACAATATAAAATTAAACACATTGATTCATTAGGTCTCATGTGAGGGGGTACCTTTTTCATAGTCATGATGAAGTGGCTGTTGAAATCAACTATTGTCTCATTGATGGCCTTTTTCATGGCTGTGAGCTCATGGATGGCAAACTTGGGGTCAATCCTATCCCCATATTGCAGTCCAAACACTCTCATGAATTCCTCCCAAGAATCAATTCTATTATCAGGGAGAGCATTGCACCATTCTTTGACACTTTCTTCCAATGAGTACACAAACAACTTCATCATCACATCTTCGTCTTCAATCTCATACTCGTCAGTGACATTAATAAAATGTCTCAAGTGTTCCTCACCAGTGACAACATTATTACCTTGAAATATTAGAATGGGATTAGGAAAGTCAAGAATACCAATAAAATCAAGCTGCTTGTACCTTTCAGCTCCCAACGGCTGCCTCTATGCAATAAACCTTTGTGCTTGTCTTCGTTGTGCATGCCCAACATTCTGAATGTTGCCACATGTTGTTGGTTAGCTTGATTCTATGGTGGTTGAATATTAATATTTTGAGCAGGGGTCTGGTTTATGCCCTGCTGTCCCATTTGACATTGTTGCTATTGTCTCTAGCTATTCTGCTGATTGTATTGTTGTTGATGTGCACGATGTTATTGTGCATTCCGATTTTGTTGGGCCTGCTGGTCAAGCTGAGCTTACTGTTGATCAAGCAAAGCCTGCACTTCCCTTTGTCTATTTCTAAGATGATCAAGCAGATCCATTTCATCCTGAATTCTTCTTTCTCTTTCCTCATCATTATCGAGTTGCTGTTGTTGATTTTCCTCATTAGGAATGGTATCATGCCGACTTCCAAGTGATCCTGCGGGAGAATCAGGATGCTTGGCATCCTGATATATCTCTTAATTATCATTGGGCATCCCAAATGTTCTCAAATGCGGATCATGCAGTCTATCTTTAATGCCTCTACCAATAACATTCTCATTTCTTCTTACATCATAGTCACTTCTATTCTATCTTCTATTTCCTCTGAGAATGTTAACAACAGAGTCCTCAAAAGTATAGTTGTATGGGCTTCTGAGGTCAACAAATATGTTGTCTTGGGCATCTCTTGTAGGTACCACATTGGGTCTTCTTACCCTATACATGCTCCTTTTGTTTCTAACATTACTAGAGGATTCCTCACATCTAGGCTGCTCCCAATTTCTTCCTCTATCCATTATGAAACGTTTTTCAAACTAAAATTAATTATGGGTTATCATAGCAGAGTCACCACTTCCCTTGCTAGGAAGAAAAACTTGAACAAAATTGTATTTCAATATTAGCAACCAGAACTAAAATGATCCATTGTTACCAAGGATTTCAAATTTTGAAAAAAATATTAACTGTCTCTGACAACGACGCCAATCTGTTGGGACCCAAAATAATGGCAACACAAAACTCTAAAACATTCGAGGCCAAGGATTGTTGGTAGAGTGATAAGAAGAGGTTCATCAACAAGTTTTGGGTGATTTTGGCCAACTGAGAGGAGTGGGTAAACTCCTCTGCTTTTTGAGCTCAGCTTAAACTCTGAAGGGATATTCCAAGGGGTATTATACTTGAGTAGGTATTAAAATCAGACTAGATAAATAACTAAAAATATTAACAACCAAACCCAAATAACTTTCTTAGCCCCAAATCTGTCACTGGACTAAAAAAAGTTGGTTGTGTAAGACCCCTATATAGCTAATAATGGCAATCCTACACAATGAGGATGCATTAAGATT
This sequence comes from Cunninghamia lanceolata, assembly GCA_027924645.1. Classification (NCBI taxonomy): domain Eukaryota; kingdom Viridiplantae; phylum Streptophyta; class Pinopsida; order Cupressales; family Cupressaceae; genus Cunninghamia; species Cunninghamia lanceolata. The sequence continues at coordinate 10,793,629 of BSBN01000523.1, forward strand.
ACTTCTGCTTCTAAAGATAAAATGTATTATTTTTGTTATGAAGATGGGTGATCTAAGACTACTAAGACTGGTGCCTATCCACTGGGTTGTAGAGTCTACTGTGAAACAGAGGAAAACAACCACACAGAAGTGTATAATTGCCTATTTGATAAATCAAATGCAAGGAAATCAATACCAAATTACTGAAAATACTTAATGATCCAACACCATACCATATTCTTCCCTATGCAATACTGAAATGACCATTTACAAAGCTTGAAAATGGATTAAGAACTGTCACTTCATCAAATCAGAGCTTATATTCATACCACTAAATGTGGCAAAAGAAAACAGTAACTGCGATTATGGTTTGCTAAGAAAAACACCTACAGTATTGGAGAAAAACAATAATCTGATACAAAGATTTATAAATTATGTTACATACACTTCATGATTGTTTCATGTATAAACAAAAGACTGCAAAATATCTTTTCTTGATCTGCCTCCTGGATCTCACAATCCTGCTGAGAAATTACCAAAATGACCAACCCTTTCTACAATTCAGACACCTGCCCATATAGTGTTTCAACTCACTGCATTATCCCAGGCACCGCACCCTATCAAGGACCACCCACGTCGAATTAATTTCACTCCCTCTGTGATAATAGAAAAATCTGCACATTGGAAATATTGCCCATGCTTTAGCAGTCCTACAAACGATAGAGGGAGATTTCTTGCACTCTTCTTGTACCTTGAGCAATAAAGAGGGAAGGTTCTAATCCTCTCCCTACTACCTGCAACATTTGACTTAGTTGATTTGTCCTCTGTGCATTAAAGAATTTTACTATGCCAACCACCTACGTGGCACTGTTCTACAAGCTCATTAAAATCTGGGTACAAATTAGCTTGTACATTCCTACAATCATGGCATACTTTCAGGGAATTACCCTTTTAAAGCAATTACACCACTCTCAATGTGTTGTCCAAATTTTTAGTTTCAATCCATCTGACTCTGACTGTACCCTATGCGTGTTGAGCATTGATCATCTCGTAGTTTTAGCAATCCAAGAAGTTGTCGGTGCATTTGAAAGAACGAGGAAGGCCAGGGAGTCAAGCTCTGACAAATCAGACTTCGAAGCTTGAGACTTCTGTTGATGGTGGTTTTAGCATACAACAACATAGGTATGATTGCTAAGATCACACCTCTCTTGAAAAGTATCTTACCCTAAGTAAGACTACTCCAAGGATAATACATCTAGGTCTTAGCTTGCTTGGAATTTCTCAGTGGGTTGTTCTAACTACTCCTACAAGGGGTCTTACATGTGATGTGACAGATTTAACAGGTTAGGACAACAATACATGCAAACCCTTATATTGTTTCAGTTGATATGGCGATATGAAATGTTGCTGGAACCTAACTCTAACAATTGACTAATAAGAAAATGCAAAAGGAAGTAGGGTTTAGAGAGATCCTAAGTGACATTCACAAAGTAAAGATTGCTGCAGGTAGATAAACATTTAGAAACTAAACCAATTTTTTGTTTTACCAAGCTAAAGACTTTGCTACAGTGTTGCAGAAAACAATGCTATCTTCTATGGATTCTCCAGATTTTTAGATTACATACATTCATTAAATACCCAAGTGCTGGCGTGATTTAACTACTGTAATGCAATTGAACTCAACTCAATTTAATAGCCCAAGCTAACTATGCACAACTGCTTACAATCAACAAGCAACTAATTGTATGGACTAGAATGCTCATCAAATACCTTCACAAGATCAATAATATTGCAAAGCATGATTTAACTAATGAAGATCAAGATGTGAACCATGAAACCAAATTGATAATACAAGGGAACAAATTCTCAGAAAAGTACTGCAGTAACTTGCTTTTGTATTAACCAGAAAATTTGGTAGAGTGTCAACAATTCAACATCAAGACTCTCTTACAATGAGAAGAACGACCCTTTATATAGAAGAGGCGCCATACTGAGTTTTTGAATGTACAATGGAGATTGACTCAACACTGACGGTCCAGATTCAACAACATTAAATACATTTATAACAACATTTTGCATTCCCGGATTACAATTTGTCCTGTAGGAAAAGAACGAAAAATGACCTCTAGATACATTGAACTTAGACAAATTGGGTACCCATTAAGCTATATATATAGAAAAGTCAAATTTTAAAGCCTAATAAAGACAAAATAGCGTCACATGACCTTCTAAATATGGCATTATTCACAAGTGACGGGATTACATTTTTAATTTCAAATAATTTATCATTTTATTCATCTTCTTCTAAATATATTTTGTCTTCCTCAACTTTCTTGTTATTGTAGGCTATCTAGGCCGTCAATGCTGGATTTATATTCGCGGGGTCCGGATCTTTGATATAGTCAGCTCTGAATCTGAGATTTTTGAGCTCCCGATAATATTGAGTATATACATCTTCCATTGCTCTTCTGCTCTTTTGAAATGCAACAAAGGAAGCCTGAAGATCACTAACCTTTTCGAGTTTACCCACTATACTCAGTGGAGATTGTCCATGAATAGCTTGATGTAGTCTATCCTTGCAACGCTGCTCATCAAGTGGAGCAAGATCATCAATGTCGGGGTCTAGACATTCTTTCAAAATATCATTTATTTCATAAATGACAGCAAGTATCTGAGCATTTGCTTCCTCATAAGATTCCTTAACCTTATCAAAAACTTCTTTCTTCATCTTCATCTATAGATACCATTCCCCTGACTTATACAACCTTTCTGCCGTAAGAATATTCTCAGATAATAGAATTTCACTAGGCAACCTCCTTATTACATGTACTCTCAGGAACATATGAGAATAATATTCTTCATAAGGATCACACTCTTCATATATTTCCTCCCATCCTTTTTTCAACAATTGAAAGTCCCAATGTAGCATGACTGCAAAAGTGATTACTTCGCAACCATCACTGTACACTTTGTCAAACCACTCATGTGTGCCTACAACAGTCGTTTTGATATCATCAAATTTAGCTAGCTCTTCCTTTGACAGTAGGGTCGAAGCTGATTTTAGTTCTCCCTCTAAATTCAATGGCCTCATAAAAAACTGGAGGCAAGCCTTTAGTTCTTCATTTTGTTGTTTCAATTCTTGCTTTGTTAGTTCATCTTTGTCTAGATGTTCAAGAATGGAGGAGACCGTACCTTTAAATTCATCAATTTTCTGACCCCTAGAGGCTGGTCCCAAGTCAACAGTTGTAACAGTATAATCTTCTACTCTTACTTGGTCTTTACTCACATTCGCTGGTGGGACAACCACCTCAACAATTCTTGACCCAGTGGCATCTTTGTATATCCTGGACTGGATCTTAGCCTTCTTCTGTTTCTTTGGCCTTTTCACTCTGGCAAGATTGCATCTAGATCCAGTTTCATCAATTGTACTTGTGGCTCTTTGACTCCGAGCTAGTTTTGCAGCCAATTTCGTGTTGTTGAAGAGGAATCTTCGGGAACATCAACATGACTATCACCTTTTGCTGGGGAATTATTAAGAATTTCCAGCTCTCGTTCAGATTCTTTGTCATTATCTTCTCCATCTCCCTGTTGCTCAATATTTTGTAGATTTTCCAATATTTCATGCTGAGTAGATTTCATAATTGTGTCTCCAGTGCCCTTATCAACGGGACTATCAGATATCTCAACTATTTCAATGTTCGTAGGCATGGGGAGGGGTTCTTCAGATACTTCCTTTTCCATCCCTTGCTCTTGCAGCTCTAACTCTGCACAAACCTTTTCAATTCCGGGTAATTTTGGCACAGTCAAGCAGGCAGAGTCTTGTACTGGATGGGTTAATGGCAATGAATGAGTTGGCAATGAGGGAAAACTCACATAAGTTAGATTAGAGAATGATGCGAAACCCAAAGAAGGAGGTATGACAACAGGTGGAAGGATGGTTAAGGAAGGAAGGGAGAGAGAAGATGAAAGACCAATGGAAAGAGGTGGTAAATTGAATGAGGTGGAAAGAGAGATAGATGAGATAGGAGAAAGGGAGGTAGTTGAAATGGATGGCAATGTAGAAGCAGAAGAAGTGACAGCAACTGAAACAAGTGAAGTGGAGAGGCCTGAATCTAATGTCAAGGGACATGAGGTAGATGTAGTATCAGTTTGAATTGGGGCAGGTAGAGTGTCATGAGCACTAGAGGTGGTAGGAACAGTGGTAGGGGCAGTGATAGTGATCCCTGTGGTTTTGGTCCTTGGCTTCTTGGTCTTGGAACCTTCACCCGGTCCACTTGGCACATGCCTCTTCTGTGCAGCTCTTGTTCTCTTGGCCAGAGGTGAACTCTTTTGCTGAGCTTTTAGAACAATTTTCTTTCCTTTTACCTTTTCTGCCAATGGGATGTGTTCTTCACTATTTGTTTCTTTAGAAACTTCTTGATCTTGCTCTTCAACATCCGACACTTCTACAGGTTGGTCTTCTTCACCATCTGACTCCTTCTCTGGTTCCATCTCTATATAAGTTAATTGCACTCCATTCTGAGTCATGGCTGCAATTTGGGTTTTGACCCACACTTTGCTTAGCCTTATGGGTTCCTTCATGATTTCGTCTAAGGAGCTGTCTTCTGCATTTGCCCAGTTTGGAAGGGGAACTGGGTGTTGGTATTGGTTTTCCCAAGGTCCCTTATTCACCACATTGTCATCATCTATCAATTGATTTGGGACATCTATGACATGGAATAGTCTAATAAAATCTAGTGACATTCTTGAATTAATTATTTTTAGCACCTCATAATCATCTACGCAATCTACTCAGAAATCCTCGAGATGCACCTTATGGAACAACCTCTTACTAACATATTTCTCCATTACACCATAGGGGTCAAAGTGATTTCTTTTGACATACAAGTGGAGATTAAGAAGTTGTAGTTCTTTGTCAGAGGCTTCGGCTGCTCTTAATGAAACACATGCAAACTGTCCTTTCCCTAGCAGTAGCAGAAATTTGACATTCATTCTATGCAAGTGTTTTGATTTCTCTGCACATGGAATTAGTTGCCTTGTCAGTTCCAGTAGCACTACCTTATCTGTTGGGTATCTCGGTAGTCTGTATGGTGCCCCTGTGAATCCTTGCACTCTTATGTAAGTAAATTTCTCGAATTGGATATACCATTTCCCAAATTATCCTATTACATTCATAGCCTTAGGGGAGATTCTCAGGGAGGTAGCTCCTTGAAGCAGTCTTGTAATGTACATGGTAAATGCATCATTTACCCTTTTGAAGTGAATCAAAGACTGAGATATGGCAAGCTGGGGATAACATTCATATACTTTCAACTACCCATCACCTACAACTCCCAACTTTGACAACCCTGGGTACTCATAGACTACATATGATGTCCATCTGAATGTCATCTTCTCATTGAAGTTGGTAAATGCCGCATGGATATTGTCACTCAAAATTTGAACCCAATGTAGTTTCAATTGTCCATGAATAATTTATTCAATCACTGTGAACATCCATCCCTCAAAGGTTGATGTAGAGGGCAGTCCATAAATTCTGCTCAGCAAAGTCACAAGATCTCCAATCTCATTGTGAAAATCACTTCTATAAAGTGTATGGGGAAGCTTGATAATTGTAGATCTCTTGTGTTTTATCCATCCATCATTGATTTACTTTTTACATTTTTCAACACCTTTCTTGTAAGTTTCTTGATCCTCTGCATCTTTAATGTCTGGAATAGATAACACAGGATGTATTGGTATGCCAATAATCTCTGCTAAGGAAGGTGAGCGTGAGTCTTCCAAGACATCCCCATTGGTGGTCTGAATAGTCCTAGTCAGAGGATCATATCTTTCTACACAAATCACTATCAGCTTTGGACATTGTACTGAAGTAGGAAATGCAACAACCTCTGCAATCCCATTGTCTCTGATCTTTTTTGCCAAGGGTGTAGGATTAGGCCCAAATACTCTGAGTCTGAAATCTTCTAGATCAATATGACCTAGGTTTGTGTCTCCTATGTTAGGCCATGCAGAAGCTATTTTTGACTTGGGAGGAATTCCTTTAAATTTGTACTTCATGTTTTGTGCTCGAGCAGTCATTTAACTTGCATAACTGGACCTAATGAGTCTTGATTGTATTTATAGTTTTTTGATACCTAAGTTTAAATGCATGATTCACAGGTTACTTGCCATGCCACTAAGTCATATTCTACCCTATGAAACTGATATCCATTTATTTGAATTACAAATGCCTACCTCTGAAATGCATGCGTTTAATAACTTGCAGATTTATAACATTTACTACATGATTTAAACAATAAAACAACATCAAAATTCACATTAGACCATGCAATAAATGCTTAAACTTCTTAAAATCTGAATTGAAACATGCAAAACATCATTATTCAACCTTTGCAGCATTCATTTTAATCAAACAGACCCTTATGCCTTGGAAATTTTTAGAAAAATAGTCATTTCGTAGGTTCAATACTAATTTCGGGGGTCTCAGACCTTGTCAGAGAAAAAAGCGCTAGAATTGGTTGGGTCTGACCTAGTGCGGATTTGAGGTCCATCTGACCTTACGTAGGTTTTGGTTGTGACTGACTTGTATGGATCCTTGGAGGTCGGTTGCAAGGAATTTGAGCGCTAAGAGTGGGACATGGGTTAGTGCGAATTTTGACAGCGTCGGACTTAGCGCAATTTTGAGAGGTGACTGATCGATGGTCGGTGAAGGAGTATTTCCGCGCAAGTTAGTGAATTGACAATTTAGTGCCAGACCAAGGTTAAATATCGACGGGGCTTTTGGATGCTACTGACTTGGTGGGATATTTGATGATGTTTAACTAAAGTCGGTGAAGACAGATTTTTACACAAGGTTGGCAACTTAGATTTTTAGCACTGGGTCGAATTTGGGTTTGGACAAGATTTTTCCAAGCGACTGACTTTGTTTCTTCAAGGTTATTTAGGTCAGTTGGTAGCATTTTCAGCGCGGATGGAATGAATTGGAAGGCTTATTATATTTCCAAAAGGGGATTTGTGAACGATTCTTAGGGTGTGGATAAATGTGTTTAAATGCAATTAAATTCATCATTTCGGCCTAAGGTTTGAACGAAGGCTTCTATCAAATATTTCAATCGCTGGTACCACAAAAGAGCCCTTTCAAAGTTTTTAACTAGTGATTCAAAGAAGAGCCCTAAGATTCAGATTTTCAAATCTCTACAAAACCCTAGATAAAACTAATGCTTGAATTGGACACAAAAACCCCAAACTCAATGAAGGAAACGAGAAACCACCCTACCTAGTGTAAATGCAGTCGTTGAGGTGAAGGAACCGTTCAAATCGCGTGTCCTAAATCAACCTTTTCCTTGCTCCAAATATGCTTCTTCATCGTTAGTCAAATCACAGAGCTCTCAAATGCTTGTAGGTATGTGAAATGAGCTTGAAAATGGACTAAAAAAACTTATATACCCTTGGTTTAATCCGCCATTAATGCGGAGGTATGGCTACAGACTCGGCGCGTAATATACAAAAAAATGACTTTAAGTTTTGCGTCGATTTGAGGACCCTCGGACCTGCACGACTTTCCAGTTCATCCGACTTCTACGTGAGTTTGGGCATCTTCTGACTTAAGTCAACAAAGTGTTGTTTTGGTGCAAGTCGGGGATGAGAGATTTTAGCGCTAGGTCAGAGAAGTGCACTTTTAATGCTAGGGTCAGTGACCATGGATTTTAGTGTTGAGTCGGTTGGCAAGAAATCTAGCACAAAGGTCAGCAGACAATGTTTTTAGCACTAAAGAGATATCAGACTTGGTTTTGATAAAGAACAACAATTGATTTAAGGATTTTTGAGAGCCTGAATAACCTTCATGCTTTCAAATGCGACTTTGATCACCCATTGGAACACTTTTAGGAATCAACCGGCTAGGCTAACACTCTAAGCCAAAATTTGAAGGAAGGGAGTCCCTATTGGCGAAATGGAGCGTGTGTGCGAGGCACAACACCTTTTGCCTTGCAACATACAACATCTGGAAGAGGAAGGAAGGAAACCTCGACCCTGCCTATGTATAGATATGAAGGTATTGGGGGTTGGGCCTTCACCATTTCACCTTCCACAAAGGAGGGAAAAAGAGCCAACCTTCGAGCTCCGCCATACACTTCATACTTAGAAAATTTTCATTATCTTGGCGAACCTTGGCCCTTGAGCCTTCTCCCCGACCTCTGTCCACGTGGCGACCTCCCGCAGTTCTACGGTCATAAGATCAATCCATAGATGAGGGTCCATGGAACGATGGAAACCCATTAGATCGTGCCACATGGCCTCCTTCGGATTCCGCAAATGTGCTGTGGGTCCACCCAAAAGGCTCTACGGAATGGTAGAATGCCTTAGAAAAAATAACACTCGTCGGGGGTCGGTCATCGGGCCTTCCACCTTTCGCCTTCCATGAAGAAGATGGAAGGAAGGAAGTCCGAACTCCAACCTCTGACACAGTTGAATTTTTCAATAACTTAGCACTTAGACAAATTTTGGAGTCTGATTTCGAAGCCAATAGATAATACAAGGTGGAAGGAATGAACCCCGAACTCCGAAACTCCGAAAGAGGTGAAAATACAAGGAAACACTTAGAGTTTTTTGGACTTAGTCATTTTTTGGGTTTCCTATCTTGCATCTTCAAAAGGCAAACATATGAAAACCTATAAAAGATGTCTTTGATCGGTTATAAGCTATAGGTTCAAGTGGGAGTCAAATGGAACTTGAGGGCAAAATGGGGCACTTTGGGGACTAATTTTTCAAGTCCCAACATGTCCAACTAACATAAATGACTCTCCAACATGAAATAAGATTGAATTGAACTCCTTGACTAAATTGGATTAAACTTGACCTTCTGATCGTAATTAAGATCTAATTTTCAAATCAGTTGTCCATAACATCAAATAACATTTAATTGTTATTCTTATCCTTTTCTTGAATTGTTTCTTTATACCATTTGGAGACATTTCCTTTGCATTTTATTTGTTTCTATTGGTCAATACATTGAATCAGAACAAGAATATAAGAGATTTGAGGATCACTCTTAAATAGCAATTGTCCCAAACTCCCTTGGCATCACAATATTTAGTTGTGCTTGCATTTACAAGTGCGATTTCAAAAATAATATTGTTTATTTCTCCATTTGGATTGGTTGCATACAAAGCGTTTGATCTAATTCATTGGTTGTTTCTCTATTGGTTTTGCATATTCTCAAAGGATCTTGTTATTCTTTTTCTTCTTTTTTAATTTTTAGATTAACCACATTGTTAGTCTCATCCAAATTTATCTCTTTTTCCATTTTTTCTTTTTATACAAAACAATCTTGTACTATGCATACTTATTGTCATATTTGCTTTTTTTTTTTTAAATCATGTTAAGTGTCGCAACCCTCTCTACGTACTCATTGTAAAGAAATATAAATAATTTTCTACATTACCCACATGAGAAGAGATGTCACAAGTTATTTGATTTATACAATTTTTAGTGGTATTGTGACATAAACTACAAATAACAAGAATGAAAGAAAGAGCAACCCAATGAGAGAGGGCCACTACTAATACCCTAAGAAAACCCTTCCAAGAAAAACCTAGCCTCAAAAGCACTAAATTCAATGTATTTACAACAACAAAATAATTGCAATACAATATTAGGCTTCGAGCTTTAACATAAAGATTAACACTTCTCAACCAAGGAAGAAACCATGTTCAAGATACAACCTTCTACAACAATGAGTAATTGTTGTTGTTATTCTCATGAGACTAATCTAAGAACAAATAAGAGACACAACTTGTTGGAAAATAATGTTCATTTCCAATATTAATCTTTAGAAGAGAGTTGTGTAGTGTATAGATTTAGGAAAAATTCAGCAACATAACGACGTAAATATAGAAATAGAATGAGAGAAAAGAATAAAAGAAGAATAGACATTATCCACCATAGAGAAGGAACACGAGATGTATGTAGGGAAAACCCTTTCAAATAAAAAAATTCCACCCTCCAAACACCATGAAACCATTGTATTATTCAACAAACAAACATTTACAATTAAAAGTAGCAATTTCAATATGGAGACCAACATATATCTCTAACACTTGTTCTTCAACCTCTAACTCAATATGCAATATCTTTCTACTCTGGGAACTGTCACATCTCACACATGCAACCACACATCCATAGCTATATTATATATTACAATGAAGAACAAACAATAATAAAATTATACCATCCCTCCTCCATGGTGGAATTCTAGTAGCACCTTCTTGCTCTAATGCTACTCTTGCTTGCAAGCGCTACCCAAGCCTTGCATTTATAGAAAATAAGGCCTCGCGAAACAAAAACCATGCCCCACACATTTGATGGACTCCAACAAAGTTTTAAACAACTTTATTCTACATTCCCTTCAAGATGGCGTCCCCTTCCACAAGAGGGCAAAAGTAGGTGAATCTTTTTCCAAATGCCCAAGGAGGTTAATTGGTCAATAATCCAAGTTGTATCTCCCTTGTGATGCTCTTACACATCATAGAATCTATCATAAGTGTCATAAAGCATCATAACTAACTCCTATCACTTACACACCTCTTACACTGTCATAGAATTTGCCACAACCAATATGTCAAGTGTCTAGAGAGTGCCATAGCCTCCTCTCAGTGAATCTATGTCTCATTCCAAGAGGATCTAACATTAAAAAATTATACTACAATTATTGTTTTGCCTAGATTCCATAATATCAAATGTTATAACCATTAACAATAAAATATTACAATTCAATTTAATCCTAATACATCCCACTTCATATTCCTCAAGATCTCCTCAACAAGCATGTTAAAATTCTAGGTGCTTACATCGAGCTTCACTTACTACGAGCATATACAAATGATGAATAACTTCCATCCCAAATCTGTTCTTTATATGCGTGAGAGCAACAAGTAAAGGGAACTTACTAAGTTCTCTTGCCACTATTACCACAAACACCAATAATTAAGCATCTCCAAAGTGTGCACCCAAGTATGCCACCAAGATAAATGACAACACATTTCTCCAAGACATTAATATTACCCCATCCAAATCTAGTGCCTAAAATTAACTTACACATATAACCCAATTATTTAATATTTTTTACAATATTAAAAACATTTAAAATTTTAAATCATTTCCTTGTTTCATAATTCCCCTTTTCCTTGTTTTTTTTTTTTTTTGGGTTAGTCTTCAATGCTTGGTTTTTAATGTTCCTATTCATATTACACCTCCCATCTTTGCCTACTTTCTTGCATTTGGATGAAGAATTGAGACTTGATAGAAGACAAATCATAGATTCTCCAAAGCCCAAAGACATCGTTCCAAAATCAGCTTTCTTCCAAGTAAAAAAGAGATCATCTTGCGAAGTTGAATGTCGTAACTTAACCCCAAGTTTCAGACAAAATAGGAATTCCATTTCTTATCTCTTATTGGAAAGACCTATTTGCTACTCGGGTGGACGAATAACTGTTCAATCATCCATTGGATCAATTAACTCCAATCCATTTATCTACCCAAGCTTGTGCGAATTCTACCTCAATGTCAGAGAATTTGTAAATAGCTTGTAAGCTTACTACGGTATAATTTTACTCACGGGCTCGCTACATCTACATCAAGTTACTTATTTTAGCTTGGCAGTAGCGGTAATGAGGAGAGCATGAATGTGGGCGTTGTGAGGGAATGCAATTAAAACAAATGTCTTGATTCCGTAAACTTGTGAGACAAATCCACGTCCTGCAACAGAATGAAATTAAAACATGTATTCAAGTCTTTCAACTTTTTAGTGGCAGTCGCAAATAGAATATTTCTAAATTCACCCTTCAAAAGTTGAACTCCACAAACTCGAACTTTATAAAGCACAACTGTGCCCGAAGCATGAAGATGGCCAGAATAACACATCTTCGTAAGAAACAAAATTGGATGGGAATTTCTATAATCCAAGAACACGAAACTGTTTAAGAAGCTCAAAGAAGCCAATTTAAAAGATAACACATCTTCGCGAGAAAGAAAATGCGATGGAATTTCTTAAAGCAAAGAAGAATAAGGTATTCGTTAAGTAGCACAAACAGATTACATATCTTCATGAGAAACAAAATAAGATGGCAATTTCTAAAATCAAAGTAGAACAAGAAATTAGTTAAGAAGCACAAAGACACAAATGTAAAAGATTTGGCCTTTTATATATATATTTTGGTGACAGCAAACATATTTTCTGCATAAAATTTGTTTGAAATCGAGTTGAAAATAGTAAAATAGTTAAACATACAACAGTACAAAAACTACATTTAAGGGTAGAAGAATCCCCTACAAAGAAATTCAAACTACATTATAGCCAGACAACCATCTTGACATATTTTCTATAAAATGAAATTCACATACCTATATATCCAATTGATTGATACAGATTTATCTTTTACAAAACTCATTGATTGGTTAACCATACACTTGTAGACATGATATTTCCACAGTCCATGATGATTGATTTTAGTGCTTCCGGAAAAACTGTGTTGCTTTTTTTTGTCTCAACACAGTTTTTCCAGAAGCACTAAAATCAACTATACACTTGATTGATTAAAATCCCCAATGATCCATACATGTATTGATTGGTTAACTACTTAGCATTCATTTGATTATCTTTACAGTCCAGAATGAATATTATCATTATTTGGCCAGGATTGTATTAAGAAGCAAGATCCCTACAGCCAATTATATTTGTCATATTTTCTCAATTATGTGAATGTGGAACACCTTTTTCCCATTTTTGTCATTAATTTCTACCACGATATTGAGAACATATGCTATGCTGACAAATTCTCTATCTTGCAGATATTCAGCTTTTACATTGCTCAAAGTTTTGCTTTAGAATGGTTTTAGTATTTTTTTAAATTTAGCTTCACATGTCTATCCGCTAGATGTTATCGAACGTTGCTACTAAAAGTATTGCCAAGAACAATTATTCCACCAAATAAAAATTAAAAACAATATGAATCATTGCCAGCTAATAATAATAAAACGTTGTCTTCAAATAGATCTAAACTTTTTCAGTGATATTATAGAAGTGATTGTAAGAAAAAGAAGCCCCATAAACTTGTATAATAAAAGCAGTATATACAGAATTTGAAGTACATAACAGAATACAAAGAAAACAAATATATAGTACACAATATTTTATTTAAAACTTTTTTGGATTAAAAATCCAACGAAGACACTTTTCACTATTGCATAAAAACTCAACTGTTCACAATACAGTAATTCAACCCGTATGCATGTGCCAATATTAATAGGCACATCAAAAAGTGGTTTTACAATTTACATGAATGCTTTAAAACCATGGGAAAAAATAGAAAACCCATGCAAACACCCAAAAAAAATAATAATACATTTTTTTGAAATCGAAAAATTGCATATCACTAACTGTAAAAATGCTTTGCATTTTTCTGATCACTATTCTCCACAACCTTAATCGACTATATAACATGAAAAATATACAACATACTTCTGACAGCGACACATGAGACATCAAACTGTCATGGAACACCACATTCCATCACGTCTTAAGATGGAAGAGTATTCAAACAAACATGACCTACTTTATTCAGAGTTTAAATTACTATTACTCTTGACAATTTAGCAGGAGGATGAATAAATAAAGCGAAGGTGCATGAATTAATATATAATCAAGGTGTAATTTGATAACCTTTAAAATGGTGAGCCATGGACAAGCTACAAGCACAGGCAAAGAAACTTTCAACTTCTGAAAGCTACACAAAGTCTTACCAGTTCATTTGCAACACTCTATGCACTTCAGCACTGGGAATAGAGACCTTAACAGCTTGGGAACAAACATCATTTTTCTTTCCCGAAAGAACAGACTCCAAACTACTTTTAGTTATAATATAGCATATTTTGTGCCAGAAGGGTGCTACAATTTACAGCTATTCTGAAAATAGCCCCTCTAATCTGCATATGCCTTTTGTGCAAAATAAAACTAGTGGAATGAGTTTTTATAATCAAATTCAAAACATCCTACATGATTGTAATTTCATTTTAGCCAATGACTCACCGAACACATTGAAAGGCTCAACCATTTCAATCCCTTGACCAGTCTCCAAAATTTAGAAAAAGTACATGCCAAATAGCCATTCAAGTACAATTTTAATGTATAGTCTAACTCTTAACATACAGTCTCCAAAGGCATTGTTCAAACCACCATAAATGTTTCAGGTTTATTACACACAAGACTTAGTCGAACATTACTCCTCTCATTAACATGATCCAGTGACATTCCTTTAAAGAAATTGGGACTACCATGTGGACTATTACTTCTCTTGCTAGCATGATCTAGTGACTTTCCTTTAAAGCAAGTGGGACCACTAGTTTCTAATTGATGGTTCTGTCTCTGTGTGCAAACACCATTTTTTGTGACAGAAAGCAAATCATGACTGCTGCTGGGTGGACTTTCGTTATCCAAATCAAAAGATGGTAGTACACAAGATTCACCTCTTGATAGAGCTTCCCACTGCTGTATCTTACTCAGAACTGGAGACAATGGTACTCCATTAGCTACAGGGACCTCACATACTTCATTGTGCGACATACTCTGCAGAATTTTGGGATTTGTTTTAAGAGTTTTTCTGTTTCCTTTATAGCTTCCAATAGGTGTGTTGTAACAAGGATGAGAAGGAAGTCTTCTATCATGATGAAAAACATGATTACCCTTACTTATTAATTCGGGATGCCATGCTGAGGATTCTGTTTTAAGCTTGTTCAAGAAGCTAACCTTTCTCCTTGTGAGCAATGAAGGACTCTCCTTTCTTTCAGATTGGTTACCTTCTTCAAAGACATTATAGTGAGCAGGCTGCAATTGATGTGTCTTGCTACATGTGGGAGATTGACTGACCTCAAGATCCGAATTGGCATGCTGAATTTCTCTAGTGTTTTCAAAATTATTGGCTGGCTTCCAATCTTTGTTAAATGAAGTTTTTCTGTTACATTTTTCCACATCAACAAATCCTTGATGGCTACGTTTCATGTTTATAGAGTTGTCAACATGATTGATGCTTGAACTCAAAGAATCTGCATCACATACAATGCTTATTTCCTGAATCACGTTATCTTGGAAAGACATGGAACCATATAAATTTTTTCTTGGATCTCCATCACTAGCTGTAGAAGCATTAGACTTATTCCCTGTAAGTATATAAACAACCCATTAATGAATGTTATACAAAATGCCAACTATACATATAACAATTCTGAAATTGTTATAAACAGAATCAATAAATGCATGCCTTGGATAATTTTACAGAGATGATGATTGAACAGGCAGAAATTTGAACTTGGCATCTCAGCATCTTCCAGGTTCAGCTAAATGAATTTAAACTATTTTTTTTCCCTAAAGAAAAAATCATAACTTTTATTCCAAGAAAGAACAAGCTACACCGTGTACATGCACACAGCATTAAAAAATGTTAAATTGTATGTAGTGGGAAATGAGATTTTTTTTCAGAACGGTCACAATTTGTAATTGATTTATGAGTTTTCTTGAAATTGGGAACCGGCAAAGATTATATCAAACTAGTATATTATTGGTTTCAAAGATTTGGGTCTTCTCTCGCTTTGATTATTTATTATTTCTTCTTACTTTAAGGATTTAAACCTTTTCTTAAGGTTTTGTGGTAGGACACATAGGCTATTACTTCAAATATGACAATCAAAATTTCCATTTTTTGTCTGTTGGCAAGGGTTCAGGGATGGAAAACTCTGCAACATTGGAGAAAGCATGGGTAACAACAGACTCTACATGATCATCTTCTTCTCCCAGTTAATCATCGCGTAAGAGCTTTCTGAGCTAAGAGGAGTCATTTTTAACTTCCCAACAAGCTTTTGCTAGACGGGGATGACCTACATCTACTCAAGAGAGTAACTACTGTTAGTGGCATAACGTGACCACCTATTCCATAAGTGAATGTAAAGCTTGCAAGCGACATATTGACAGTTGACACAGCAAGAGCTCTCACTCAAAACTTCACATTTTCAGTCTACTTTGAACTTAGGGGCATTCCATGGTGACCCTACTCATCCAATATTTGGAAAGCAGTTCTACCCAAGATTTCTGTAGCCATTGAAGCTGCACAATAAGTGGAGCAACAACTTCAGGACATTATTGATAAAGTATGTCCTAAATTTTTTAATCCCTGAGATAAATGCTTCAGTTTGTCGCCTAAAGCACTTATGATGCAGACGAACCTACGTTCCTGCAGATTTAACACACAAATCCGGATCCTCTGATCCTACAACTCATAATTCAAATGGTAAACTAGAACAAACAGAACAGAACAATGGGATTATTATTCAGTCTTATTGAAACTGAGGCAGCCAACCCCTGAAGCACACACTCTATTCAAGCTGACAAATCAGTGAAAAACAGGGCAAAAATGACACAGCACGGCCATCGATAACAATGCTCCATGGATTTGCAACAGTCCCCATCTATTCAGTCTGCCAGGAAACATACGAAACACTGCTGATCCATCCCCTCCTCTTAATTTACTGGGCTTCCAAATAACAGCAGAAAAAACCACTCTCAATAGCAACACACCTCTCATATAAAACAAAACTGAAAGACTAAAATATAGGAAACAGCACTAAAGAACCAATACTACAGCTAACAAAGACAGTTACAAACAAAACCCCCCAAAAATATCTAATCCTAAATGAACGCAGACTGGCGGGAGCTGCCGTATTTAAGGGAAGTTACATCATTCTCCCCATCTTTTAAAAAATATCTGAACCTCCTGGTTCAGATGACCCTGATTTAGTAAACTTCACAAGTTCTTCTTTGGTGACCCAAGTGTTGTTGGCGTCAGGGAAACCAAGCCATTTTGCTAAATACATCTTAATAATTCTTGGATCTTGTAGCAGCAACCTTAGTGTCAACTATCTTTTCAATCTGTTCCCTTTTTTCTGTGACCAATTGATTGGTTGAATCTCCTAGTATGTTCTGATCTTGAACTTCTTCACAACCTGAAAGGTAGGGGTAAAGATCTGCAACATTAAATACAAGATAGGCATTCTCACTAATTTGCTTTAGTATTTTGTAAGGGCCAATTTTCTTTGGCTTCAATTTGTTGTTAGTGGCTTGAGGAAATCTCTCTTTAAGTAAACCGTGATTTGCTCACCCTCTTGATACACCTTCTCTCTCCAATGCAAGGCTGAGTCTGTGTTCTTTTATCCTTGTTGTTGCACATCTTGGATATGCCTCACAAAGTCCACTGCATCTTGGCTAATCCATCTCCCTTTCGAAAGGTCAATGAGATCAACCACCCCCTTAGGATCGTTTCAAAAAACACCCTGGAATGGAGACTTACCGGTAGACCTATTAATGCTAGAATTGAAAACAAACACAGCCTGTGTCAAATCTTGGATTTTCACCAACTAAGCATCGAAGCCAATTACCCATGCTCCTGTTCACCATCTTTGTTTGCCCATCCATCTGAGGGTGATAGGCTGAACCATACTGCAGCTTGCTGTCAAGCTTTCTCCACAAATTTCTCCAAAAGTGACTTAGAAACCTTGTATCTCAGTCACTAGTGATAGTCTTGGGCAGCCCATGCAAGTGGACAATCTCTTTGAAAAACAGATCAGCAATCTTGCATCAGTAGTCTTTTTGCAAAAAATGAAGTGAGCCATCTTAGAGAATCGGTCCACAACAACAAAAATAGAATCATTACTTCTCTGAGTATGAGGCAGTCCTAACACAAAATCCATGGTCCTTTAGGTACTAATAAGGGTTTGTACAAACCCGTGTTCTGCTGTCCACTTTTAGAAACTTAAAATCTATATGTCGAAACAAAATTATTTACATATTTTCTTTGCTGAGGCCAAAAAAAACTTTTCACTTACCAAGATGCAAGTTTTGTCTCTTCCAAAGTGTCCCCCTAAGCCATTTGAATGTACCTTAATCAGTTTTCCCTCGTAGACCTTGTAGGAATACAAAGTTGGGGTCCTTTAAATAGAAATCCATTTGCCAATAAGTATTTATCAGAGAACTCATTGCTTGCAACAGTAGGATTGTAGAGAGCATCTATAATTTTGCTGAAATACAGCTCAGCTGCATATTTTCCCTTTATTTCTTCAAACCTGATAATCTCGCTGCTCATTGAGACAAGTAGATGATGCCTCCTACTAAAAGCGTCAGTCACCACATTAGTTTTACCACTCACATTCTACACTACAAATCTATAACTTTGTAGAAAGGAGACCCATTTGGCATGCTTATGGGATAATTTGGCTTGAGAGTTGATATAATTTAGTGCTTGATTGTCAGTCAAAAAGATGAATTCCCTATGCAATTAGTAGTGGTTCCACTGTTTCAGTGTCTGAACAATCGCATACAATTCTTTATCATAAGTTCCATACCTCTTCTTGGCATCATTTAGCTTTTCACTAAAGTGGGCAATCGGCTTGCTTTCTTAAAGATCTTCTGAAGCATCACACTCGATGGTAAAGATCTTCTCAAAATTTAGTAAAGCAAGTATTGGAGCTTCCTTTTAATCTACTCAAAATTTCTCTTAGCTGCTTGAGTCCAAGAAAAGGACTTTCCTTTGGTGCAATCAGTCAATAGAGCACATAGCCCACTGAAATTTCTAATGAATTTCTTATAAAAATTTACTTAAACATGAAAACACTTGACCTCTGTAATGTTTTGAGGGACAGGCCATTCAAGTATAGCCTTAATTTTTTCTGGATCCATGCTCACCCCTTCTGCTATAATCACATTTCCAAGGAAAACCAACTTGTCTCTACAAAACTCACTTTTCTCAAGATTTACAAACAACCTTTCCCTTCTAAGTGTATCAAACACAATTTGCAAATGTTCCAAATATTCTTTCATATTCCTACTAAAAATTTAAATGTCATCAAAATAGATATGACAAATTTTCCAATGTAGGACCTAAACACCTAGTTCATGGTACACATAAAAGTGCCAGGGGCATTAGACATTCCAAATGACATCACCAATCATTCATATAAACCATCCTTGGTCTTGAATGTCGTCTTCCATTCATCCCCTTCTTGGATCCAAATCTGATGGTAACCACTTCTCAAATCAACCTTGGAGAAAACCTTAGCACCAGCCAAGCAATCTTGTATGTCATTCATTCTAGGTAGTGGGTACTAGTATTTTACTGTGATCTTGTTGATGACTCTAGAGTCCACACATATTCTCCATTTGCCTCCTTTTTTAGGTGAGAGTAGAGCCAGTGTGGCCTAGGAACTCATGCTTTCCCTTATAAACCCTTTTTCTAACAATTCGTTGATATGCTTTCTCATTTCCTCATTTTTTTAAGAGATAATCTATATGCAACTTGGTTCAAAAGCTTTAATCCTAGCACTAGATCAATATGGTGTGTAATAGCTCGTAAAGGAGGTAAACCAGCGAGTAGTTCTGTTGGACTTATATCAGAATACTCTACCAACAATTCTTACACCTTTGGTGGGGGTCAGATCCCACTAATTTCTCTTGCTTCTCTTGGGCATAGTAGATAACAAGTTGCTCCCTTGGTTTCTTTGCAAATTTTTTTATAGCTCATTGATACAAGTGACAATGTTCACATTTTAGATGTCTCTCCTGCTTTCCACGGTTTTAAGAGTTGTTTCCTTCATGTTGTACCTTCTCTCTACCATGGTGTGTTACATTCCGGTCATATTGCTAGGGACTTCCCCATAGCAAATGACATGCATACATTGGCACCACACCACATAGCATTTCATCCACATAAGAACCAATTTTGAAAGCAACATGACAAGATTTATCCACGAGTCCACTATGATCTTTCTTCAACCAAGAAATTTTATAAGGGTTAGATTTTGGAATGCAAGTAAGCTGCAATTTGTTAACCATTTTTGTACTTACTAGATTGGCGGTAGATCCACCATCTATGATCACCTTGAAGTAAAATGCTCTTTATCTTCCAATCAGCCTCTGGGATTTCCTTGTCTCTAGATATCAAGGTTGTTAGCAGCATCAAGTTTTCTCCCATCTGTGCTTCAAATTCTTCTATCAGTGTTTCTTCTTCCTGGGATACCGTCACCCTTTTGGGGTTTTAAGGGCAATCTATGGTCTTATGGGCTTCATTACAAATGAAACATCTCAAGGGCTTCCAATCTAGAAGATTGTCATCCTCGTCCCCTACCTTTGAAGCCTCCTCTTCCCTGGAAGTTAGCTTTCACATTCTTGCCTTTTGGCTCTTCACTCATGGCAAGTTTGGAGGAAAATCCTCTTCCTCTGTTCTGACTGCTATCACCCCTTTTACTCACTATTTTGTTTTTCCAGTTTAGTTTCTCATATGCCTCATCCACAATAGGTACCTTCACCAAGGCGAGCTCATCTTGAAGTTGAAACTTAAGGCCATTGACATACTTGGCAATTGTTTTCCCTTCATTTCAATATAAGTTTGCACTGACTGGTCTCTTTCTTTTAAGTTCTGAAAATTTTTAAATAATTTTTGTTGGTAATCAGAGAGCAAGAATTGAGCATGTAGATGTTTCAGCATCTTAGGCCATAGTTTGATTTTTTACTTTCCCTGTCTTCTTTTGAACTTTGCAAGTTCTCCCACCATAGAGTAGCATGAGACTTCAATTGGGATGCTGCAATTTTCACTCTTTTAGGATCATCCTCATCAATGTCTTTCATCTCAAAACACTTTTCCAACTCCTGGACCCAATCCAGGAATAAATTTGGGTTGAGTTCACCTTTAAAGTCTGAAATATCGACTTTCACCTTGGAGACTCATCTAGTCACAACTTCAATAAGCCTCTTCATAGGGTTTACTGCCCTAGTAGCATTTCCTGGGTTCTCCTGTTCTTCTTTGGACTCAACCAGATGTAATTTGGCCTCAATGGCTTCTAACCTCCCAAGCCATTCATTAGCATTTCTTTGAGAGCTTGCATTCCTCCTACCCCTTTTTCACATGGACTCCCCTCTGGACCATTGCAGACAGCTCTGGTACCAAAACTGATGCAAACAAACATATATTCCTGCAGATTCAACACATAATTCTAGATCCTCTAATCCTGCAACTCATAATTCAAATGGTAAAATAGAACAAACAAGACAAAACAATGACATTATTATTCATAGTCTTATTGAAACTAAGGCAGCCAACCCCTGAAGTAGCCTGTACATGCTCTATTTGAACTGACAAGTAGTGAAAAACAGGGCAAAAATGACACAACACAACCATGGATAATAATACTCCATGGATTCATAGCACTCACCATTTAAGCAGCCCACTAAGAAACATAACAAACACTACTGATCCATCCCCTTTTTTAATTTATTGGGCTTCAAATAGAAAAACGGAAAACCACTCTCAATAACAACACACACCCCCCATATAAAACAAAACTAAAAGACTAAAAAATAGGGAACAACACTAAAGAACCACTATAATAGCTAACAAAGACAATTACAAACAAAACCCCCAAAAATATCTTATCCTAAATGAATGCAGACTGGTGGGAGCCGTCGTATTTAAGGGTGGTTACATCAACTTAGTTACTAACTTAGGCATAGTTTGTATATCTTGCATACATGTTAGACTAGTTTACACTCATTTTCTGCATCTTGCATACATGTTGGTCATACTTGCATTCATTTTTGCAGATCATATTAGTTCCCAATTTAGTTAGTAGAACATTCATATCAGGTGCTTGTTAAACTTGTTTACACACATTTTCTACAACTTGCACACATTTTATTCATAATTGTATTCATTTTTGAACATCATATGAGTTCTCATTTCAGTTAGACATGCATTCATATCAAGTACATTTGCATACATTGTACATTCTTGCTCTAGCATTCAAATCTGTAGTTATGCATTCCTAGTTGCATTTTACTACTCCAGTGACTCTCCAAATGACTATTTTCAGCCTTTTGGATCTCTTTTATCATATCCACAATCTGAAATGTTTCATCCCAACTTCTTGCTTTTCAGTTAGCTCCGTTGAGCACTCTAAATTCTTATTCTTGCAGTTAGTTGTGTCTTTTCAACTGTGGCTGAAATCGTCACTATTAGATTTGGCTCCATCTGAAAGTATTGCCTTGAAGTAAAAAATAAGCTAAATCTATTATAGCAAGTCTTACAATTTTAGCAAGCCTCTCATCCGTTATTCCTGATATATTGACTTAGTTTCAGGTTTGTCAATCATTGTGCCTTTCTACATCAAATGGGGCATCCCCAGCCGTCATCATCCTTTATTCACATTTGATCAATTTTTGGCACACCAAACTTGGATCAAGATATCACTATTTGATACATGGTCATACTTTTTGCATACATGGTCATTTGAATCTGTATGGATGAGGTCCAAATTATAGCATGTTGCTTTTCAAATTATATGGCGGAGGACAACACATCATATCTTACTACTCTATTCTATACATTCACATGCCCTTTACTCTAGTTAGAAGCTTAAATTCCATTGGTGTCCTCATTAAGAATTGGAGTTCACAAAAATATTGAATGGGGCATCCCAGTTCCCATCATTCTTTATTCACATCTGTTCAATATTTGGCATATCAAAGTTGGATCAAGATATCAGTAATTGATAAGGTGCAAATCTAGAAGTATCTGAGCATACAAGCCTTTTTATATCCTAAATTGGATAGGTGTAATCTCTCTTGTGTTGTTATCTTTCACATACATAGTTGCTCAAAAACTTGGACTTCGCAAAAAAATTATGGATCCAAATTTGATTCAGACTCAACAACTCGGTAGCTTAAAAAAATACTTAAATTTCTTAAAAAAACATAAATATGCAAAATATAATTACAAAATGTATCAAATGAGTTTGTAAAACATTGGGGAAGTACAATATCATATCATCATGCAAATACAACAATGGCCAACCAATAAATATGATATGTATTTTGAATTTATGATGTTTGCCATTGAAAATCATCATCATAAATTACATATCCATGCAAGTTTCAACAATTTACAATTTTTTCTTCCCCATTTTAGTAAAAAATTGGGTCGAGGGCCTACTCTGAGTCCTTGCAGTCGATTGTGGCTTTACTCTCGTACTAGAAGGTGGTGGCAATGAATCCTCTACTGTAAGTTCAACATCATCTGCAATGATGTCATCTGATCCAATGTCTCCTCTTTCTGTTGTCATTGCACCCTCCATAGCTTAGCTCAAAAAAATCAGCAATCTCGTCTTTTGTTAACATGGGGGGGTGTCCTCATCCTGAGTAGTTGTTTTCTTCACCTTTCTTCTGCAAATGCAATGGTTTTAATAAACAAAAATGAGGACATTGAAGCATTTTTGTGACAACTTGTGCTTCTTCATGTGAATGGCCTCAAACGAACTCCAATTGCATTTAATTATAGAAACACAACAATAAATATATCCATGCTCCTTGGCTTTGTCCATGGCCTCATAAATATATCTCATCCTAGTCTTTTGCTCTCTATCCATCAAGCACGAAATTAGAGTTACAATTAAAATAAATACTTTAAAAAAGTAAAATTAAAATATTCCATTTTAAATTTAACTTGAAGTTTTAAGTTACCTTGATGATCTCTGTAGCTCTCTTCACAAAGACATCATCAAAATTTGTCTTTGCGACCCTCTCTCTATCAGCCTTCTTTAAATATGATGAATCTAGCCATGCTTGACATTTGCTTCAAAGGTGTTAACAAACTACAAATGTTTTGCAGCATGAGGAAGTTAGTTGTAAATCATGTCACACTCACTTACACAAGCTCTTTCCCCTTGGTGTGATCACTCATCAAGTTTAGAACCCAAGAGTGATTATATACATATTTTGTAACATTTCTAGCTTCTTCCATAATTGGTCTCACGAAATCAATTGTCTTCCCTCCAAAAGAAGATCAAAGCAATGGGCAGTGCATGGGGTCCAAAAAAGTGATGGATGCCTCTTTTGAAGTATAATTTCTGCTGCCACATATGCTGTTGCATTATTGGTTACAACTTGCACCACATGTTCAATGCCCACCTCTAACACGACCTCCTCCAGCATTAGACTCACATTTTATGCATTATTTACTTTATTAGAGGTGTCTATGGACTTCAAAAACACCATCTCGCTATTCAAAGTTGTTAGAAAGTTGATGAGGATGTAGTTCCTTCCATCTGTCCACCTATCTAGAAGTATGGTGTATCAAACTTGTGCCACTGCTTCCTTTGTTCTTCTAAAATTGATTTTGCACCTATGACAAATTTTTTGAGCAATCGCCCACGTAAGTTATATTGACAGGAAGTCTTGTACTCCTTCCCTACAACTTTCAACATTGTAACCAAATACTCTCAGTACAAGCTTTTTGCCATGCTGAGAGGAAGGCAATTGTAGAATAAAAAATTAGCACAAGCCTTATCTACTTCCTCATGCATTTCATTTTTCCCTGTTGTACCTTGAAGTAAAGTTGTGCTCCAAGTACAAAAAAACTTTGTGACTGGGCTTTGCTCAAGCTAGAAGAGGTGGATGTGCCACATATGTGTGGACCATGACTAGAGTCCACAATCTTTGTCATATCCACCTCTGTTTCTTGTGCCAAGTTGGGATTAATTGCTATAACTACGCTTGTCCTCACCCTCTCTAATTTATTTTGATCCATCAATGCTGGGGTTGCTTGCATCTCTCGTTCTACCTCAGTCGTGGCATTGGAACATGCTTTGATGTCGTAACAAGGAATAGATGCTAGGTGGTATTTCTAGGCAATTGATGCCTCCATTCATCTTCTTCCATTGTAGTTGCAAATAAAAGTCCTCAAGGTCGGTCCTAGTGTGCCTTGTTTCCAAGTGATGTCGTTGTGACTTTCAACAGCAAGCCAATGTCAACTTCTTGAGGTTAATGCCATTGTTGCTAACTTCTAAGTGCAATCCTAACATTTATAAAATAAAATAAAATAAATTATGTAGCATTTTTCAGTTTAAAAAAACATTTAAAATTTAGAAAAGAGTGCTTTGAACCCAAAACATAAACCCTACAAGCTATAGTAGGGTAAAAAACGTTTTTGCCTGAAACATAAAATGGTTTGCATTTTGAACATAAATAAATAGCTATGATACATAGGGATGCGTTCCTTGCCCTTTTGTAGGCATACTTGTACCAAGGATGCTCCAATGACATGGGGATGCCTTGAAAACGCCCAACACTATCTCCTAACCCTCAACTCTGCTCAGAAATATCTTTAAAATGTTTTGGAGATGCTGCAAAAATTCAGGACATCTGGCTGTCCTCACACTTAAAAACAGTCAATTTAAAAAAAAACATAGAAAACTCTAGGAACACAAATATAATACAACAAAAAATGCCTAGAAATTTAGGTCAGTAGGTAAAGATTGATATTCAAGGGTTTTTATATGCTATGGGTTGGCTTTTGAACTTAAATTCTAGATGAGTGTCAGCTCTGATACTCTGTAATAAGTGAGATGTACATCTCTGCATTTCCGTGAGATATTTGTAAAGGATATGTCACAGAGAGTTTGGGAGACTCCATGATCTCTCTTAGTGGAGGTTATGTCCTGCAAATGAATTTGGACATTTCATTTAGATACATCTTTCGTACTTTGAATTAAAAAAATGCACTGCTGATGCTATAAGGGTCCAGTTAGTTTTTGTTCTTGGTTGTAGCAACAACTTATCAAAAATCTTGCATATACTGACCATACTATTATAGTATGATACTAATGTTGAATACAACACAAAATACTTAAAGGAAGGTTTACCACGCTTCAAGCTCTATATTCCAAACTATAAATTTATTAATAGTGTTTTTATATGCTACACACTAACATTTGAGCTTACTAGTAGTAGTTAATATAAGTTCAACTTATTGGTATAGAGGCAACAATTAGCACTTTGTGAAAATTTAATTTATGATTGATGTGAAATTGTGCTTTTTAATTAGATATTTATGAGGTGTTTGGGAATGAGAGGGGAAATTCCCTACACATCCCTTGTTGTCTTCCTCACTAGGGATGTGTAGAGAGATTTCTCAGATGTTCCATCCTACGGGTGATAATGGGAGTGCATCCTTGTGGTTATGAGTATAGTCTAATTTCTTCAATATGGTTATGAGTATATCTGATTTTGTCATTTTGTACTTGTAGCCTTTTGGCCTTTTCATTTTGTTGTATTATGTATATGCACATTGGTAATGAAAACTCAAATTGAAATGATTAGACATTGAAAGTTTGTTATTTTGTATGTTAACTTATGAATTCTCAATTCAGCTCTAATGTTTCATAATATGGTTCTATAATGTATATGATGAATGCCTTAAAAGATGAATAATTGAAATTTCCTATAATTTTTTAGTTGTTGTCCCCTAAAAAAAGGTCTCTTATCCCCTACTGTCCTGGAAATGCATCCCCTTGTTTATTGTTGTCCCCGTCCTAGAAACTTGGTGTAACGTAGATCATAGTTCAAAGACTCAAACTCGAAGAGTACTCGGCAAGCCCAAAATTTGCGACTCAGAGTGTACTTGGCAAAAACTCGGCAACTTAAAAAACACTTAAATTTTTGAAAAAAAAAAAAAAGTTTACGCAAAATACAGCTAGAAAATGTACCTGTTGATGAGTGTTTTGTGACTGCAACAAACATTAGAATAAAACACAGAGTATTCTATCCTCTCTTGAATAAAGCTTCTCAGACACTGAACTTCGTGATCGAATGAGACTGCTCCAAGGTTCCTTGAATGTCAGGTCTTGACGTGCATAGGGATAGACTCAGTGAAATGATGTGATTTGCTGCTAATCACGAGGGGGACTTATGTGGGATTACTCCTTCATGGACATGGAATTCACTCCTGGGACTCGGACTTGTGGGTGAATGGAATTCCTTCACAAGTGGACAACTTGGAATCTACTGCTTCCTCCAACAGAGAGACTGGGATTTCACTGTTTCTTCCATGGGAAGGCCTGGATTTCACTATCTCTTCCAAGGAAAACAAGGCGTAGGCTCATAGTTCCACTTCGTGATAGGGAATGATTTCCCAGTGAGGCTCCTTACGGACTATTCCTAATGAAGACCTGAAAGAAAATGCAAAAGATGGGGTAAGGGTTCAGGAATCTAATCAATAGAAATGACTGCTGTTGAGGATGGAAACTGGAACCAGTCCTCTGCTTCGTCATGAGACAACAGCTAGGTAGGGATGGTGCTATCTTCTGAGGGGAAGTAAGGATTTTCAGACTGCTCCAGCAAGGGACATGGAATTGATCATGCAGAATAGTCAAAGTTAGACTTGGAATTAGTTCAGGCTAAACATGCACGGTGATTTGCAGGCCACAGATCACCAATGGTATGAACAAACAGATTCAATGATTCAACAGTAATAATCTCCATCATTCTAACTAATGAAAAGCTTGAAAGTAAAGGAAATAACTTCAGAAACTTTAAGATATGCTTCAAGAAATCAAGAAGACCATCTCAGAAATCCAAAGAACCATATGAACACCATTCTTCAATGCTTATATTATTGCTCTGAAAGTCTGTATTACAACAATCCAACTGATCCTTGGAGTTTCAGCTCAACAGAAGTGCAGAAATGGAGTGATGAAGAAAGAATGTACAGTCCAGCTGCTTAGAGAGCAGGGAAGGATGAAAGAAGAGAAGAGGATGAGAGGAAAGAAAAAAAAAGATGATGGAGAGAGAGTTTCAAATGAAGTGCCCCAGCCTATTTATAGGCAAACATAACCTAAAGGAGGAGGGGAGGAGATCTCATCTCCTAAAAATCCATGCAAACCCTAAAGAGATAGGGATGAACATGTCATAGGCTCCATGGGATGCTGCCACCTATCCTGGACGCCACCTGCTCTGGATGAAAAGTTGCCACTTGTCTTGGACGCCAGGCTGACTAAGCTACTTGGTAGGTAGGTGAGACCAGTCAACTGTCTGTTCCTTGGTCGCAAATTTCATGGTGAACATGAATCCCCTTGTCCTGGTCGCAAATTTCAGGGTGAACAGGATTTTCATGTGGAAGAATCCTTCCTTGAGTAGGGGCGCACTTTTCAGTTGGTTTAGGAATCCTCCGTTTGGAATTCTTTTCGACCAGGGCTGCAATCCTTCAGAGGTCATGGACTCTTGAGTTGGAATTCCCTATCCCGGCGTGGATTCTCGTTCTTCCCGATGGATGGTGAACTGTTCTTTTGTTCTTGGTTTTCCAAGGATTGATCCTCTTGTCCGGAACTGGAATCCTTGATATTGGACATGAAGTGTATCTTCTCCCGTTGACGATCTTGTTGCTAACCCTTCCTGTGTCCTTGAAGTTTGAATTTTTCTTTTCTTCTTGTGGAATTCACATGTAGTCTCCTCGTCTGGCGTTGGAAGTAGTCATCCTCTCTGGTATTGGAACTTCATGATGCTTGAGATAGTCCTTGATCATCCTTGAGCTCTGTCTTCATGGAAGCTCATCCTCGTCCTGGATTCCTGCAAAATAAGGGAAACCCCGAGTAGTCACGATGGACAAGATCCTTAAATGCAAAGTAATCAAAAGATAAAACATGAAATAAACTTGCAAGATTTGACAGATTTGACTTATGAACTCCTGAACAAACAAAGGGTTTTCCTCATTCTCTGGCATTCTTCATACTCAACTGACTTTTCCTTCATTCCAGGGTTTCCAGGCAAGAATTGAGGAGTTTCCAAGGCAGGGCACAATTGGAAGGAGGGAGTAGGATTCCTTGGACAGGAATTCCTCAGCTAGGAATTCCAGGTCTTGATGAAATTTGTCCTCCTCATGGTAAAATTTGTTCTTTGAATGCTAAAATCTTCCTTGGAATGCTTACTTTTGTCCTTGGTTTGAACATGAAATCTGCTTTTTCTCTCTTGGATTTGAGTATGAATGAATGAAATGACTTGGGCGGCCTCCTTATATAGGCGTTTGGACTCCCCCCTGCCACTTAGCTGACCAAGATTGGCCAGCATGCTTTTTTGTCTCATTAAAAACCTCTAACCGCCATAACTCTGACCGACTTACCCTTTGTCTTATCCTCTCAAGGCGGTGGCATGGATTTCTAGTTGGTCGGGGATTTCATGGAGTCGGGGATTTTCACCTGTCCTCGAGTGTGGATTCCAGTTGGTCGGGGATTTTCACCTATCCCGGAGTGTGGATTCCAGTTGGTCGGGGATTTCATGGGGTCGGGGATTTTCACCTGTCCTGGAGTGTGGATTCCAGTTGGTCGGGGATTTCATGGAGTCGGGGATTCTTGCTGGTCGGGGATTCCATGGGCAACTGGATTATGCAACCATGGACAACTTCTTCCTGAGTGTGGACTTCTCTCTCAGACTTTCTTTCAAGTCTTTTTGTCAAAACTTTGCCAAATTTTGGACATTTTCTCCTTGATGAATTTCATCAGATGGAAGGCTACAATTTTGCACTTGTGAACAGGAATCCACTCATGTTACATCTTCCAGAGGGACATGGAATCCAATTGTATTTTTTCCTGTAGGTCTTGCAGTCAGATGTCCAGGAGCGCATATTCCTTGTGGACAAGGATTCAGCAACCTGGCCAGAACTCCTCCCTGGGCGGCAAAATTCACCTGCAATTGGATTTTGTGACCTAGGACAAATTTCTTCCCTGAGTGCAAAATCCACCTGCATGTGAAAAGTGCGACTTGGATCATTTTTTTTGCTTGGATTTTGCCTTAAGGTCTTTTTCTTCTAGTTCAAGTGGAATTTGAGTTGTTCCAGTTGCTTCATAGAGGTTTGATCATTGGCACGGGATCCGGAACGAGTTTTCCTTCATGCTTCTTAGGGAATTTCAATCTTTATGGCGAAATCCTTCTAATAGATGGTGAATTCTTCATGCAGGCACCCATGGACAAGTCTAGGAATTATTTCCTGATAATTTGCAAAGTTCAGACTGGATAGGACACTGGAACCGGACAATCCTGATCCTGGGGCGCATAATCTAGTAGGTACTGGATTATGCGACCAGGACAGAAAATCATCCCTGGGCGCATAATCCAGTACCTACTGGATTATGCGACCAGGGAGAAAAATCTTCCCTGGGCGCATATTCCAGTACCTATTGGAATATGCGACCAAGAACCTTCCTATGCAGCAGTTAAAAGTCTTCCAGAGGAGTGTTTGGGCATTCGTCGTTTCAAAATTGTTCTAAATCCCTACAAAACTCGATTGATTTGGAAATCATTCGAGTTATGATCTGAGATTGAGTCCCGGATTGGGATCAGAAGGATATCCTTTGGATTAGTCCTGCAGGAGTAGGGCTGCCAGCCCAGGAACTGAGTTCCATGATGGAAAGATGATCATGCCAAGGAGTGACAGGCTTTGTTGAATTCAGGACCTTGTCGGGATAGGAATCCGGATAGACCTTGGAACGGAAGTCCGGGAATGAATTCCTTTGGAACAGGACTCAAGGATAGGAACTTCCGGACAAGACTCTGGATTGGACTTCCGGACTGGATTCCTGGACTGGGATCCGGATTGGACTTCTGGATTGGGATTGGGTCTGGAACAAGATTAGCACTAAGTGAAGGATTAGGATCTTTCTTATGGAATGATGGACTTATGTCATGGACTGGTCAATTTTGATCGAGGTTCATGATAGTTGGGGTTTCACTTATCCTTAGGAAAACTCACTACTTCAAGCATTCCTAATGTTCCTTGTGAGCTAACTGCTTGGACATTCTTTCCTAGCTTCATGGATTAGGGCAAGAAATTGCAAGATCAAAGCAAAAACGACGGCGAAAGCGAGAAAAAAAAGGGGGTCCCCATTTGCAATGGGGTGATGTGTGAAAACGTCACAACAGTACCAAATGAGTTTGGTTGAGGGTCCGAGGGCAATGCCCCCAACAGGGTCGAGGGGCAGCAACCCTTGTGGGGGTCAAGGGGCACACCATTTTCATAATTTTTTAAAAGGCAAAAAACAATGCTTATAAAGCCAAAAAATAGAGTTTTTGACCAAGTCCTCTATTGCTAAATTTTTCTTTTCCCATGCCATACCATTTCATGTGGCATGTTCTCTCAATTTGAAACAAATGTTCAAAGATGCAATTGTTGTTGGTCCCTCATTTGCCCCCCCCCCCCTAGAGAACATAAGCTACACACCACCCTCCTTGATAAAGAATATTCTAAGGTGAGTGTGGTGATGGAGAAAATGCGACAAACTTGGATAGTGGATGGCTGCTCTATCATCATGGATGGGTGGACCGATATTAAACATTGGCCACTCATCAATATCATTGTCACTTGTTTAGTTGGCTCTTATTTTCTTAGAGCTATTGATTGTTCAAGGAAGAGGAAGGATGCAAACTTCTGATTTCAGATTTTGAAGCATGCCATAGAAGAAGTTGGGCCCTCAAATGTTGTGCAAGTGGTGACCAATTCAGTTCGTGTATGTAAGTTAGTTGGCTTGATGGTGGAGGGTGCTTATATGCATATTTTTTGAACCACATGTCATGTTCATGCGTTGAACAACACATTGAAAGACATTGGGAAGATTAATTGGTGGTAGAAGCTAGAGAGATACAGACATTCATCTGCAACCATCATAGCTCACTTGCTTTGTTCAGTACTTTTTTGAGGAAGGAATTCCTCAAGCCCATGGATACTAGATATGCCAACTACTTCATTTTGTTTAAGAGGATGCTTGAGGTGCAAGAGCCTCTACAGTTAATGATGGTTAATCTAGAGTGGGATAGATGGCCATAAGAAAAAATGAAGGAAAAAGTGTGAAACAAAAGATCCTTGACGATGATTGGTGATCCACAATGAGGTAAGAAATTGTTGCTTTTATTATTAAATTTTTAAATAGTTAAATTAATAATTTATTAATGTTTCTAACTCAAAGTATTTTGACTCTTTGTAATAGCATTCACTCTTTGTCATTTGAATCTTAAATCTTTTTTGAAATTTTAACTTTTGTAACTTGTTTGCAGATAAGTTTGCTCCATCTCACTTGTTGTACAAGTCATAAGATATGCTAATACAAATTCTCCTAGCCTTGGAGAGATTTATGAGACATTTGATAGCATGTTGGGTAGATAAGGCAAGCCATTCATGGTAGCGATCCTACTTTGAGATTTTATGAGAAGTATATTAGGCCCATATGAACACTATGAACACCCTGCTTCATATGGCAGCCTATGCTCTAAATCCCAAATGGTATGTAGCTAGGCCTAGGAGAATGCCTCTATATCATGATAAAGAGGTGAAAGAAGGGCTCATCAAGGCCCTTCAAAAAATGTATACTAATGAGTCAACTTTACTTTGCACACAGTGGCTAACCTTTGTCAATCTTTGAGGTCCAACATTTAGCAAACCAAAGGCACAGATAGATAGAGTTACATTAACTCAAACCAACCCTATTGGATGGCAGATGTGGCATGGCAAGGATGCATCAGAGTTCAGGATACTTGCCACTCGCCTCCTTTCATAGGTTGCTAGTTCCTTTGCTACAGAGAGGAATTGGTCCACATATAGCTTCATTCAATTAGTTGAGAGTAATAGGACAAGCAAAGAAGTTGGTGGCCTTGCATAATGCCTTGCGGCTTTAAGATTGACAGACTCCTAAGTATCGTCAAACTCCAACCACATGTTGGGATGTTGATCCTCAAGATGCCACACAGGTTGATGAGGAGGCACAAGGGGGATTTATGGGGTTCCCTTGGACAAGGCAGCCCCTCATAGTGGCAGGGAATCAGACTTAGACTCCAATTTTGATGTAATATTTACTAGATGCTAACTAGGGACAACAACATATTTTCTACGTTTTTGTCATTTTATAGTTGAAACTTGCAGCCTTTTTGGGCATTTTGTTGTAATTTTTATATAATATATATGCACATTGATAATGAAAGCAATTATTTTTTGTCAATTTGTTTGTTGACTCTCATGTAAAATCTCAATTCAAGTCTAATGTTATGTATTAAGGTTCTATAATGTATATGATGAATGCCTTCATATGAATATTTGAATTTCCTTATATTTTAAAATTTTCCCTATTTTTTAATAACTATCCCCTGTTGTCCCCTAAAAAATGGTCTCCCAAAAAATCTGTCCTAGAAATGCGTCCCCCCATCCCCTGCCGCCCCCATCCTAGAAACTTGGCATAACATAGACTTTTTTAAGTTGCCGTGTTTTTGCTGAGTCATCGAGTTTGAGTGAGAATTGGGTCTATCGAGTTTTTGCCGAGTTTGAGTTATTGAACTATGGTTCCATCCATCTTGTCAATGTTGGTTCTAATTTCCCTGAGGTGGTTGGTTCTAAACACCTTGTCATGGCTACAATGGTTGTGACTATTGTTGTAGGTTGGGCTTGAATTACAAACAAATTCCATTGTATACCTTTTCTTATTTCCCCAATTGCTCTACAATCCTCTGTATACCTTCCCTTATTTCCTTCAAAGCTCTACAATCCTTTCTATTATGACTAGAGATTTTATGAAAAACACAATAAATTACCTATGGTTGTCTTATTTACCTCATCAAATATGAAAATTTGGCCACTCTACAATTCTTGCAGTTAGCACTCCTTCTATGGTTCTACCCATTGAATTTCTTGATGCAATTGGTGGTCTTGCATCTTGTATCCTAGAACATTCATTTCAAAAATGTCTCTCCATGTTACATCAATGCACCATATTTTTTATCTTGCCTTCTTGGCAGTTTTTCCATCTTCTTCACTATCTTATCCATTTTTCTAAGTGGCTGCACTAGAAGATGCTCCATCACTAATCTCTAACCTTTCCACTCACACAACAATTGTAAATGATTTTGCTCGGATCTTATATTGTGTTTCAGCTAGACTTGATGGATTCTTCCCCTAAGCACTCAAACCAAACCCCAACTTGTTGCTCATCAAGTTTAAACTTCATCAGATTTACAACCTCTATGTAGGCTCTCTTGCCTCTGCTCTTGGTAAATCTTTTTATGGTGTTAAATTGCATCAGTCTCTATTTTGTGTGACCTCACCAAAAAGACAAATTCTGATATTTATTCGTACAATAGAAATCAAAGGCTCGTCCTACAGAGCTTCTACTAATTTGCATGACTGATCACCTTGATCGGTAACTACTTTTAACTTCTATACTCGCTCACAAGTGAACAAGTATGTTTTTCAGGATCTGCAGATCCAACATATGTGATTATGTATACAATTTAGCCAAATGAAGAGTTTGACGTGTCACCTGCCTTAGATTTGCAGCTCCATGACCAATTAGTCTTGCAACAATCTGTTGTACTTGATTCATAGCTTGTCTTAGTACCACAATGCTTTTCATCAATCTTGATTCACTTGTCTCTTTTTCTCCTCTTTACAGAGATTCTTGTTCCCTTAACCTTCATAACTCAGAATTCAATTGCTGAAAATTATATATTCCTCCTTTTAAAATATTTTCTCCGAATTTTTACTTAGTAGCTTTTTCAATGTTTCCTTACCAAGCTGAAATCTGAATTTCCAATTCTTCATACTTTGCAACAACTCCTCTCTTTCTTCACTTTCTAAAAATAGCAATGAGGAAAATGCCTCCATTTACAATTCTCTAGGGTCTTAATCCTTATTTTTTGTGCATGCCGAGTTGGACCTATCATTGAATTCTCTCACAATTGTTGACCAATCTTTGCTTGCTTCTTTTGTATGGCTCGTACTGCTTCTCTTATCCAAGTGACTTCTTACATTGTTACTGTTTTCAAATTCTCCAACTACTCTTCACTATCTTCCTACATGTTCCAACATTTTTCTGATCCTTTCACAGCTTTTGAAATCTAGTATTCTCTTGCCTATGCAATCTTTGCAGCTCTCCTTGATCTTCTTTTGTTAGTTTATGGGTTGTTCTACCTTTCTCTATGTTTCCCTTGCTAAACATTGTCTTTATTTTCACTCAATCCCCTTCTATCTATTTATCAATTCCACTTCCACCAAGACTGACCGCTCGCTCAATGGCTTCTCAAATGGGTACAATGCTCTTCTCCATTCCCAACAGCCTTCAGAACAACTTCCTCTATAACTTGCAAAGAACTAATAGTATACCGTATCAAAAAATTGATACCCTTCACCTATGAAATTAGTTATGTAACTGTAAAGTGTGGTCCACATCCAATAATCCACTGCTCTAGACCACAAATTATCAAGTTTTGAAATGGCTTCAATCTCTCCACGCAAACAACCTTCTTCATACTGGCTAAAGAACAAAACCCCAGAATCTCGGACCTGAAGATTTCATAAATGTCTCCATGAATCTAATTAAATTGAAAGTGCCTTTATCTTTCTTAATCTTCCTTGCTTCATAAAAATCAAACTCTTCTATCTTCTGATCAAACCATGCTTCCAAGTTCCGACAACTCTCTTTGGCTTGGAAGCCATCTCAATTTTCACATTGAACCACTGTTTGTTTAACCAATAATGGAATCATTGTTAATTCTACCTTTGTCACTCTACCACAGTCAAACTCAGATGAAGGAAGCTATAGTGGGGTTGTAATATTTTACCATTATATGGAAATCATATAGAAAATAGAATAAGATCATGCATTTCAATTGACTAAGAACGGTAAATAAACAAATGGCACACAGATGTAAGAAGAGAAAGATTACATTTCATGAAGAAACACATAAATCTAAAGAATACAAGGGATTCTGGAGTTGGTAAATTACTAAATAGATCTTTATAGTTTATTCTCACAATATTTGTTGACTTTCTTTGCAAGCATAAATACATATTTGCATCTCTAAGTTGGTTGGGACTGACTGTTCAAAACTACCTGCTATTTTAATCACTTCTCATTTTGCCAACAAACAACTTACTAATAGAATGTAAGACAATACTTCATGCTTATTCTTGCCTTCCATTGCATACATTTACACTTTTGTGTTTTTTTATTACAATATTAAACCCTCTATCATAAAAAAGGTCATGCTATCAAGGAGCATTTTTTCCCCTAGATAGTCTGCCCCTATAAAATGTATCTTGTACTTGTGGGTCAAACAAACATCTAAATTCATTGGTAAATCTTTACGCAAGTTCGTCTTAGCAGATGAGAAGAGAGTCCAAAGCTATTCCCATGTGTGGTTGCACACAATCTGAGCTGGAAACAAGCAAGGGTTTATGGGAGGAAATCTTCCTTAGAAAGTTAGATATATAAAAAATGCATTTTTAAGCAAATTTTGGACTATGTTAATGTAGCTGTTTGGTAGAGAAAAGGCCTTTGAGCATAAAATCCAATCCAAGAACATGAAAATGAGAGCTAGCTCCAATCAAATGGAGATGCTTATTCGAGCATATTTCAAGTGTTCACATTCATAGTAAAAAGGATACACAAACATGGATTTGGAGATATCTAAAATGTGTTTTCAATGGTTCCTCCACTGCTTTTCAACTTCAGAGCATATCGTACAGTTTTTTCATTTCCATTTTCTAAATAAAAAAATTATACATCATAAACTAGAATGAGGAAGCCTAGAGCATGAACATTTCAAATCCTATGAAATGTTGGTCTATGAGGTTGATATATAAAGAGAAAGTTTCTTGAAATACAACTCTTTAACATGGTTCAACAAATTTTAAGGATTGGAAAAAAAAAGCCATCTATTCTCCACAGCAAACAAAACCTAATAGGAGCACATCGTTAACTAGAAAGCAGAATTGGAACAGACTTTAAATGGTAAAGAGAACATGTAAAATGCTAATAGAAGCTTTGTTAAGAGGTGTTATGCAAATAACACGCAGGAAGTGTAGCTGGAAAGGCTTTAATAGAAATTTTACTTACTTTCTGGACTAGTGTATGTAGGAAACATCAAAGTAGCACTAGAGAATCTAACATCTTGTAAGTAGAGAAGAATATTCTCTTGCATTTAGTATAGAAGATTGTAACTTTAAAACTGGTAAATACAAAGCGCTTACAATGAAATCTGAAATTTATAGTTATTTCCAAAATTTTCAAAACTATGATTGTGACTTGAGTCTGGAAGAGGAGAAAATTGCCTGGCATATCGTTAAGTTCAACAGATGTCTTTGAAAGTTGACGAGCATGCTTCTTCCACCAAGCGAGTTCCATTTCCTTTGCAAGAAGTTTTTCTTGTGCACTTTTCAATTTAACCTTGAGCTCTTCTATCTGCTCTTCTTGTCTCCTCTCCAAAAGTTCATGCAGGCGCCTCTCCAATTCAATTGGTGAAATGGCATAATTTGGAAAAGGAACCTCTCTTTCCACATGGCTGTCTTTCTTGCCATGAATGCCACTAACATTTAAATCCCCGTACACAATATCTATTGTAGTATCTCCATCAATCATCTGTGTCAAGAAATGAAATGACTCCTATTGTATGAGAACGTGCATCTCAGAATATTCAAACTGGTAGCAGATTTCCAAATGAAAATTCTAATTTAACCGTATTTTCTTAATTGTGAACACAAAAACTGTTCAAAGAGTGCAGTTTCTTTCTCTGGTTTCTATTTCACTTGAATACATGAACATAAGTCAAATGAAATATTAATTTCCTTTAGTTTCAAGACAACATGATTCCCCTGTTACACTTTCCCCACTCTTCTGTGAGAGTGGAAACCATAGTCAAACTTAATTTGTCAGAAACTAACGATAAATGATTCATTCCAGTTATACTAAACTTATAGTTCTCACCAAATTCAATTAAATATAAGAAATGGATGTGGCATGCCAATCTCACACAACTCCCTAATCTGGATCCAAGCATATTTTTCTTTTCTAAGAAATGGTTGAACATGACATGAAATTTCAAATGGATGCAACTACAGGTATTTGAGTAGCCCGAGGCAAAGAATTGGTATAAACATTGTAAGTTGTAAATTACAGGTATAACTGATGATGGGTCATCTAGATGAGGATGCATCAGGCATGGTTGAATCTGATGCCAAAATAGGAATACCCAGAGTAACTTCCCTGTTTTTCATTTGCTTCTTTGTGCTTAGAAAGCAAGTTGCTGGCAATATATCCTCAGACAAGATTTCAGAATTGTTGCTTCCTTGGGATCATCAAGAACTTCAACAGCTGTATGTCCAGAAGATCATGCACATAAGCAGTGGATACCTCAGGTCCATCTCAAGAAACTTACTCTGCTTGTAACCTTGATAAAAGGAAATGATAATTTTGACTTTCGTTTAAGACTATTCAGTGTTTCCCTCAAACTTCATGACAACATATACCTGAAATCCATCAAGCTTATTATCATCTATGAACCCTGTATCCAAAGTAAGTGTTCTTTTAGGAAAACTGCCAGAAAATTTCAAGTTGCACATTCAAAAAAGCTAACCTTGTAAGTAAGTTGCAATGATAAAACCAAAAGGACAACTGCAAATCTTTGAAGAAGGTAGAGAGGTGCAAAGAGCCTTCTTGTCTCTTTATTGTGAGAGGAATCAGAAACAATTAACAAAAGGAGAGAATGCAATCATAAATCTCTCAGTGATTAGAGAATGTGAACATTATTCCACAATTAGTTTACTGATACTCAGATGAATAGAAATATTAGTCCTATGATTTATTTCTATATAATTTATTCACTAATACGACAGATTTCCACAGATAGTCCGTCAAATGAAATGATAGGTTTTAAGCTTTAACAAAACATGCAGTCACTTGGAGAAGCTGAAAGCACCAAGAGAGCAGTCACCCGGGTCAAGCTCAAGCTAGCAAGATAATGTGTTTGTATTTCATCAAATGTCAAAAGCACTCTTACACTACTTGAAAGTATACAGTATACATTGACAATAAGTAGACATGATATAAGTTGAAGTTGTCCTTACAACATATAACTAAGGTAAAAGCTATTAAAATCCAAATCCAAAGATCAGATAGCTTGCATTGTTACTTCAGGCAGCCTTAATATCAACGATTTTAAAGTGGAAGAAAAACAACAAATGCATGAACAAAATGGCCACATAGCTCAGATCTCTAAGCCAATTAAGACTTCTTCCTATAGCATTGGTCTGTCACATGTAAAGTTCATATCGTTTTAACTGTATTGAAAGAAAATCAATGGCTGGGGTAACTCAGCTATCAAACTCATGGAACAAGAAAACAACCATGTGTTATATGGAGCACCTTTAATGCAGATCTTTCCACTCCTGTCAGTTTCCTTATGCTTAGATATTTTTGGAATTTTGGTTGTAACTGCTGTTGGTGGCTGCTATGGTGGTCATTTAGGTGCTTTTCTTTTTCTTGATTTTCGGTTTTGTTTATTAGGGGGCTGCATTATTGGGATGAAGGAAGAAGAGTTTTGGGTTTTTATTTTAAGTTTTCTGTTCTTGTTTTGGTTGAGGATTGTCCAAGAAGAGGTTGAGAAGAACACATAATTCAGCCTAGAATAACGGAGACATTTTTGTTGTGTTGGGAATTTTGTTCCCTTTTTAAATTTTCTATTATGAAATTTTCTGCTGTTTGATCTTTTTTGGTTCTGTTATTTGCTGCCTTTAGTTGCAATCACTGGCATCCACTTTAGAACAAAGAAAGAATCTTCATAATTTGATATTAGAGTATCTAAAGATGCTGGGAGTGGAGAGTTTTTGGGACAGCCTTAGTTGTTTTTGGAAAGAGTTTTGAATAGCCCATAAGAGAGATGTGGTTATGGCTATGGATACAAAGGTGCAGTTGCTTTATGCTGTGAAAAAAAGGATAACCAAGTTGGAAGAAGAAATCAAAGAAATTAAGAGTCAAAAGCAAACAAAAGACACGCAAAGAATGTTGCAAAAATTGGAGTTTGAGTTAGAGGAATTATGGTGGATGTTGAAGCAGTGTGAGGCAAACAGTAATGGGAAAACAAATTAAAAAAAAAGCTGAAACAAAAGCAATGAAGGGATGTGAGAAGGTGAAAATGATTGGTGGGAATAAATATTCACCTTGTTAGCAAGAGCTATTTTTCAAAAAGAAAAGCCATAGAGTCTAGGATTAGCCAAGGGATATAATTGCTAGAACAAAAAAAGATTAAATCCCTTGAGGAGTTGTCGAAATTAATAGTGGATGGAAGGCCCTTAAATGTGATTTACAAAGAATTTGAGAGAGTGGAGATAGATGAATGGGATGATAATGAAGAGGATGAGTGGGATGAAGATGTTGGGTTGTGTTACCCCAAAAAAGGGGAAACTATTGATGACTACCATCGAAGGGGAGAAGATTTAGAAGACTGCAATGAAGAAGAATGCAGCATGTCACTAGAGGGTTCCCAAGATGTTGCAGTTGCGGAAGCAGTCCATGTTAGAGATGATCATCTTTGAGGCCCCCATAAAGTTGTATTAACTTTAGAAAACATAGAAAACATAGCAAAGGAGCAACAAGAGGGATGTCTTGAAAATCCCATGATAAAAAGAGAGAAGAAGACCATCTCTTCCTTGGAGAAGAAATGAGAATGATTGAGAGACGGTTTGTTTCCTATAGTTTATTGTCCACTATTGTTGCAAACTTGCAAGTGTAAAGGAGTGTGCAACAAAGGAGGATGGTGCAAAGGAAGAGTTGCCTTGTGAGCAACTAAATATTTATAGGCATCATGCAAAGCTAGGAAAGGAAGATATCCTCATAAAAGAGGATAAAGTTGAAGAAAATGATGGCAGCAGAAGTAAAGAAGCAAAAGTTTTCTTTTAAAAGGCAAGAGAAGCAATGAGGAAAATCAAAAATGGCTTTCAGTGGAGGAGGACAAGTAGGGGGGGGTTTAAGCCCTCAAGAAGTTGGGAAAATATACAGAGAACAAATAGGCAAAGGAAGACATTTTATGGTCCAACAATAGGCTGGAAGTACAGGAAGAAATTATGTGAAAAGTTACAAAAGTACCTAACACGGTGGAAGGGCACGCCATGTCAGCCGGGCTTGAGTTCTTTGAACCATGCTTAAATATTTTTGGAATTTTAGTTGTAACTGCCGTTGGTGGCTGCTGTCGCGGTCATTTAGATGTTTTTCTTTTTTTAGATTTTCAGTTTTGTTTATGAGGGAGGTGTGTTGCTGGGATGAAGGAAGAAGAGTTTTAGGGTTTTTTTTTGGAGAGTAGTTTTCTGTTCTTGTTTTGAGTGAGGATCGTCCAGGAAGACGTTGAGAAAGAAAATTCAGCCGAGAATAATGGAGACATTTTTGTTGTGTTGGGAATTTGGTTTCCCTTTTTCATTGCCTGTTATGAATTTTACTGCTGTTTATTCTTTTTTGGTTCTGTTATTTTGCTGCCTTTAGTTGCAATCGCTCACATCCACTGCAGATTGAAGAAAGAATCTGCATCAATGTGTCATCTAAATTTCCTGCAGGAGGCCCTGCTTTGATTAGATCCATCACAATAAATCTACAGAAAAACTTGGATGTTTATTTACCTCACTATCTGAAATTGCTGTGTCAGAAGAACTTTCGACAAATAAGTTGTATTGCATACGCTCCAATTCTGCTTCAAGCTCTGCTTCTAGTTCAGCCATACCAGATTGTCGTGATGCAGGATCCATTGATATGACACTTTGTGAAGATCTATCACTTTCTTCACTCAAAGGTCGTCCTATCAAGTCTCTGGAGAACTGCTTGGTCTCTGAAGCCATTATATACTTGTAAAATATAACTTTTGTAAAGCTCCTTGCCTTGGTTCCTATTTTCATTTCTCTACTCAATAGTCAAATTGCTTGAGTATTTCTCTGGCCTTCTAAGATCCATGCTTGCTTGAAGTATTAAGAAACACTACTCCACCTAACCCAAGCTTGCAAAGAAGCTCCTCCAAAAATTCTGATAGATCTGTAAGACAAGAAATGTTGGAAAGATGTGTGAACTCAATTCAGTATAAATAGAATACTGTAAATACAGATAGAAAAGTTGGAGAAACTTCTTGTGACTTGGCTAGTATAAGATGATTGAAAAGCTAATTTATCTTACAAAATTTCTAGACAAAATTTCTGCAACATTGAATAGCACCAACTGGATTCCTTCTTAGTATAATTACAGAAAGATACCTTTCCTTCAGAAACGGACTCCTGAGATGACTTTAATGTACTAAATCTTTTGATCAGTTCCATCAATGGTTAAATTTTTTAGCTGAGTTTAGACCTACAAGAATAGGTCAAAATAAGCCAACCTAAGCTCTAGACGGTTGGTTTAAATAATGTGCAATGTTGCTCAAAGCCAAAAAAAATTACATACCTCTATCACTTTCTGATCTAACCCTATAAATTTTTCCAGCACAGGGATAAACAAACTAGCATAAGGGACAGGTAGATGCTTTTAGGGATTTTTCTAATATTTCATCAGTAAAAATAAATGAAAAAAAGCTCAGTCCTCCTGGATGTGGTCTAATGGTTGAAAGGGATGTTGCCACGTAAATGATTTGAGTTCAAACCACAATTTTGAATTGCCCATAAATTCTTAGAGAACTATGTGTGCATGTGTTTGGAAGGTTGTAAATGAAATTTCTATCATTTAAGTCCAACCTTATTCGTCCTCAACGTTTGGAATGGATTAGCTCTGTTGCAGTAGAAGGCTTGATGTAATTTAGCAGCTGGGGAAAAATGGCCTCTTAACCTGATCGATTGAGTTGGGAGAAGTGGGGTGTGGGGGTTATGCTCTATTGCACATCTCAGAGTAAACCAAGATAAGATAGCTGAAAGCCATTTTGGACGTAGTAAGGGAAATTTCTATTATTTAAGTCCAGACTTATTCATCCTCAACAATTACAGAGTGGAATAGCTGTGATGCAATATAAGGCTTGACGTAATTTAGCAGCCTGTGGGAAATGGCCACTTAACCTGATTGATTGAGTTGGGAGAAGTGTGGGACTTGGGAGTTACGCTCTATTGCTATTTCACAGTAAACCAAGATAAGATTGCCAAAAGCCATTTGGGAGATAGTAAAGGAAATTTGTATTATTGAAGTCTAAACTTATTCATCTTCAACGATTGCAGTTTGGAATAGCTCTGTGCAATATTAAGGTTTGATTTAATTTAGCAGCCTGTGGGAAATGGTCTCTTAACCTGATTGATTGACTTGGGAGAAGTGTGGGGCCTGGGTGTTACACTCTATTTCACTGTCTCAGAGTAAAGCAAGATAAGATGCTGAAGCCATTTGGGAGGTAGTAAAGAAAATTTCTATCATTTAAGTCCAAACTTATTCATCCTAAAAATTTTCTGGTAAGGAAGAGTTCTGATGTAACAGAAGGCTTGATTAATTTAGCAGCTGACTAGTTAAGTTGGGAGAATTATGGGGCCTGGGTTTGCGCTCTACTGCTCTATATGTGTCATTTGTTAATCCAAAATTAATGTGGATCGAC
Source organism: Cunninghamia lanceolata (assembly GCA_027924645.1). Classification (NCBI taxonomy): domain Eukaryota; kingdom Viridiplantae; phylum Streptophyta; class Pinopsida; order Cupressales; family Cupressaceae; genus Cunninghamia; species Cunninghamia lanceolata. The sequence continues at coordinate 10,836,875 of BSBN01000523.1, forward strand.
TATTTGATAGTTGCTGACAAACAATATCTAGGTGCAGGCCCTAGAGTCCTTAAAGCACATGATGATTTTTTGGGATTTTGAGCTGAAGCTCAGGACTCAAATGCAAACCGATGCTTATTAGCTACACCTCCCCAGTCAGGGAAGTTCTCTAACAATGGATATGCACTGTTCGCCATTGAAAAGTAATCTTAGCGGCCAGGGGATTAAACCTAACTGCATTAGGAGTCTCTCCATCCCTACAAACAGTAAAGGTCCAGTAGTCTCACCTGGAACAGGAGTTTGCCCAACCCAATTGACCGTCCACCCATCCAACGGTGGGCATAGCCTCCAACTTTTGGGGGAGAACACCCACCAGCAGATGTACACCCATTATAGGCCTTGTAATTTACTTGCATGCTTAAGTACTCTAAAGTTTCATGGATTTTAACCAAAGCTAACCCTAACAAAATTCTTCTGTATCTGAACAAAGGAAAAGTCCAAAATACCTTACATCAAGCTAATTTTCAGTGCAAGATGACCCATGTTTACCTTGAAAACTTCTACTAATCAATCTAGCACAAGCAGTGGAATTATGAAATGAAATAGAAAGATTTTCAATAGCCTCTATGAGACCAAGCAGTCTATGGCACCAAGAGCTATAATAAAAACGCTTTGTGCTAACACACCCACTACACAAAGGGGCTGTCCAATTGATCTCATGAGATTTCTAAACCCTTTTTAATGTTGAATTAGATCTTGATAAGAAAACTACAATCAACAACTTAACTAAATAATGATACAATCAACAACTGAACTAAATAATGCTACAATCAACAACTGGATATTGCAAGTAATGCTACTTACCATTTTTTAAGATGACGATGGTACAACTCAATTCAGACGCATACAATGCAGACTCCAGATGCTTTAAAGAATCAATTGACATTAGATAAGTCAAAGTCCTAAAGAAGCAAGGGATCAATACTCAAAACCAACATTATTATGTGATGTTTTACCAAGATTCAACTGAGTAAGTTCTGCCCTCATTTATGACCAAATCCTATCCGTCTCAACACTTAAAGCAAAGACCTCAATCTTGCAAGTCATATAGGACTCAATTCGCTTACAAGTTTATCATATCTGATTTTTGCTTCAAGAATAGAACAAAACCCTGTGCTTATCATTCTTCGTGGAACACTCCTTCACACATAAATATCTCAATCCACTGTATTAAAACCGTAGCAATGCAAACCTTAAAAATAAAGTGAAGGATAATTCTCATATATTTGCGGCAAACCGGTGCGTTGACTTTGTCAAATATATGTCTGCAGCAAAATTCATATATACACGCTGGCGCATTTTTTTTACAGAAGTTCATGATTGTCAATTTTTCAGCAGTACTCCAAATTCTCGTCATATTCCATCCTTCTGTCGTATACCAAGTATTATTTTTAAGCTTTTACCCCATGTTTCCGGCGCCGAATGCCACTCACAAATTAATGTATACTTCTTTAATGGATTCACGAGGATTTTGGGTCAATTTAAAGCTGATAACTACCGTACAATTGATCGATTTTTTGTCCGTTGCAGAAATGCCTCGGTGGCGAGTGGGGATTGGGCACATTCCAGTTTGTCCGTTGTTTTCATGTATTACCCCAGATTTTTCCGAGGCTCTTCTGGTTCACTGGGGCCGGGAATTTGTGTTGGTTTGCTAACTTGGAGTGGTTGAGTCCTTAAAGCACATGATGATTTTTTGGGATTTTGAGCTGAAGCTCAGGACTCAAATGCAAACCGATGCTTATTAGCTACACCTCCCCAGTCAGGGAAGTTCTCTAACAATGGATATGCACTGTTCGCCATTGAAAAGTAATCTTAGCGGCCAGGGGATTAAACCTAACTGCATTAGGAGTCTCTCCATCCCTACAAACAGTAAAGGTCCAGTAGTCTCACCTGGAACAGGAGTTTGCCCAACCCAATTGACCGTCCACCCATCCAACGGTGGGCATAGCCTCCAACTTTTGGGGGAGAACACCCACCAGCAGATGTACACCCATTATAGGCCTTGTAATTTACTTGCATGCTTAAGTACTCTAAAGTTTCATGGATTTTAACCAAAGCTAACCCTAACAAAATTCTTCTGTATCTGAACAAAGGAAAAGTCCAAAATACCTTACATCAAGCTAATTTTCAGTGCAAGATGACCCATGTTTACCTTGAAAACTTCTACTAATCAATCTAGCACAAGCAGTGGAATTATGAAATGAAATAGAAAGATTTTCAATAGCCTCTATGAGACCAAGCAGTCTATGGCACCAAGAGCTATAATAAAAACGCTTTGTGCTAACACACCCACTACACAAAGGGGCTGTCCAATTGATCTCATGAGATTTCTAAACCCTTTTTAATGTTGAATTAGATCTTGATAAGAAAACTACAATCAACAACTTAACTAAATAATGATACAATCAACAACTGAACTAAATAATGCTACAATCAACAACTGGATATTGCAAGTAATGCTACTTACCATTTTTTAAGATGACGATGGTACAACTCAATTCAGACGCATACAATGCAGACTCCAGATGCTTTAAAGAATCAATTGACATTAGATAAGTCAAAGTCCTAAGGAAGCAAGGGATCAATACTCAAAACCAACATTATTATGTGATGTTTTACCAAGATTCAACTGAGTAAGTTCTGCCCTCATTTATGACCAAATCCTATCCGTCTCAACACTTAAAGCAAAGACCTCAATCTTGCAAGTCATATAGGACTCAATTCGCTTACAAGTTTATCATATCTGATTTTTGCTTCAAGAATAGAACAAAACCCTGTGCTTATCATTCTTCGTGGAACACTCCTTCACACATAAATATCTCAATCCACTGTATTAAAACCGTAGCAATGCAAACCTTAAAAATAAAGTGAAGGATAATTCTCATATATTTGCGGCAAACCGGTGCGTTGACTTTGTCAAATATATGTCTGCAGCAAAATTCATATATACACGCTGGCGCATTTTTTTTACAGAAGTTCATGATTGTCAATTTTTCAGCAGTACTCCAAATTCTCGTCATATTCCATCCTTCTGTCGTATACCAAGTATTATTTTTAAGCTTTTACCCCATGTTTCCGGCGCCGAATGCCACTCACAAATTAATGTATACTTCTTTAATGGATTCACGAGGATTTTGGGTCAATTTAAAGCTGATAACTACCGTACAATTGATCGATTTTTTGTCCGTTGCAGAAATGCCTCGGTGGCGAGTGGGGATTGGGCACATTCCAGTTTGTCCGTTGTTTTCATGTATTACCCCAGATTTTTCCGAGGCTCTTCTGGTTCACTGGGGCCGGGAATTTGTGTTGGTTTGCTAACTTGGAGTGGTTGATTCCACCAAGTGTAGAAGACAAATAAATAAATATATGTGATTTTCTAGAAAAACGTGTCAAGTGGACACATTGGTCGTGTCGTCTGCTCAGACCAAACATCCACCGGCAAAAAGGACTGAGAAAAGGTCCATATTTTGCCACGAAAATTGACAGTGGATAAGGCTTAACCATTATCTGTATCACATTAGCCAGTGGCTGTTCACATTCCCACTTTCATAACGTTCGGGGTGTGTCCATAGCATGGGTGCCACTAATTGGACTTGATTGAATGAATGAAGAAATTTAATAACGTCCACCATGTCGCAGTAGTCTAATTTTACGCATGGACTTAATTTGTGTGTGCAAATTTGTTGTTTTATATTTTAACCCCAGCCCTTTCCTCCTCCTCCTTTTTTTCTTTCTTTTTTTTTTTTGATTAGAGTGTTTTTTTATAGTTTTTGTAAGGTTATGAAAGGTGTAATAGTTATGTCATGATAGATTTTATTTTAAGTAATATGTTAGAGAGTTTAAAATGAGGAATGGAGGTAGAAATCTATTATTTTATTTACAATTTCTATATATAGAATATCATTACAAGTAGATGCATTTGATTTTTAATATGGTCCTAATTTATATATTTTTATATTCTTGAGAAAATCTTTGGGAACACCTTGGACTAAGTCTTGTGTTTGATTACCATTTATGATTCTTTAAAGCATCTCGAGTTTGGATTGTATGCATTTGAATTGAGTTGTACCATCTAGAATTTATGCATTTAATTCTTGTTGTTCCTAAGCATTGAATTAAAATGTTATTCCACACAAATCATAAATGCATAACTCTTGTTATTATAAGGATAAAGGTGTAAACAATAAGTATTTTTTTTTCTTAAGTATGTAAATAAATAAAAGTATATATGTTTCCGATAAGGAGGACAAATCTTTTGTTGTAATGGTTTATAATTGTCGATTATCTGCTTGTAAATCACATACATTGTAATAAATTAGCTATGAATGGATGTTTTTTAAGTCATAAGGATAAGGAGAAGATTGAAATGAAGAATCTGAATTGTTATGTGAAAGAGAGTGGAATGAGAATTACATATCTACATGTGCTATGAAGAGAATAATTTTAGGTGAGCCTCTTATTTCTTTTGTATAATGTGTAGGGATTGTTTCTTGTTTTGGAGTAGTGGTCAAAGGAGAATACCATTTCTATACAAAGTCCTTTTATGGATTTAAATATAGATATAACTCTAAATGTTAGGCTTTGTCTTTCATTGTTACCAATTTCAATTATGCCCTTATTTGGTGTAAGGCCTTGTGATTTCTGTATAGTAACTGTCCATGTCATGGATAGCGGTATTAGTCTTCGGTTGCCTCATGATAATGATAGTTTTGGTATATTTTTTTAGTCTTTTTCATCCAATATTGGACCATGGTAGTTATCAAATCTTACTACAACATACATAAGCAAATATGGAGGTTTAGAGCCAATTGTGTAAACAATATCTACGACTTTTCTCAAAGATCCATTAACAAGGTCACTTTGAATCCATAAGTTTGTTGTTAGCATGACTCATTGGCATATGCATAATAAGACCTTTTGTGGAAGTTGGTCGTCATTATATTCAATGTTTCATTTTCATTGTGTGTGTACTACAACATTGAGTGCAATTGGAAGATTTAGTAATTTTAACATCTTTTTGGTATTTAATGTCACTAGATCATTTGTACTAAATAAGTGTATTGAGAGGTCAAAATCTTCTTGTTCAGTTGTTAGTATTGTTTTTGTGCAACTCATTAATACATCCTAGTCATGTTGTGTTGGTTCTACATTTTGTATGTTTTGTAATGTACGTGAGGGAATTGGGCTTGAGTTAGAGTGTCGCCTTGTTGTCTAAACACTATTTATAATGTAATATTTGTTGTAAATTTTGCCATAGCATTTTTATCGTCTAGTCTGATGCATAGATAGGTTTGTCCATAACAGGTGGTAATTGGGTAAGGTCACCTATAAGAATTATCTATGAGAATTTATCTCCTCTTTCCTTGTATTAAAAAATTATCTATGAGGATTTATCTTCGGATCAAAACTCTTTCCTTGTTTCCTATTTGTACACTTAGAATATGTAATGTCCCCATTTTTTAGCTACTTTGATTTGTAAACTTTTGTCCATCTCATGTTCTGGCCGAAGCAACCTAGTGTTTTATGTGGGGGACTCCAAGGTTCTTAGAGCATGCAGGTCATGTTCTACAGGGATATTTGTTGTTAACAGTGAGCTCAGTTGGTCTTGAGGACTCCTATGACACTTTCTGAAGTGAATTCTGACTTTTAGTGTGTTCTCCAAGATTCTTGGAGAGAGTGTCTATTTATAGAAAGTCACTCGATCGGCCTTGACTATCATTATTCATCATCAATATCATTTCAGTATAGTCAGATTTTGATTTTGATATTGTTTGGTGGTTTCCGCAACTCGGGTTAATTAATGAGCTCTAATTTAATTATTTCACTAAGGTTGCTTAATTTTATAAAATAACTCAAAAGCAACATAGTGTAATAGCTCGTTGGAAAGAGAATTAAAAGTTTTAATTCATGGATGCTTGAAAAAGGGACCTTGCATATCAATTATTATTTCATAAAAAGGGTCTCTTGAAGTAAAAAGGGTTATTTTAATTAAAAGTGATTTTAAAAATAAAGCTAGAACTTGAAAGTTCAGGAGAAAAAGTATAAAAGGAGATTGTGAGAGCTCATTTGTATATGTAGATTATTTTATTTCCTCTTGTAAAACCCTTGTGGTTCTGTGGGATTGAACTTGGTTCATCTTGAAGCCTTCTTGAGGACGAAACCCCTCTTAGAGAAGATTAGCCACGATGGTGAAAGATCCTCCCTGGTTAATACTGTGTGACTCATTCAGAGTTACATTTTGTGTAGGAAAGGTTTGATGTTAGATTTATTCAGAATCTACACTGGTGCTGAATGCTAGAGTATTGGAGCAATTTCATACAGAGATTGCCTGTGTGTTTCATTGCATATTTTTGGAGTTTGTTGCGAAGGGTTTACTGTGCAAATTTATTGAAGATTCTTCGAATAATAAATATGTGATTGAGAGTTATTGCTAAGGGTAGGGTTTTAATGCAGATTGAAGTGTTTATTTGAGGATTTTAGCTTGCTATCAGTCCAAAAAATAGGTCGTATTGCTGATAAGAAGGACGTGGGAGTTTATGGGCTTGGATGCCTAGGGTTTGAATTTCTTGTTTGCACATATGAGGGTGCCATCTTGATATCAACAGGGTTTTGTCATTCTTTTCAAAGAGAATCAACATTCTAGGCTGTAAATGCTAACTTCCAGCCATTTGTATTGTTGTTCTAGCCTTTGTATCAGCCTTGTATGCGAATAATAGTTCTAGGTATGTTTCAAATATGATATTATGATGATTTGACCTTTTGGGTAATGTTATTTTGCATTCTATATTGTTGTTTATCTTTGATTATCAGATTTGTATCTTATTGCAGCATCTGGGTATGTGTTAAAAGTGATATTATTGATTGTGGCTTCTGGGTATTGAGTAATAAGCTTCTATTTTGCATGTTCAGTTGTATTATTTATTTCTGGGTATAAATCAGTGTTTAATATTGTTGTTTAGATATTGTTATCAAATCTGAACCTATTTGCAACTCATGGGTATTTGAAAATATTGATCTTTTAGTGATTTCTTTATCTAGGTATGAGTGAAACAATTATATTTTGTTGCACTCTCATGTGAGACATTGTGTAGACAACTAAATTTGACCATGTAGATTATGACATTGCCTTTCGACATCCCCTTGCATCCTCTTGCGACACTTAGAGACACCTTGTCCTAGGTCCCCTTCCAATTAGTTAAACAAGTTATATTTATTTAACTAATTTATCCCCTCTAATCAAATTAAATAAATTATATTTATTTTATTCCCATATTCCTCCAACTAATTTAAATAAATAAATTATTTATTTAAATTAGCTCTCATAATTTAAATAATTTTATTATTTAAAGTATCCCACTCACATCCCTATTTTTAAACTCATTAATTGTGCGTCATAAGCACTTCCTCTCCAAAATAAATTAAAAATCTCATTTATCCCCACTCTCATCCTTATTTTAGTCACCTTTCATCCTTATTTATGGTGCGTCATAAGCACTAAAATTGACTTTCAATCCTATCTATCCACCTCATCCCTCACCCTTCTAATCTTGGCCATCCATTTGATCCCCCCTCCTTCTATAAATCAAACTTCCATTTCCATTTCAAACCCTCACACTCTCTCATCAAATTTAGTATGCACGTTCATATCTCATATCATTTTCTATCATTTTCATATCAAGGTTATGTTGGTTGTGTGAGCAGCCCAAAATCATCCATAGGACAAACCAATGGAGCTTGGGTGCACTCCATTATGTCCTATCAGAGGTTTGATTTTATGCAAGGTTTGAAGGTATTTGCATTGTTTATCTTTATGTTATTTACTTTGCATAAGTTTTAGGGTTTCATTTTGGTACATCCAATTATTTATTATTGACTCACATCCCTTGATCTAGCTTGCTTTTTGCAGATTTTGTTAACATTTTTTGCAGGTTTATATCATTTTTGGACAAAATCCCAGTTTCTAAAGATTTCATCATATCTTCTAAATGGTTGCAAATTTTGCTACAAGATTTTAACAAAGTTTTTGGATCATCTAAGGAAGCTACAACAGAAAAATCATGTTTTTATCATCATTTTTGCATGAGTTATAATGATTCTATGTTTTTTTGATTTAAATCTGCATTTATGTGCACAAATTAGTGATTTTTTTAGAAATTTGTACATTTCTTGAAAGCTCTTGAAATTCTAATGGGTGTCTATTCTTTATAGTTTTAATTTTGAGGTCAAATAAGGTACAAAATAATTAGATCTTTGTAGACTATAGGTTTTTCATAAATCCGCATTTCTAGGCGCAAATTAGGGAATTTTTTAGACATTTTTATATTTATGGAAAGGTCTCAAAAAAATAGCAGGGATCTCTTCTTTGTTTTTTGACTTTTTAGGTCAAAAAAGTCTCAAAATAATCGAATCTATGTCGACTATGTAAAAAAAATGTCTCTAAAATTGCAATCTTGTGGTGAACATATATTTTTATGGCTACGTTATAACATTATTTTTTATTTTGCAAGGGTTTCATTATCATTTTTTCTTGCAGTAAAATCATTTGTCCAAGCTTATCTTTTTCAATTTAGCATACTTGTTTTGTAGTTTTCGCTTGACAAAGATCAAATCATTGAAACTACTAAGTTATTGCAAACTCACATGTCAAATAAATTAAACATTGTTTGTTATGTCTTTGGATTTTGAAAAGGGTGTATGCTCTCTGCTCGCACCTTTTGGTGATCTTGGAGATCAAAACCCCCTTCATTATCCTTGTGTTTATTTGTTCAATCCCATTAACATTATCTCACATATGCTCTCTCCTTGCGCTTCGTGCGAACTTGGGGATCAAAAGTGAATAGTGTTTCTTCCCTTTAGGAGGCCTGCTAGAGGATTTCATCAACCCTAGAGACAACCTCAACCACGTGTTCTGGCCCAGGGTATATCAAACGGGGGAGAGTGAAAGTTGCACCTCAATCTAGCTATGTAGTCATTAGGAGAGCCTTGGGGCCCTGGGTGATTCCAGACACAAGGTGAAGTGTTTTCTTAATCGCTTATGCCACATCCCTTCAACGAGCTAGTGTTTTTAGACTAGGGTCTCATTGTACTTGTGTATTTGAGAGGACTCTCCTAGAAGCTCGTAAAAGCCTAGTTAAGACCCTTCAGCCATCATATCTGATGGTGCATCACTGCGGCAAGGGGAGAAGGGCTCATTCTATTACCTCCGTTGTTTGAGATGGAATAAACTTTGGGCAAGACTTTAGTCTCCAAGGTAAGGGGTGTAAGGTGGTACATGATCTTGCATTCCCTATCTATCCAAGTAATGGTAAATGGTATTAAGGGGTGGAGATTGAAGTCACATCTGAGTGAGTCCATGGGATATGACACTCCTACTTGAATAATTCTAGGATTGTTCATGTGCTTGGCATGCTTTCCTTATACAAAACCAGTAAAAGACACTTTAGTTGTGATTCAACAATTCAGACCAATTTCCTTGTTAAGTCAAGTCAGCCATTATTTTTTTGTGTTTGTTTTTCTTGTCAAAAACCCCAAAAATCCAAAAAACTAAAATATCTCCAAAAACCCAAAAAAAATCAATCTTCCAACCTAATCTAGCATCCATCCTAATCATTCCCTTGCATCATAATCGACCATATAATTATCTTATCCCAATCATCTCTTTCATCCAATCCAATCCATTTTACCCTAATCATCCATATGGCACCTAAAGATCCTTATGACACCCAAAGAATGTTTGATGAACTCAAAAGATTATATGTAAAGTATTTAGTCACTCCTACATCATCATCCCTAGCTCCCATCAACAACCAATCCAACTTATCCATACCCCAAACTTATCCGACATCCACCTTACCCCAAACCTCACAGGTCCAAATTCCTAACCATGATTCATCTTCACACATACCAAATCCCACTATCTCACAACTTCAACAACTCCTAGACCAATAATGACAAGCCCTTCAAAAACAACAACAAGCCTTTCAATAGCAACAACAAGCCATTCTACAACTCTAAACCATCCAACAATCTCAAGCACAACAACCACAACCTTTATCCTTTCAACAAACACAACCACAATCTCATATGTCATCCTCATCAATTTCATACCAACCTAGTCCAACCACATATCAAGCTAATCCTACCTCAACCTATCCCACTTCTTCCAATATCAATCAAAATGCATATCAATCACAACATCCAAGATCATCCCATATCCAACAACATTCACCTCAAGTTCCTTCACAACAAGAACATGCAAGTCCAAGTTACCCTTTGCACCAAGATCAAGTGTCATTAAGTCCTCATGCTACCTTTGACAAGGGGAATACCACTCTAGCTTATGCATCCTATGGGTATCCTCCATCATCATCCAATCAAATGCTTATCCAAGAGCCTACTAGAGCCTATCCTAACAACACCATGTAATTCTAGCCCATTGGTCCATCAACCTTATAATCCATCAACTCTGTCATTTCCTTCAACATCATGTTCCTCCAATCCTTCACCAAAAGATGAGGCTGAGATACTTTTAGAAGAATTGGTCCAAGCAAATTTGATTGAGCTACCACTGATACAAACCTTTGGAGAAAACCACATTAAACCCTATTGGTATAATGAAAATGATTATTATGCATACCATAGGGTTAGGGCCATAAGACATTTGATTGTCCTACACTTAGGAGATTGGTCAAGAACCTCATATATTGTGGTAAGATTGTGATAGATAATCCTAATCCATCCAATCCCATTATCCCTCTACCTAATTCCAATCCTAATCCTAATCCATCCAATCCCATTATCCCTCCACCTAATCCTAATCATAAGCCTATAATAGCCACTATTGGTGTCCACCCATTATATTGGCCATCCACCCATATACTTATGAAGGATGTGATCCAATGGCTATTAGCAAGGAATCAACCACCACCATGTAATCAAATGCATCCTTAAACCTATCCAAGAACCTTCAAAGAATATGCATATTCCTTTAAACCCATCATGTATCCCACAACCCATCAAGCCTCTTGAAGAGTCTCCCACCATGATCCCAAGGCAAGATCAATTATACACACATGTTGTTAATCATCTAGAGCCCATCAAGCCTATCCAAGAGTCTCCCACTCCCATTCAAGAAAACCAAGAGCTATGTCAAGAGTCTAGTCTAAAGCATGTGGAAACACCAACCTCTCATCCTAATCAAGATCTAAACACCCTATCTAATTTCATTCTCAATCATATTCCATCATATGATCAACCTATCCATAACCTATATCATTTCTATGATCAAGATATTATCTATGACCAAGACCCTATCCATGAGCAAGAAATCCAAATTCCTCCTATCCATAATTCAATTAATCCTATCCATAATCCCATCACTTCTAAAACTAGTCCTATCCATCCTCCAACTAATCCTATCCATCATCCAACAACATCCACTTCCCTTGATGAGACACTTGGTCCCCAAGAAAACATAGACAATCAACTTCTTATTGAGCATAATATTGATAAATATCCTCATGATCCTTCACCATCCTCTATTGATCCCATTCCAAATCCATCATCCTATCCTCTTGGATCCAACACCTTTATTTGTGGTGGCTCTCTTGTAGGAGATTAACAACTTCTATCCACCACTCCACCCTCCCCATCTAATAATGGACTCACATCTTGTGCCCTAAATAATAAACATGCCATTACATATTACATGCTCCAAAACATGAATTATCATGGCAAAGAATTAGGCCTTCATGAACAAGTTATTTTGGAGCCTATCCATGTCAAAGTTCTCCATGATTGCATGACCTTGGTTATACACCCCAAGGAAAATAATCCCAAGATGTTGGTACCACCTCCATTCCTTCTAAATCCACTTCTTTTTATCCCAAACCCCATGCATCCCATCACACCTCCAAAACATATTTCGCTATACCTCCTCCATCATCACACAAATACCAAAAGCATGTGACCATACACCTTCCTCCACCCACTCTTCCTCCACTCCTTCCAACTCCTAATATCCCCATCCTTAAATCCCCTCATCCCTTTATCCACAAGTCCACCAATCCCTCCATCCACACATCTCGCTACCCTAAATTCCCCAAAATTCCTAATCATGATCAAGGAATGCACACATCGACCAAACATAAAGCTATCACAACCCCCATAGGACTCAAAAATAGAAATTTGGATGCCTCCCCATATAAAGCAAAAACTCCATTAAAACCTAAGAATGATCATGCCACAAGGCATCAATCTCTAACATTCAAGCAAAATCTCACACCTCAAAAAGCAAAAGCAACAACAAAAATGGTGTGGGTCCCCAAGTAAAAAGCACTTAATCCAAATAAAGCATCCACAATTCAAAAAAATCCCATTCCCCATCACAAAATTCTATAATTCCTAAGACCATTTGGGTCCCAAAATTACTAAATCAACTATCCCCTAAGCAAACATCTCCATTACTCCCAACGCCTCCTTCCATTAAAAAGCTTCAAAATCCAATTTAGTGTGTGCAACCATTGGTCTTGGTTCCTTTCCATTCCTTTCCATTCCCACATACCTCCATCTCCCCATCTTCTATCTACTATCCCGCATATTTCCCCCACCATATCCTTATGGTCCATGCTTTTGGATAATCCTTCCATCCATAATCCACTATCCATCCACATCATAATCCACTATCCTTCCTACATAATCCACATCCTAATTCACCTCCACCTCCCTCTCATGCAATCCTCTACCAACATCCATGCACAAAATAACACTTGACGTAATCCATGTGCGACATCCCTTTATAATGGGACATTATCATCTTTCATGGAACTAGACATTTGAGTCCCCATCCTCTTCCAAATTCCTCTTATCCATATTCCCCTATCCCATCCAAAAAAAGAGAAATAGAAAAAAGAAAAAGAAAAAGAAGAAGAAAAATCAACATAGTAAAGAGAAATCCCTTCATCCAATGGTGAAAATTGGATAAGTACCATGATGAAAACCTGAGAAACAGGCATCATGTGTAGATTCCTTGTCTATGCATCTTACACTTGGGGGCATGTTGTCTCGTCTTTCCTATCTTATAATTTTCCTCCTATCCTACCATCTTCATCCATTATATCCTCATACCTACCTATGCCATTTAGCTATCCACATACCTATCTTCCATTCCTCCTTTTGATCCTGATACAGACATGGGGGCAAAATGTTGAAAAAGGCTTTGGACATCTCTTGATCTAGCCCATCCTTTCTATCCCATCCTACCACCTTTTTGCTACAAGTGCTATCATGTAAAATCCAGAATCTAATACCTAAATAGGGCATGTTATTCATATGCGACATAGTCCTTAGAGATTGCATCCTGAATTCTTTCGTCCATTTATCCTTTATGCATTTCTCATATATTATCCGCTATTACCCATCCTTCTACCTGTCCATCCATTTTACACTTCCTATTCCTGCCATCCACTATAACCCATCTGTCTACCTATTCATGATTTTCCCTTGTCATTAGTATCTAGCATCTAGGCTATCCAAACTGTAGTCCAATGTCATCCCACAACATATCCAAAAAGCACACAAAAATCAAAACATTCTCAAAATTCCAAAAAAATCATAACATTCCAAAAACACCAAAAAAATCAAAATATTTTCCATAAATCCAAAAAAATTACATGTCTAAAAATACAAAAAAAAATCAAATATTTAAAAACTCCAAGCAATAAAATACAAATGCAAGTCACCCTTAATTCATACCAATATAGTCAAAGTAATCTAGCCAAATCATCCAATCACATCCTTGGTCTTGATCCTAATCTTTTTGTTAACCCAATCAATCAATCAATCATCATCATCAATGGGATATGCCGTTCCCCACAATGACAACACTATCTCAATCAATCAATTATCATTTTATAGCTTGACAGGAGCATTACCTCGTTTGTTTTTGAATCATTTGTGGATTCTTGCTTGCTTGCTTATGTGTGTTATCATTTTATCTTGCATTTAAATCAAGTTTTTTTCATACTCCAGCTAATATTCATATCTTGTGTTTAGACATGGTTGTATTATGTTGGGCAAGTCCATGCAAAGGATACAAAGTCACCCTGGTCCCTTATACCTTGGTGCATAATATCCTCTTGTTATATCAAACTAGGGTTGCTCTACATATTATACCAGCATAACCGTCTCCTCTCTATCCTCTCTATCCATTATGACTATAACTTATCCATTTCCAAATCCTATTCTAAACCATTCTTCACCTCTCAATCTATCTTTATCCACTATCTATTTCACCTATTTCTTTTAATTTAACAATCCATCCTAACTATCCATTCCTACCCTTTTCCTTTTCCATCCTTTCTCATGTTTTCATTTCCTTGTCCAACCCCTTTCATCCATTTCGAGAGCATACTCATGTTCTTCTAACCTGCCTATCCTCTCGAGGGGGCATCCCATCCTTACATTCATTCCTCCTTGTCACTCCTTCAAGTGTCTAGGGCATCCTTTTCCTTCATCCATACATTTTCTTCTTTGAAATGATGTTACTTCTCTTAGTCACAACATCATCTCAAAGACCTGGGCAAAATGTAGACACCTAAATTTGACCATGTCTTATGACATTGCCTTTCAACATCCCCTTGCATCCTCTTGCGACACTTAGATGACACCTTGTCCTAGGTCCCCTTTCATGACCCCTTCAAATTAGTTAAACAAATTATATTTATTTAACTAATTTATCCCCTCTAGTCAAATTAAATAAATTATATTTATTTAATTCCCATATTCCTCCAACTAATTTAAATAAATAAATATTTATTTAAATTAGCTCTCACATGCTACTTGTCTCTCATAATTTTATTATTTAAATTATCCCACTCACATCCTTATTTTTAAACTCATTAATTGTGCGTCATAAGCACTTCCTCTCCAAAATAAATTAATATTACCATTTTTTTTGATCTGTAATGTAGGCATAAGGGAGTTGTACCACATAAAAATAAAAATAAAATTAAACTAAATGCATGCCCTAAGAATAGGAGTGCAAAAAGCAAGCGGTAATGCTTGCATCAATCCGAGGCCAATCATTAACAAACCCTAACAGCCCATTAAAGCATGGACTCAAACACAGATTATGATTTTGACACTTGATTTGCAAACCCAGGCATGTTGTATTTCTCACTTCCAATACTTTTCTTTTTCCGTTTTACCTCTGTCCAACTATTATCCTCCCTGAAAACCTCTTTTGGAATTGATGTTTTATCTACATCCTTCACTCTTGAAGGTGAAATAAACTCCTTGTAGTCTGGGGTAATAATACCTGGTGATTTTGTAGTCTTCGAAGAGGAAGAAAGTTCATTTCCTGATTTAGAAACTTCCCTGTCTTGAATGTGAGCACTTCTTGCCTCAAGAGGGGGGGATGAAGAAGATTTCCTTACCTCTGTAGATGAGTTTTCTTTGCAATCAAGGGGTTGTGATGAAGCCTTTTTTTCCATAGAGTAATGATGAACTGAGGAGTCTTTCCACCAAGATGCATGACTATCAGACTTAGGTTTGAGGCACTTTGCTGCTACGTGACCAGTGCTGAAGCATCTGTGGCATCTAAAAGGAAGGCCCTCATAATCCAAAATCTGGCTCCAATTGTAATTCATTGTTTTTAAAGAAATCTCAGCTGAAGGGTCTTTACTAGTATCAATATCCACCAGAATGTGAGCGAAGGTAGAGTGGTAGAAATTAGATGAGTTTTTGTCCACAAGTCGAAATTTCCCCAGCTTGTTGCCTATAGCTTCAAAACATTCTTCAAACCAAAACTGAAGCGGAAGGTTTGGAAGTTGAATCCAGGTAGGAGTAACCGCAAATAATTTAGAATTTGAATTAAATTCGGGGTGCCAGGGTTTGAGCATCAGTAGATGTCCGTTGCAGCTCCACTTATAATCACAAAGAACCATTTTTCTATCCTGGATATTGTCAAAGACAACGATGAAAAAACCTTAGCTGTAGGGGTAAATTTGGAGATTGTCTTTCATAATTGGACCCTAGGTATCGAAGATCCATTTGTGCAGAACAGCTAGGCTAGGCCAGTACTTGACAAAACGCCCAATTAAGCCCTTCTCAACAAAGAATTTTTCATTTTCTTTGACTTCCCTTCCAAGCACATCGCCAAACTCGACGATTGGATTGTTTGTTGCAATTTGTAGGGAATTAACCAACGAAGGAGAGATTGGGTGCCCTAAATTTGAAAGGGAGTTGTTCTGCAGCGGTATGGAGTTGAGGAGAGGAGGGCTCACCTTCTTGATTTCCCCGCTGAGAGAGGCATCCACTGGCATTGCAGAGGCCCTATTGGAAGCAGAATCCCCCACCAAAACTCCCGTCAAACCCCTCGGTCATGAAGTATCTTGAAATCCCATGTCACTTGCGATTTTTACAGAAGATTTCCTGGCCATGGCAGTCCCAGAAATGTGATTTCTATTCGAAACAGTGGCATTCAACGAAACCCTAGTGCTACAATCGTTCGGCAATTTCGGTAGTATTTGGGAAGTTCGGCATACACGCGTTTGATCCACTGGTGGAGACAAGTTTGATCCATTGTGACCGAGGCCAACATTTATCCCAATGTGGTTGGGCATAAATGGGGATTCATGGAGAAGGGTAGGCAGCATCGTGGCCTTCCTGCCACCAAGAGATGCTTCAAACTCAGAGGAGTTCATTCCATTGGTCGAAATACCCAGCATACCACCAGAAATAGCCTGCGAATCCTTTGCATTGCCATCTGCCGTCATAGGAGCCACCACTGAGGGAGAACTGGTAGAATCATTGCCAAACGGAGCAGTGGCAACTGAAGAAACCCTAGGGTTAAAAGCAGAAGTAGTTTTTAGAAATTTTTGCATTTTCAGCAGCGACAACCTGTTTATAGTAATTTATATATATAATTATAATAATTATTAAATATAATATATAATATATTCCATTTATTCCCACTCCCATCCTTATTTTAGTCACTTGTCATCCTTATCTATGGTGCGTCATAAGCACTAAAATTGACTTTCAATCCTATTTGTCCACCTCATCCCTCACCCTTCTAATCTTGACCATTCATTTGATTCCCTCTCCTTTTATAAATCAAACTTCCATTTTCATTTCAAACCCTCACACTCTCTCATCAAACTTTGTGAGAAACCCACAAATCATACATAGGACAAATCAATGGAGCTTGGGTGAACTCCATTCTGTCCTATTAGAGGTTTGATTTTATGCAAGGTTTGAAGGTATTTGCATTGTTTATCTTTATGTTATTTACTTTGCATAATTTTTAGGGTTTCACATTGATTTAACACTCAAACAACATTAGGGTTTCATGGATATGATGTTTCTATGAGCTTTCTGTATTTTTATGTTAGCTATCCATTATATTTTCAAAGAATATTAGGGTTGGTCATTATAGTGGTATCAGAGTAGTGTATCTTGCTAGCCTGCTGGGTAGTTGGTATATCAGTTTCAACAGTGATTTATCATTCAGAGGATTGTTAAAGGTTGACTCTTCCAGGGTATAAATTATGGCATCATTCAGTGAAGAAGATGTGGGAAAGAAGCTTTATAGAGCAGGTAAGAAACTTGAACACTTGTTGCAGTCCAGGAATGATCTACTTTGTATTTTGGAAGAAGTGGAGATGTGCTTCTTCATGATAGATCAACGAGATTCTAAGAGGTTGTAATATGAAAAGGCTCCATTAGTGAATTCTTTGGTTAAGCTAGAGCTCACAAGACATCCAAATGAGGAGGTAAGACTTGCAATTACTTTTGGTGTTAATGAAATTATGAAATTAATAGCTCCATAGGAACCTTATAACATCAGTATTATGAAGAAGGTTTTTCAGTTGATTGTAGAAAGCTCAAAGGTTTGTATGATTTTAATAGTCCAACTTTGACTAAAAGGATTCAATTTCTAGAAAATATTGCAAAAATTAGATCTTGTGTCATTATGTTGGATTTGGGTTGTGAAGATCTTATTCTTGAAATGTTTCAACATTTCTTGGATATTGTTTGTGAGAATCAAATGAAAAATGTTATACCCTCTAGTCAGACCATCATGACTTTGATTATCAATGAGAGTGATGAAAATTCACAATCACTCTTATTTTCTCTATTTGTTGTTTTGAGGCAAAGAACAGGTTACTTGTTCAGTTACACATGAATTGGTTAATAATGTTTTCAAACAATGCGAGTAGAAATTGAAGCCATACTTATCAGTTAATAGGATAGAGGAAGGAGGATCACATAATGTATCTACAAGCAGACATGAGGATGGGAAAATTTTTGAAGTTGATAAAAGAGTTGAAGAACTCTCCTACAAAGGAAAAAATGACTTACTTCATGAGACATGCATGACCAAGTACCAAAATGACCTCATAGAAGTACATGCAACTACAAATGATGGGATTGAGCTTGAAGGAAATTTTAGAACAACAACCTTGGTTATAAATTCAGATCAATCTAGTGAAGACTATGAGATCTATGGTTCCCATGATGACACCATTGGAAGGCATATACAAATGATAAGGATTTTGAAGTCACTAATGATGAAATTGAGCTGGTTGAAAATTCCAAATTAGCAGGTAACTTTGAACACTCAGATAATTCTAATGAAGCTTATTCAAAAATTGAAGAATTTAGCAAGGTTAGCAATGGATAGGAAGTTGATATTGAAATTCATGTCAATGAAGAAAAATCAAAAAAATTGAAGTTTGTTGAGCAAAGTTTCTTTGTTGATTTTGATCAAGGACCTAAAGAGCTGCAAGTTTTGAAGGATAAATTAATGGCTCTAGAAGAGAAGATTGTGAAAGCTTTATCAAGATTTGATAGCACACACATTTTAATTGAAGAACTCTACTGGAAGGCTTATATTAAAGAGAGACATAAGGGAGTTAAGGATGGAGTCACTCTTTCTAATCTACAAACTATCAAAAAAGTAGTAGAATCAATGAAGATAGATTATTTGCTTTTTCTCTCAGCTAGCGATCATACAATCAAGTTTGCAGAAGAGACATTAGATGCATACCAAGAGAAGGAGAATGAGGTTGATAGGCTTTGCCTTGACCTTAGCCTAGCTCACTATTCTCTCTACCAAGCTGAAAATTAGTCAACTATTGCAACCGTGAACAAGGAGCAAGTAGTAGATGCTAGATTCATGAAGATCAAACAATTGGTTGAAGGCATTGATGAGCTCCAAAAGGATTCTTATTTGGAGCCAAATTATCCACTGATTCATGAAGGAGAATTCAGCAAGGATAAAGTATTGCATGATGATTGTAGTGCACCACTTGTTGAAGATTTGGGTACTGTTATGTCGTAAAAAGTTTCCCTATGACTTTTTTCCTCCTAGTTTAGCTCCTAGGTCCCCTTAATTTCATTATGCATGCTTAACTCTTATTCCGAAGCAATTTCCCCCAAAACCCATGTCAAATGGGGCCTAGGGGCCAGTTCTAAATGCTTAAACATGACCCAAATTAGCCTTGGGACTTGGGCGCCCACGACCTAGTCCAGGCTGATTTGTTGGGACCTAAATTTTAGGTAGTCAACATAGAACCTTTAAAAAGGTTTCCCTTTGTCGACCTTTTCAATTTGAATTCTGAAAGTTAGCAGGAATGCATATATAAGTGAGTTTATGTCTTCATTCTACACCTAGATGGATAATGTGAACTTGTGATATTGAGCTAAGGGACTTCAAAGCATTCATTGTGTTGCAGAGAAGAATTGTGTTGTTGTTGTGTTTGTTTGTTGCAGATTTGGCTTCATTGTGAAAGATCTTCATCTCCATGAGGGCTTCACCTCTAAGGTGATATCTATTTGTGTTTCAATCAATCTATTTCATCATTTGATTTGGCCTATGTTCTCCAAGGACACACACTCTATCTAACAATGGTGTTTGAGGGCTTGAATGCCATTCTGGGGCTTGACCGAGGCAAGCTCCTAAACACCACAATCCCTAAACCCCTCTCTTTGTGATTGCATGTTATAGGTGCAAGATTTGGTGAAGTGGAGTTGCAGAGAAGCAAAGCAGAGGATAGAGATTCAAGATTTTAGAAGAAAGTGTAGAGAATCAACCCAACTGTACTACATCACCCACCTCATAGTCCTCCCAACTGGCATTTCTAGAAACTCTGAAGCAGGTTGCAGTTTTACACATTTTACTGTTCCAGATCTACAGAAAAACAACCCTATTGGACTTGGGCGCCCACCCCATTATCCCCAAAGTTTCTGTCTCTGAAAATCTGAATCTTGATATGTTTCTAATATGTATTTAGTGCCTTGCTATGTGATCATCTGTCATATTTTGCTCATTTGTAACTGATTTCATTACAATTAGGGTTTGAGGCTTATTAAATCTAGGGTTTGACATATCTATCAATCTAATCTATCTTTCCTTATCATTCCTAAGTAACATCAACCCACAACTGAGTCCTCTCCATCTGTAGTGACTTGGCTCAGTTGTTGTCCTTGAATGTTATTGTGAAATGAGGGTTTGATTGGACACCTTTAACACTATCTCCCATCTTTCCCACCTTTTCATACATAACATGTACATATCACAAGGAAGTGCCAAGATGTATGGTTGGTAATCCTCCAGGGAGACCACCTGATAATGAATGTGTAAATTGGGTGGAAGATGAGGATTTCATTTGGAATGAGATGATGCATGGAGGCAACAACATTCCTAAATTTGAAAGGGTTTCAAACAAATATTTTGAGCTTGCTGAAATTTTCATAACAACAACAAAAAAGAAACTTCAAAACTTATCTTGCATAAAGATTTGGTAAGACAAGGGGCTAAGCATGATTCCTTCTCACTAGACAATCCACCTCTTGGATTGAATGATAATTTGACTTGTGGTAGCTTCAAAACTCCTAGTGCTTTGAATGTTCATTTGGTTGATAACACTTGGATTCATTGCATAATCTAGGGATTAATTTTGGAAAAGATGCTTTTGAAAGCATTAGAAGATCTTCTGATAAGGCACACACGAATAACAGAGTTGTACACCACAAGCATGGTGGAGTTATTTCTTCACTACGAATTCATGATAGAGGGCACCGACAAAGTTTGTTGGAAGGCTATGGTGATCGGAGAGATGTTCCATGTCATGAAATAGTTCAAATTTCTAGCTTTGACTCTGTTGTTTGGTTGCAGATCAGCTACTACTCATTTATTATGGTTCACATATATGAAGTTTGCCAAGGAATTTTAGTCAAGTAGTGGAGGAACTATCAGTTGGTTGTTGTTTGGGATTTTTTTCCAACCTCTTCTAAGTTGATTATGAGCAATGCAATGCTCACCATTCGTGATCATATATGGAGTTTTCAAAATTATAGCTGCTCTTCCACTAATAGGTTGTTGATTTTGATAAAATCATATCATTATTTATTATTTTAGACTTGCACAATAGTAAAATGGGTCATTTTGATGGTACAAAACACTTGGGAAATGTTGATAAGTGTTTCTAGTTGAAGCAAATGGATATTCTAGCCAACACAATCTTGTTTTTGGGGAATAATCAGGTGAGTTTTGACTGTTATAAAATATTTCCATCTTGCACTGATGTTGTTCCAAATCTCTTTTTGGAAGGCGAACCCTTCAACTTCATTAATGAAGGGTATGTTGCAAAGAATTAGATTGAAAATTGTAATAGAATATATTTGGAGCTAATTCAGAACATTATTCTTCCATTTGTTTTCAACTGTTATTTAGAAACACTTGGTTTGGAAACAATTCAAATATTGTAACAAATTTCCCGGATTATATTAGAGTGATGCAGTGAAAACTTGGTAAGGCAAAACTATGTGATGGTGAGTTTGCTAATGTCATGCAAAGTATTGTCATACTTTTATCTAGGAGAGATAAGGAGGTATTATTTGCAGGTATGTTGTAGCATGGAGTTTCAAATAGAAAACCTTATAGACCTCCTAGATTAATTTGGGATCCTAGAGCTATGTGATTTGTTTAGAGTTAAACTGATGGTTGAGCTGACAATTCCTTGAGGGCAAACAATTCTGGGGAGGGAGGACTGTAATGTGGCCATTTTTTAGTTACTCTGATTTGCAAGCTTTTGTCCAGATCCTGTTCTAATTGAAGTGGCCTAGTGTTTTATGAGGGGAACTCCAAGGTTCTTAGAGCATGCAGGTTGTGTTCTGTAGGGATGTTTGTTGTTGGCAGTGAGCTGAGGACTCCAATGACACTTTCTGAAGTGAATTCTGACTTTCAGTGTGTCCTCCAAGATTCTTGGAGAGAGCGTATATTTATAGAAAGTCACCCAGTCAGCCCCGATTATCATTATTCATCATCAATATCATTCAAGTATAGTCATATTTTGATTTAGATGTTGTTTGGTGGTTTTCGCAACTCGGGTGAATTAATGAGCTTTAATTTAATTATTTCACTAAGGTTGCTCAATTTTATATAAAATAATTCAAAAGCAACTTAGTGTAATATCTCATTAGAAAGAAAATTAAAATTTTTAATTCATGGACACTTGAAAAAGGAACCTTGCATATCAAATATTATTATTATTTCATAAAAATGGTCTCTTAAAGTAAAAAGGATTATTTTAATTAAAAGTGATTTTAAATATAAAGCTTCTCGAAAGTTTGGTAGAAAAAGTATAAAAGGAGATTGTGAGAGCTCATTTGTATATGCAGATTATTTTATTTCCTCTTGTGAAACCCTTGTGGTTCTATGGGATTGAACTTGGTTCATCTTGAAGGCTTCTTGAGGATGAAACCCCTCTTGGAGAAGATTAGCCACGGTGGTGAAAGATCCTCCCTGGTTAATAATGTGTGACTCATTCAGAGTTACAGTTTGTGCAATAAAGGTTTGCTGGTAGATTTATTTAGAATGTTGGAGTATTGGAGCATTTTTATACAGAGATTGCATGTGTGTTTCATTGTAGATTTCTAGGGTTTGTCGCGAAGGGATTCAAACCTTTACTGTGCAAATTTATTGGAGATTCTTTGAATAGTAAATTTGTAATTGAAATTTATTGCTAAGGGTAGGGTTTTAATGTAAACTAAAGTGTTTATTTGAGGATTTTAGCTTGCTATCAACCTAAAAATAGTTTGTATTGTTGATAAGAAGGACATGGGAGTTTATGGGCTTGGATGCCTAGGGTTTGAAGTTCTTGTTTGCACATATGAGGGTGCCATCTTGATATTAGTAGGGTTTTGTCATTCTTTTCTAAGAGAATTAGTATTTTGGGCTGTACATGTGAACTTTCAACCATCTATATTGTTGTTGCAACCTTTGTATCAGCCCTCTATGTGAACAATAGTTCTAGGTATGTTTCAAATATGATATTATGATGATTTGACCTTCTGGGTATTGTTATTTTGCATTCTATATTGTTATTTATATCTAATTATCAGATCTGTAGCTTATTGCAACATCTGGGTATGTGTTAAAAGTGATATATCATTGATTGCAGCTTCTAGGTATTGAATAATAAGCTTTTATTTTGCATGTTCTGTTGTATTCTTCATTTCTAGGCATAAATCAATGTTTAATATTGTTGTTTAGACATTGTTACCAGATCTGAATCAATTTACAACTCATGGGTATTTGAAAATATTGATCTTTCAGTGATTTCTTTATCTGGGTATGAGTGAAAACAATTATATTTTGCTGCACTCTCATGTTAGCCATTGATATAACACTCAAACAAGATTAGGATTTCATGGGTATGATGTTTCTATGAGCTTTATGTGTTTTTGTGTTCGCTGTCCATTATATTTTCAAAAAAAAAAAACTAGGGTTGGTCATTACAATGGTATCATAACAGTGTATCTTTCCATCCTGTTGGGTAGTTGGTATATCAGTTTCAACAGTGATTTATCATTTAGAAGATTGTCAAGGGTTGATTCTTCTAGGGTATGAATTATGGCATCATTCAGTGAAGAAGATGTGGGAAAGAATATTTATAGAGTAGGTAAGAAACTTGAACACTGTTCGCAATCCAGTAATGATCTACTTTGTATTTTGGAAGAAGCAGAGATGTGCTTATTCATGATAGATCAACGAGATTTTAAGAGGAAATATGTTTTGGCTCCATTCGTGAATTATTTGGTTAATCTAGAGCTCATGAGACATCCAAATGAGGAGGTAAGACTTGTAGTTACTTTTTGTATTAATGAAATTATGAAATTAACAAATCCACAGGAACATTATAACATCAGTATTATGAAGAAGGTTTTTCACTTGATTATAGAAAGCTTCAAAGGTTTGCATGATTTTAATAGTCCAACTTTGGCTAAAAGGATCTGAATTCCAGAAATTGTTGTAAAAATTAGATCTTGTGTCGTTATGTTAGATTTGGGTTGTGAAGATCTTATTCTTGAAATGTGTCAACATTTCTTGGCTATTATTTGAGAGAATCAAATGAAAAATGTTATACCCTCTATTCATACCATCATGACTTTGATTATCAATGAGAGTGGTGAAAATTCACAATTAGTCTTATTTTCTCTATTTGTTGTTTTGAGGCAAGAATAGGTTACTTCTTTAGTTGCACATGAATTGGTTAACAATGTTTTCAAACAATGCGAGCAGAAATTGAAGCCATACTTATCAGCTGATAGGATAGAGGAAGGAGGATCACATAATGTATCTACAAGTAGGCATGAGGATAGGAAAATTTTTGAAGTTGATAGAAGAGTTGAAGAACTCTCCTACGAAGGAGAAAATGACTTACTTCATGAGACATGCATGACCAAGTACTAGAATGACCTCATAGAAGTACATGCAACTACAAATGATGGGATTGAGCTTGAAGGAAATTTAGAACAACAACCTTGGTTATAAATTCAGATCAATCTAGTGAAGACTATGAAATCTATGGTTCCCATGATGACACCATTGGAAGGTATATACAAATGATAAGAATTTTGAAGTCACTAATGATGAAATTGAGTTGGCTAAAAATTCCAAATTAGCAGGTAACTTTGAACACTTAGATAATTCTAATGAAGCTTATTCAAAAATTAAAGAACCTAGCAAGGTTAGCAATGGAGAGAAAGCTGATTTTGAAGTTCATGCCAATGAAGACAAATCAGAAAATTTGAGGTTTGTTGAGAAAAGTTTCTTTGTTGATTTTGATCAAGGGCCTAAGGAGCTGCAAGTTTTGAAGGATAAATTAATGGTTCAAGAATAGAAGATTGTGAAAGTTTTATTAAGATTTGATAGCACACACAGTTTAACTGAAGAACTCTATTGTAAGGCTCAGATTGAAGAGAGACAAAAGGGAGTTAAGGATGGAGTCACTCTTTCTAATTTACAAACTATCAAAAAAGCAGTGGAATCAATGTAGATTTTTGCATTTTCTCTCAGATAGGAATCATATGTAATCAAGTTTGAAAAAGAGACATTGGATGCATACCAAGAGAAGGAGAATGAGGTTGATAGGCTTTACCTTGACCTTAGCCTAGCTCACTGCCCTCTCTACCAAGTTGAAAATCAGTCAACTATTGCAGCCATGAACAAGGAGCAAGTAGCAAATGCTAGATTCATGGAGATCAAGCAACTGGTTGAAGGTATTGATGAGCTCCGAAAGGATTCTCATTTGGAGCCAAATTGACCACTGATTCATGAAGAAGAATTCAACAAGGATAAAGTATTGCATGATGGTTGTAGGACACCACTTGTTGAAGATTTGGGTACATATCACAAGGATGTGCCAAACCTTGTGGTTGGTAATCCTCCAAGGACACCACCTGATAAAGAATGTGTAAATTGGGTGGAAGATGAGGATTTCACTTGGAATGTGATGATACATGGAGGCAACAACATTCCTAACTTTGAAAGGGTTTTAGAAGGAGATTTTGAGCTTGATGGAATTTTCATAATAGCAGCAGAAAAAGCAAGTTTAGAACTTATCTTGCATGAAGATTTGGTAAGACAAGGGGCTAAGCATGATTCCTTCTCACTGGACAATCCACCTCTTGGATTGAATGCTAATTTGACTTGTGGTAGTTTCAAAACTCCTAGTGCTTTGAAGGTTCATTTGGCTGATAACACTTGGATTCATTGCATGATAGGGATTCATTTTGGAAAAGATGCTTTTGAAAGCATTAGAAGATCTTCTCATAAGGCACACATGAATAGCAGAGTTGCACACCACATGCATGGTGGAGTTATTTATTCACTACGGATTTATGATAGAGGGCACCAACAGAGTTTGTTAGAAGGCTATGGTGACCAAAGAGATGTTCCATGGCATGAAATATTTCAAATTTCTAGCTTTGACTATGTTGTTTAGTTGCAGATTAGCTACCACACATTTATGATGGTTCACATATATGAAGTTTGTCAAGGAATTTTAGTCAAGTAGTGGATCAACTATCAGTTGGTGGTTGTTTGGGAGTTTTTTACAACCTCTTCTAAGTTGATTCTGAGCAATGCAATGCTCAGTATTCGTGATCATACAGGGAATTTTCAAAATTGCAGCTGTTGTTCCACTAATAGGTTGTTGATTTTGATAAAATCAGATCATTGTTTATTATTTTTAGACTTGCATAGTAGTAAACTAGGTCATTTTGAAGGTACAAAACACTTGGGAAATGTTGATAATTGTTTCTAGCTGAAGCAAATGGATATTCCAGCCAACACAATCTTGTTTTTGGGGAATAGTTAGGTGAGATTTGATTGTCATAAAATGTTTCCAGCTTGCACCTATGTTGTTCTAAATCTTGTTTTGGAAGGAGAACCCTTCAGCTTCATTAATGAGGAGTATGTTGCAAATAATTGGATTGAAAATTGTAATAGAATATATTTGGAGCTAATTCAGAGCAACAATCTTCCATTTGTTTTCAACTGCTATTTAGAGACACTTGGTTTGGAAGTAATGAATATTGTAACAAATTTCCCAGATTATATTAGAGTGATGCAATAGAAACTTGGTAAGGCAAAATTATGTGATGGTGAGTTTGCTAATGTCATGCAAAGTATTGTCATACTTTTATCTAGGAGAGATAAGGAGGTATTATTTGCATGTATTTTGCAGCATGGAGTTTCAAATAGAAAAGCTAACATACCTCCTAGATTAATTTGGGATCCTGGAGCTACGTGGTTTGTTCAAAGTTGAAATGATGGTTGAGCTAACAATTGCTTGAGGGCAAGAAATTCTGGGGAGGGAGGACTATAATGTTCCCATTTTTTAGCTACTCTAATTTACAAGCTTTTGTCTAGCTCCTGTTTTGACCGAAGCAACCTAGTGTTTTATGAGGGGAACTCCAAGGTTCTTGGAGCATGCAGGTTGTGTTTTGCAGGGATGTTTGTTGTTGGTAGTAAGCTCAGTTGGTCTTGATGACTCCTATGACACTTTTTGAAGTGAATTTTGACTTTCGATGTGTTTTCCAAGATTCTTGGAGAGAGCGTCTATTTATAGAAAGTCACCCGGTGAGCCTCGATTATCATTATTCATCATCAATATCATTCAAGTATAGTCAGATTTTGATTCGGATGTTGTTTAGCGGCTTCCACAACTCAGGTGAATTAGTGAGCTTTAATTTAATTATTTCACTAGAGCTGCTTAATTTTATAAAATGGTTCAAAAGCAACTTAGTGTAATAGCTCGTTGGAAAGGGAATTAAAATTTTTAATTCATGGACACTTGAAAAATGGACCTTGCATATAAAATATTATTATTATTTCATAAAAAGGGTCTCTTGGAGTAAAAAGGGTTATTTTAATTAAAAGTGATTTTAAAAATAAAGCTTCTCGAAAGTTCAGCGGAAAAAGTATAAAAGGAGATTGTGAGAGCTCATTTGTATATGCAAATTATTTTATTTTCTCTTGTGAAACCCTTGTGGTTCTGTGGGATTGAACTTGGTTTATCTTGAAGCCTTCTTGAGGATGAAACCCCTCTTGGAGAAGATTATACATGGTGGTGAAAGATCCTCCCTAGTTAATAATGTGTGACTCATTCAGAGTTACAGTTTGTGTAGGAAAGGTTTGCTGGTAGATTTATTCAAAATCTACACTGGTGCTAAATGCTAGAGTATTGGCACAATTTCATATAGAGATTGATTGTGTGTTCCATTGCAGATTTCTAGAGTTTATCGCGAAGGGTTTACTGTGCAAATTTATTAGAGATTCTTTGATTAATAAATTTGTTATTGAGAGTTATTGCTAAGGGTAGGGTTTTAATGCAAATTGAAGTGTTTATTTGAGGGGTTTAGCTTGCTATCAACCCAAAAAACATGTCATATTGCTGATAAGAAGGACGTGGGAGTTTATGGTCTTGGATGCCCAGGGTTTAAAGTTCTTGTTTGCACATATGAGGGCATAATCTTGATATCAACAGGGTTTTGTCATTCTATTCAAAGAGAATCAACATTCTGGGTTGTAAATGCTAACTTCCAACCAGCTGTATTGTTGTTCCAGCCTTTGTATCAGCCCTGTATGCAAACAATAGTTATGGGTATGTTTTAAATATGATATTATGATGATTTGACCTTCTCAGTATTGCTATTTTGCATTCTATATTATTGTTTATGTCTGATTATGAGACCTATAGCTTATTACAACATCTGGGTATGTGTTAAAAGTGATATATCATAGATTGCAACTTCTAGGTATTGAGTAATAATCTTCTATTTTGCATGTTCAATTGTATTATTCATTTCTAGACATAAATCAACACTGAATATTGCTATTTAGACATTGTTATCAGATCTAAACCTATTCGCAGCTCATGGGTATTTGAAAATATTGATCTTTCAATGATTTCTTTATCTGGGTATGAGTGAAAACAATCATATTTTGCTGCACTCTCATGTTAGACATTAATTTAACACTCAAACAACATTAGGGTTTCATGGGTATGATGTTTCTATGAGCTTTTTGTATTTATGTGTTAGCTGTACATTATATTTAAAAAAAATCAGGGTTGGTCATTAAAGAATACTAATATATATTTTCATATACTAGAAGCATATTGTTATTTTTTTTGTTGCACAATAGAATAATAATAACTTGTAGATCTAGTTTATTATTAGTTGTGACACATTAGCTTAGACCTATACACACTTAGGCTAAGAACACTCACACACTCACATGCAAATCTTAGTCCTAGACACATTTAGGTTAAGTGCACATATGTTCCATTATTATTTTGACTTATCATGGAGGTCAAAAGACCCAAATAGGGATCTAACCACTTTGGCAAACTCCTATGTAGTCACCCCTTTCCCCTTGTCCCAAACATAGGTTGCATGGTACCTTTTCTCTTAGGATTCGATAGATCAACCTTTGATTTTATATTTCTAGCTCTTCTTCATCCTTTAAATTATTTTAGTTTATTATAATATTCCAAATATTCTACTGTAATCTTCTAATTTATAATCTCAAGGCACATTATAAACATTTTTTCTATTGTGTAGATATTTACGCAACCACAATAACATCTTAGTTTGCATTTTCATTTGAAGCATTATATCTCAACACCTTCTTCTTTATTCTAAATTATTCTCACCTTTTGATCTATATTGTAAATATGTCTTTTGTATGTATTCAAAATCTAAGAAATCTTAATACAGTTTTGTCTTTTACATTTCACCTAGCTTCTATTGGGTGTATAGTTAAATTAACTTAAGTTTACATGCTTTTTCAATTTAATTGGTACACACTTCATAAAGTAGATTTATTTATCTTTCACATTAAGGTGGCATAAAATATCTCTTTCATAAATAACAAGAAGTAATTTTTGGATTATATGACATGTTTCTTGTTTTCCTATATTGTAGTCTACAATAATCTTTGTAATGAGTTTTTGATATGCTTTCAAAGCTTGGTCTTCAGATCTTTCATTTGTACATATCCTTGTTTTTGATAAAATAAGCGACAAAGAAGGGTGCCAATCCCATTATATGTCAGCTAAAAAGGCACACCAAAGTTTCAACAGAGAGAAATAGATCAAAACAAAAGGAGACAACCAAAAAACCCCAGACTAGAACACAGAGGATCGACAACAGACAAACAATAGAACAACAAAAAGCACAAAAAAGCCCCAAAGGCTAATTAAACATCTAATTCCAATCTTTGGCCAGGAATTGGTAGAGATCTTGGTACTCCTTGAGCTCTTTATCTTTCATCCCCTGGCTGGTAAGTTCAACATCCTAGAGGACCACAAGAGTGATGGTCGACCGGTGCATGACTTTCATAGAGAACTTAGCCAGAATCTTGAACTTTCTCTCCAGCTTGGATAGTCTACCAGAGAGGGCTACCATTTCCTTGTCCTTGATGGTTTTCTTACCACCCCTATTCTTCTTGCTAGCATCCTTCACCACTTTGTAAATATCCTTGTTGACATATTAACATATTTTCTTTTATTTTCTTTCAACTTTAGATGCATACTTGGCAATATAATTGAGACCATTTTTGTGAGATGACTAGTTGGTAGTCTATTTTATCTTTGCATATTGAAAGCATCTTAGGGTTGTGGATGTTTAACTTGTTATCATTTCTTTTAAATTTGTAAGATTTGTTGCCAACTTCATTGCATGATAAGATTGAGTTTTTGAATTTTTTCCATAGATGTTTGTATTGACATTACAGAATTAGGCACTTCTTATGTAGACATGTTCTCTCATTGCATTTAGTGTGCTTTTGGATGCAATTAATTAAATCTTCATAATCATTAGTGGGAGTTAGAGAATATGTTAGATGTATTTAGTAAGCATGAATCTCATCTAGTGGAGAGCAATGTATTGTGTTATTTCTTTCAAAAGGAGAATTAGGGTTCCAAGTAGTGACATCTATGTCAAATATTGTTTTTCTCTTTCCACTTCTAAATTATTTTCTAGTCAAATGTGCCCATGTTTCATGCATTCTCTATCCGAAAGAATCCATCAACACATGCAAAGCCTTGATGTTGCAACTCATATCTATACCGATAATTTTAGTACAAGGTGTTTCCCTATGACACCCTCATGAAAGATTGTGAATTGTTGATGTAGATATAAGGATGTGACGTATATTTTTAATTATGTTATCAATGCGATATTTGTTGGAGTATGGTGTAGATGTTACATTAGTTACAAATTTTTGGTGTAAATTAGGCCATTTTGTGTATACAAGACTTAATGTGAAGAATAGAGTTGGTGATCTTGTTTGGTTGATAATAATTGTTAGGTCACCATGACACTCATTCCAATATGATCTTGTCCCTTATAAAAAAGAGCCAAAACACATTAGTTGCTTAATTAATTGATTGTTAGGTAGATTTTGTAGGTGGACACAAAAAAATTCAATAGTGGTCAATATGTTATCTTTTGCATTTTTCTTTGCAAACACTATGGAAAGTGGTTGGCTATGATGGCACATCATAAGATTTAAGAGAAAGTATCAAAATATTGGATTCCTTCCAAATCCATTTTCATGAAAGTGTTGTAAGTGTATTACATATTCATCCATTTAGACTTCTCTAATTTATGCCTACACACATAGTGCCTTGCCATTTGGAAAGAGAAAAAGAAATGTCATGCTTAAGAGACCCTTAGTATTGTATTAATTTATGGGGGATGAACCATGTTGGGGCCACTCAATGGTATTTTCATGCTTCTTCAACTTGTAATGTTTTTTAATGATTTCTAACTCTTGATGCCTCTTTAGTAGTCTCACCATGAATAATGTTCAATATTCTAATTCAATTTCATTAAATGTTCTTGTTCATTGTTAGCTTTGGCATTTGTTACCACTATTTCTTCATTTTTAGTTTCGAAGGTGTCAAGCATATATTTACATTTATACTAGGAAGTAGTGCTAAGGAGTTAGCATTGATTTCAACATCCTTGTAGTATGGTTAATATTTGATCTTGTATTGTAATGCATCTTTAACATGAATTCCACTTGTTGGTTCCCAAAATAACAACAACACAAAACTCTAAAACTTCCCTAAATCACCTAGGCTAGGGATTGTCATCAAGGTGAAAGGAAGAGGTTTATCAACAAGTTTTGGGCGATTTTGGCCAACTACAGGAGTAGGTAAACTCCTTTGCTCTTTGAGCTCGGCTTAAACTCTAGAGGGATATTCTAAGGGGTATTATACCTGAGTAGGTATTGAAATCAAACCAGAAGAACAACTAAAAATATTAAGAACCAAACCTAGATTGCTCTCCTAGCCCCAAAATTGTGACTGAACCAAGAAAAGTTGGTTGTTGTATGACCCCTATATAGATGATAAATGAAATCCTACACAATGAGGATGCATAAAGATTACTTCTGCTTCTAAATGTAAGATGTATAGTTTTTGTTTTGAAGATGGGTGATCGAAGGCTACTCAGACTGGTGCCTATCCATTGGGTTGTAGAGTCTAATGTGAAACAAAGGAAAATAATCACATAGAAGTGTATAAATACCTACTTGATGAATCAAATGCAAAGATATCAATACCAAATTACTGAAAATACTTAATAATCCCACACTACACCATGTTCTTCCCTATGCAATACTGAAATGTCCATTCACAAAGCTTGGAAATGGATTAAGAACTGCCACATTCATCAAATCAGAGCTTACAATTATACCACTAAGTGTGACAAAAGCAAACTATAATTGCGATTATAGTTTACTAGGAAAAACACCTACAACATTGGAGAAAAACAACAATCTGATATAAATATTTGTGAATTATATTACATACACTTCATGATTGATTCATGTATAAACAAAGCCTACATAATATCCTTTCTTAATCTACCTCTTGGAGCTCACAACCCTGCCAAGAAATTTCCTAGAATGACCAACCCTTAACACAAATCTGAACCCTGCATATATAGAAATTCAATTCAAATTGATTGCACCAATTCCCAGCGCTACACTTAATCAATGAGTACACACCATTCTGCATTAAACTCAACTCCCAATCTGTAAGAAGATTTGCACGTTGGGGTAGCAAAACCCATGATCTGTCATCTTTGCAAATAATTAGAAAAAGATTGCTGCACTCTAATTGTATTATGAGTAATAAAGAGCCTAGAAGGTTCTAATCCTTCCTTGCCACCTGCAACATTGACTTATCAGATTTGTCCTTTATGCATTGAAGAGTTTTATTGCACCAACCACCTGCACAACACTATTCTATAGGCTCATTAAATCCTGGGTACAACTCAGTTTGTGTATCCTTGCAATCATGGCATACATTAGGGAATTAACCATTTCAAGTATTGACAACATTCCCAATGTGTCATCCTCATTTTCTGTTTCAAGCCATCTGACAACTGACTACACTTTTCTGCATTTTCCTCTCTATCGGCCAATCCTCTTCATTCTCTATGTTTGCTTGTTCGTCATAATCTACCAAAGTAATATTTTTCTTTATGTGTAACAAAGGAAAACAATCACATAGAAGTGTATAACTGCCTACTTGATGAATCAAATGTAAAGAATCAATACCAGATTAGTGAAAATACTTAACAATCCCACACTACACCATGTTCTTCCCTACACAATACTGAAGTGACCATTCACAAAGCCTAGAAATAGATTAAGAACCATCACATTCATCAAATCATAGCTTACAATCATACCACTAAGTGTGGCAAAAGCAAACTGTAACTGCAATTATAGTTTACTAGGAAAAACACCTATAACATTGGAGGAAAACAACAATTTGATACAAAGATTTGTGAATTATATTACATACATTTCATGATTGATTCTGTTGGCAACATGGTCAAGAGACACTGTCGATATGATTGTGATATGGTGTTGTCATTGATGGCAGGAGTCAGATATAATTGGGAACAGGTCTTGAGACAAGTTGTGTACAGTTTCTTTTTGGTCTGAGAAGAATGACTTAGTCAAATTGACCAAGTGTTGGTAGCTTACTGAGTTAGTGACAGAGAGTTGGTTGGTATTCCTTCATAGATATAGATTCTAATATGTGGTTCTGGTATGTTGTACATAGTTGTTTGATGATGCTATATTCCAAGTTTCATGACCTAGCAATCTCTAGAAGCTACACTTTGAATTGCTTAAGTCCGGGTTAACATAGTTCAATCATGAACAATGCAAAATGCCTAAGTATTTCAGTCCGCATTTACCCGCTATTGGTTGTTTTAATTTGTGATTTGGATGTGTTGTAAACACATGTTAGGAGTATCCAATTCTAGATTTGTGGAGTTTGAGGTTTACCAGATGATCGTCTACAAGTTTCTAAGTATCGACATTCAGGTTGATAGTATTTCACAATGACAGAGACAGTAGTTCAGAGATCCACATTTTGCCACATAAGAATATTATGACTCCTGGTTCTAAAGGTATGTTGGGTGATGCATAATGAGTGTTTGATATGAATTTTAGAGTCTTGTGTGGTCCGCATTGGGCGTTGTGGTATAACAGTTGATTTGGTTAAATGTATACTTAAGGATGAAGCCGACATACAAGTTGAATCAATATGCGGTAAAGATATATTGTTTGGATCATCATTCTAAGTGGTTCTTTAATAGGTCTGCACCTATATGAAGGTTCTTGAAGGATTGTATTGGTCTGTATAGCTTCTTATGTAAAGAGTTCAAGCCAACAAAGTATAACCTTTTTTGTACATGTTTCATTTCTAGCAAGCCGACCCAGTTTTGAGTTAGATCTTGTTACAGATATAAATACTTGATGGATTTCATTATTAAGAGTGTGAATGAGTGAATATTTGAACTACAAAGTAGGTGGCAATAGCAAAAGAAGAGAGATCTTGTCTAATGTAAGAACAAAATAGTGAAACAGAGCAGTGAAGATGAAGAGTTTTGAGACAATATTTTGAGCATTCATTGGAGCTGGAATCATGCATATGTAGATGCAATCAGAGCAGTTCATTTTTGGTAGTGAGCCATCTCCTTTCTTCTTTCTTTCTCTAAGGCAATGAACCTTCTTGTAGTGAGCACTTCTTTTGGGCAGTGAGCCTCTATTGTAATTCGGTATTGTTCCTACCTAATATATTGTGAGCTAACACTCATCATGGGTTTTTCCCTTTCTAAGGGTTTTCCACATAAAATCTGGTGTTCATGTATGCATGGTGTTGATGTGTTTAACTGTTATTTCTACATTTCAAGTTTAATCTTCATAACATATTGAGTGGTTAAAGCAAGTGAATGCAATTGTGAATTGAGTTAAGCAAAGTTAAATTTATGATATAACTAATTCACCCACCCCCCCCCCCCTCTCAGTTGTCTTGTGTGTTCAACAATTGGTAGCAGAGCCTGGTTCCTTAGAAGAAGTCTAACAGCTTGAGGAAGATCTTGGGAAGTGAACACATGGTAGGAAAAAGGTTTTCTACTCCTTCTGAAGAAATTATTTCATTTTAAACCACAGAAGAAAACTTTTTTCTTGTTAATGAAGATGAATTAAGGGTTGCCCTTGAAGAACTTGAAAAGGTTGAATTGGAAAACAAAGATTTGAAAGATAATCTCAAGGAAGCAGATGAGTGTATCAAGAAATTAAGGGAGCAAGTCAAGAGATTCAAAGAAAAATACAAGGAGGCTAATGAGAAAATAATATCAGTAAATGAGACCTTGAATGATGTAAAAGTGGAGGTTGTGAAAAGAGCAAAAGAAGAAGAAGATTTAAATCAGCTAGTGAAAAACAAATCTGAAGATTGTGCAAGACTTGAAGAAGAATTTATAGATCTGAAAGATGATTTGAAACATGCATGGATTCAACAAGAGAAATTCAGAGGGAGTGCTTCTCAACTTGGTAGAATTCTTGCAAGTCAAAAGAGTCCTAATGACAGAGAAGGCTTGGGATTTGAGAAAGGTGAAAGTTCCAAAACTGGTCAAGAAAAGAATGCTGGAATCAAGAAGGACAAAGGAAAACAAATTCAAGATCAAAGGAACAAACCTAGAAGACCACCAGTCAGGAAACCAAATGCTCAAAGGTACCCTTCTTTCAATGGTTATTGTAATTCATGCAATAAATTTGGTCATAAGGCTACTCAGTGTAGGAGCAGAATAAATCAAAATGCTCCATCATTCTCCGGTCAGTGTTTTACTTGCAACAAAGTAGGTCACAAAGATAATGAATGCAAAATTTAGATAAGGAATAATTACAACAATAGAAGGAATGTTCAAACTTTCAAAGGTAACTGCTTTAACTGCAAGAGATTTGGTCATAGAGCTAGTGAATGTAGAAGTTAGATTAAGAACAATTATAACAATGGAAGGAATGTTCAATCTTTCAGTGGGAATTGTTTTACATGCAATAGATATGGTCATAAGGCTAACCAATGCAGATCAAGGATGAATGAAAGGAGCAATGGATAGAAAAATGTTGTATGTTTCAATTGCAATAAGCCTGGACATATTACAAGGTTCTACAGAAGCAAGAATATGAAAGGGGATAATCAGGTAGAATTGAAGAAATCAAAGAAAAAGGTTGATCTGACAGAGATAAAGAAGGAGATGAACTAGATATGGGTGAAGAAGGAAGTACAAGAGGTTAAGGATGGGTCTGCACCAGCTTTTGGTGTAGACACTTCCTCCGAGAAGTAAATTGGGAGCTCTAGCTCAGGGGGAGTTTTAATGGAAAATCTTGATCCCCTAGCCAGATAGTTGGGGCTGAGATCCAACATGAAGATATGAGTTAAAGAGATATTTAATGAATCTTTTGAAGAAGTTATTGGCAGAAAAATATCTAATGTGGTGCATTGCGGAGCAATCTAGATCAACTGTGCTTGATAATGAAGTGTTTGACAACTTTTTGGAAGTTGGCAATTATGGTGATTAGGTTTTGGTGAATAAAGGTTAAAAGTTTCGCATTCAAAGGAATAATCATTTTGCATTCAAGTTTTCAAGTATCCAAGAAGATCTGAAGCGAGACCCTAAGCAATTTCAGTGATTTCTAGCGATTCAAAGCAAAGAAACCCTAATCCGGTGAAAAGAGGTATTTACAGTTGAAACTTCTCTATGAAATTGTTTGAATTATTGAGGAAAAATGTCAGTCCCACAAGTAATAGAGATCACAGAAAGGCCCCATCCAAAATTTAAGAAACACCCTTTCAAATCAATGGAAGTTGACCCTGATGGTGCATTTTCAGAAGTGTTGTATAGCGTAATGCATGAGGAAGATATTAGGGCATACATCCATGTTGCCCTAGAAGAACATGATGATAACAAACTTGGGGAGCTGTATCTGAAACATGTGAGTAGTGATGGATTTGAATTGAAGGAAGAATATAAGGTATTGGCGGAAAAGAAATTCATACAATATCTAGACTTCCTAACATTTGTTGAGGATTCATGGGTCCGATATGTGCTTAGTAGGATTCATGATGAGTTTTTGTGGCTTGAAAGACCCTTCATGATCACAAAGGAAGCAATAAGGGCTGTAACTGGATTGAACTCCATCGGAACTGTACACATTCTAAAGGCTGTGAAAAATAGCACTGTAATAGAGGCTATGGGTGCTCAATTTGACCAAAGGGCATTAATAGTGAACTCCATTGAAGACCATGCAGTGAGATTTGCATCAATGGTGGTTGGGTATAAAGTGTACTACACCAACCAGGAGAACTCTGTCTCCGGTACCGCCATATACATTGCGTATGAGATGGTCAAGAAGAACATTGACTATGACCTCTATGAGTTGCTCTGGTAACAGTTGATGGAGAACCTGAAGAAGACCAAAGACTCAAAATATGATTTTGAATATGGTATGTGGATTATTTTCCTATTCTTCTATTTTCTAAAAGAACCACTCGGAATGAAGAATTTGGTCTGGTTGGATAGCAAACCTGTTGGAATACAAATTAGGAATCATCTGAACATCATAGGCAGTCATGATGTAGA
This sequence comes from Cunninghamia lanceolata, assembly GCA_027924645.1. NCBI lineage: Eukaryota > Viridiplantae > Streptophyta > Pinopsida > Cupressales > Cupressaceae > Cunninghamia > Cunninghamia lanceolata. The sequence continues at coordinate 10,874,726 of BSBN01000523.1, forward strand.
AAATGCAGTCCTATGGGGCTACTTCAAAAACTTTCAAAAGATAATGCAATCTAGGGCAAGGAAACCTAGATTAGTAGTGCAAAAGTACAAAGATGATATATGTTTTATTGTGAATAAAGATTAGTGTGTGATGGTAGCTGTAGAGCCAAGGACAGTATGGGTCCCTCCTATGGGGTACTAAGTAACTAAGGATGTGCTGATTGGCTTGGCTGAGCTCATGTTGAGCAAGCCCAAGGACACCATCGAGGAAAGATTTGGAACATATGAGGAAATTTCAGTCAAGGTACATCTTGAATTGAAGAAGCCTGAAACTCTAAAGAAGGCTAGGAAAATGGTAGAGGAATATGCCTTGAGCAAGGGGTATACTAAAGGACAAATTGCAGAAGCAAGAGCAAAATCAGAAGCAGAAAAGGCTACTAGAGATAAGGAGCAAGATGAACTAGAAAAGGCTTCGGAAGAGCCTGAGAAGAAATCAGAGGAGCCTGCAGTACCAAAGAGAAGAACAAGAAGCTCAACATCTACTGAAACTGCATTTAAGTCCTCTGGTCCCACTCCTTCAGTGAGCATGGAAGTACTTGTTGTCGATGAGGATTGCACCCTTATGCAAAGCTGTGACACTCCGTAATCCTTCGAAACATGGGGACAAACTCAGGCTGTGGGTGACCTATAGTGAGTTTGAACCTCTAGATTGTGGGTTGGTTCTCTTAAAATATTCTATTTTGAAACTATGATTTTCTATTTTTGAAAAGGGGAAGAAGGAAACTATAAGGAAATAAAACTATAAAATTTGGTGATGTACCTAGTAAGGATGGAAAATTTGCAATCTAGTTCACAATAGAATTCAAAAATCTGACCCACACAATCCAATCTTAGCATAAATATCACAAAAAATATTTCTGAGGAAGGCTGGAAAATAAACTCTTAATGAAGGAAAATAATTTTTCACAACATAAAAGAACTATTTTCTATAACACAACCTAAGACCTGTAATATCACTATGCTTAGTACTTCAAGTAAGAATGAGACAATAGTTTTAAAGGTTTTGATAATTAAACACAGTAAAACTTTATCAAATCACCTCATACAATTAGCATTAAATGGAAAAGGAACTACTTGATTCCAAAAAAAATAAAGGAGATATTGCAAGAGAGACAAAAATGGAACCTGTAACCTGCTATAATCTCTATAAAACTGTCAAAAATGAGCTACAAAAACTTCTTCTCTCACAAAGTGTATAAGAGCAAAAAGACGAGAACTAGTAAAAACCAAGTTTTGCTTTACAATATATAGCTTGCTCTCACTAAGAGGCAAGCAAAAAATGAACTGTAGCTAACTGCCTCTAAAAATAAGCCCTCCAAAGTGATCCACGAGCAAACTCAAAAATCCCTAAAAATAAGGGCTCAAACTACCACAAATCGAGAAAAAATAGCTCCAATTTGGTCTTCTCCATATGCTTGACCAAGAAGTTGACCAAGATCCCTCAAATCACTCCTCAAATCATGCAAAAATCCCCTAGATGGCCTAGTTAACTCAACTCATCAATTTGCATGATTTTGCATTTGCAAAATTGATGTGAGTAAATAATAAAGTAATTAGAGGATAATTACTCTATTGTTATTTACAACTTATACTATTTTTGATTTTGCAATTTATGAAAAATTATAAAGTAATTTGAAGAATATTACTTTATTATTTATTTACATTGGTTTATTTTGTAAAATCATGCATGATGAGAAAAAATAAAACTCCTTATCTCTCCAAATACAATTGCCTAATTTGCATGATTTGAGCCAAAATTAGGACTTAGGAGAAAATAAAATCCCTTATAGCCCCTTGTGAGAAAAAATACCTATTTGCATGCCAATATGCCTCAAGGAAAAAATATACCCTTATCACTCCAAAATACATTTTCAAAATGCATAAAAACACCTAGGCATAACATCACAAACCCTTATGACTCCAATCTGCATCAAAGAGAAAATAAATATCCAACTCTGCCTTATAACTCCACTTACAATGCAAAAATGGCCTTACTGCCATATATCTCCACTATGCAAGACAAAATAAAATACCCCTACCACCTTGTCACATGAACCATCATGCAAGGCATATCCTCCAAGAATCATTATCATGTAATGATAAGAAACAAAATGCCAAAACACTGCCACCTTGCAATCTCCTTTGTCTTCATGCATCTCCTTGACTTCAACCTTGAATGATGACTCATATGACTATCGACCAACATTTGACTTCAAGGAATATGCAAGAGATACATTCTATTGGCCCTTCCTAACCATGATTACTAGGGGATACATCACATAAGGTTTTGACCTCCATTGGCATTTTAGATAAAGCAATGATTTAAGTTTTTACAAAGTCAAAAAATACAATGAAGCAAAGAATCTTTGAACAAAAGCGAGAAGAAAACATAATCACTAAGTCATTTTCATTTTGTTCTTTCACCTGACCACCGCTCTGCAACTCTCTATGGCGCTAGGGTTTGACCGCAGTTATCTGAGCCTCTCCTTGGCTCTCTGTGCTCAAACTCCATGATCTCTTCACATTTCCTGAGTAAAAAAAATGGCATAGAATGGTGAGTATGATGTTTTGAGTTTTAACTAGCATTTTATCATCTTCTCTGTAGCTTCTTTCCTTGAATGGCCGCGGCCATATATACTATCTCCTACTCTTTCTGTAGCTCTTTTAACCAGACTTTTTGTTCTCTGTGTGTTCTTTCTACAAAATGTGACAAAAATAATACAAGGAAAAACTTATAAAGAGGCCGCAACCATTACATGCTTTCTTCTCTGCATTTTGAAGGTAAACTCTTCTTCCTCTTTTCTGTAAGTACATGAGTATTCTTGTATATGCAAAAAGGAGGAAGGGTTTCAATATTCTCATTTGGATATTCATTCTTTCTATCTTTTTGGTATGACTGCGGCCATTTGTCACCCTCTATAGTATTTCTTTTGATTTTCTCGCATGAAACATTGAAGGGTTTTTAGTTTAAATGAAATGAGGGCTTCCTGTGGCTGCTTTATCTGTTATTCTTGTCTCCGCTCTCACAGTGAATGGAAACAATGGAAAAACTGTGGCTCTTGCTATTCTTGCATTATGAAAATCTTGTGCTTTCTAAAGGATGTTCATGTTGTTGTTATTGCTTTGAAAAATAGTGAGAAAACTCTAACTTCTTTGCTGTAGCTTTTGAGAGAAAATGTCTCCTTTGGTGAACAATGAAAAGAAACATTGAAAACTATGTCCCCATTTGCTGCTCCAGTTTACTATCTTTGACAAACCCTACAAAATGCAAAGGCTTCAAAAACTTTGAGGGTTTGATATATTTTCTGAATAAAAGGCCCTTTCCTTGGCCACAACCATGATACCATTTGCATTTTTATCTGCCATTGTATCCAACACCCTGCAGGTATTCTCATACAATATCTTGGCCAAGCTAGTAATATCTTTAGTGCCCCTTTGTGCAGCAACCACATCCAACACTTGCCTGACATGGCAAGGCTCGTTGCATTTTTTTTTAACATTGCAATTAGGATCATATTTTTCTTTCTTCTTGCAAGGCCATGTCGATTTTGTATAATGCACTCCCGCATGAGTACTTATCTCACAGTATGGAGCATCTGTCTCTATCATCATCCTCTCTAATGGAATGCCATATAGAACTTGAAGATTCTTAGATGTCTTCAAAGAGCATCCATTTATACCTATATATAGATTGTCAAACTTAAGAAGTTGACCACGTTCTTCTGTAGATCTAGTAAAAGAATGAGCTACTCCTGAAATAAATCGACACCTATTTTCTTCTAAGACCTCACAAGAGACCTTGCAAGTTGCACACATATGAAGAAACATTGGAAGTCTTAATGCATTAGCCAGCTCAAGCTACTTTTCAAAATACCGTCTTTGAATATTAGCAGGACAAAATTGAAGACGATCATAGTCCAACCCACATTCCCCAAAGGCTACCACCTTTCCTATTTGTTAAATATTCCTCACCCAGATTTTTGATAGTTTTATCAACCATTTCTCTATTTTCTTTTGAAGTGACTAGAGAAGTAATTGTATAATGTATATCCAGATCACTAGGCTAGCTTTGACAAGAGAGCAACTGAACTGTGGAAGTTTGTTGAGGAGATAGGCTGAGGGATAAACCTTGACCATGATTGTGTCCCACGGAATGATGTAACTATTCTGTATGCAATGGTAGTCTACTTGGGAGAACTCCTACTTGTTGCCTCAGACCTAGTTGAGGAATCTCAGTAACTGACTGATGACTGATATGTACTAAATTATTTATTTGTCCATACATAGGCTGATTGTTGGCTAATAAGTCCATAGGTTGTAGGAAGGTAACCTCATTTCCACCATTCCTTCTATGAGCTCTAAGTATGGCTTATAAGTTGTGATTTAGGAAAACTTGATACAACACTTTGATACTAAGAAGCATACACTAGTGTGCTGGCAGGAGAGTGGTTTGAGATAGTAGCAGACAGAACGACACCAATCAAATGAAGTTGAGATTGTCTATCATCTAGCGTGTTGTTATTTCCTAATGCATTTCCTGATGAGTTGTCTTTAAGTACCATATTTTCTATTGCTGGTACATCCATATAACCTTCTTCATTACTGTTCCAAAAACCTCTTTTATAGATGGCTGTGATCCTTAAACTGCTTCCATCATCTTTCAGGTATATGACTGTCCTTCCATTTGCTGAAGAGCTCATTGTTCATTATTTTAAACATTCCTTCAAAGATCTTTACACCCTCATTGTGTTACAGAGATATGTACATTGTGATGCCTATCAATCATAAGAATTTTATCATTGACTGCTCCCTTTGCTTATACTACAGTCTTACTCCTTTGATTATACCTTGGCTATATAAATTGTATCATTGATATCACATTAGGCATATGATAATGGATTTGATATTCATAACTGTTAGAACAATACTTTGAGGTGACTGCATTGCTGCTATGATTATGATGACTGTACCCTATGACTCACTTGCTGGCATATTTGACTCTTCATCTCTTTTAGTGCTTATACATGACTTTATCATATGATTCTAAATTGCTATTTTCACAATAAAGGATGAGAGAAATACCTCTATATGGCATGATAGATTCTTCATGGCTGTTCCATATGATTTAATCATTCATTATGGCTACAAGAAACATATTTCTTGGTCAAAAATTATCATTAATAACATTGCTTAAACATGCTGGGCTCAACCCTCGTGGGAGCCACATTTTCTCCACATGTTTTAAATGTCTTCAAATCAGCAAAATTACTTTTCCTATACCTACACAACGAACAAACAAGTTAGCATAAAAAACATACCTTATGGAGTTGATTGATCCTGTTCATGATGTTCTGATTTATGGCACATGTATGATTTGACTCTTTCATATGAAATGCATGATGTGACAAGTTGATATGTTTGTTTGATAAAAGCATATGATAATCTGAAATATCTGGAGCTCTTACAGGACTTTCCCCAATTTTTTGCAGGTACACTTGATACAACTGGAGCTAAAGATGAGGACTGAAGATCAACTATCCAACTACTCAACAACCTCCTTGCTCAGGCAATGATGGATATTTAGTTTTATCATGTGTTCTTCCTTATTTCTTTTATCATCAGATGTATAGCTTGCAAACGTCTACATTGCTCAGTTTAGTTTCTCCCACGGCTTGTGTGGGACACATTTGAACACTTCTTTTAAACATGATCAGTTAATTTAACTTATGCACTTGATGTATGTATATTTATTTTTTAATCAATGCATAGGATAAAGTAATAGATACTGAATTGTATGTTCCAAATATGACATGAAATAGCAGTTCAAATAAATACCTTTCTTTCTTTCTTTCAAATATGATCAACTGAATAATTAATCTGTCTTATAACTCCTGGAAGATAACACTATGTTAGATCAATTGTATTTCTTGAATGATTAATTCCTTGACATCATGATTCACTTGTCATGATGATTCATCAGTCCTGATTAGACTGATGGGTTATCCTGACAACTGAATATCTATCTCTGCTTTGTCAAGACATCAACTGTTCATTAAATGCAATAACTTCAAAGTTTTCTTTTATTCTTCTGGAAACAACTGCACTTAGGTCTAACTAAATTTAGTGTGAACAAAATTTAGTAACATTTCTGGCAACCTCTCAGGGGTGTTTTCTTGTTAAACAACTTAGAACCAGTAGCCTTGCAATTCCATTGGGCATAGAGTCTTCTTCTACCCCTCAAAACTGACTGAAACACTACAACAACAACAAAATTGAAAACTGAAACTAAAATGGCTTTCTTAAAACAAAGCTAGAAACATGTACAAAAGTACTTCTTGGAAATGAAATACTAAACTAAAATTCTACCCTAGCCTACTCTAACAAGCCAAAGGTGTTGGTCAAACAAATCCATTAACTATTTGGTTAAAATAACTTCCCTTTCTGGTTAAGAAAGGATTTTCTGCAATGTGATCTGCTACTAACATGATATGATTGATAAGGACATACCTTATAGAATGCTGCAAAACATTTTAAAGAATGGAAACAAACTCACCGAGCATCTAAACCTGATCATGCATATCTCTGTTATGGGGTAAAAAGATGATCTAATTTTGCTTTTTTGAGGCTGAGATTTTCTCTATTGGTGCAATACCAATCTATATCCCTTTTAGGCTCTCTGTCAGCTAGATCCCTGATTGGACAACCTCTTGTAATGATTAAATTTTGGCTAATGATCCTGATGTCTTGATTTAGATCTTCTGTCCTGTTTTCACTTGTAATGTCAATCTGATATGAAAAAGTTAGCTAAGATGAAGTAATGTATACCTCCTTGACCTGAATAGGCTGATCACATACTATTGATTCACATAGCATTAGATCATTATCTATGTTAGAACAAAAAACCTCTATAATACCTAAAAACATGCTTTCATCTAACTGGTAATCTTGTACTAAAACCATTTGAGTTTCCACACTGTGCTGCTCAGAATTTTCACCTTGCATGATATGCTACCATAATAACTCCTCCATGGTTAATAAATCACCCTCCTCTGTTAGAACATTTAATAACTCCTTAAAATTATCAGGCTCTTGAAAGCTATTGATAACAAGTGGTAGAATATCTAATTCCAACCCCAAACTCCTAGTGTTCTCATGACTGTCCTCATTTTGCTCTTGGTAAATCAATAGACTGTCACAATTACTTGCATCTTTTGGATGTTCAGTTACTTCTGCCTATGTTATGAGCTCTTGATCTAGCTCAATAAAAGACGATAGTTGATGAAATAAAAAGACTGAGTCCTCTACTTTGTCTAATTTATTCTCACTTGGAACTTGGGCAGTTTGTCTCTGCAAATGAAGATTTTGTCCTTCCAATATCTGCATCCTGCTTTCATTTATCTTGTAAACAACATTAGAAAACTTCTCAAACGAATCAAAATGCAAAGGGTTGAGTACCAAATTTGAACCAGCATCCTCTTCATATGCGTTATGCTCATTTTCAGCTGGAGACACAGTAAAAACAACGGCAACCTCTTGCTCCACATCTAATTTTTTTGATTTGGTGGGACAAGAAGGACTGCAAGAAACTTCAGCTACTAGGTTAAAACTTGGAATCTTGATTGGCTCAGAAACTACTACCTCTTGCTCTTGTTCACCATACCAACCTAGAATCATGATTGGTTCAGGCTCTAAAACCTTTTCCTCTTCTTGATTTTGGATTGGTATGGAAGGTGTAGCCTTAATAAGATTTGGCATTTTATAATTAGGATGCTTAGTCCAAGAAGGCTGCCATCCTTGTTCAAAAGCCTAATGGATTAATTCATGTAGTTGATGTGACTGATACTGAGGATTAATGGTCTGATTTTGAATGCAAACAGGTTCTTGATTACAATCAAAATTCCTAAAACTTGAAACTTGATACCTACTAACCTCATTTTGAGAATGCTGATCTGGAATGCATGCAGTTGTCTGGATGTTCTGCTTTTGTATTTGTGCAAGAAAATACTTCATCTGTGCCTCTTTTGCTGCAATTTGTTTTGTAAGATCTTGTTCAAATTGTATCCTTTGTGCCTCCAACTCCTGCTCATGGAGATAGGCTTGATAATCCATCTCTTCTTGTTGTTGCTGATATTCTTATAGCCTCCTGAACTCTTCTAGCTGCATTGTGACTTTTAACAATGTATCATTGATATCACTCATGCTATACTTCATACCCATTACCTCTTGGGATTGATTATGGACATGTAAATGCTGATATGAAGGATGAGCAGGGGTGGGTGGGAGGCAAACATGTTGAGCATGTTGATTTCTTTGTAAATCAAAGGAATTAGGAATGAAACCAGTAGTATGGCTAAGAAGATGGAGGATTGGCAGTATTTTCATAATATGATGGATGATATGACATGTTTCCATGAAGGATAGACATGTTTACTCATTCAAAAGCTAGAAAACAATTGAAACCTGATCTTGTGATACCTCTCATAGAAGCAAAATCTGATCTATAAAACCAGAAAGATAGAGTCACCAGGTATTTTGAAATAAAACCTCTAAAAAGGTTGAATTAACTGTTGATCATACCAAAACAATAGTAATAAATAAGTTCTTTTGACTTGAAAATTAGTTCAGAGTCCCACTGGGTGTGCCAAAAACTGTTGTCGAATGAGGATTGCACCCTTATGCAAAGCTATGACACTTTGCAATTCTTTGAAACATGGGGACAAACTCAGGCTATGGGTGACCTATAGTGATTTTGAACCTCCAGATTGTGGGCTGGTTCCCTTAAAATATTTTATTTTAAAACTCTAATTTTCTATTTTTGAAAAGGGGAAGAAGGAAACTATAAGGAAATAAAACTATAAAATTTGGTGATACACCTAGTAAGGATGGAAAATTTGCAATCTGGTTCACAATAGAATTCAGAAATTTGACCTACACAATCCAATCTTGGCATAAATATCACAAAAATTATTTCTGAGGAAGGCTAGAAAATAGACTCTTTATGAAGGAAAATGACTTTTCACAACATAAAAGAACTATTTTTTGTAACACAACCTAAGACCTATAATATCACTATGCTTAATACTTCAAGTAAGAATGAGACAATAGTTTTAAAGGTTTTGATAATTAAACACAGTAAAAATTCATCAAATCACCTCATACAATTAGCATTAAATGGAAAGGCAACTACTTGATTCCAAAAAAATAAAGGAGATATTGCAAGAGAGACAAAAATGGAACCTGTAACCTGCTGTAATCTCTATAAAATTGTCAAAAATGAGCTACAAAACCTTCTTCTCTCTCAAAGTGTATAAGATCAAAAAGGCAAGAACTAGCAAAAACCAAATTTTGCTTTACAATATATAGCTTGCTCTCATTAAGAGGCATGGAAAAAATGAACTATAGCTAACTGCGTCTAAAAATAAGTCTTCCAAAGTGATCCACGAGCAAACTCAAAAATCCCTAAAAATAAGGGCTCAAACTACCACAAATCGAGAAAAAATAGCTCCAATTTGGTCTTCTCCATATGCTTGACCAAGAAGTTGACCAAGATCCCTCAAATCACTCCTCAAATCATGCAAAAATCCACTAGATGGCCTAGTTAACTCAACTCATCAATTTGCATGATTTTGCATTTGCAAAATTGATGTGAGTAAATAATAAAGTAATTAGAGGATAATTACTCTATTGTTAGTTACAATTGTACTATTTTTTATTTTACAATTTGTGAAAAATAATGAAGTAATTTGAATAATATTACTTTATTATTTATTTACATTGGTTTATTTTGTAAAATCATGCATGATGAGAAAAAAATAAAACTCCTTATCTCTCCAAATACAATTGCCTAATTTGCATGATTTGAGCCAAAATTAGGACTTAGGAGAAAATAAAATCCCTTATAGCCCCTTGTGAGAAAAAATACCTATTTGCATGCCAATATGCCTCAAGGAAAAAATACACCGTTATCACTCCAAAATACATTTTCAAAATGCATAAAAATACCTAGGCATAACATCACAAACCCTTATGACTCCAATCTGCATCAAAGAGAAAATAAATATCCAACTTTTCCTTATAACTCCATTTACAATGCAAAAATGGCCTTACTGCCATATATCTCCACTATGCAAGACAAAATAAAATACCCCTGCCACCTTGCCACATGAACCATCATGCAAGGCATATCCTCCAAGAATCATTATCATGTAATGATAAGAAACAAAATGCCAGAACACTGCCACCTTGCAATCTCCTTTGTCTTCATGCATCTCCTTGACTTCAACCTTGAATGATGACTCATATGATTATCGACCAAGATTTGACTTCAAGGAATATGCAAGAGATACATTTTGTCGGCCCTTCCTAACCATGATTACTAGGAGATACATCACATAAGGTTTTGACCTCCATCGACATTTTAGATAAGGCAATGATTTAAGTTTTTACAAAGTCAAAAAATACAATGAAGTAAAGAATCTTCAAACAAAAGCGAGAAGAAAACCTAATCAATAAGTCATTTTCATTTTATTCTTTCACTCGACTGCCGCCCTACAACTCTCTATGGCACTAGGGTTTGATGGTGGTTATCTGAGCCTCTCCTTGGCTCTATGTGTGCAAACTCCATTATCTCTTCGCATTTCTTGAGTAAAAAAAATGGCATAGAGTGTTGAGTATGATGTTTTGAGTTTTAATTGGTATTTTATCATCATCTTTGTAGCTTTTTTCCTTGAATGGCCGCTGCCATATATACTATCTCCTGCTCTTTCTGTAGCTCTTTTAACTAGACTTTTTGTTCTCTGTGTGTTCTTTTTGCAAAATGTGACAAAAATAATACAAGGAAAAGCTTATAAAGAGGTTGCAGCCATTAAATGCTTTCTTCTCTGCATTTTGAAGGTAAACTCTTCTTCCTCTTTTCTGTAAGTACATGACTATTCTTGTATATGCAAAAAGGAGAAAGGGTTTCAATATTCTCATATGGGTATTCATTCTTTCTATCTTTTTGGTATGGTCATGGCCATTTGTCACTCTCTATAGTATTTCTTTTGATTTTCTCACATGAAACATTGAAGGGTTTTTAGTTTAAATGAAATGAGGGCTTCCTGTGGCTGCTTTATCTGTTATTCTTGTCTCTGCTCTCACAGTGAATGGAAACAATGGAAAAACTGTGGCTCTTGCTATTCTTGCATTATAAAAATCTTGTGCTTTCTGAAGGATGTTCATGTTGTTGTTATTGCTTTGAAAAATAGTGAGAAAACTCTAACTTCTCTGCTGTAGCTTTTGAGAGAAAATGTCTCCTTTGGTGAATAATGAAAAGAAACAGTGAAAACTGTGTCCCCATTTGCTGCTCCAGTTTACTATCTTCGACAAACCCTACAAAATGCAAAGGTTTCAAAAACTCTGAGGGTTTGATATATTTTCTGAATAAAAGGCCCTTTCCTTGGCCACGACCATGATACCATCTGCATTTTTATCTTCCATTGTGTCCAAGTCTTGTGGGAAGATCACCCTGTAGGTATTCTCATACAATATCTTGGCCAAGCTAGTAATATCTTCAGTGCCCTTTTGTGCAGCAACCACCTCCAATACTTGCCTGACATGGCAAGGCTTGTTGCATTTTTTTTTTAACAGTGTAATTAGGATCATATTTTTCTTTCTTCTTGCAAGGCCATGTTGATTTTTTATAATGCACTCTTGCATGAGTACTTCTTATCTCACAATATGGAGCATGTGTCTCTATCATCATCCTTTCTAACAGAATGCCAAATTCTTACCCCTCCTTATTTCTAAGTCTCATTTGTCTCTATTGTTCGTTCTCATGGTTCTCCATGTTCCTAAGTCCCAAAAGTTATGAGTATCTACTGTTATGCCTTAGAAATGTCTTTAAAGTCGTGGAAGCTTCAAGTTTCCTAACTTGGTCGCTACTTCCCTAAGTTGTCTAACCTTATCACTAGGTTCTGAAGTTCTGAAACCTCGTGATCCCGCGATTTAACATTCTTTGTGTTGTGTTTGTTTCTCGCTTGGTTCACTCTTATTATCACTGTGTCGTAGGTTTTCCAAACTTTATAATCTATGACTATGGTTATGAAGTTCTCTTTTCTCGCGATTTAGCGACGGTTAAGTGGCGGACTAGAAACCAAGGCAATTAATGATCATTTAAAGTGCTATATGTCGCCGGTGTGAGATGTCCTTCAGCAAATTTTTGAAAAATGAGTAAATATTTGAGTTAATTTCTCAAGGCGTGGAAATGGTACCATGATGGCCCAACATTTAAAAGCATGACAGAGTGCTATAACTTCACAACATTTCATTTCTTGTGCCAAAATTGTCTAAGTGTTTTCCACAATTCTCTACCATAGTCCTTGGTGCTTGGTCACTGTAATGAAATTCAAATTTTAGGGTGTCTCCTCCCACTATGGAATTGAGAGCAATTGGTCTAAAATAAGAGACACTGAACTTGTACACATAGACTTGACAGAATTCTGGTCTCATCTGCATCAAGAAGATAGGACATCATTTGCTGAAAAAATTCTACAGAGTGGTTTGGCTCATGCGGCAGGTTTCCCTGTTTTAGTGTGTTGTGAGGATTTATTTGTTGCCTGCGTGGAGAGATATGACCCTGAGACTTTAGAGATCAAGACTAAAGAAGGTGTAGTGGTCACAAGGATTGATTCTCAGTCTATCTCGCGTGCATTGAAGATTCCAAGGCAAGAGAAATACGAGGCCATGTCGGTAGCCTTGGGTGCAGAATTTTTCAAGGAGAATGAAGACTGGTGCAGAAATTCTATTTCACGCAATTGGCTAAAATCAGAGAAAAGAGGTAAGTCTCAGCTACCCCCTACACTTAAAAGAGCACATTTTAAAGACAAAATTTTAGATATTATCACTCTGTTGCCTCGCGTGGTGGGTAGTGAAAATGCTAGCTCTTTTAAATTTTGGATGTGCTGCTTTATATTATTGATATGTAGTGAGAATCAGTTTATTGATTGGGCTGAAATAATAAGTTGACACTTGAATGAGCAATTGATTAAGTTTCAAGAGACCTCTGCATTTCACATGTGTTCCTATTTGGTATATGTTCTAGCCAATCGAGAGGTTGTCTGGGCTGGGTTGAGGCCTCGTGGGTCTTTAACCCTAGATACACCTGTGTATGCTTATTTTCCTCAATTTACAAAAGATGTTGGGATGAAAGATTTTCGTCAGGTTAATGATGTCTTTTTAATGTTTCTGGTGAGAAAGTTGAACTGTGATTCTAAAATAAGGATTTCTCCTGAGGCTGCATATCTGGTCATGCAATTTGGGAGTTTTAATATCTAATTTGATAGATTCACCTATCTGAGATTAGGGGGTTATGAGTTAGCCCTGACCAAGTTGCCTCGATACCCTAGTGACTACATTACCTTTTTGGAAATTTGTAGACAGATGATTGCTGTGAATGTTAAATACCAGAGTATGAGAAAGAAGGCCTACACATTTCCATTGTCTTTATCAGTTTATTCTTGTAAAAATAAAGATGTCGCTAAAGGAGCCGAGCATGAACTGGCAGAATTTAATCTTCACTCTTTATCTTTAAGGCAACACTTTGACAACAAGAACTATGTTAAGCAGAACTTCTATGGCTCTAGCTCTTATGAGCATCATTCGAGCCTAGAGGACTTCTGGAAGGATTGTGTGGATGACCGTGAAGTTCTGAGAAGAAGCTACATGAGACTTACCATAAGTCAAATCCAGGCTTTTGGTTTACCCATTCGTATTCCAGAGAAAGCTAAGGAGGACTCTGAAGTAATTGATGTGGAATACCAGAATTTGTTGTCAAAACCCCTTCCCTATATAAATTGGTTTGAGAAGGAGGTTGTGGATATAAATGTTCACTCTACACCAGTGATTAAGAGGACTGAGGAGTGGTTGATTGGTAAGTGGCATGGACATGCAGGTTCACCTCATGAATCAGGTAGTTCAAGGGCTACTGGAAAGAAAACGGTGCAAAATTCTGTTGCTCAGAGTTCCACACGGTCACATGACATGCCACAATCTGTTTCTAATTCATAGTTAGGAGGTGATGGTGAGAGGCCCAATGATGCTCTCAAATTGAAATCAGGATGTGAAGCAGATAGCCCTCTTGTGAGAAAAAGAAATGTTCATAAAGTGGCAGTGAACCCCAACCCCATTTTTGATTCAATTGTTAATGATAGTTCTTTTCCCAATTTTCTTGATGTTTACTCTTCTCTTGATAATGAAGAAATTACTGTTGCTTCCCCACTAGAAGATAGAAATAAATCTATGTCTGACAATATAAATACTACTGTGGTGACTTCCTCTCCTAGCTGGCTGAAAAAGGTGGTAGAGAAAAAGAGAAAAACTGTTCCCACTACTGCTAAAGAAATTGATACTGTCGCTATGCTCCTGCAAGGGACTTCAAAACCTAAGAAGTCTAGGAGAATGTCTAGAATGATAAATGATGCTACTTTTGGCCACAAGGTGTTGGAAATTGCTGATCCCATAAAAGATTTGGATAAAAATGATATAACCGAGGTAGATTATAAAATAAGTCATATTGACTTGGGCCCTTCTACTCTTAAAGGAGAGTCATACCATGCAAATTATTCTGTCAATGTTCTAATTAAAAGGGCTAAGGAAGAAAGGAAAGAAAACATAAAACTTCATTCTCAAATTTTATCTTTGAGCCAATTCATCCAATCAATTGTGGCACCATCTTCTTAGGAAGCTCTTAATTCAGAGGTCATTGGGATTGATACAAACACTGTCGAGCAGATTAAAACGAGTCAATTTTTTTCCAAGGCTATCAATGAGTGGGTCAAAAAATTGTCTTGTGATATTTTATTTTTCTTGACTAAGATGATACAAAGCTATTCTCTTATACACAATAAAAGAAAATTATTCTGTCAATGAGCTCCAACAAGTAAGAAGGGAACAAGGAAGTACTTATGTGCTTTCGAGGGAAGTTGCTGAGTTAGCAGCATTGGACTCCATAACACTCACAAAGGAAAATCTGGCTAGTGACCCCCATGAAATTGATTTATCATGGGTTGACTCATTGGACTGGAAGCTCAATATGTATGATAATCTCATTGATTAGATCAACAAGGCTCTGCAAGAATATATGGATCTAATGGTTGGTATTCAAAAGGATTGTAATGCCCTTGAAATAAATATATTGGATGATTTCCAAGAAAACCTGCATGACCCCAAGAATATCAACCAAGAAGTCAAAGACATGATTTGTAGTGAACTTGCTGATCCTGAGACTGTTTCTGGAGAATCGCTAAACAAATTGGGCTATAAGTAGGTTTATCTTAATGGTTATAGAAACACGGATGAGATGATCCAGGAGACCATGGCAGGAGTAGCTAAGAATTTGGCCAAAATTAGAACCATATTGCGGAACACCACTATTCCAGGAAGCAAAGTATTTTTTGCGATCATCACAAAGTATCGAGAGTACAAGCTCAGGTTGAAGGTGTGAGAGAAGATGGCGGAAGATCAAGTGGAGGAGTGTGTTGAAGATCCTAAAGAAAGTGAAGGGGTGGCGAATTAAGTTTATTTCTTTTATGCTTTTTTTAAAGTTATTTGGCTCAAAACTTTTAAAGACTTTATTTTAAAGAAAGAAACAGTTGTCTTCAAAAAACTGTTTCTCTTTCAAAAGATAGTTATTATTTTATGCTTATAAATATGTAATGGGAAACAATGGAATGATCTTTCTAGGTGGGCAAGCTTTGTTTTTCTCAATTTAGTTAGATATCTCGTATGTCAGTTTTGGATTTCAACCTATTTCAAGATATAGAAAGATACACATATGGTTTTGTTCGAGCATAAATGATCTTTGTGTTATAATGTTTGGACTATCATTCTGCTTATGTTGAATGTTATATCTATAGTTATCTTGCTTTATGTTGGAAAATTCAGCTCGTGGTTTCATTGCTGTGGATATCTATCTTTGAATGGATATGTTATGGTGATTATAATTTAGAATCTTCTCTTTTTTGATTATTATTGTTCGAAGTCTTTGAGCTTCTGTGGGTTTTGGTTAGTTTATTTGTATGAAAATCTCCTTTCAAAGCTTTCTGGTTAAAAGCATTTCCTTTCTTTACTTTCTGGTCAAAAGCATCATAGATTTTTGATTCGTTGAATATTAGTAGAAGGTAGCTGCCACCTTGTAAAATAAGCAGAGAGTGGTGATAAAATACTATTGTTACTGGCTCAACTGTGGTTACGTTTGTCATTTGTCTAGGTGAAAGAATATAGAGTTAGATGACAAATCTGTAAACCAACAAATTTTTGGTGACTCTACTGGGGATATTGTAATTGTTAAGTATGTATTGTGAGTTGCTCTAATGATTCTTTAGAGACATAACGCCCCTATTCTTCAACCCAATGTTGATTGGTTTATAGGTGATCAAGAAGATATTATTACTGGGTTAAGGTTGCTTGCCTGACAACATAGAAGGACTAACCTACAATATCGTCAAGTTAACGAAGTGTTAGAAGAAGAAGAAGAAATTGGCAAAGTTGTGAGAGAGAACATCAGGTGTTTTGAAAACGCTCAAGAAATTATTATTATTGAAGCTATTGTACCTGTGCCACGAAGAGAAAGAGTGTTTCCTGTCCTAGCACTTCCTAACAATAGGCGCAGAAACCAGGGGAATAATCAGAGGAACCAGTTAAACAATCAACAAAATCTTCCATGAGCTAATCAGTAAGTGAAGTTGGTGACTCTATTTTTATTAAGTTTCATTGTTTAAATCTGGCTTCCAAAAGATATACTAGGGGAGATAGAAAGAAAGGGATCCTCGACGAAGATTTTGAATTTTTAGATTCCATCAACTTTTCTTCCTTCTCATCTAATCGAAAGGTTAGGTCTGTTAGTAGACCTTCGTCCCCTCCACCTAGTCAAAACCCTCCAAGTACTCCATCCACATATTGTCAAACTTTACTGTTACACAGAGTTACCCTCCCTTTGCAAATAAATTTCCCCGTACAAAATCTGCTTGTCATGGCCGAGCCTCTGCCTGTTCCATGGGGAGCCACTATAGGCCCACTCAATCTTGAAGTCCAATTACATGATTTACCTAAAGGGTCAGGGAAAATTATACCTAAATTTAGAGGAGATGGGAAAGTCACCCCAGAAGAACATATGCAAGCTTTTTTTGTTGCCTCTTCTATCCTTGTTGTACAACATGAAGATGTAGCCGTAAGGATTTTTGTAGAATCCCTAACTGATGCTGCCACTGATTGGTTTTATCATCTTCCTAATGGCTCTATTAACAGTTGGGATGCCTTAAAAACAAAGTTTGAAAGCAAATTCAAAGCTGCCGAAAATGAACAAACTCTGGTTATGCAGTTAGCCACCATGAAACAGGAGATACAAGAGCCAATGAGAGAATTCATTACCAAATTTAACAAGCTATGTAATAGGATTCCTGAGAATATGAGACCTAGGGATGATCTGTTAAAATGTTTCTTCATTAATACTCTTCCACTAGATGTCAGTTTTACTATCGAAAGAGAAGAGGCAACTGATGTAAATGTGACCCAAGAGAGGGCCATATCCATAGAAGATGACTTGATCATAGTAGGGAAATGGAAAAAAGAATTACAGACTGGTAAACCTTCTGGTGTGAATTCTATTGACCTAGTTATACAAAGGTTAGCCAATGACATAATCACCATCAAGAGGCAAATGCCAAAGGGATAGTTTCAACCACATTACCAAGATATACCAAGGAAGGATTATGGCAGTCAAGGAGGTCATAACAAAACTTTGCCTTTAACTAGACCCTCACAGAGGCTAGCTATTGAGAAAACGCCCTCTACTAGTAAAGGTAACATGATGTGCAATTTTCATTTGACTACAGATCATGATGGATCCACTTGCCCAGAGATGGTTCAATTCATGCAAATGCTTTCTACCATTGAACAAGTTGAAGTCCCATATGTAGAAGAACCTAGCCCATCTTATGATGCAAGTGTTAATTTCTTTGAGTATGAATCAGATATTGAAGCTAGAGAAGATGTTTATGCAGAGATTGATCCTAACTGTGCAGTCTTCACCAGAGGGCAATAGGCCCAGAAAGGAGCAGATTCTAAAGGACAAACGAGTGGTTCATCTTTCACTCTAAAGTACATTCTATCTAAGCAATCTACTTCCAGTCCTAAGAAATCTGACAACACTACTTCCAAGAACGGTTCTACTGAGGTACCATCCGTTCCTTCCCCTGATGCTATTATTACTAGCGCATTTGATATAATTGAGTCATGTAAGTATACCAAAATTTAAATTTCTCAAGCTAAATATCTTAGACTCAACCCATCCGAGCTAGAACAACTGGTGAAATATATTAGACAGGAACCCTCCCCATCTCAAAATAATGCCCAAGTATCTAATGAGGTCAAGACACCTATTGATGAACAAGTTCCCCATAATCTATATGAAAAAGAATTGGGACAGCAAGATCCTTTCTCTAAGCCAGAACCATTTTATGCACCTCTTTACATAGCTGGTCTCAGATTGAGTAATTGTGCCATTGACTCTGGTGCTTCTGATAATGTAATGTCTGCTCAAGTGGCTAGAGCTTTAAGATTGTCTTATACCCCTTCCCATGGTAAATTCTTTTCAATGGATGGCTCACAACTTCCAATTTTGGGTCAAATAAAAGATGCACAGGTTGCTTTAGCTGCTTTCGCCCAAAAAAGATTAAAGTTAACTATCCTCGTTGCTAATATCCCCTCTAGTTATGGCATGCTTCTAAGCAAGAGTTTTTGTAGAGATTTGGGAGGGGAGATACAAATGGATTGGTCTCATGCTTTAATACCACTAGAGGGAAAGAAGATACGTCTTAACCCAAAGCCTAAGGCCAAGTTCACAGTATTAAAGTCTGGGGATCCTAGGGTAGATACCTATTTGTTGAAACTGGACCAGTCACTTATATGTGTACTTCCATAGAAAAAGAATGTTCAATCCTTATTAGCCTTGATTTATAGAATGAGTTATGGACACTAGAATTTGATGGAAGTTGTTCCCATGATGGTTCTAGAGTAGGAGTTGTTCTAATTTCTCCAGGAGGTGTTCGATAGTGATAGACAAATTATTTCATTTCTCGAGAAGGCTAAAGCTTTTTCTAACATTTTCTTTGAAGGAAGTGATAATATAAGAAATGATGTCACTAATGGATATGTCAATACAGATGGGGAAGAACAGACTGAAATGATTCAATTGAGGGGAAACAAAATACCTAAGGGTTTAGTTTCTCTAGAAGATTTGTTCAATAGACATGATTAGTTCTTAAAACAAAAGAATAAGGTTAATATTGAATCATCTGCTGATTATGACCGTGTCAATATTGGCACAAATGAAGATCCCAAAGTAGTGTGCATAGGGAAATACTACTCCCCCCAAGAAAGAGAGATTGATTTCCTTGTTGATAAAATACAAGGATGTTTTTGCATGGTGTTATGCTGACTTGAAGAAGTTCAGGAACGAAGAATTGCAACATAAGATACCTTTGAAGCCTGTCACTGTACCTTATAGGAAAAAACAATGAACTTATAACCCAAAAGTAGCATAGGCCATCTTCAATGAAATAGATAAGATGTTGAAAGCTAAGATTATCTATCCAATCCATCATTCTACATGGGTAGCGAACATAGTTCCTGTCAAGAAGAAAAACAAAGAGATAAGGATTTGTGTTGACTTTAGGAACCTAAATCAGGCTTCATTAAAGGACAATTATCCGCTACCTGTTATGGATCACATTCTGTAGACTGTCGCGGGCTCTGAAATGATGTCTATGTTAGATGGTTTCTCTGGTTACAATCAAATTGAGGTGGCCCTAGAAGATCAACATAAAATGGCATTCACCACCCCCATTGGTGTGTTTGCTTACAATAGAATGCCATTTGGGCTCATCAACGCAGGTGCTACTTTTCAGAGAGCTATGGATTTCTCATTTGAGGATTTGAAAAATAAAATCGTTGTGGTGTATCTAGATGACTTGACAATTTTTTTGAGAAAAAGGGAACATCATATACATGATTTGGAGGTTGTATTACATCATTGTAGAGAACAAGGAATCTCATTAAACCTGAAGAAATCCATTTTTGCTGTTACATAAGGTAAGCTTTTGGGACACATTGTCTCAAAAGATGGGCTTAAGGTAGATCCCGAAAGGGTGAAGGCAATCTTGCAATTGGGCTTGCCCGCGAATAAGGATAGCGCCAGATATTTCTTTGGCCAAGTAAACTTCTTGAGGAGATTTGTACTTGAGTTCGCTGAGTTGACAAGGCCTATAGCTGAAATGATGAAAAACCATCCAGCTTTCAAATGGAGCAGTGAAGGAAAGAAGACATTTGAGGATATAAAAATTGCTATAGCAAATTCACCTACGCTGGTACATCTTGATTTCAATAGAGATTTTATTATATACTGCTATGCATCATGTTGACACTCATTTTGACCTGGGGTTGATTTGTCATGATCAGGAGGTTTCTTCATTTGAAGCCTTTATCTTCTTGCCCATTTTTTTCTAAGTGTTGGACCTCCTCAGCATTTTTCAACTGCAGCATCATATTTCTTGAGGAGGAGGTCATCGTCATCATGTTTGTTTCGATGATGGTCATCATCATCATGTTCTCCGTCGACCGGTTTCTCATCGTCATCATCATATTGAAGTATGGGGTGATGTTTGGTTTTTATCATGATGATGCTGACGAGCTACAGTGCGCCCTGATCTGCTTACGAGGGTGATTCTTCAAAGTCTCCGGTGATCTTCCATTTATCACCTTGCGCAGGCATGATGATGATGTTGCTTATTCTTTGAGTTGCTCGACCTAACTTGTTTTATCCTAAGGGTCGTCGTCATCATCATGATATTTCCAGTTTTCATCCTGCTGCGTGCGGAGGTCATCATATTTTCTGCCTTCATGATATTTCGCCGGGGTGATGTTTTTATCATCGGGTGATCTTGGTTAATATCATCCTGATGATGCTGTTGAAGAGTTCTAAGTGCGACCCGATATTCACTAGGGTCATCATATTTTGAACGTCAGGATGATCTTAGTCAATATCATCCTGATGATGTTGTATCACTTCTTGTTCGTTGTTTCTTCATCCTGATGATGCTGACGTCATCCTTATATCAGGGTGATATCTATTTCTCTGCCTATCTGCATCATGATATTCCGAAGGAGGGGGTGATATTTTCATATCACCCGGATATATGTTTGTTTGTTCGAGCATCATGATGATGCTAATATTAAGGAGATATCCGCCTGCTTGCTTCGCGCATTATCTACTGGGGGTGATCTTTTCAAGCAGCATCATCATATTCAGTTATCGCCCCGATCTTACAGTGGAGCTACAGTGCAACCTGATATTTGAACATCAGGAGGATATTTCCAAATATCCGGTTGTCTTCCGAATATCATGATGATGTTAATATGATGATGACGTCATCAAGGTCCGCGGGGGTCATATTTCTAACAACTGATCATCTTGAAGAGACCTCCTGATATTTGCAAACATGATGATGACTTCATCCGGATATGAGGAGGTGCGCAGTAGGCAGATATGATGATGACGTCAGCAGGATATGATGATGACGTCATCAGGATGTTCATCGGCCAGACTTTTAGAATAAGCTCAGCAGGAGGATGTTTCTTCGATGGATCAGGTTGAGCCGATGAAGGCGATTATCATGCGGTTTGTATTGCGAGATGTTGATGACGTCAGGGTGATATTTCAGGCAACAAGATATCATGCTACTGAAGGATGATGATGATGAAGTCCTATACTAGTGTCGTCAGGAGCAAAAGCGCCGACATGATATATGCTCATGACCTAGTATATAAAGTGTTATTGAGGTCATCGCGGGGTGCATGTGGGATAGTGTTATCCTGCATATTCGAAATATCATGATGATGAATCTCGGCAGGAAATGCTTGCGATAGTCTGTATGATGTTCATCCCGAGGCCGCGGGTTGGTGCGCCATTAATGGCGAAGGTTGCAGAGGTATGGGCGATGGGGTGGGTCGATCTGGTACCCGACTGAAGGTGTCAATCAGCGGATGATGGCGCAGGGCTCGAGAAATCTTCCTGTCTCCTCCCCTACCTGCTGCATTCAAGTTTGGGCGCCAATCTGGTTGTTTTGAGTGCCATTTTCATGATACCGTGTGTCTGGCGGGAGTTTTGGTCAACCTGGTAGTTAATGCTGAAGGCACCTTCCTGCTATATAATGCAGAGGGTGTTATTCATTCGAGGTTGTTGAAAGTTGATGATTTTTGGCTCTGTAATTCAAAACCAGCTGATCTGGTTGCTCTGTACAGCTTAAACTTGTGAGTTTATGTATCTCCTGTTGTACGATTTGGCATGAATCCACTGATTTCATGGTTGATCTTGTATGAGTAATGCTATCTTAGCATGTGTTGTGTTAATTCTGTCTCCAGTATTGCATGTATTCTTCTTCTGGATCTGGATATTTGGGTAATGTTTAGATTCTAGAGCATAGAATTCCTATGTTGAATGTCTGATCTTTTGACCTCTGCTCAAGGGGCAGATTAAACTGTTTTCAGGTTGAACATTGGGAAGGGTATACTGCAGTAGGGATGCCATAAGTAGAGATAGCTCAACACTCTATATTGGGAGATATCTGTAAGGCAGATATCATGTGTATCCCCCTGAAATCCAGTTTTAGCTATTTATGCTGATCATTCACAGGTGTATGTCTACCGACTCCAAGCCCTGGATAGGCACCAATCATGCTGTGTTCTTGTGTTATACACCATGTCCAGCTTTGCATCCAAATTCATATCAAAACACTTCATACCTCCACCTGTTAGTTGTAGGAGTAGGATTAGGAACCCCCTGCATACTCTCATACCCAACCAGACATCATGTCCAAGAATGTTGCCAGCCTTGTGATCTATCATGCAGATCTTGGTCCATACATGAGAGTATTCTGCCTGTTGTTGTCAAGTTAGATCTTTCTATCTTTGAGCTAGTCAAGGTTACATCTTAAGTTATAGGGATACCCCCCTTGGTGCGGCAGAACCAGAAGTGAAGGGGAGGAGCTCACGCAACCTCCTGTATTCAGTTGGCCTGAATCTGCCTGTGCATTAGAAGTGGCAAACCCTAATGCTGATTCAGAAGAAATGTCAACACATCAGAACATACTTTATCAGCCATTTTAATGCAGAAAAATGAGCAAGGCATTGAAGCCCCAGTTTCATTTATGAGTACCCCTCTCAAAAGCTATGAGCTTAAGTACACACCATTTGAGAAACATGCTTATGCTGTTGTCAGAGCTTTGAAAAGCTTTAGGTTCTATATTCTGCATTCACATACCACAGTTTTTGTTCTTGAAACTAATGTTATAAGTATCCTTACACAACAAGAAATTGTATGTAACAAACGGGGGGCTTGGATAGCAAAGGTTCAAGAATATGATGTAGACATCAGACCTACTAATCTAGTAAGGGGTAAGGGTTTGTGTAAAATGATTGCAGAAAATAAAATCATTGACGAAGAATAATTACCTCTGGTCCTTTTTACTAGTACGATTAACGAATGGTTTTCAGATGTCTCATACTTTTTAACTTATGGTGATTGCCCTGCTCATTTATCAGCCAAAGAAAAAAGGAACCTAAAACTGAAGTCCAATAAGTATATTCTTTGGGATGGAAATTTATATAAGAAAGGGGTTGATGGGACATTTCTTAGGTGTGTTGACAAGGAACAAAAAAGGAGACTTCTGAAAGCCTTCCATGATGAAGCTTGTGGTGGACATTTTTCTACCTCTGTGATAGCTTTTAAGATCTTAAGATAGTGTTTCTATTGGCTAGGTATGTTTAGGGATGCTCAGGAATGGGTATCTAAATGTGAAAAGTGTTTAAAGTTCACTGGTCATCCTCATCTAGCAGCCCTACCTTTGAAACCTGTGGTGGTTGATGAGCCATTCCAACAATGGGGCCTAGATTTTATTGGTCCTATCAATCCTAACTCAAGTGCCAGACACACACACATCCTTACTACCACAGATTATTTTACCAAATGGGTGGAGGCCATTCCAGTGAGACAAACTACTTTAGAAGTGGTGTGCAATTTCTTGAAAGAGAACATTATAATAAGATTTGGTATCCTAGAAAAGATAATCAAATAAAATGCTAGCTCTTTTTCATCATCTGAGATTACTCTTTTCTATTATGAACATGGTATCAGTTTGGGACATTCGTCTGATTACTATCCTCAGGGCAATGGGCAAGCTGAGTCTAGCAATAAAAATTTAATTTCCATCATTAAGAAACTAATAGAAGGACAAAGAGAATGGCATAAGAAGCTATATGATGCTCTTTGGGCAGACAAGATCCAATATAAAATAGCTATAGGCATGTCTCCTTTCCATCTTGTTTACAACATTGATAGTACTATTCCTATTTCTTTGGAGTTGTCAGCATTAAATTTACAAAATACCATAGAGAATGAGGAGTTTCAATTAGCACTAGAGAAAAGAATCATGTATCTAAATAAGTTAGAAGAAGAAAGAGGAATAGTTGTGGACAGAATTACCAGACACCAACAGATGGTCAAGAAAATCTTTGATAAAAAAGCCAGGCAAAGAAAATTTGTGGTTGGAGATTCTGTGCTTCTCTGTGATAGGAGGAAAGAACTAAAGGGTGCACATAAAAAATTTGATTCATTATGGAAAGGTCCTTTTCTGATCAAACAGGTTGTTGGTGATAATTCTTTCCTTTTGAAATATCCAGATGGTACTCCTTTGCCTCTTGCCTATAATGGGAAAGATTTGAAATTGTTTAACTGGTAGCATTCTTGAGTCTCCTTCTTGTACATAGTTTCTTTCTATTTTCTTTGTTTTCATTGTTTTTCCTCTGTTGCCCAATGAATAAGGCTTTGTGCCATGTTGTTCTGGATTCTCTGTGTCCCATTGGTCCTTGTCCCCATTTAGAGCCAGTTGTTACTGTCATGCCCACATTTTCCTTGTGGTCACAACACACATCGCACGTGTCATAGCCACATCTGTCATGTGGTTATGACACGAGATATGAAAAACTTTTCTCACACTGTCCTAAAAACCCCTTTCGCATGCGTACGCATGCTCAACGGTGTTCTCTCATGGCGAAACACTATTCTCATCGACGGAATACAAGTACAATGGCGTGCAACCAGAGGCATATAGATCAACAAGAGGGTCTATACAACGCTGCTAACGTCATTGCAAGAGTGAGATTACCAAAGTTCTTCAATCGAATCCTCGGCAATGTTCGGTAGCAGAATGCCTTACGGTGTTAGTGGGAATTACGCTGCACTCATTTACGCCCGTGGTTCGCTGATAGAGGAACCACTCCCCACGACGCCTTGTTCCGACTAAACCGGTTAGTGATCTCCCTATTTAGTCATTTTTCAGCCAGGCACGGTTGTCTGTCTCCTCTCTTGTTCCCTGAAACATACTCCTCCTATGACTTAGCATTTTCAACAAGGCGGTTTGGTTGCCCTCTCTTCCCTTTCCACAAGTTCTTAAGTTGGATTATATCTTTATTGCCCTTACCTTAACTATCTCTTAGTTCATTTAGTGTGTTTATATTTCGGTCTCTCTCTCTCTTTCATTTTCTATACTTTCTTTATGTGCATCCTGTCCTTTCTTCGTGATTTACGTCAATCAGGGTTATCACCGCAGTTATTGTTGATATTAAACCTGATTTCAGGATGATCTAGGTCACAAAGGCTGGTTTACTATTTCACTGGACTCGGTCTCCTAATCTTCCCCGATCTAGGTTCCTCGTCTTCGTAAATACTTAGTCAACTTGTTCCTAAGCACAATTGACAGAAGGGTCCGTCAACTTAGTTCTCTTATCCCGTGTGAGAAAGGTCGCGCATTTTCTCCTCTGTGTTTTCCAATGTTAGTTTTTCCTTCTTCGGGACCTCTTACAGGTTTACATATGAGATCGTTTGCTACAGTTGAGGTTAATATGGCCACATGGATAGTTAGTGGTGGCTTCATAAGTTTATTTCCAGTGTTCTTTTGAGCAAGAGTTGTGTAATTTTCCTCTTCATTTTCCGGGTGATTATTAGTACGTTAACAGTTGAAACTTCCGAGAAACTCTTTCCTGAGTATCACTGAATATTCCTAAACTCTCTTTACATTATAATTTTATTTTCTCTTGTTTAGAATTACTGTTGTTACTGTTACTCTTAATTACGATTCATACACTGATTGTAATTCGTATGACGTTGTCAATAGATGTAGGTGGTTCACCACTTTATAAAACTCTGTTCATGGTAATATATCTTCTTTGGTTGTTGTGTTCAACACTTAATAACATCTATATATATATATATTTAGATATATATATATATATATAGATATATATATATATATATATATATATATATATATATATATATATATATATATTTTTTTTTTTTTCTCTATATCCATGAGACAAAGTTTATAACGATTTTAAACGAGGGCCCAATAAATTGGTTCAAAGATTCACTCCTATGCATATATATATATATATATATATATATATATATATATATATCTATAATATATTTATTTTAATGTCTATATAATGGACAAATTGGTTTCCCACAACTTATATACCTATATATATATATATATATATATATACAGATATATAATCATTATTATAATATATCTATATAGCTATATACATAGACATATATAGTATATATATATATGCCTATATATATAAAGCTATATAAAAATAAACTGTATTTATATTACAAAAACACCATTCATATGTTAGGGCCCAAGCCCTAACATTTTTTTATAGCTTTAGATTCACAGCAGGCGGCGGCCATGGGTGGCGGAGGCCGCAGAGACAGAGGAGCAGGGCCGGTGGTGACCGCGGAGCGGCGGACAAGACCTGCGGTGGCCGCAGAGCGGCGGACGGATTTCGCAGTGGCCGCAGAGCGGCGGACAAGATCCGCGGGAGGCATAAGGGTTAGGAGGGGGGGAAGATGTGGAGTGGGGCGAAGCCCCACCCACATTCCCACGACGTGGGGGTGTGGGTGGGGCTCCGCCCCACTCCACACCTCCAAATGTATTAACAATCCTGCGGTGGGGTTTACTCCCCACCGCCCAATATAAAAAATTCGACTGTGTTTTTTTTTAAACCGCGGCTTACATTTGGTCTGCCATTTCTCACAACATTAAAATATATATTTATATATATATATATATATTCATATATATATATTTAAAAAATGAGTATATAATTAGAGATATATATAAATATATATATATATAAATATATATATATATATATATATATATATATATATATATATATATATATATATATATATATATATATCTATTTTTATATTGATATTTCTCAGTCAATTTCATAAAAATGATAAGTTATTTTCAATTTCACTATTATTCTGGAAAATGATAATTACTCAAAATATGAAATATATATATATATTTCTATATATATATATATATATTTAAATTTATTTATATATAAAAATATTCTTATATGTGCTTAACTATTTCCTAAATTTCTCAATTTCACTACTTAATGCATTTTCTCCAAATCAACCTGTTATAAAGAAATTGTCATAACAAGTAGATATAATTATATATATATATATATATATATATATATATATATATATATATATATATATATATATATATATATATATATATCCCAAGTTCACTTAATTGATAGAAATGGTAACTAGCTATCCCCTTATTATAATTATAATTTTCCATTTTCATAAACATTTAAGACTTCATAACTTTACAACAGATTATAAATTTACATGCTAGATTTCCTCTAATCCTTCTAAATTAACAGAACCCATTAATATGGAGAATAACTCAAATATTTAAAACTGTCTTTTCCATTTTAACATTGAAAAGAAAATTAGCATTTCAACTAGTGAAGCAATTCCAAACTTTCAAATGTAAACAACTCAGATTAAGTTGCAAAAAACGAACTTATTCTTTTCAGTAATACTTGAAACACAAAAATTGCTATTGAACAAAGGTTGCAAACATCAACTTAAAATTTAAGCACAGTCATATTACAACTTCTCAATCATGAATACCAACTTCCCAGATATGAACTTTCTCCTCCCAAACAGTATACAACTGAAAACTTATGACAACCAATAAAAGTCCAATAATAACAAGACCAGGGAAGTGATTTTCTTCACTCCCAGAATATCATTAATTTACAACAATAACAAGAGAGATGTTTCCTCTTCATCTCTATGAAATGAACCAGGCCTAATTCTCATGACAAGAAGATGAACTGTTTCTTCATAAATAGCCAACCAGAAGCTCCAAGAGAAAAACCTGCGTATCAAAGACAAACAAAGAAGAAAATACCACTTGTCTAGCTCTCCTCCCTACCGTAGACCCGCAAGAGGGTCACCCCCGAGCTAGGGAGACCATACTCACACCTGGGTACTCAAACACTCCACTTCACAACAGAAACAACAACAATCCCAAAGCACACCTACACCCGTGGCTATTTTACACAATACGGAAACTCAACTACAGCGAGTTTCACAAGGGGCAGGAGAGTGGATACACTCGACTCCAGAGTGTCACCCTGACAGATAAATGAACTCATATAAATTTCTCTTGGTCTCAACCAAGTGTGATCATAAGTTGTAAGAAATCTGTATATGACTCTCAAGTCAAAAATACAGTCACAGATACATGCCCTCAAGGCTTTCAACATCCCAAAAGATGGAACAGGTATGCACCCGAGGAGGATCTCTCCTCCCCTACCCCAAACTTGATGAGCATTTCTCCCAAGTGGGAGACGCTCTGTCAAACACCCGACAAGAACCCCCACAGAAAAACAAATTTAAACACATATTTCACACACATTTCATACACATTTCAGTTCTACCAAAACAAAGATAAAATTCAGACCAACCTTGCAAAGCCCTCCTGGAATGAAGTTGTTGCAGAGTCCACAGAGTTCACTTCCAAGCTTAGCCACCAACTCCCTCTCCCTTCTCTATCTTCCAAACTAACTTCTCTATTTTTGATAAGGCCAAAGATGAAAGATTTTCCCCAAAATTCAACTAACTCCCTCTCATCCCAAAATTTGAAAATAAATAACCCAAAATTCTCTTTCTTTCTAATTTTGAGAAATGGGGAAGTGACACTTGTCACCTCCTCACCCTTCCCAAAAATCACTATTCTGTCCAGGTGGCTTATGTCACTCTCCATTCCCAAGGGTACTCCTTATTCCTTTCATGTGACTCCACTTTCTCATGGAAAAAATAAAAAAAGAGTTAAATGGGAATAAGACAGGTGACCCATGCCTCTTTCTCCTTTCTTCACATGGGTGTCCCCATAGTACATGGGGGAATCTTACTAAAGAAGAGGTAACTTTTATTAATGGATGGCATCTCTTATCTAGGGAAAAGTAGAGGGGATGGGTTGAGTGTTGGTACAACCCATCATGTCCCCTCCTACCTCCAATTTTCGCCACTTAACTTCAGGGGAAGGTTAAGTTGACTAGATGGAGGTTACTCAAGGGTTACCCATGCCAAATGGGCCCCTGGACCCATGGGGTAGAACCCAGGGTCAATTTTAACCCATACAAGACACCCCAGGTCAAGGTAAAGCACAAGAAAAAGGGCCTCATAATTTAAAGAAAAATAGAAATTTCAAATTCAATCTCTTAACAACACTTACTTATAAAAATAATGATACATGAGGGTAACCTAACCCACTCGACCATACGAAAGACCACATTACATCAAGACATCAAACACAAAGAGATCTTGGTTCTTCGTGGAACCAGATCGGCTTAACAGGGAATAACAATTAACAAGGTGTGGAATGATCTCCGAAATCTGTGGTTTGATTAGTAGTCCCTGCACACTCAATTACAAGATCAGTAACCACATAAATTCATCATAGCCGAAGCAACTTAAATAACACATGCATTCTCATGCCTTAGTACAATTTAACATAATTAAAAAATCATATTACAATTTTCCATCATCCCTAATTCATTTTTCTGAAAAGTAACTTATCCAAACATCACCCACTTAGTTTTTCCGAAAACATAATAAAGTTAAATAGTCTGACAAATTCCGGGAATTGCTATCCCACAAATATGAAAGTAACAATAACAGTACTGTAAATAGTCATAACAATAGTAGTAAAAAGGGCGGTCCTCACAGTTACCCCTCCTTCTTATTTCTAAGTCTCATTTGTCTCTATTGTTCGTTCTTGTGGTTCTCCATGTTTCTAAGTCCCAAAGGTTATGAGTCTCTACTGTTATGCCTTAGAAATGTCTTTTAAGTCATGGAAGCTCCAAGTTTCCTAACTTGGTCGCTACTTCCCTAAGTTTTCTAACCTTATCGCTAGGTTCTGAAGTTCCGAAACCTCGCGATCCCATGACTTCACGTTCTTTGTGTTGTGTTTGTTGCTTGCTTGATTCCCTCTTGGTATCACTGTGTCACAGGTTTTCCAAACTTTATAACCCGCGACTTAAGGTTTTGAAGTTCTCTTTTCTTGCGATTCAATGATGGTAAAGTGGTGGACCAGAAACCAAGGCAATTAATGATCATTTAAAGTGTTGTATGCCGTTGGTGTGAGATGTCCTTCAACAAATTTTTGGAAAATGAGAAAATCTTTGAGTTAATTTCTCAAGGCACGGAAATGGTACCACGACGACCCAACATTTAAAAGCATGATAGAGTGCTATAACTTTACATCATTTCATTTCTTGTGCCAAAATTGTCTAAATGTTCTATTTCTTTCTTTCTATTTTGAATTGTTGCTTCCATAATTCTCTGCCATAGTCCTTGTTGCTTGGTCGCTGTAATGAAATTAAAATTTCAGGGTGTCTCCTCCCACTATGGAACTGAGAGCAATTGGTCTAAAATAAGAGACATTGAACTTGGACACATAGACTTGATAGAATTTTGGTCTTGTCTGCAGCAGGAAGATAGGACATCATTTGCATAAAAAATTCTACAGAGCAGTTTGGCTCATGCGGCAGGTTTCCCTGTTTCAGTGTGTTGTGAGGATTTAATTGTTGCCTGTGTGGAGAGATACGACCCTGAGACTTTGGAGATCAAGACCAAAGAAGGTGTAGTGGTCGCAATGATTGATTCTGAGTCTATCTTGCATGC
Organism: Cunninghamia lanceolata; assembly: GCA_027924645.1. Classification (NCBI taxonomy): domain Eukaryota; kingdom Viridiplantae; phylum Streptophyta; class Pinopsida; order Cupressales; family Cupressaceae; genus Cunninghamia; species Cunninghamia lanceolata. The sequence goes on from BSBN01000523.1 coordinate 10,905,939, forward strand.
ATTGAAGATTCCAAGGCAAGAGAAATACGAGGCCATGTCGGTAGCCCTGGGTACAGAATTTTTCATGGATAATGAAGACTGGTGCAGAAATTCTATTGCATGCAACTGGTTAAAATTGATGAAAAGAGGTAAGTCTCAACTACCCTCTACACTTAAAAGAGTACATTTTAAAGATGAAATTTTAGATATTATCACTCTATTGCACTAGGTGGTGGGTAGTGAAAATGCTAGCTCTTTTGAATTCTGGATGTGCTGCTTTATATTATTGATATGTAGTCAGAATCAATTTATTGATTGGGCTAAAATAATAAGCTGGCACTTGAATGAGCAATTGATGAAGTTTCAAGAGACCTCTGCATTTCACATGTGTTCCTATTTGGTATATGTTCTAGCCAATCGAGAGGTTGTCTAGGCTGGGTTGAGGCCTCATGGGTCTTTAACCCCAGATACACCTTTGTATGCTTATTTTCCTCAATTTACAAAAGATGTTGGGATGAAAGATTTTTGTCAGGTTAATGATGCCTTTTTAATGTTTCTAGTGAGAAAGTTGAACTGTGATTCTGAAATAAGGATTTCTCCTGAGGCTGCATCTTTGGTCATGCAATTTGGGAGTTTTTATATCCAATTTGATAGATTCACCTATTTGAGATTAGGAGGTTATGAGTCAATCTCGACCAAGTTGCTTCGATACCCTAGTGACTACATTGTCTTTTTGGAAGTTTGTAGATAGATGACTGCTGTGAATGTTAAATACTAGAGTATGAGAAAGAAGGCCTACACATTTCCATTGTCTTTATCAATTTATTCTTGTAAAAATAAAGATGCTGCCAAAGGAGCCGAGCATGCATTGGCAGAATCTAATCTTCACTCTTTATCTTTAAGGCAACACTTTGATAGCAAGAAATATGTTAAGCAGAACTTCTATGGCTCTAGCTCTTATGAGCATCGTTCGAGCCTAGAGGACTTTTAGGAGGATTGTGTGGATGACCGCGAAGTTCTGAGAAGAAGCTACGTGAGAATTACCATAAGTCAAATCTGGGCTTTTGGTTCACCCATTCATATTCCAGAGAAAGCTGAGTAGGACTCAGAAGTAATTGATGTGGAATACCAGAATTTGCTGTCAAAACCCCTTCCCCGTATAATTGGTCTGAGAAGGAGGTTGTGGATATAAATGTTTGCTCTGCACCAGTGATTAAGAGGACTGAGGAGTGGTTGATTGGTAAGTGGCGTGGACATGCAAGTTCACCTGATGAATTAGGTAGTTCAAGGGCTACTGGACAGAAAATGGTGCAGAATTCTGTTGCTTAGAGTTCCACACGGTCACATGACATGCCACAATCTGTTTCTAAGTCATAGTCAAGAGGTGATGGTGAAAGGCCCAATGATGCTCTCAAATAGAAATCAGGATGTGAAGCAGATAGCCCTCTTGTTAGAAAAATAAATGTTCATAAAGTGGCAGTGAACCTCGACCCCATTTTTGATTCAATTGTTAATGATAGTTCTTTTTCCAATTTTCTTGATGTTTCCTCTTCTCCTGATAATGAAGAAATTCTTGTTGCTTCCCCACTGGAAGATAGAAACAAATCTATGTCTGACAATATAAATACTACTATGGTGACTTCCTCTCTTAGCTGGCTGAAAAAGGTGGTAGAGAAAAAGAGAAAAACTGTTCCCACTGCTGCCAAAGAAATTGATACTGTCTCTATGCTCCTCCAAGGGACTTCAAAACCTAAGAAGGCTAGGAGAATGTCTAGAATGATAAATGATGCTACTTCTGGCCACCAGGTGTTGGAAATTGCTGATCCCATAAAAGATTTGGATGAAAATGATACAACTGAGGTAGATTATAAAATAAGTCATATTGACTTGGGTCCTTCTACTCTTGAAGGAGAGTCATATGAAAATTATTCTGTCAATGTTCTTATTAAAAGGGCTAAGGAAGAAAGGAAAGAAAATATAAAACTTTAATCTCAAATTTTGTCTTTGATCCAATTCATCCAATCAATTGTGGCACCGTCTTCTCAGGAAGCTCCTAATTCAAAGGTCATTGGGATTGATGCAAACACTATCAAGTAGATAAAAACAAGTCAAAATTTTGCCAAGGCTATCAATGAGTGGGTCAAAAAATTATCTTTTGATATTTTATTTTTCTTGAATAAGATGATACGAAGCTATTCTCTTATACACAATAAAAGAAAAGAATTGGTCAATGAGCTCCAGCAAGTAAGAAAGGAACAAGGAAGTACTTATGTGCTTTCGAGGGAAGTTGCTGAGTTAGCAGCATTGGACTCCATAACACTCACAAAGGAAAATCTAGCTAGTGACCCCTGTGAAATTGATTTATCCCGTGTTGACTCATTAGACTGGAAGCTCAATATGTATGATAATCTCATTGATCAGATCAACAAGGCTCTACAAGAATATCTGGACATATGGTTGGTATTAAAAGGGATTGTAATGCCCTTGAAATAAGTATTTTGGATGATTTCAGAGAAAACATGCGTGACCCCAAGGGTATCAACAAAGAAGTCAAAGACATGATTTGTAGTGAACTTGCTGATCCTGAGACTGTTTCTGGAGAATTGCTAAGCAAATTAGGCTATAAGAAGGTTTATCTTAATGGTTATAGAAACAAGGATGAGATGATCCAAGAGACCATGGCAAGAGTAGCTAAGAATTTGGCCAAATTCAGAACCAGATTGCAGAACACCACTATTCCAGGAAGGAAAAGTATTACTGCTATCATCACAAAGTATTGAGAGTACAAGCTCAGGTTGAAGGTGTGAGAGAAGATGGCGGAAGATCAAGCGGAGGAGAATGTTGAAGATCCTAAAGAAAGTGAAGGGGTGGTGAATTAAGTTTATTTCTTTTATGCTTTTTTTAAAAGTTATTTGGCTCAAAACGTTTAAAGACTTTATTTTAAAGAAAGAAACGGTTGTTTTCAAGAAACCGTTTCTCTTTCAAAAGATAGTTATTATTTTATGCTTATAAATATGCAATGGGAAACAATGGAACGATCTTTCTGGTTGGGCAAACTTTGTTTTTCTCAATTTAGTTAGATATCTCGTATGTCAGTTTTGGATTTCAACCTATTTCAAGATATAGAAAGATACATAGATTGTTTTGTTCGAGCATATATGATCTTTGTGTTATAATGTTTGGACTATCATTCTGCTTATGTTGAATGTTATATCTGTAGTTATCTTCCTTTATGTTGGAAAATTCAGCTCGTGATTTCATTACTATGGATATCTATCTTTGAATGGATATGTTATGGTGATTATAATTCAAAATCTTCTCTTTTTTGATTATTATTGTTCGAAGTCTTTGAGCTTCTATGAGTTTTGGTTAGTTTATTTGTATGAAAATCTCCTTTCAAAGCTTTCTGGTTAAAAGTATTTCCTTTCTTTTCTTTCTGGTCAAAAGCATTATAGATTTTTGATTCGTTGAATATTAGTAGAAGGTAGCTGCCACCTTGTAAAATAAGCAGAGAGTTGGTGATAAAATACTATTATTACTGGCTCAACTGTGGTTATGTTTGTCATTTGTCTAGGAGAAAGAATATAGAGTTAGATGAAAAATTTGTAAACCAACACAGATAGAACTTGAAGATTCTTAGTTGTCTTCAGAGAGCATCAATTTATACCTATATATAGATTGTCAAACTTAAGAAGTTGATCACGTTCTTCTGCAGATCCAGTAAAAGAGTGAGCTACCGCTGAAATAAATCGATGCCTATTTTGTTCTAAGACCTCACAATAGACCTTGCAAGCTGCATGCATATGAAGAAACATTGGACTTCTTAATGCATTAGCCAGCTTAAATTGCTTTTCAAAATACTATCTTTGAATATTAGCAGGACAAAATTGAGGACGGTCATAGTCTAATCCACATTCCCCAAAGGCTACCACCTTTCCTATTTGTTAAATATTCCTCACCCAGATTTTTGATAGTTTTATCATCCATTTTTCTATTTTCTTTTGAAGTGACTAGAGAAGTAATTGTATAATGTATATGCAGATGACTAGGCTGACTTTGACAAGATAGCAACTGAATTGTGGAAGTTTGCTGAGGAGATAGGCTGAGGGATGAATGCTGACCATGACTGTGTCCCACAGAATGATGTAACTATTCTAGATGCAATGGTAGTCTGCTTGGGAGAACTCCTACTTGCTACCTCAGACCTAGTTGAGGAATCTCAGTAACTGACTGATGACTGATATGTACTAAATTATTTGTCTGTCCATACATAGGCTGATTGTTGGATATTAAATCCATAGGTTGTAGGAAGGTGACCTAATTTCCACCATTCCTTCTATGAGCTATAAGCATGGCTTATAAGTTGTGATTCAGGAAAACTTGATGCAACACTCTGATACTGAGAAGCATGCACTAGTGTGCTGGCAGGAGAGTGGTTTGAGATAGTAGCAGACAGAACGACACCAATCAAATGAAGTTGAGATTGTCCATCATCTAGCATGTTGTTATTTCCTAACACATTTCCTGATGAGTTGTCTTTAAGTACCATATTTCCTGTAGCTGGTACATCTGTATAACCTTCTTCATTACTATTCCAAAAACCTCTTTTATAGATGGCTGTGATCCTTAAACTGCTCCCATCATCTTTCAGGTATATGACTATCCTTCCATTTGCTGAAGAGCTCATTGTTCATTATTTTGAAAACTATACTTGTTTGGGCATTCCTTCAAAGATCTTTACACCCTCATTGTGTTACAAAGATATGTATAATGTGATGCCTGTCAATCATAAGAATTTTATAATTGACTGCTCCCTTTGCTTATACTACAGTATCACTCCTTTGATTGTACCTTGGCTGTATAAATTGTATCATTGATATCACATTAGCCATATGATAGTGGATTTGTTATTCATGACTTTTAGGACAGTCTTTTGAGGTGACTGCATTGTTGCTCTGATTATGATGACTGTACCCTGTGACTCACTTGCTAGCATATTTGACTGTTCATCTTTTTAGTGCTTATACATGACTTGATCATATGATTCTAAATTGCTGTTTTCACAATAAAGGATAAGAGAAATACCTCTTTATGGCATGATAGATTCTTCATGGCTATTCCATTCGATTTAATCATTCATTATGGCTACAAGAAACATGTTTCTTGGTCAAAAATTGTCATTAATAACATTGCTTAAACATGCTAGGCTCAACCCTCGTGCGAGCCACATTTTCTCCACATGTTTTAAATGTCTTCAAATTAGCAAAATTACTTTTCCTATACCTGCACAGTGAATAAACAAGTTAGCATAAAAACATACCTTATGGAGTTGATTGATCCTGTTCATGATGTTCTGATTTATGACACATGTATGATTTGACTCTTTCATATGAAATGCATGATGTGACAAGTTGATATGTCTGTTTGATAAAAGCATATGATAATCTTAAATATCTAGAGCTCTTACAAGACTTTCCCTAATTTTTTGCAGGTACACTTGATACAATTGGAGCTGAAGATGAGGACTGAAGATTAACTATTCAACTACTCAACAACCTCCTTGCTCAGGCAATGATGGATATTTAGTTTTATCATGTGTTCTTCCCTATTTCTTTTATCATTAGATGTATAGCTTGCAAACGTCTGCATTGCTCAATTTAGTTACTCCCATGGCTTGTGTGGGACACATATGAACACTTCTTTTAAACATGATCAATTAATTTATCTTATGCACTTGATGTATGTATATTTCTTTTTCAATCAATGCATAGTATAAAGTAACATATACTAAATTGTATGTTCCAAATATGACATGAAATAGCAGTTTGAATAAATACCTTTCTTTCTTTCTTTCAAATATGATCAACTGAATAATCAATCTGTCTTATAACTCTTGGAAGATAACACTATGCTAGATCAAATGTATTTCTTGAATGATTGATTCCTTGACATCATGATTCACTTGTCATGATGATTCATCAGTTTTGATTGGACTGATGGGTTATCCTGACAACTGAATATCTATCTCTGCTTTGTCAAGACATCAACTGTTTATTAAATGCAATAACTTCAAAGTTTTCTTTTATTCTTCTTGAAACAACTGCACTTAGGTCTAACTAAGTTTAGTGGGAACAAAATTTAGTAATAGTACCTACAAAGAAATCCACTGATAAATGACACAAAAGAAAGAAAACTAAGGGCCAAAGAATGTATGTTAGTATTGGAGTTGATGAAGAGGAGTCTGAAATAGATGAAGAAGTAAAGAAAATGAAGGCTAAGGTTGGTGAAGTGTCTGGGAGTAAATAGGAGAAGCCCTCCGATAAGGGCAAAAGCAAGAAGAAGTCAAAGAAATTAGAGCCCAAAGAAGTAGAGGCCACATTAACATTAGAAGATACCTTAAATGCTATGGCAGCTCATGGTAATCTAAAACCAATAGCAGAATTATATGATGAGTATAATGACATAGACAAAGGCATCATTAAGACTGTAGTGATTAGATTTTTGGACTTGTTCAACAAATCTCTCATTGAGGTGATTACTGATCTACCGGATAGTTTGGCCAGCATTATGTCTGCTAGAAAGGAAGCAACAATGGCCAAAGACACAGAGTTAAGAGAACATCCATTAATAAAGTTGTATCCGAATATAACTGTTGAAGAGAAAACCAAGGTTACCAAGGTGGTTGGGGAAAAGTTTGACAAATAAGAGGACCAACACTCCGATGTCTGGAGAAATAGAGAAATTGGTGAAGGAAAAAAAGGAAATAACTCTTGATGTCTTAAGAGAGTTTAACATCCCAACAATTCGTGATAAGGACCAAAAGTTGGTGATGATACTTCTCTTCCAGAAATGAGCACAGAATAGGGCTTGAATCAAATGGAGACAATTCCTCCAGAAAGCTCAGGAAGAGATGAAGAAATGAATTAGCAAGAAGTGGACAAAGCTCCAAAGAATGTTGAAGCCCCTCTAGAGTAGAATGTAACTGTTGATAAGGGAAATCATGGTGATATAGGAGAACAAATTAATGAACAAGCTAAGGCTAGTCCTCCTCCGGAGCATAGAACTAATGAGCAAAAAACCATGAATCAAGAACCGTCTCATGAGAAGATTGAAGAAGAAGTGTCTCATGACATGGTAAGAGACATTGTTGTAGCTACACAAGATCCAGTTGATTCAGTGAGAGAGTTCTTGGAGAGGCAACAAGAAACTCAGATTTTGGATACACCTAAGTTGCTACAAGGACTAATTAACTTAGCCTCCATGTCCCCTTTGGAGAAATTAAAATTAGCAACAATTTTCCAAGCTAAGGCTCAGGAAGAAATTTTGAAGTCTCATATTCAGGATAGTGAGCTTATTGGTGGGGCGTCTGGTGTTTTAGAAAAGTTGATGCTTGGACTACAGAAGGACACATCTTTAGCCCCCACTGAACAACTCAAAAGCTAATAAGCTCTGTAAGTACACATTTTGAGTCTTTTGAAAAGGCTGTGGATAAAAAGGTTAGAACTGAGATTGATGATAAAAGATTTATTCAGCTGAAGAATAAGTTAGCTCAAGATAGAATTTTGTTGGATAATAGCATTAAGTATGTAGATATTGCTATCAAGGAAGGCAACGACATATATAGATTTTGTCCAACATGGCCATAAACTACAAAATAAATGAAGGAGAAAATAAATGCCATGGAACTTCAAATGCTAAAAATTTCAAAAACATATGATCTAGTAGCTGATTCCACCAACAACAAGAAAGTAGAAGTTGAGAGTATTCATGCAAACATAAGTAGTCTGTTGAATTAGAAAGAGGCCATTAAAAATAGAATGTGCCAGCTCAGAGAGATAGTAAGTTCTAAGATTGATTCTATGACTGGCCTAGTAGCTAAGGCAATAACTGAAGTGCCTACCATTGTACATAAGGTAGAGGAACTGGTGTTCCAAGTGAATTGGAACATTCAAATTTTGAGTAGTGCTAAGGCTCGGTGGGATGGAGAGACTGCCTAACTGAAAACCATATACAAAGACATCCTTTCCACTCCTAGTAAGTAAGTTATGTGATTCCACTTGTACATATGTGGCCAAGTATAACAGTTTTGAAATTTTGATACAATCTTATCACTTGCACATACGCCTTTTCTATTGATGTCAAAGGGGGAGAAGAAGAACCAAGGAAAAATAGGTAAATATCTAAGGAGAAGAAGAAATAAGGGTGTACATAGTAAGGGGGAGTAGTATGAACATTTTTCACTAAGTGTTGCCATCAATGCCAAAGGGGGAGATCGTTGGCAACACGGTTAAGAGACACTACTAATATGATTGTGATATGGTGTTGTCATTGATGGCAACAGTTAGATATGATTGGGAACAAGTCTTGAGACAAGTTGTGTACAATTTCTTTTTGGTCTGGGAAGAATGACTTAGTCAAATTGACCAAGTGTTGGCAGCTTACTGAGTTAGAGACAAAGAGTTGGTTGGTATTCCTCTACAGATACAGATTCTAGTATTTGGTTTTGGTATGTTGCACATAGTTGTTTGATGATGCTATATTCAAATTTTCATGTCCTAGCAATCTCTGGAAGCTACACTTTGGATTACTTAAGTCTGGGTTAATAAAGTTCAGTCATGAACAGTGCAGAATACTTGAGTATTTTAGTCCACATTTCTCCGCTATTGGTTGTTTCAATTTTTTAGTTTGGAGTTGTTGTAAACACATGTTAGGAGTATCCAATTCCAGATTTGTGGAGTCTGAGGTTTACCGAATGATCGTCTACAAGTTTCTAAGTATCGGCATTCATGTTGACAATATTTCACAGTGACAAAGACAGTAGTTCAAAGATCCGCATTTTGCCGCATAAGAATATTATGACTTGTAGTTTTGAAGGTATGTTGGGTGATGCATAATGAATGTTTGATATGAATTTTAGAGTCTTGTGTGGTCTGCATTGGGAGTTGTGGTATAACAGTTGATTTGGTTAAGTGTATACTTAAGGAAGAAGCTGACATACAAGTTGAATCGATATGTAGTAAAGATATAGTGTTTGGATCATCATTCTAAGTGGTTCTTTAATAGGTCCACACCTATATGAAGGTTCTTGAAGGATTGTATTGATCCACATAGCTTCTTGTGTAAAGAGTTCAAGATGACAAAGTATAACCTTTTGCGTACATGTTTCATTTCTGGCAAGCCGACCTAGTTTTGAGTTAGATCTTGTTGCGGATATAAATACTTGATGGATTTCATTATTAAGAGTGTTAATGAGTGAATATTTGAACTACAGAGCAAGTGACAATAGCAGAAGAAGAGAGATCTTGTCTAATGTAAGAGGAGAACAATAAAGTAGAGCAATGAAGATGAAGAGTTTTGAGATAGTATTTTGAGCATTCATTAGACTTGCAATCATGCATATGTAGATGTAATTAGAGCAGTCCATTTTTGGCAGTGAGCCATATCCTTTCTTCTTTCTTTCTCTACGGTAGTGAACCTTCTTGCAGTGAGCACTTCTTTTGGGTAGTGAGCCTCTATTGTAATTCGATATTGTTCCTACCTAATATATTGTGAGCTAACACTCATCGTGGTTTTTCCCCTTTTAAGGGTTTTCCATGTAAAAATCTGGTGTTCATGTGTGGATGGTGTTGATGTGTTTAAGTGTTATTTCTGCATTTCAAGTTTAATCTTCATAACAAACTGAGTGGTTAAAGTAAGTGAATGTAATTGTGAATTAAGTAAAGTTAAATTTCTGATACAACTGATTCACCCTCCTCTCAGTTGTCTTGTGTGTTCAACAGATTCATGTATAAACAAAGCTTGCAAAATATCCTTTCTTAATCTGCCTCCTGGAGCTCACAACCATGTTGAAAAATTTGCTAGAATGACCAACCCTTAACACAAATATAAACCCTCCATATATAGCAATTCAATTCAAATTGATTGCACCAATTACCAGTGCTACACTCAGTCAATGAGTACACACCATTCTGCATTAAACTCAACTCCCAATCTGTAGAAGATTTGCATGTTGGGGTAGCAAAACCCATGCTTTGTCATCTCTGTAAACAATCAAAAAAAGATTGCTTGAACTCCAATTATATTCTGAGCAATAAAGAGAGAAGGTTCTAATCCTTCCTTGCCACCTGCAACATTGACTTCTCAAATTTGTCCTTTATCCATTGAAGAGTTTTACTATGCCAACCACCTGCACAACACTATTCTACAGGCTCATTAAATATTGGGTACAACTTAGCTTGTGTATCCCTACAATCATGGCATGCATTCAGGGAAATAACCATTTCAAGTATTGACAACATTCCCATTGTGTCATCCTCATTTTTTGTTTCAAGCCATCTGACCTCTGACTACACCTTTCTGTGTTTTACTCCCTATCGGCCAATCCTCTTCATTCTTGGTGTTTGCTTGTTCGCCATCATCCACCAAAGTACTATTTTCTTTATCAACAAATTACATTTTCTCAAATTGGGAAGACATCTTATTCGTCATCATTTTGGCTTCTTTTTATGCCTCGTTGACAAATTCTCATTTTCTGGAACTTGGTTTGTGTTGCCCTCATTCACCTTTTATCAGCAAAAATCCATTTTTTCAAACTTTCATTTTCTCTCCTTATCACTCCTATTGACAAACCTACCTTTTGTTGAACTTTCTATTTTTCCTTTATTGACAAATTCTAACATTTCAAAACCAAGACCCCTTGCCACCTTTTATTGACAAAATTGAACTTTTTAGAACTCTGCCTTGTTTGCCTTTTTTTTGTTTTATCGACATCTTTCACTTTTGCCAAACTAACTCCTTTATCACCTTGTCAGTGATTTCACTTTTGAGAACCTGTAGAAAATTCACCTTTTATTGCCTTATTGACGAATTATGAAAATCACGAACTTGTTCTCTAGTTCGTCTTTCTTCTGATTTGTTGATATCTTTCTTGCCTTAGCCAATTTTCCTTCTATTAGCAAACTTGCTCATTTTGAAACCTTGGAAGCTTGCCTTTTGTCGGTAAAAATGAACTTTTCAAAACCTCCCTGACTTAGTTGATTTTCCCTTCCTTTTGTTAGTGAAAACACCTCATTACGAACCTTTGACTTTTCCCATTTTTACTCTCTCCTATCGCCTTATTGGCGAAATAAGAAAAACTCAAACTTATGAAAAGTTCAGTCTTTAGCCGGTTTGTCGATAATGTATGCTGTAGTTTTTTTCCCTCTTTATCGGCAAAATGGACCCTTTCAGAACCAAGAACCTTGGGCACCACTTTCTTCATTATTGAAGTAAAATTGCCCTTTGCTGAACTCTCCATGCCTTAGGAAAAATCAACACTTCATGTTTTGCTTTGTTGGCAAAAAGGACCCACGTCGAACTTGCTAGCCCTCCTTTATCGACAAAAATATGTTTTGCCGAACTAACTTCTATCACCTTAGTTGACAAAATGAACCAAGCACTTTGCAGCCTTATTGGTAAAAATGCCATTTACCAAACTAACTTTGCTTTCCCTTTTGACCTTGTCGGCCAAATGACTTATCAGTGAACTGCCAAAAATCTGAACTATTTCATTAGTTTGACTTTCTGCTGATTCCCCGACAAAGCACACCTTTTCCTTTCATGCCTTAGGAAAAATCAACTCAATTTGCCTTATTGACAAATTTGCCCTATGTCGAACCTTTACTTTGACATCACTCTTCCCTTTTACTTTATCGGCAATCCTTCGGTTTTTCAAACCATCTCTTTCCTTTGCCCTAGCCTCTTTCATGTCTTCTATTGAACAAATCCTCATTGGCTGAACCTTCAATCAGTGAACTTGGAGGTTTGCGAACCTCCAACTTTACCGACAAAGACTTTTCCTTACTTCATCTTTTTGTGACTTGGAAAGTTTTCTCATCCCTTGCCCTTCATTCAGTCAGCGAAAATGTTGTCGACCGAACTCTCTTTCGGAGAACCTTTGGGTTTTCTAACTTTTGCATTTCGTTGATAGTAGACTCTTTTTTCTTTAGCCTTAGAAATTTTGTTGCAAGCTTGCCTCCTTTTTCCATTTATCACCTTATTGATGAATCGACAAACTTGTGAAACTCTGAACTAGTTCGCTAGTTTGGACTTTTGCCGATTCGCTGATAGAAGAAGAAATAAATCCTTCCTTAGCCGCTCATTTAAACTTTATTCCTTTTGACACAACTCCTTCCTAACAGTCGCTGTTGTTGCCTTGTCAATGAATCAGAAAATCACCAAACTTGAAAAAGTTAGGAAGTTAGGGAAAAAGCTGATTTGCTGACCAAAGGCAAAAAATGGAAAATATTCTAAGGGAGAAACCATTTTTGACCAAGGTAAAAAACATAAGAGCCAAACTTTGACCAAGGATAACTTCTTCATTTCAAGGAATTGTGATATGGTTCAAAAGACAAAGTTGCTCAAAATTCAATTCTCTATTCAACGGTGACCTTGGATAAGAAGTTTGCATAGTACTTTTGGATTTTTTGGGGGAAAATTGGGCACAATGGAAAAAGAATTTTGCACATGTCAACACTGGCTCTAGTTGGGGATGTGTGATAAGTAGTGTCACAACAAGGATTTAGATCTCAAAGCAGACCAAAAAGACACAAAACACAACCAAAACACACATGGGAAACAACACACACAAACATATTTACAACCACAACATATATAAGGAAAAATACAGTCATAAATGTTAGAGCACAAAATACTATTGACTGTATTCAAAATTTAGGGGAAGCACTTACTTATGAAAAGTAAAGCTTCAGATGCTGTCCATGAATGGGCAGCTCCAAAAATTCTCCCTCCATTTTTTTGATGTAATATGTATCTTGTCCAACTTTTTCATCAATCTGGTAAGGGCCAAACCACAAAGACTCAAACTTGCCAAGCTTACCCTTATCTTCTGCTTTTGCATTCCACAGGAGAACCAAGTCACCAATCTGAAAGCTCCTCTTTACTGTTTTCTTGTTGAATAAATATTCGGCCTTTTGTTGTTGCTGTTGGTTTTTATCATGTGCCAGCCTTCTAGCCTCATCCAACTCAGCCAACTCATGCATTCTCAGAGTTAAAGCATCATCCCCATCCTCACCGATTTGTTGTAGTAACTGATATACATGCAATTCCAATGACATTGGCATTTTTGCTTCTACTCCATATACTAGCTCAAATGGGCTCCTTCCAATAGATTTCTTGAATGTTACCTTGTCAGCCCATAGAGAATATTTTAGTTTATCATCCCATCTTTTCTTATCTTGATCCAACATCTTCTTTATAATCTTCATGAGACTCTTATTGCTGGGCTCAACTTGTCCATTACTCTAGGGATGATATGGCGAAGAATGAATCAACTTAACTCCATACTTGGAACACATATCAGCAATATCCTGAGATTTGAAGCACATGGCATTGTCTGTAAAAATTCTTGATGACACTCCAAATTTGGTTATTATATTGCTCATAAGAAAATCAATCACCACCTTGGATGTGGCATTGCAAGTGGGGATAGCCTCAACCCACTTGGTGAAATAATCAGTGGCCACAAGGATCCACTTGAATCCATTGTTGGATTTCTCTTGAATTTCTCCTATGAAGTCAATGCCCCATTATTGAAATGGTGCTTCAACTACAACTGGCATAAGAGGTAATGCTCTAGAGAATTTCATCTTGTTAGAAAAACGTTGGCAAGCATCACATTTTCTAACTTTCTTGGTAACATCCTTGAAAAGACTTGGCCACCAAAATCCTACTCTGATGATTTTATGTGCTGTGGTTTTGGCATGGAAGTACCCACCACATATTCTTTGATGATATTAATCAACAACAACCTCTACTTGTTGTTGGTTCAGACACTTTAACAACAACCCTTCATGGTTTCTCCACATTAATACTCTTTGAATTAAGAAATACCCCTGGGACTAAAGTTTAAGGGTCCTCTACTGTGTGACACTCATGCCTGGAGAACAATGCATGTTAACAAGGTAAAAGACAATATCTTTATACCATGGATTGTTAGCCAATGAACAATGAGGAGCTACATCATCTTCCTCAATTTCATTTACCTTTGCTGCTTCAAGATTTGAATTTGCCATCAACTTGGTTAAGCCTTGGCCTCTTACCAATTTGGTGACTTTTATGTCCATATCATATTCTTGGATCTTGTTGATCCATCCACACCTTTTACCTGAAGCCTCCTATTACATGAATATATCTTTCACTGTTGTGTGTGAAACATATGCAATAATCTTGGCCCCTGTGAAATAGGGTCTAAATTTTTTTGTAGCCTTGACTAGTGCATAGTCATGCTTCTCCATAATGGAGAAATTCAATTAAGTATCCCATAAAGATTTACTAAAAAATCTTATGGGTTGCTCATATGCATCTTCAATATTTTGTAGTAACAACAACAACAATATAAAATGAAGTGAAGGAAAAGAGCTGGAAAGGCTTGGAATAGTTTGGACTTACCAGCACTGGCACATTTTTTAGAGCCTCCTTTATGTCAAGAAAAGATTTAGTTGATTCCTTGTCCCATATGATGGACTGTCCCTTCTTAAGCATCTTGGAGATGGCTTTTGTCTTCTCAGCAAAGTTAAGGATGAATCTCCTTACAAAATTAATTTGATTAAGGAAGGACTGAATACCTTTGCTCATTTTGGGCTGGGGGATAAGGTCAATGGCCTTAACTCTATTTGGATCAATTCTAACCCCTTTCTTTGACACAATGTGTCCCAATAGCTTTCCTTCTTCAACTCCAAATCGACATTTTTTGGGATTTAAAGATATCCCATACTCTAAACACCTTTCAAAAATCAATTGCAAATGTTTGCAATGATCATTTCTATCCTTTGAAAATGCAGTCAGATCATCTAGGTAAACAACCATGATCTCATCAATGAGGCCAGTAAAGGCCACATCCATTGCTCTTTGAAATATAGATCTTTCATTTTTAAAACCAAATGGCATTCTCAGATATACATACATATCCCAAGGAGTGGTGAATGTTGTTTTGTGTTGTTCAGACTCCTTGACCAGCACCTAGTTGTACCCTAAAAATTTATCCATCATTGACATCAGTTATGAACCAACCACCCTCTGTAATAAATGATCCATGCTTGGAAGAGGATAGTTATCCTTGAGGGATTTAATGTTCATATTTCTAAAATCAACACGCGGTCTAATCTCCCCATTTTCTTTCTGACTAGGACAATATTAGACACCCACTCAAAGTGTTTGATAGGCTTGATGATACCTCCCTCTTTCATTTTTAGTAACTCCTTTTGCATCTTGGGATCTATGGTAGGATTTATAGGCCTTTGTTTCTACCTAAATGGTTTTGCATCAGGTTGAAGGGGGATAGTATGCTAAAACATATTCTCCCTATAAGCTTTTAGCTCATCGTATGACCATGCAAAACACTTTTAAAATTTCCTCAGTAAAGCAATCATCATTTTCTTTTCATGAGGCCTTAGTTTCTTGCCTATGTAAACCATCTTTGGTGCTTCCTTAGTTCCAAGGTTAACACCCTCTAGACTATCTTCTTCAACTAGTTTACCATTACTTTTCCAGCGGTCAACACTGTCAAACATCCTCTCCAATGCTACCAATCCCTTGGGAATGGTGTTGGTCTTCAATTGCACCACCTCGCTGCCAAATAATGTTTCTTTGCCATTTTCCATTTCAACAATTAGCTACCAGTTAGTTACTTGACTTTCAAATTCATCCATACAGTTCAGAAAACTAAAAATTTGACTGCTATCATTAGATACTTGCCAATTGTATATATTGTCTAGAATGGTCGACCTTGTAAGTACTTCAACAACTTGAGGGTCATGAAGAAAATTAGACTGAGGATTATACTTGGACGCAGCTATAGCCAGGGCATCTGCCTCTTCATTTTTATCCATTCAATACCAATGGTGTCAAACAACTCTATGGTATCCCATACAACATTTCTGTATGCTTTCAGCCTTTTGTCTTTTACAGAAAATGTTTTTCTTATCTGTTGGACAATCAGCTCTAAATCTCCATATATCCTTAGACATTGGATGCCATGTTTATGAGCCACATTCAAACCCAATAGTAGTGCTTCATATTCTGCCACATTATTTGTACATTGAAAATCCAATCTGAAGGACATGCATGATCGCTTACCTTCTAGGGATGTTAAAATAATCGCAACACCAGATCCATCTTTTGGAAATGCACCATCAAAGTGCAACATCCACAAATCAAACATATCATGAACAAAAATAACAGGGTTAGAAGGTAAAACATTTACACCAGGATCATCATCATTGTAATATGCCAAAAAGTGATCAATTTCAGTATCAAAGAAATTTGCATGATCACCATCTATTTTATATCTATCTTCAATATTCAAATCTTCCACCTTCTTCTCCCTATATAATTTTACTTCTACACCCTGGACAGGAATGGTAGCATATGACAAGTCCATTTGGATACTACCACCCATAGAAGAACTCACTTCCTAGATAACAACATGCCCCACTTGGCAGGGCAATCCACAATAATTATATCCATAAGGAAAGATTTATCTGGATAGGAAGTGAGTTTGACCTTGACGTCCTTGACAAGACCAATTACATTCACCTCCCTAGAATCCATGGTAAAACATTTGCCAAAGGATTTGGACACTTTCAGTCCCAACTCATTCATAATTTCCAACGGCATGACATTGTTGGATTCCCTAGAATCGAGCATTCAATTATGTAACAACCATCCATTTATAATCAGAGTGGTGCAAAAGGGGTCAACTCCCATCTTGCTATTAACCATGGAAGACCCTAAATAAAACTTTACTATTTCCTCATGACCTACACCCTCATCATTACTGTTGGGAACAACAACAGGTTATTTTTGTGCATCAACAACAATAATGAGAGACTCTACCCTATCCCTATGTTTAGGGATCCTAAGGAGTTCCACTATTGGCACGAAAATTCTAATTTGGCTAAAAAATTGTGCCATGTCAATAGGGAGATAATTGGGCAAGGGAGTGCCACATGAAATAATTACATCATTTGCAGAAGGAATGTAAGGTATGATTTGATTGGATGAAATATCCTTACCTTCTTCTTTTGTTTTCTCCTTTTCTAGTTCTTTTTGTGTATGAGGTTGATCCTGCTTACTATTTCCTTTTGGATAATGGACTCGTAGAATGGGTGTAGTATCTACAGGTTACATAATTGGCATTGGATTCTTTTGAACATACTTCTATTTTGCTACTAGGAGCGACATGGGAGAATTTATATTTTCTAGAACATTTTTCTTGGGAGCGTTGTTCTTCTTCTGCTCCACGTTCCCTTTACCTTTGTCCCTTTGCTCATCAGATTTTTGCTATTTCAATTCCTTGGCAGGGATGCTTTGAACATGGATAGTTTTGTTCGTCAACTGATAGCCTCCTTGGACTTGCCAGATAGCAGCATCAGTTAATGCTTTCATATCCTCTTTCGAGGGCTTGGACTGCTGATACTTTTTTTTGCATAAGGTCCCTTGGATGCCCAAAATCGTGGGCTGGCAATTGATATTTTTTCAGACCTTCATCATAATCATATTGAAAAATATAATCATCCTCCTCATTGTTATCACAATTAGCATCCTGATCCATATGTTCATAATAATATGCATCAAACTGATTTATCTCTTCTTCATAGTACTCAACTGCACCTTCCTCATTTGGGAATTCTTCTTCTTTGCTCAATGAATGAGCCACTGCACAATTTGATGGATCATGGGGAAGAAAACAAGATTGGCACCATAAGGATTCATCTTGGAAATTAACTTGATCCTTTCTCAAAGGATCAGGGGTATCCCTTTTAGGTTGTTTGAAACTCACATGCTTGGGAGCAACCTATCTATCATTTTGTTGTGGTCTCTTAGACTAATCAATATTATAAGGCCTATTATGAAGCCTCTGTCCTTCATTAAAATGTGTTGCATCACTATGAGGTGGCAACCTTTTATCATTTCTATAAACCTTATAACTTAGATCATTCACTACCCCCATAAGTTTGTCCAACTTATCATCAATAGTGAGGGGTTTGTTGAAAACAACCTTGTCAGGCTGGGATAATTTCACATCAACCCTTTTAATATGCTTGCCTGAAGCTCTCATATTACTCTCAATATTTATCTAGCTGTAGCATATGCTTCTCTTAATGTTTGTGGACTCTTGTCCCTCAAACAATAATCAAGCTTTGAATCAAAGGTGCCACAATATAAAACTAAACACATTGATTCATTAGGTCTCATGTGAGGAGGTACCTTTCTCATAGTCATGATGAAGCGACTGTTGAAATTAGCTACAATCTCTTTGATGGCCTTTTGATAGCTATGAGCTCATGGATGGAAAATTTGGGATCAATCCTATCCCCATACTGCAGTCTGAAAACTCTCATGAACTCCTCCCAAGAATCAATGCTATTGTTAGGGAGAGCCTTGTGCCATTCTTTTGCACTTTCTTCTAATGAGTGCACAAACAACTTTATTATCACACTCATACTCATTAGTGACACTAATACTCATCAATGACACTAATAAAATGTCTCAGGTGTTCCTCACCAGTGACAACATTATTGCCTTGAAATCTTAGAACCTTCTCTCTAATCTCAGTTGAAATGGGATTAGGAAAATTAGGAATACCAATGAAATTAAGCTGCTTGTACCTTTCAGCTCCTAATGGCTACCTTTGTGTAATAAACCTCTGTGCTTGTCTTCACTAAGCATGCCCAACGTGCTGAAAGTTGCCATGCTCCTAGTTAACTTGATTATATGGTGGCTGCCTGTTGATGTTGTGAGCAAGAGCCTGATTTACACCATGCTGTCCCATATGATGTTGCTGTTGTTGTCTTTGGTTATTCTGCTAATTATATTGCTATTGATGTGTGTGTTGCTATGAATTTTGGTTTTGTTGGGCTTGCTAGGCAAGTTGAGCTTGCTGTTGATCAAGCAAGGCCTGCACTTCCTTTTGTCTATTTCTGAGATGATCGACCAGATCCAGCTCATCTTGGATCATTCTCTCTCTCTCTCTCTCTCTTCATAATTACCAAGATGCTGTTGCTGATCATCCACATTAGGGATAGTGTCATGCTAACTTCCAACTGACCTTACAGGAGAATTAAGATGCATGGCATCCTGACATATCTCCTTATTATCACTGGGCATCCCAAACATTCTCAAATGCGGATCATGCAATCTATCTCTACTTCCTCTACCAATAACATTCTCATTCCTTCTAACATCATAGTCACTTCTATTCTATCTTTTGTTTCTTCTGATCATGTTATCAACAGAGTCCTCAAAAGTATAGTTTTATTGGCTTCTAAGGTCGACAAATATATTATCTTAGGCATTTCTTGTAGGTACCACATTGGGTCTTCTTTCCTTATACCTACTCCTTCTATTTCTAGCATTACAAGAGGATTTCTCATGTCCATGCTACTCCTGGTTGCTTCCTCCATCCATTTTGAAATTTCTTTCACACTAAAATTAATTCTAGGTTAACAAAACAAAGTTGTCACTCTCCTGTTGGTAAGAAAATTTGAACAAAATTGTATTTCAATATCAACAAATAGAACTAAAACAATTCACTATTACAAAGGATTTTGAATTTGAACAAAATAACTACTCCCCGATAATGGCGCCAAAATGTTGGTTCCCAAAATAACAACAATATGAAACTCTAAAACTTTCCTAAATCACCTAGGCCAGGGATTGTCATTAGGGTGAAAGGAAGAGGTTTATCAACAAGTTTTGGACAATTTTGGCCAACTACAGGAGCAGGTAAACTCCTTTGCTCTTCAAGTTCAACTTAAACTCTAGAGGGATATTCTAAGGGGTATTATACCTGAGTAGGTATTAAAATCAAACCAGATGAATAACTTAAAATATTAAGAACCAAACCCAGATTACTCTCCTAGCCCCAAATCTGTCATTGAACTAAGAAAAGCTGGTTGTTGTATGACCCCTATATAGATGATAAATGTAATCCTACATAATGAGGATGCATAAATATTACTTCTGCTTCTAAATGTAAGATGTATAGTTTTTGTTTTGAAGATGGGTGATCAAAGGCTACTCAGACTGGTGCCTATCCATTGAGCTACAGAGTCTAATGTGAAACAGAGGAAAACAATCACATAGAAGTGTATAACTGCCTACTTGATGAATCAAATGCAAATAAATCAATACCAGATTACTGAAAATACTTAACAATCCCACACTACACCATGTTCTTCCCTGTGTAATACTAAAATGACCATTCACAAACCTTGGAAATGGATTAAGAATTGTCACATTCATCAAATTAGAGCTTACAACCATACAACTAAGTGTGGCAAAAGCAAACTGTAACTGCGATTATAGTTTACTAAGAAAAACACCTACAACATTGGAGAAAAATAATAATCTGATACCAAGATTTGTGAATTATATTACATACACTTCATGATTGATTCATGTATAAACTAAGCCTACAAAATATCCTTTCTTAATCTGCCTCCTGGAGCTCACAACCTTGCTGAGAAATTTGCCAGAATGACCAACCCTTAACACAAATCCAAACCCAGCATATATATGAATTCAATTCAAATTGATTGCACCAATTCCCAATGCTACACTTAGTCAATGAGTACACACCATGCTGCATTAAACTCAACTCCCAATCTGTTAGAATATTTGCACATTGGGGCAGCAAAACTCATGCTTTGTCATCTCTGCAAACAACTAGAAAATGATTGCTTGCACTCCAATTGTATTATGAGAAATAAAGAGGGAAGGTTCTAATCTTTCCTTTCCACCTGCAACATTGATTTCTTAGATTTGTCCTTTATGCATTGAAGAGTTTTACTATGCGAACCTCCTGCACAACACTGTTCTACAAGCTCATTAAATCCTAGGTGCAAATCAGTTTGTGTATCCTTACAATCATGGCATGCATTTAGGGAATCAACCATTTCAAGTATTGACAACATTCCTAGTGTGTCATCCTCATTTTCTATTTTGATCCATTTGACCACTGACTACACCTTTCTATGTTTTCCTCCCTATCAGCCAATCCTCTTCATTCTCTATGTTTACATGTTCGCCATCATCTGCCAAAGTACTATTTTGCTTTATTAGTAAATTGCATTTTCTCAAACTAGGAAGACGTCTTCTTCATCATCATTTTGGCCTCTTTTTATGCCCCGTTGACAAATTCTAATTTTCTGGAACTTGGCTTGTGTTGCCCACATTCACCTTTTATCGGTAAAAATCCATTTTGCCAAACTTTCATTTTCTCGCCTTATCACTCCTATTAGCAAACCTACCTTTTGCCAAACTTTCTTCTTTGCCTTTATTACCAAATTCTAACATTTCAAAACCAAGGCCCCTTGCTGCCTTTTATCAGTAAAATTGAACTTTTTAGAACTCTGCCTTGTTTGCCTTCTTTTCTGTTTTATCAAGAACTTTCACTTTTTCCGAACCAACTCATTTATCACCTTGTCGATGATTTCACACTTTTTAGAACCTAGAGAAAAGTCACCTTTTATCACCTTACCGGCAAATTATGAAAATCCTGAACTAGTTCTCTAGTTCCTCTTTCTTTTGATTTGTCGGTATCTTTCTTGCCTTAGCCAATTTTCTTTCTATCGAAAAACTTGCTCATTTTGAAACCTTGGAAGATTGCCTTATGTTTGCAAAAATAAACTTTTCAAAACCTCCCTGACTTAGCCAATTTTCCCTTCCTTTTGTTAGTGAAAATGCCTCATTACAAACCTTTGACTTTTCCCCTTTTTGTTCTCTCTATCACCTTATTGGTGAAATAAGAAAAACTTAAACTTATGAAAAGTTTGGTCTTCAGTGTATTTGCCGATAATGTATGCCATATTCTTTTTTCCTCTTTATTGGAAAAATGGCCCCTTTCAGAACCAAGAGCCTTGGGCACCACTTTCTTCATTATTGACAAAATTGCCCTTTGCCGAACTCTCTATGCCGTAGGAAAAATCAACACTTCATGTTTTGCTTTATCGACAAAAAGGACCCATGCTGAACTTGCCAGCCCTCCTTTATCTGCAAAAATACATTTTGTCGTACTAACTTCTATCTCCTTAGTTGACAAACTTATTTTCATGAGCTAAGCACTTTGCAGCCTTATCGGCAAAAATGCCATTTGCCGGACTAACTTTGCTTTCCCTTCTGACCCTATTAGCCAAATGACTTATTGGCAAACTGCCATAAATCCAAACTATTTCATTAGTTCGGCTTTCCACTCATTCCTCGACAAAGCATACCTTTTCCTTTCTTGCCTTAGGAAAAATCAACTCAATTTGCCTTATCGACAAAATTTGCCTTGTGCCGAACCTTTACTTTGACATCACTCTTCCCTTTTACTTTATTAGCAATCCTTCAGTTTTTCAAACCATCTCTTTCCTTTGCCTTGGCCTCTTTCTTATCTTCTATTAGCAAAACCCTCATTGACCGAACCTTCAGTTGGTACAATTAGAGGTTCGCGGAACCTCAACTTCACTGACAAAGCCTTTTCCTTACTTCATCTTTTTGTGACTTGGAAACTTTTCTCATCCCTTGCCCTTCATTCAGTCAGTGAAAATGTTGTCATTCCAATGAGCTCTATTGGCGAACCTTCAGGTTTTCTACTTTTGCATTTCGTCAAATAGAAGATTCTTTTTTCTTTTTCCTTAGAAACTTTATTGCAAGCTTGTCTCCTTTTTCCCTTTATCACCTTATCAGCGAATCATAAAACTTGGGAAACTCTAAACCAGGTTCGCTAGTTGAGACTTTCGCCCAATTCACTGATAGAAGAAGAAAAATTCCTTCCTTAGCCACTCACTTAAACTTTATTCCTTTTGGTGCAACTCCTTCCTAACTGTTGTTGCTGTCGCCTTGTCGGTGAATCGACAAATTGCCAAACTTGGAAAAGTTAGGAAGTTAGGGAAAAAGCCGATTTGCTGATGGAAGGCAAAAAATGGAAATATTCTAAGGGAGAAACCATTTTTGACCAAGGCAAAAAACATGAGAACCAAACTTTGACCAAGGATAACTTCTTCATTTCAAGGAATTTTGATATGGTTCAAAAGGAAAAGTTGCTCAGAATTTAATTCTCTATTCAATGGTGAGCTTGGCTAAGAAATTTGCATAGGACTTTTGGATTTTTTGGGGCAAAATGGGCACAATGGAAAAGAATTTTGCAGGTGCCAACACCACTTACATAATAGTTCTAATGTTTCCCTTGTTTATGAAATTTCCATACTATTAGGACATCTAAGCCCTTCCATTTTATGGGGAAGATCGTTTGTTATCATATTGGTATCTTTGGGGAAGCTTATTGTGTGTCCATTATATTTGTATTGTCCTCCATGAGTGTGGGTTACATGTAATGTTGGATTTACTTAGGTTATGAGTATCTCTTCTACCTACATGAGAATGTTGAATACACTTGGTTGTTCACCTAGGTTCATATTGTTAGATGTGGAGTATTAATGTATGCTTTCTCATTGAAGCTTCTACTATAAATAAGATTGTTTTTTGATGATAAACATGTATTTTAAGGGTAGAATTCCTTACATATAGTGCATGTTTATAATTTTTATAGCACATGTATTCTATTTTTAGACTTTCTAATTATGTTTGTCATCAAGTCCATGGACCAATTTTCCTTTATTTTTTAATCTTGAATGTGTGTATTGTGTTATAAATTCATTTGTGTTTGAAGGCCCAAATATTGGGTTAGTCATTGTTGATGGATCTATTGTTTATGGTAGTAACTGTATGTGTTGCATACTACAATGGATTGATGTAATCATTGATAAAATGTCTAATGACATATAACCTATTCATGTAGCACAATCATAGAAATCAAAACCTAATGCAAGATCACACAATATAAGCTTAATATTAAGAAAATATTAGAAAATACAATGGCACACAATATTAGATTATGTTTATATTCATATGATAGAATTTATAATAGATCTATGCACGATGGGATCATTGACAACTATTTTATGCCAAATTTGACATCCCTCCCTGATGTCCTAATCTTCAATTCTCTATCTCTCTTCTTCATTACTTCTCAATCAATTGAATTATCTTCATCTTATGGGGATACTTTAATGTAGAAAGATGGCACCAACCACCCACATGGAATTATGCCCAATTATCCTCCTTAGGACACATATACAAATTGGGGAGCTTATAATTTGGCATGGTGCATAGTCTAAATGGAATCCCTTTTTACAAAAGAACATGATACATCTTACAATAAGCAACAAAATGAAAATTGGAGCATATGGACATGTCAAAGTCCCATTACAACATTTTGATTTAGTTTGGAGGCTTCAACCATAAAATGTGGTACCACACATGAAGATGACTGATTGTAGCTCTATGTGAGCGACAAAGGATTATGACAAGAAATGGATTTGTAGTAAGGAAAAAACACTCATGACAAGAAAGAAAACCTAAAAAAGATTAAAAAACATTAAAGAAATATTTTTGGGTGATGCAACATCACATGACCCCTGAGATGTGTTGCATCAAACACCTTAGGTAAAAAATGTTTGAGTTGAGTGCTCAAAATTAAGAAAGAGTGAAAAATTGTTTCAACCACCCAAGTTAACCTACTTCTTTATAAATCCAAGTCTTCTTTGTTGAAATGCACAAGACAACTGAGAGGGGGGTGAATCAATTGTAACAAAAACTTAACTTCTTTCAAATATCAACACATTAACCACTCAATTATGATTTAACCATGAAAGCATATAATCAGAAACTTGAACACATTCACACATTAAACACATGAGACACCAGATTTTTATGTGGAAAGCCCAATGAGGGAAAACCACAGTGAGTGTTAGCTCACAATATAAATGATATATCAAAATTTACAACAAGGCTCACTACCGGAGGCTCACTACCTTAGGGCTCACTACTCAGAATGCTCACTGCAAAAGAAGGGGCTCACTGCCAATGGGGTGGCTCACTACCAGAGTTGGTGAACTGAGATAGTAGCATCTACACTATGCCAAGGTTTAGGTTCCATTAAAGTACAATAAATTTCCTTGCTCTGCTCTACTTTTTCACTTCACACTTATCTTCGCATCTTTGTATCCTCTTCAATTATTCACAACTTTATTACATGTATTTATACAATTCATCAACCTTGGAATGTACATCAAGGTCAGCATTACAATCATCAACCATTGGAACAATCTCCAAGGATGGCATACACACATACATTAGAATAGTCTAGACCTAAACAGATTATGAAGGAAAAGAATGAATGCGGACCACACATGCCTTACCTGTGACTCAATGTAATCTTCACACTACAACATGCTATCACAAACTCCAAAGTATATCACAAGTAGTGAAAACAACCAAGTCGGCTAAAACTAGTGTTAACACTAAGACCTTTAGGAACATGCTTCATGCACGATCTAGATTACACTTTGCGGACATATCAAAAGGTAGAAACATGATCAAGAGACATCCACAAGCACGTTAGCAATCACCAAGAACTTCCGCACAACCCCCCAAACATTCTATCTAGAAGATTCTTCAAACCAGAGCACTTAAGCATTACTGTTGACCACTATCATAAAGGAAAGATCACTTGTGGAGCACCAAATCATGAACCATTTAAAATGAAGGCACATAACATCATTACAAACTTAATTCTAGAACCGCAGACTATAAAACTTAAATGCAGCGAAATGTGGAGCAAAATATATTCTCCCTGTCACCATTTAACACTTAGAAAAATAGTTTTTACTCTGGTGACAAACTTCACTCAAATCTTCATACCAGAGGCTCAAAATTGAAACATAGCAACTATAGACATCTCTTATCATAACTTCCAAACTGTAGATGAAGATATTCAATCTACAGGATATGCGGAGCAAAACACTGTAATGTTCTTCTCAGACACTTGCTCAAACTCATTCAAATAATTACCTTAGATGCAGACCTTAGGTGTTGACATCAATGAAAACACAATTTACTGCTCATACTTGCAACAATCTTCCATCATTGATGGCAACACATGATGTGAAAAACCATCAAGACATACAAACTTGCTTTGCTTCTTGTTCCCCCTTACTGTATGCTTTCTCTGATTGCAACTTTCTCCTTAGGTTTTTCACATGAACTTCTCTCCCCCTTTCACATCAATGGAAAAGAGTGCCATACCTTTTCTCTTTCTTTAGTTATCAAGGCTCAATTCATATCTTATTAATACTGCACTACTCCCCCTGTCAACAACACTGAAACACTTACTGCTCTTTATCAGGAACTAACATCAACAACATCTGCCTACTCCCCCTAAGAGGTAGCTTTCAAAACATCAATCTAGATCAAAGAATAAGACTTTGGGCACCACTGGACTGATGCATTTCTCATGCATCTTAGTTTAGAGTAGGAGGGGTAATAACCCCTAACTTTTCCTTGAGATACTCAAAAGTATTCTTAGGTAGAGGCTTTGTAAAAATATTTGCAATCTGATCCTTGGTAGACACATATTCCATCTTTACTTCATCCTCTATTACCTTTTCTCTTAGAAAGTGATACCTTATTGATATATTCTTTGTTCTTGAGTACATCACTGAATTCTTTGAAATGTTTATAGAAATTATGTTGTCACAAAAGATTGAAATTGGTTCTTCATACACAACTCTTATATCCTTCAATATTTGCTTCATCCAAAGTACTTGAGTACAATAGTTCATGCTATAGTAATATAGTCTACTTCTGTAGTAGACAAAGAATCTAATTCCTACTTCTTGCTTAACCATGAAACTAATCTGTTACCTAAGAGGAAAGCATCTCCACTTGTACTTTTTCTATCATCATCATCTCCAACACAATCTGCATCTGTATAAGCACTAAGAGTGAAATCAGTATCTTTGGGATACCACAATCCATAGTCTAAAGTGCCTTTTAAATACCTCATGATCCTCTTGACTAACATCACACGTGACTCTTTGGGATCTTCTTGAAATCTTTCCACAAGGCAAATTGCATGCATTATATCTAGTCTTGTATGGGTTAGAAAAAGTAGTCCTCCAATCATAGACCTATACTTTTTCTGATCAGTCTTAGGTGATTCATCATTCTTGCTCAGCTTGTAACCAGTTACAATAGGGGTACATACTAGCGTAGAATCCTCCATTCCAAACTTCTCCAACAACTCTTTCACATACTTGGACCAAGAAATGAAAATTCCTTTTTCTGATTGAGTAATCTGTAATCCTAAAAATAAATTCATTTCACCAAACATAGACATCTCAAACTCCTTTTGCATTTCCTCTACAAATTTCTTACACATTCCTTCATTACCTCCAAAGATAATATCATCAACAAAGACTACAACAATCATAATCTGATCATCATTAATTTTGAAGTAGAGATTACTATCTGTAGTACCTTTACTAAACCCTAATTATACAAATACTTTCCAACCTTGCATACCAGGCTATAGGAGCTTACTTGAGTCCATACATAGTTTTCTTCAATCTACATACCATGTCACCTTGGTTTGATGACTGAAATCCTTTAGGTTATTCAATGTAAACCTCTTCTTCCAGCTCTCCATTTAAGAATTTAGACTTCACATCCATCTGATACACCTTGAAATCTTTGTGTGTTGCAAATGCCAAAAACATTCTTATTGCTTCAATCCTTGCCACATGGGAATAAGTCTCCTTAAAGTCTATACCTTCAACTAGAGAATATCCTTTGCATACCACTCTTTCTTTGTTTCTTACTACTTCTCCATTTTCATTCATCTTATTTCTGAAGACCCGTTTAGTTCCAATCACATTCTTATCAACAGGTCTAGGAACCAATTCCCAAGTTTGATTCTTCTCTATCTACATTAGCTCTTCTTCCATGGCTTTTACCCAACTTTCATCTTTGTAGGTTTCACTTATAATTTTAGGTTTAATCTGTGAAAGTAAATAGTAGTTCACCTGTTCCTCTGCAACTCTTTTCCTTTTCAACACCCCTTTGCTTTTGTCACCAATAATCTGATCTTCAGAATGATTAATCCTTACATACCTGGGAGTTTTAACAACACCTTCTGGAGCCTTTTCTTCTTCAACTTGACTGTCTTCTTGTTAAATATTTTCTTCATTGACTGTAATAACAGGTTCACCTGATTCATAGCCACTTTGATCTGATATTCTTTGTCTATCTTCATCAACCTTCACATTAGCACTCTCAATGATCTTTCTTAGTCTCTTATTGTAGCACAAATAGGCCTCACTCTTAGTGGAGTATCCAAGGAAAATTCCTTCATCACACCTAGCATCAAACTTGCCTAACTCTTCTTCTCTTTTGATATAACATTTGCTTCCAAAAACTTTGAAATATTTCACTGTAGGAACTCTTCCATACCACAATTCATAAGGAGTTTTAGTGCCATTACCTTTGACTTGAACTCTATTTTGAATGTAGACAACAATATGTATAGCTTCTCTCCAATACACTTCCTATAGGTCTGCCTCTTTCATCATTGACCTAGTAGACTCTTGAATTGTCCTGTTCTTTCTTTCAACAACTCCATTATGTTGAGGAGTCCTAGGAGAAGACAACTATCTTTTTATCCCATGTTCTTCATAGAAAATATTGAATTCATTTGATGTAAACTAACCTTCTCTAACATACCTTAAACATTTGATCCTCAATTCTAGCTCATTCTCAACCATTGCCTTGAAAGCTTTGAACTTGTCTAGGGCTTCTAATTTATCTTTCAAAAAGGTGACCCAAGTCATTCTAGAATAATCATCAATAAGCAAAATAAAGTACTCATCTCCTTGCAGACTTCTTGTTCTTGTAGGACCACACAAATCTGTATGCACCAGCTCAAGCAATCTAATAGAAAATTTTTCTTTACTTTTGAACTTGTCCTTGTTTGTTTCCCCAATTGACATTCCTTGCAAATAGTATTAGCAGGCTTCACAAGCTTAAGTAGATCTCTCACAGCTTGTACTGAGCTTATCTTTACCAAGTTGTCAAAATTGATATGACACATCCTTCTATGCCACAACCAACTCTCATCTATTTGAGCCAACACACAACAATCATTAGTTCCTCTCAAATGATAAAAATTACCATGAGTCTTCTTACCAATAGCAACCACTATTCCAGAGCTTTCCATGATCTTGCATCTATTATCCTTAAATCTTAGATCATATCCTTTGTCACACATCTGACCAACACTTAAAAGATTATGCTTTAAACCCTTCACATATAAAACATCATCTGTGTTATGCTTACCATCAAAAGAAATAGATCCTTTTCCATAAATCTTACTAGATGCATTATCTCCAAACCTAACCAGTCCTCCATCATACTTTTCCAAACTTACAAATTTACTTTTATCACCGGTCATGTGATGTGAACATCCACTGTAAATAATCCATTCATCCTCATCTTTCTCAACCTGGCAGATAGACGAAGAACTCTCTTCCACTGGTTTTTCTTCCTTTATGCACAACTAGCAGGATTAGTAGATACATGTTTTTCCTTAATAGCAATAAACAAGCATTCATTTGCACTAGTATCATCGGACTCATCATCTGTCACACCATCATCATCAAGATCTCTAACATAATAGCATTTCTTTATAATTCTAGGTCTACTTTCAAATTTCTTCTTATCTCTCTCAATTCTCTTCGGACACCTGGAGGCATAGTGACCAATCTTTCCACAAGAAAAGCATTTGAATGGTAATTTACCTTTGAACTTACCAGTACCTCTTTGCATTCTATCCACAAAGTTGGCTTCAATCTCATCAAGGTCGTCATCAGATTCCACATCATACTTCTGAGCTCTTGAAGTCTTTTCTGAAGTGCTGGCTTTGAAAGCTGTCTCAGTCTTCGGTAGAGCATCGTTGAACTCTCTCATCTCAAATGCAATAAGCTTACAAAGCAACTGATCCTTTGTAATCTTGTTCACACTCATAACTTCTTTAATTGCTAACACCTTGTGACTATAGGACTTAGGCAAAGATATGAGAATCTTTAGCACAACCTCACCTTCATCAACAATTCCTCCAAGAACTTTGATTCCATTGAAAATTTCATCAACCTTTTGCATGTAGATTTTTATATTCTCATCATCACTCATCTTCAGGGCTTCATACTTTGCCTTCAGATTTTGTAATTTTACACTCTTTACAGAATCATCTCCACACAAAATTTTCAACTTATCCCAGATCTGATGAGTAGTTTCTAGATCCATAACTTTTACTAACTCAGTATTAGATAAGGCATTTAATAGAGCATCTCTAGCTTTTCCATTTAACTCATATTGTTTGACTTCACCTTCAGTTGAAGGACCATTTGGAGGAAGAGTATACTTGGTTTCTGCCATCTTCCAAACATTATAACCAAGAGAAATGAGATGACTTTTCATTCGTACCTTCTAGAGAGTATAATCCATTCCATCAAATTACAGAGACTCCTTGTGCACCATCTTGGATCTTCCTCAAGATGTTAGGGTTTCTTCCGAGGAACCCTCACTCTGATACCAATTATTGAAATGCACAAGACAACTAAGAGGGGGGGTGAATCAGGAGGGGGTGAATCCGTTGTAACAAAAACTTAACTTTCTTTAAACATCAACACATAACCACTCAATTATGATTTAACCATGAAAGCATATAATCAGAAACTTGAACACATTCACACATTCAACACATGAGACACTAGATTTTTACGTTGAAAATCCAATGAGGGAAAAACCACGATGAGTGTTAGCTCACAATATAAATGATATATCAAAATTTACAACAAGGCTCACTGCCTAGAATGCTCACTACAAAAGAAGGGTCTCACTCCCAGAGTTGGTGAACTGAGATAGTAGCATCTACACTATGCCACGGCTTAATTCCATTGAAGCACATTAAATTTCCTCTGCTTTTCTCTACTTTTTCACTTCGCACTTATCTTTGCATCCTCTTCAATTATTCATGACTACATTACATGTATTTACACAATTCATCAACCTTGGAGTGTACATCAAGGTCGGCATTACAATCATCAACCATTGGAACAATATCCAAGGTTAGCATACACACATATATTAGAATAGGTCTGGACCTAAACAAATTTATGAAGGAAAAGAATGAATGTGGACCACACCATGCATTAGCTGGGACTCAAATGCAATCTTCCACACTACAACACACTATCACAAACTCTAAAGTATAATCGCAAGTAGTGAAAACAACCAAGTCGACTAAAACTGGAGTTAACACTGAGACCTTTAGGAACACGCTTCATGCATGATCCATATTACACTTTGTGGACGAATCAAAAGGTAGGAACATGATCAAGAGACATCCAAAAGCATGTTATAATCACCAAGAACTTCCACACAACCCCCAAACATTCTATCTAGAAGATTCTTCAAACTGGAGCACTTAAACATTACTGTCGGCCACTGTCATAAAGGAAAGATCACCTATGAAGCACCAAATCATGAACCATTTCAATTTAAGGCACATAACATCATTACAAACTTAATTCTAGAACCGTAGATTGTAAAACTTAAATGCAGAGAAATGCAGAGCAGAATACATTCTCTGGGCTGTCACCATTTAACACTTAGAAAAATAGTTTTTACTTTGGTGAACAGAAGTCACTCAAATCTTGATACCAGAGGCTCAAACTTGAAACATAGCAACTACAGACATCCCTTATCATAACTTCCAAACAACAGACAAAGATATTCAATCTACAGGATATGCGGAGCAAAACACTGTATTGTTCTTCTCAGACACTTGCTCAAACTCATTCAAATAATTTCCTTAGATGCATACCTTAGGTGTTGACATCAATGACAATGCTTACTGCTCATACTTGCAACACTCTTTTGGTCCCTTCCCCTTCCCTCTAAATAGGTTCCCTTCCCCTTCCATCTGAATAGGTATTCTTTATACTCTTTTATTCTAGTTCTTTTCTCTACATGCATACCTAGAATATATGTAATATTGCTTCTTGTTGCTTCTTGGGCACTTGTTGCCTCTAGTTAGGCTCTTGTTGTAACATTGTTTTAAGTACTAGAAATATCTTTAGATTCATGATAAGAACATAAATCAATAACATCAAATATTATGAGATATCCAAACCTTGAAGCAACTTGATTTCATAGGCATTTTTAGAAAGTCTACGCACAATACCCTGCAAGGACCAATCTTCTTGGGTTCTAGCTTATTATAAGTTCCCCTAGGAAATATTTTATTTCTCAAGTGTGCCATGATTAACTCTCCCTATAAGTAAGTCTTCTCTCCTCTATGTTTATTTTCACTAGCCTTATACTTGACACTACTAATTTTCAACTGTCTCTTGACTTATGCATGCAATTCCTTCATGTGCTATGCAAAATCTTCTACCTCTATGCTAACATTATTATTATCTACAACCTTCAACAAATATGTAACACATTTAAAAGACATTCCATAAACAATCTATATGGGTGGTTTATTAATATACCTATTCATTGAGTTATTCAACATAAACTCAACTTACAGTAATATATAATCTTGATGTGCTAGTCCATTTCCTACCAAACTTCTTAGGATATTACCATGAATTTTGTTGAAAAATTTAGTTGACCGTCTGTCTATGGATGGTATGAAAAACTATAATTCAACCATGCACCCAACTTCTTCCATAGTGTACACCAAAAATAACTTAATAAATTAGTATCCTTGGGTGCGTGCACCAAGTTGAGGGACAAAAAAGTGGCCAAAAGCATCATTTTTGGCTCAATGCCTACACACTTCAAAACATGGATGAGGCTTAATTCATATGTGTTATTGGTAATGACCAAACCATCATGTGTGTGTGTATGTGTTATAATGTGTGTGCATTATGCATGCATTATAATGTGCACACATTATGATGTTACACTGTCAAAAATAAAAAAAGAGAACAAATGCCATAGGTTTGCCATAACCTGCCACCTAAAAAGCCTTAAAATGTGATTTGTCTTATTTTGAAAGTGAACTTTGGAGATTAGGATCATTTAAAATCCCCTTCTCTCTATTTTTTTTGTATTTCCACATTGAATAAGTGGCAAGTGATTTATATTTTTTGGTTTTTAGATCAATTTTCCTTTAAATTTTTTTATAAATTTTCATTTTTTAGAATAAATTTCTTATTTTTCTTTATTTTTCATACTAGCTCTTGTGAACCCTAACCCCAAGCCTAATGTGGAATAAAAATTACAAGAAGAAAATCCTATACCACTTGAATCTCCTCCAACACTTCCTATAAACCCTCCACAAAGCCAAGAAGTTCTATTAGGGGAAATAGAGAAAAACAAAACTTAAAATGTAAAATTAGTCAAAAATTGAGGGCATCAACATAAAATCCTCACCATACATCACTTGCAAATAAATTACAAACAATGATGAAGCAAGTTGACTTAATGATGAGTCAAATCCATCAATAGAAAACATAGAGGGAGTCATATTGCCAATTTTATGCGACGAAGTTATTCTATGATGAAGTTCAAAGAAAAGATATAACAAAAGATAAAATTTGTGCTCTAGATTACGAATCCAAAACCTAATGTACCTCTTTCACTAAATTTCAAGATATTATCTATCCATTGGTGAAATCATAATGACATAAAAAATAATTTTTGGGATAGGTGATGGATGGTCTTTTAGCAACCTTCTTGTAATGAGGTGCCCCTATATTTCCTTAGATTACGTCTTCATTTAATTCCAAAATGTCACCAATGCCATAAGGATCTACTTTAGTTTCTACATATGACATGGGCTCAGGTAATTCTCATTAATTTTCCAATTACCACCTCCAAATTTGGCCAATCAAAAAATGCTACATTAGATTTTACACCTACATGTTTACACTCAGTCTCCATAGTTTTCATAGTCATTCTTAAAGACAATAGTCACCATGACATCAATTTCACTATCTACCATGAATAACTTGTGTCTAGACACTCTTTGTGTATGTGTTCATGTCTTTCTCACTAGAAAAATTTGTAGGTAGTTTACTTTTATAACATTACTCGATAGCTCAAATACATAAACAATATCACAACTTGATAAACACTTTGGGCCTACTAGATTGATACCATTTGAAAAAAATGGCATCCCATTTGATCATTTGATCCCACATGGACAACATCATAATCATGTTGATTGGTCCAAAGGACCAATGAAAGCTAATATAACTTGCCACATGTCCATTGTTAGTTTCACAAGCTTAATCTTGTTGCAATAGTAGGGTAAATGACAATATAGATTTTAATCTAATTATGATGTGATTAAGCCAATAAACTTATATCAATGAAAATAATGCAAAATCAATTATAAATTAGCAAAATCATAAAATGTAAACAATATAGACACTAGATATATGTGGAGAAACCCTTATAGGAAAAATTCCACCGCTAAGAGACCCAAGCTTGTATTATTCCACAAAATCTAGTACAATAATACAATCTACTTATCCCTCTAACTATGGTTTGAAACAATTAGAGTACCTATGAAATAACCTTATAATCCACTATCCCATGTCGAACAATAGATGGAAAAATTAGAAACGTGATATTCAAAACCATGAGCCATGACAAAATCCAATGCCCCATGGTCATGGCCAAGTTTATCAAAATAGTATGTAACTCCTCTTACACCTCTTACACCCCTCTTATGCATCATAGATGTCATAGATTCTAGAATAATGGTCAAATTGACTAAGATCCCAATCTTAGGCACTCCATGAGGGCATTCAACATTTTTGTCATATCCACCAAATTGGGAAGAATCTTTGTAACTCCTAATTTTAACCTTTTCAATTTAACCTCCCTAATCAATGTATTCTTACACAATATCCCAACTATCCTAGAGAATAATGATAAATAAATAATATCACTGTTGGAAATATGCATGCATCCATATAAACTAAATCCTCATAACCCAATAAGAGATTAATGTGTAAAAAATAACTAGAAACCCATATGCAAAAGAATAGACAATCATACCATCAATGGCGAGACAAGATATATGTTGGGAAAACCCTCATTGAGGGAAAAAACCAACCTCCAAAAGCATCCATCTCTCATGTATTATTCAACAATAAATATTACAATACATAATGAATACCCTGAAGCATCAAGCTCTCTACCTGCACTCCATGTGAACAAGCATATAACCACACATCAAATGCCATGCTTCAAACCCTCACAATGCAACCTTCAAGAGATTCTCAATCAAGCTAAACCCATCCAAAGCCAACAAGCCAACCAACCAACCTCAACAACTACCTGTGTGTTTGATTTTATAAAGGTAAGCTCACACAAATACAATATGTGGTATGGTAAAACCATCTTCCCCAAAATGTTGAGTCTACAAAACCATTGACCCCCACATTTAATTATTGGCACTAAGTTTTCCCAATAATTAAATAATTACAAATAAATAAATAAATAATTACTTTATGTGTCCCACACACATAAAATAATTAACCCAATGTCACATACAACAATTACAAGTGGAACCAAATAAATATCTAATGTGGCTAAACACATCACTCATGATGCACCACAAATAAATATTTATTTTACATGAATAAGTAATCCAATGTTATGCAAGGTGTACAACACACCTTCAACAATCACCATCAATACATGGGCATCCCATTTAGCTCGCTCCAACATATTTGGAGATCATTATTTATCATCTACATAATTAAATATAATAAATCAAGACTTAGGACTTGTAAGTTGAAAAGGCACACCTAGTCCTAACATTCTCCCACTTGACATTTACATTGAAGATATAATAGGAAGTTGAGAAAAACAAGTGCTAGAAGAGGCAAGGCCCATGACCTCTCCACCAACTAAATTTCTCTATGCTTATTGGTTTAGTGATAGAATTTGAAGAATTAACAAAGGTGTCATCATTTTATATCATGACTTTGCCACTCTTAACCATCTCATAGACAAAGTGATACTAAACATCAATACTCTTCATACAAGTATGGTACATCAAGTTTTTTGCTAAACAAATGGCACTCTCACTATCACATATGATCCTAACTTATTTGTACTCAAATCCAATACCTAAACATAATTTTTATAACCACACTACCTACTTATAGACATGTGTCATAGCCATGTAATCTACTTTTATAGTGGAAAACAAAACTATAGATTGTCACTTTCTTGTTCAATGGATAGCTCCCTCAAACAAAGTAAACACATAATTGCTTGTGGATTTCCTGTTGTCTAAATCAGTAGCCTAATCTAAATTAATAAATCCTTACATATTAATAAATTTGCCCACATCATCAGTCCCATGATAGAAATTATAATAATCTAAAGTTCCTTGCTCTCTACCAACGTTAGAAATAAACCTATTAAGAATCCCACTACTTGGGTGATGTTTGGTCTTGTACATACCATAATATACATTAGGCTACCTATGGCACTAGAATATGGAACACTAAACATATCCTTAAAAGCATCATTTGATCCTATGCACTTCAAAATGTGACTCAAACATAATGCAGATGACTCAGCCTCAATATCACACATGAACCTTCTTCTTGATATGGGCAACCACTGAATCACTCTTACTCTCGTGGCAAGAGCTAGTCGAGTGGAGGTGAGACCTGGGGGTGGTTATGTTCATGTGGAAGCAAAATGTCGTGGAGAGCAGTCGACTAGTCTATGGGCCTGGTATGGATTTCTATATGATGAACTTGTTCTAGGATTGTGTGGTTGAGATAATTATATGACCTGAAGGGTCACTAGTCCTAGATCTTCTGTTTGGATTTCTCAAGTTCCAATGCCTAGTGGGTAAACTATTTTTCTCGTTGATGAGTCTAGAGTGTTGTAACCTCTCCTTGTTTGTTTGAATGTGTTGTTGTATGATGTCTCTTTGTTGGAAGATCCTAAGAGCATGTTATTACTCTTCTATGGTTTATTGTGCATGTTGTGGTCTTGGGTGGATTTGCTCAAGTTATTTCATTCAAGCAATTTCTTGATGTGATCGAGAGTTTAGTTTTCCTAAGTTCCTAATATTTTTTGTATTTTTGTATGAATGCAAAATGATTTTTTTGGTTCTTTTTCCAATTGAATATCAAAAGTGATCTATTTAGTTACCTAGAATTGAAATAAGGATGCAATTAATATGAATTTTTTAAATGCAATCTAAACTATGTATTTCGTATTTTATGAGAAATTTTTTGGATCTAATCTAGGAATTAAAATTTCTTGAATGAAATAACTTGAATTGAAATCTAATCTATGAATTACAATAATTCTAATCTAATCAATGCTAATCAAACCAAATCTAAACCTATCAAGGAAAAAGCAAACATGAATATTACTTCCTCCAAGAGCAAATTTGTGATGTAATTAACTATGAAAGCTTATAAAGAATCTAGATTTCTCTTTGGTGCATGAGCCTAGTGTATCCTTAGAAGTCCTCGTGAAAACCTCCTCTCCTCTATAGTAGCAGGAAACTCCTCTTGGTGACAAAGATGAAGTGCAATTGATTGAATGATTGAGCTATGAAGCTATAATTGATTGAATTGAGCTATTTAAAGCTATGAAGCACTATGGCTTGGCAATTTGTGAGTGTAACAACGCTATTGAAGCTTTTGAAAGCTTGGGAACTATACTATGAAAGAAAAAGGCTCATACGTCCTGCAAAGAGCATGAATATGCTAGGTGATCCCACAATACTGAGTCCCAAACTTGGGACATCCTGATTTTTGTCTGAAATCACATATTTTTTAGAAAAAATAATGATTCAAGCCTTGAGGGGTTCCATATAAAGGGCTTTAATTGAAGGGGGTTAGATAAAACCCCCTTAGATAAAACCCCCTTGGAAAGAACCCCCTAGTCTTAAATCAAAACCTCGATGGAGTCTCCTCCACACCTATTAAATTATTGACAAATACCAATTTTGCTTCACCTTTTGGGGGATCAAATGAAGTCATTTAGAAATTCTATTTTGTAAGTATGCAACGCTTAGTATAATCTTTCCAAAAAGTATGATTTTGAATATATTTCATTTGATTATTATAGTTATTTTCTATTTTCTAGTGAACATAGGTTTTTCACCAAACTTCAAGGTCTCTATTCCACACACGTGCAAAAATTAAAAAAAATAGAGCAATTTTTTAATAAAAATATCTGCACACTAGGTATTGATGTTCTTGTTTCAATAAAAAACAATTTAATTTGGAAACATACATAAAAAGTTATGTTGTATGGTATAAACCTATGTCTGAATTATAATTAATCTCACTTCAAAATTAATAAAAAAATATATATGTCACAAAAAATTATGAAAAATATTTGAGCACTAGATATCAGTGTTACAAATCTATGTTTCAAATTTGATCCTTTCTATAAAAAAAGTTATGATGTATGATACAAACGTCACTTTAAAAAAATGTTGGTAACTATAAATAATAAGTTATTAAAAATTACATAAAAGTATTCACAAATTATTTCTTAAATTAAAAAAAATTACATTTATAATCTACACAGGAAATATCAAAAATTACTAGTTCATATCATCTTCAAATTCTTAACGGTTTAGTTGCTATAGGTGTCAGAAAGTGAAAATTTGGTTTAAAAAGCTGATTTCGATGTCCTACTTTGGTCAAAAAGTGGGACACAGTATTGTGGGATCACCTTGCTATGGAAAAAAAAAATCAAATCTTGGCAAGAGTCTACAACAATGAATTTGCCTCATAAGGGAAAGATTTGAAGATTTGCAAAAATAAAAACTAAAGAAATGAACAAAGAGGCTCAAAGGCCTATGAAGAAGCTTGAAAATGCTTGTGAAGATGAGAAGAACATTCTCCAACTTGAGAACTAATGAAGAGGTGAGGGGTATTTATAGGTTGGGAGAGCTCACAAGAGGTGGAGTTGATTGAAGAGTTAACTCCTTTGATTGGAGAGTTATTATGATTGATTGAGGAGTGAACATGCCTGATTAGGGAGTGAACATGCCTAATTAGGGAGTGAATAGGGTTTGATTGGGAGTGAATAGGATTTGATAGCCTTTCATAGAAGAATAAATGGAGTTAGCTTGAGATTGATTGAGAGAAAAGTAGAAATGATTTGTGAGTTAAAATGGAGTGATTATGAGTCTCGAATTAGTCAAAAGAGGTTGATGATTAGTTAGGAAAGGTGACTCACGCAATCAGGGCTTAATTTGGAGCAAATTTGAGCTAGAACTAAAGAGAAACTCACATTTTAAAACATGACTAGGTCACCCCTGGGGATCCATGGTTGCCCCTTTTAATAGGTCAGGTCACCCTTGGGGATGTTGGGTTGCCCCTAGGGGATATCTAGGGTCACCTAGGGGGACTTGGAAATGACAGGGGGTGACCCAGAAATAATGGTTTCAATAGGTCATATGGAACTTTTGGGAGATTGTTCAGGTACATATAGACTCCTTTTTGGGTGACATTTTTTGAAATTGCATATTTTTTGAGTACTACACAATGGTGCCATTAGTTTTTCTTGAAAGTGTCTCAAAATTATACTTTTAGATCATTTTTCTTAGGGTATCTTGTTGGTGTCTCATGCCCTAAAAGGTTTAGTAGCCAATTGGAAAGTGAGTTGGATGGATGGGGTAGAGAGAATGGATTGGGAAATATCT
Source organism: Cunninghamia lanceolata (assembly GCA_027924645.1). Taxonomy (NCBI): domain Eukaryota; kingdom Viridiplantae; phylum Streptophyta; class Pinopsida; order Cupressales; family Cupressaceae; genus Cunninghamia; species Cunninghamia lanceolata. Next base: position 10,945,585 of record BSBN01000523.1, read on the forward strand.
TAGGGAATATTGATTTCCCATCTCGTGAAGTGGATTAGTCATGTCATCAAGGCTAGCAAGTGACAAGAGTGGTTTGTTGAAGATGGGTTAGGTGACTAGGAAGACAGTGTGCAAGACTTTGGAAGGTTAGCTTGGAGGTTAGAGAAGCACCAAGAAAGTGAAAAATAAACAAAGAAACATGTCACCAAGAAGAATGCTATTGAGAGGGCATATTTACATGCTTACATGTACATGATTAGGATTACATCTCATCATCGGATTACCATGTAGGCTCATGCGCTTTTCTAGTGCTTACATATTTGCCCCCTCAGGGATGGTAGTCTACATGAAAGGTAGGTATCGTTCACAAACTAGGATTTACCTATTGTCATTATCCTTCAATTGTACCTAAAATGACAAGCATTAGTTCAATTTCATGATGTATTCTATAATAAGCATTGAAATGGAAATGAGAAGATGTACCATTGACATGTGAGTTCTGAATGTAGTGTGATCCCACATAACTAGGTTACAATTACATTGAGGAAGGAAAATTGCCCGTGCACCCAAACTTTTTTGGAGGGGTTTTCTCAAACATGGGTGTTCATTAGAACCCAAAAATGGGTTCATTCGAACCCCTCGTTTGAGTGAACCCACTTTCTGTTAGTCAATTTTTTTTAATAAAATAAGGGGTTTGATCGAACCCCCTTAATGTTATTTCATTTTTAATGTTATTTTTATAGGGTTCTGAACCCCCTTTCATTTGAACCCTTATTTTGCCCTTGTACCTCTCCAACTGCAATTTTATGCAGATTTTTGGGTTTGAAGGCTTAGGTTGAGGATCAAAATGGAATCAACTTGACAAACCCAACTGGAGGATTATAGTCCTCGAACTGAGCTTTCTATCAAGTATAATTTTAATATATTTTGGTTTTATTATACATTTTTTTTAGTTTAATTAAACATAGGTTTTTTACTGAAAATCAAGCTCTCTGTTCTGCACATGTGGAAAAATAGTATATTACCAAAAATAATTATGAAAAATATCTATCTTCTTGGTATTCATGTCCTTGATCCAACAAAAAAAAATTGAATTCCGATACATACAAAAAAAGTTATGCTTTACATAGTACACCTATGTCTAAATTGTAATTAGTTTGACTTCAAAAGTTAATTAAAAGAAAAATATTCAATAAAATATTATAAAACCAAATGAACCCTCTAGATATTGTAGTTAAAAATCTAAATTTGAAAAAAATAGAATTTTATCCTTCATAGAAAAAAAGTTATGTTTTACACAGTACACATCACTCTTTAAAAATGGTGTTTACTGTTAAAAATTAGTTATTGAAGATGGAAAAAGAAATGCAATTTGATTCCAAAAAAAATTAAAAAATATATTTAGAATGACCTTGCTTCACCATGGGGATCTGGAAGAATCAAAGCACACAAAATGAGGGCGTAAGAGCACTACAAAAATAGAACATATGCTAAACTAGAGGGCATAATGAATTCTCCTTTTATTGCAGAATTTTGAAGAACGTATTCAAATTTTAAGGATTTTTGAGGCTTTATAATTTTTTAGGTTTTTTTTTAATTTTCTAATTTTTATGCTTTTTCTAAATATTTTGTGAAGGTTTGACTTGATGTTCCTTGAGGTCTTTGAGAGACCTGTTAGTAATCATTTTGGTCAAGGTTTTGGGCTTGTGGTGTTTGCAGGGTTTTCTCTTTGATCCTAGGTTTTTTCTAACTCCATCAGCATGAGCCCGCATATGTTTTGGCGATCATGTTGGTAGCAGTGGTATTTTCTTCCATCGCTAAGACTTTGTCTATCGACGAGCGAGCTTTTTGTCATTCCGACAGTTTGGGTCTCTCCGACAAGGGATGGGAATTCTCTATCGGCGTGACTTTTGCTATCGGCCGAAGTGTTTTGTGGTTTGCTGATGCCTTGTGTTCGGCCGATGGGGTGTGCATCGGTGTGATATGGTCTATCGGCGAAGGATTTTTCGAACCGACTGATGTGTTCGATCTAGCCGATGGAGTGCCATCGGCGTAACATGTGATATCGACCAGGCAGGCGAAGGGCTAGGCCGACGGTATTTCTCTGGCTGATTGGAGGTTTGAAGGTTTTCAAGGCTGTTGTTCATTGGGGTGACATGATATGTCGGTAGGAGGATTTTTGGCTGGGCCAATGGTTGTGGTCTTGCCGACGGGGGTAATTTGTATGTACCATCGGAGTGACTTGGTGCATCGGTATGGCTAGTGGAGGTTGCTTCGATGGTCTTTGTCTAGCCGACGGCGAATGGTATGGGTTTTATGCTGTGTGGTCATCGGTATGACACGGGCTATCGGTGAGTGGTTTTTCATTTTCTCCAATTGTGTATGTTACACCGATGAAGGCGGGAGATGGGCCGATGGTGACCGCTAGCAGTGGGTTAGTGGGTCGAGCGGGGCAAAACGCTCGACACTTAGTATGCTAGCAGCCCTGCTTATAAGGTGTTAGAATGGTCTCTGCAGGACAAATGTGGGATTTTAAATCATGCAGATGTGAAGGTCTTCCCGATAGTCTTGGTCACGCCGATGGCGTGATATGCAATGCAGAGCATGTGCAAGGTGCCTACGTGGCACATTTTTGCAGGACGACAACTTTTCAACATGAATTTGCTACCATTGATTTTCAAGTGATGGAGGGATTGACAACCGTGTTTTAAGGTTGGAGTGTGGGTTTCTCTTGCGCCTTCAAGTGTGTTTTGAGCAGAAAATTTCCATTTGGGCACTGCGACAGTCTCCATAAGAAGATGTGGGTGGTTGAGCCTTTAATGGCAAGATTATGCAGAGGCATGGGCCAGTGATTGATGACCATGTACTAGATTAGTTTTCCAGCGGCGGCACGGGGATCGAGCTCAGCTACTCCTTCCCCTTTCTCTTTCTCTTTCCCATCCTGTCCTCTGCTGCATTTAATCTTTGTGCGCCATTCTTTCTCATGTATTGTATTTGGCAAATTTTGATCTGCCATGTAATTAATGCTGAGGACCTTCCTTGTTGTATTTAGCAGGTTGTGTTTCTCACTTTGTTGTTGTTGAAAACTAGACATATCTAGCTTTGAAATAGAATACAACTGGTTTTGGTTGCTCTGTGCAGGAGGCCTTGTGAGTTTATGTATCTCTTGTTGTATGTCTCATGCAGAATTTACTGATTTCATGATTGTTTTATATGAATAATGCTGTATTTGCATGTGTTCTGCTAATTCTGTCTCCAGTATTGCATGTATCCTTCTTCTGAATCTAGATATCTAAGGGGTGTCTGGTATTCTAGAATATAGAATTCCTGTATTGAATGCTTGATCTTTCAACTTCTGCTCAAGGGGTAGATTAAAGTGTTTTCAGATTAAGTATTGGGAAAGATATACTGCAATAAGGATGCCATAAGTAGAGATAACTTAACACTCTGTTTTGGGAGATGTCTGTAAGGCAGATACCACAACATCCCTTGAAATCTAGTTTTAGTGTGTTCATGCTGAACATTCACAGGTGTATGGCTACTGACTCAAAGCCCTGGATAGGCACCAATCTAGCTCCGTGTTGAGATTACATACCAGGTCCTAGTTTTGCATCCAGAAACATAAAATCAAATTTAAACTTCCAAAACAACCATTAGGACCTTAGAAGTAGTTTAGGACCTTGATCCTCTGATTCACAACTGAACATAGGCCCAAAGCCAGCCCCTTTGCTCTTATCTCACAGTTTTGGTCTACTTATAGGAGGATTTATCTGCTTTATGTCAACATCCCAGTTAGTTCATAGTCATATTTCATGGATGTCGAATAGGGAATACCCCCCTAGGTTTTGCAGAGCCTAAAGAAGAAGAGGAGATAAAAATAGAGTCTATCTCCTACACTGTTGGCCCCTGGCCCAGAGATCCTGTTGATCACTGATGGCTACCTTGTAGGGAAATCTGGGAATGAACATCCAGTCAGGGAAAAAACCAACAAGACCTATATTTATTGAAGATATTTCTACCCTTGCCCTGTTCCATGGTGGACTTGCATGCTTGAGTGCATAGTTTCTCTCTTTTGACTTCTTGGAGGAGTAACTTGTACTCAAACATTGTTTTGCACTTGTTATCACAAAGACCTAATTAGTTGAGATCTAAATGTAGCTTTAGTTGACATCTTGTACTTCACTTTCCCTCTTGTGCATATGGTTGGATAGAGCTTTTATTTTTCTTATGAGAATGCATACCTATGATCAATCACACGTGGATGATGCAATTTGTTTTTTTATTTTTATGATATGAATGAGATGCAATGTGTTTGGATGTGATTCACAAATATGAAATACAAAATACTATGTTCTAAGTGCTACGAATGCCATGGTTTTATGACATGTTTTATTGCTTTGATTTTCTCATGATAGAATGTATGCAAGTGGAGCAAACAATGTGACTGCTCTTAAGTAGGATTTTTAACTTAGGGAATTGCAAGCTGACTTGATATAGGATAACCCACTAGACTTTGGGATCTAGGATTAGGGAATGAAGTAGGACCGAGGAGGATATGGAATGCTCCTAATTTTTGGGCTTTACAAAAGGCTAGACACTGATCCTTATCTAGACAAAACAATTTGATAAGTTTTCAACTTAGACAAGCAACAAATTTTATTAATAACTTCTATACTTAGATCAGAGATGGCCAACAAGATAGACTTGGGGAAAATGAAAATCTCTAGAGCTGAAGTTGGTCCTAAAAATAGTTAGACTCTTGGCTTTGCTCAGCTAGTGCATATGTGTGCTTTGTACCTTTCTTTTATTATTTTCTGTGATAGATGTCCAATATCATAGCTTTGAGCTTTGATTTATCTCCACTCGATAGTAGAAACATCATCAATCTTCTCTTTCTCACTGTTTTTTTTGTACTTTTAATTTTTCTCTTTTTATATATTGCAATGCCTCACTTGAATTTCTCTTTTTTGCTTGATATTTTTTTTTCTTTTTGATTTTGGTACTTTGATATTCTACTTCTTTGGTATTCTTTCTCTTATGATTTCTCTTTTTCTTTCTCTCTCATCCTCTTTTTTATCTCTCATTTTTTTTTTCACTCATATTTTTTTATTGCTTCCTGTAGAGTTATGATCCTCCTAGAATTGTTTGCTAGGAAAGATAAGGGACTGAGTGCCACCAAAAGTTATCACTATCGAGTTGGAATTCCCTTCTACTAAGGGGGAATTGGGAAGGTCTACTTGCAAGCTTCTATTGAGTGCTATAGGTTTGAAGATTGACTTTGCTTAGACTTAACATCATGGTTTGTTAAGAATAGGAACAGTGTGAAGCTAAGAGCTAGGCTTTGATTAGAATCATTGGGAAATGTAATAGTGGAAGAGTGATAAGTGGTAAACATGATCCTAACAAATCACAAAGGCTCAAAGGGTCAACCTATATCTAAACAACCTTAGATTCCTTACTAAGATGAAAATCAAACTGTAAAAAGCATGTCACTCACAAAATGCATGGTGAAACAGAATGAAGAATACAATTTTTTTGTTTTTCATGATTTTATATTTTTTATGATTTTTTTTATTTTTTTGGATTATTGATATACTAAACTCTTCAATTTCCATAGTGCACAAGAGCTAAGCATTGTTTATGATGTCTTCCTTAACTACGTATGGACCTATCCAATTCGCTATGAACTTCACTTGAAAGTCTTTGTAAAGACACTCGAAGACCTAGTGTAAAAATACCTTTGAATTCAATAAGGAGTTTTGTGTACTCACATGTTTCATTGTTTAATGATTTGCCCGATAGCTTTATCATTTTCTATTCTTGTCGAGATCCCATGTTTGTTTTGAAATTTTGAGTGGCAATTGGAGTTAGTGTTGAATCTCCCAGTTTTTGTATTGGTTCTAGTTTTCCTTTTTGCTTAGTAGTGGTCTTGACTGTATGATTCTTATGTCTGCCTTAATGAGAATCGCTACTAAGTTGAATGGAGCATAAAAATTGTTGAATGGGGATCGAAGGGGAATTCTCCTGTTGTCCCCTTCCCTATACATTTTGAGGTCTTAGCTACATTTGTAATTTGTTTTGATGGCCCTCCTTTTTCAAAAGTGTTGATTTTTGGGTCACTGGTGGTTTCCATGGTCTTTCCCTTCTTTTTGATTTGTTCAACTCCGTAAAGACTAAAAAGATCAGGGTCTCCTTTAATTATGTGGATTTGTCCCATGTATGAGAAGTGGATTTCTTGAAATAACATGGAGGGAACAACACTCATCTTATGGATCCAAGGCCTTCCTAAGATTATGTTATAAGTGGTTTCTTCATTGATGATGTGAAATTCAATTAGGAGAGTTTTAGGACCCAATGTTATTTGAAGATTGACTTTAGCCATGGTTCGAATGTTTGGGTTATCATGAATTCTAAGGTTGGAATTTTCTTGTGTGATTTGAGTTTTGTCATAACCCATTCTTTGAAGAAGAGAAAAAGAGACAATGTTGATTGTAGATCCATCATTGATCATTACACGTTTAATGGAATAGTACCGAACTTGGACTATTAGATGGAGGGAGAGATCACCATATTTAGCTATGTCATCATCTAAGGGTAACTTTTCAAAATCAAATATTGAAGAAGAGCACTTTTTACTTGGAGTGTTTTGAAATAGATGGCCTAGATCTAATGCATTGAGGAGAATGTTCTTATGCGTAGGAGAACTCTTTAGAAGTTCTTATATGTGAGAAAATTTTGAATTGTTTGATGTGTCATCTAGTCATTTTGGTTCTTGGGTAACAGAAACTTCTCGATCTTTATCTAATTCCACAAGGCCTAAGGTGTTTTGATCAAAGGTATTTTGATGGCTTTTGGGACTATTTCTTTCATCATGTGAGAATGCGTCCATGAATGCTTGTCGTTGACATTTTTGGAGGGTTGATATGAAGTGATGGTATTCCCAACATGACTTGATATCATGCCCCCTTGTCTTAATAAATGGGTAGTATTTATCATGATTATAATCTCAAGGCTTATGATGATTGTTGTATGATTGCTTGTTGATTCTCAGGGAATAGTTGTTGACATTTTGGTTCCCCAAATTTGTATGACTGTTTTAGTCACAATAATTGTTGTTTTTGGATGGTGAAGTGTTTATTGACCCATCTATGTTTTAGATGTTTTTCAAATATTTTCTATTTCTATCATGGCTTACCTGTTGAATGCACAAGACACCTGAGAGGGGGGGTGAATCAGTTGTATCAAAATTTTCAAACCCTCACAAACATTCAGATCCACATTAACCTTTAAACATGTTATGATGATTAAGCATGAAAAGAAAATAATTGAAACTGAATCATATCAACACCACACACAAGAGAACACTAGATTTTATGTGGAAAACCCTAAAAGGGAAAAACCACGGTGAGGATTAGATCATAATATAATGTAGTAGCAATATTGAATTATAAAAGGTTCACTACTAAAGTGCTCATTGCCCAAAAGAAAGAATGCTCACTATACATGGACTCACTGTCCAAGTGGACTCACTACCCACTAAGAAATAAAGAGAGAAGAGAAGAGTGGCTCACTACCAGGATTTGAACTGACATAATTACATCTAACCTATGTATGGAGTTTACTTCCAATGAAGCTCAATATTCACCACAAAACAAACAACACCTTTGTAACAACACTGAAAATAGTAGACACCTTCTACTCACTGCATCCAGTAGCCTAACACATGAAATCTCTCAATACACTGATCAAATTCACATCACAAACATCATATCCTTTATGCATGCCTACATCCATGAATCCTTGACACTTATTTATACCATCATCAATCATGAAAACATTCTCCAAGGTCGGCAACACAACTTAATTCATAAATTTCAAATTAGGTTTGGACCTAAACATTCCTACTGAGGAAAGGAATGAATGTAGATCATGCCACATCTTAGCATGGACATAAATTCCCTCTTACACATTATTCCATGCTTCCTCAATCAACAAAGCATAGCCAAAATTAGTGCAAACAACTAAGTCGGCCAAACTTGAGTTAACACTATGGACTTTTAAGCACACATTTCTTCAAAGGTAAACACACCTCATGGATCTTATAGAAAGTTTTAACACAATCTAGAAGCATCCATGAACAACTTGAAGTCACCTAAAAACCAACAAATTCAACCACAACAACTTTCACTGAAGAAAGTACTCTGCGGAGAAATGCAGAGAAAAATACCTTCTCCCAGACACATTGCAAATAATGTCAAACACTGTTCTCAAACTAGTGAACACAACTTTCATTGCACAATGATCTAGAACACCAAATTTAGGATTTAGTATCTTCAAACACTTCTAAACAACATATCCAAACTGTACACTCAGATCTCCAACACAAAAGAAATGCAAAGAAAAAACTCAAACAACATTCTGTAAGCCAGAAGACTTCTTCAACACATTGTTTCCAATATTAATCAAATTTTCTCAAAAGCACTTGGAAACCCAACAATAGAAGCATATCCTCAACATCTTTAGCACCTCTACAAAGCAACCAAATCACTTTTATCAAGACAACTTAATTAAACAACAACAACCTCATCAGAAGACATAGTTGACACTAATGACAACACAAGCTTATTGACATCAATGACAACATTGATTAGAACATACTTGCAATAATCTCCCCCTTGGCATTGATGGCAACACATAATGTGAAAAACCATCAAGACACAACTCTGCACCAATCTTCTTTACTTTCTTACTCTCCCCCTTTCTTTTACACATCTTACTTTCTCTCTGATTACTGACTCTTTTATTTTTCACATTCTATTTTCTCTCTCCCTTATTTTTTCACATGAACTCTCTTCCCCTTTGACATCAATGACAAAGGGTGACACAACTTTTTCTAGCTCTTTCCCTTTTTATGATACTGCACATACTTGCACTGCTCACTACTACTCTGAATATTCCCTTTATCTGCAACAATAATCAAAGCTACTACCTACTCCCCCTAAGAGGTAGCCTCCAACACCAATCCATAAAAGAATAAATCTTGAAGCACACTGGAGTGATGCATCTCCTTATGCATCTAGTTCAAAGGAGGGGAAATAACCCCTAACTTCTCTTAGAGATAGTAAAATGTATCCTTAGGAAGAGCCTTAGTGAATATGTCAACAAACTGATCCTTTGTAGGCACATACTCAAGCTTTACCTTATTCTCTGTAGCCTTCTCTCTCAGAGAGTGATACCTGATTGAAATATGCTTTGTCCTTGAATGCATCACTAGATTCTTTTACATGTTAATAGCAATTTTGTATTATCATAGAAGATAGAGATTGGCTCATCATACACAACTTTGATATCCTTCAAGGTTTGTCTCATCCATAGCACTTGTGTGCAACATGATGCTGCAACAATATACTTTGCCTTTGTAGTAGATAAAGACACTGAATCTTGTTTTTTACTTAGCCAAGACACCAACCTGCATTCAAGAAAGAATGCACCACCACTTGCACTTTTCTTGTCATCTACACAACCAACCCAATCTGCATCTGTATAAGCATTTAGAGTAAAGTCAGTATCTTTTGGATACCACAAGCCATAATCTAGAGTGTCCTTTAAATACCTAAATATCCTCTTCACTGCCATAACATGTGCCTCTCTGGGATCTTCTTGAAATTTAGCCATAAGAAAATTACATGCATAATATCTGGTCTAGTAGCAGTTAGATACAGTAATCCTCCAATCATTGATCTCTACTTTCTCTAATCAACCTTAGGAGAATCATCATTCTTTCTCAACTTACAACCAGTAACCATAGGAGTACAAAATGGTTTAGAATATTCCATTCCAAACTTCTTTAACAACTCTTTTACATACTTTGACTGAGAAATGAAAATACCCTTATCTATCTAATTGATCTGTAACCCAAGGAAGAAGTTTATTTCCCCACACATTGACATTTCAAATTCTTTCTACTTTTAATTTGCAAAACTCTTACACATACCTTCATCTCCACCAAAAATTATATCATTTACATACACTTCCACAAACATAATTTGATCTCCACTTACTTTGATGTACAAATTTCTATCTGCAGAGCCTTTATTGAATCCTTGCTGTAATAAGTACCTGTCCAATGTTGCATACCAATCTCTGGGGGTTTTCTTCAATTGATATAGTGTCTTCTTCAACCTGTAAACCATATTAGGTTTATCTAATAGCTGAAATCCATCCAGTTGTTCTATGTACACTTCCTCTTCCATCTCACCATTTAGAAAAGCAAAATTCACATCCATTTGATACACTTTGAAATCCTTATGTGCTGCAAAAGCCAGAAACATTCTAATGGGCTCCATTCTTGCCACCAGAGCATAAGTTTCCTCATAGTCTATTCCTTCCACTTGTGAGTAGCCTTTACACACAAGTCTTGCCTTGTTCCTTACCACTTCACCATTCTCATTAAATTATTTCCATAATACCCACTTATTTCCAATCACATTTTTGTTCTTTCATCTTGGGACAAGTTCCCAAGTTTGATTCTTCTCAATTTGCATTAGTTCTTCTTCCATTGCCTTGATCCAAAAATTATCCTTGCATGCCTCAACCATTGTTTTGGGTTCAACTTTAGAAATTAAACATAGATTTAGCTATTCTTCAACAACTTTCCTTGTTAATACACCTTTGCTCTTATCACCAATGATCTGATCTTCAGAGTGATGACTCTGCACATACTTGGGAGTTTTAGGAATTCTTTCCGAAGTTTCTTGTTCTTCAACTTGTACTTCTTTTTCTGGAGTTTCTTGTTCTTCAACCTATACTTTCTTTTCTTTAGATTCTTCTTCTTCTCTGCAAGAAGACTCATTTGATTCATATCCATTAACCTTTGAAATATTCTGTATGTCTTCATCAACCTTAACATTAGCACTTTCAATAATTTTTCTTATCCTTTTGTTGTAGCACTGGTACAGTAAGCTTTGCTTCTAGTAGAATACCCAAGGCAAATACCTTCATGACACCTTGCATCAAACTTTCCTAGTTCTTCTTCTCTTTTGATATACCATTTGCTTCCAAAAACTTTAAAATATTTAATAGTGGGAGTCCTTCCATACCACAACTCATAGGAAGTCTTTGTGTCATTTGCTCTTACTTGTACTCTATTCTGTATGTAGACAACAGTCTTAATTACTTCTCTCCAGTAGACTTCTGGTAGGTTTGTATCTTTTATCATTGTCCTTGCAGCTTCTTGAACAATCCTATTCTTCCTTTCAACTACTCCATTCTGCTGAGGAGTCCTAGGGGCAGATAAATGCTTCTTTACCCCCATGATTCTTACAAAAATGTTAAACTCATTAGAAGTAAATTATCCACCTCTGTTAGACCTCAAGCATTTGATCTTCATATCCATTTCATTTTCAACCATTTCTTTAAAGGATTTAAACTTATCTAGGGATTCTAATTTTTCTTTAAGAAAAGTAACCCATGTCATAGAACAATCATCAATAAATAGAACAATCATCAATAAATAACATAAAATACCTGTCACCTTGAAAACTCCTTACTTTGGTCAAACCACAAAGATCTATATATACCAATTCCAATAGTTTGGTAGACGACTAATTCTTGCTTTTGAAGCTTCTTCTTGTTTACTTTCCAAACTGACATTCCTTAAAAACAATAGTAATAGGCTTTGTAATCTTTGGTAGATCTCTTACATCTTGAACTGAACTTATCCTTACCAGGCTATCAAAATTGATGTGACACAATCTTCTATGCCATAGACAACTCTCACTAATCTGAGTCATAAAGCAATAACTATCACCACCTTTGAGATGATAAACATTTCCACTACTCCTCTTTCCAACAACAATCACTTTTTTGGATCTTTTTCTGATCTCACAACCATCATCCTGTAACATAAGATTGTATCCTTTGCTACACATTTGTTCAACACTCAAGAGATTATGCTTTAAGCCTTTGACATAGAGAACATTGTTAGTGTTATGCTTTCCATCAAAACTTATTGAACATTTTCCATAAATCTTAGCAGCTACATCATCACCAAACCTAACTACTCCACCATCATATTTTTCAAGATTAACTAACTTACCCTTATCACCTGTCATATGATTTGAGCACTCACTATCAATGAGCCAGTCATCTTTTTCTCTTCTAGCATGAAAAGCAAACATTTTAGTGCCTTTAGAGTTAGTACTTGCTTCTGGACCCTTTTCCTTCATAAAACTTCTAGAGTTAGCAGAAATAATTTCATCTCTTAGGGCTATGAATAAGCATTCATTAACATTATCATCCTCATAATCAGATTCATCATTAGATATACTTGCATCTTCTCTAACAGAATAACTTTTCTTAACCACCTTACCTCTATTTTCCCTATTCTTAATTCTCAGAGCTTTATTTGGACATCTTGAAGCATAATGACCTATTTTTCCATAGCTAAAACATTTAAAAGGTAACTTACCACTAAACTTTGCAGTACCCTTTTTCATCCTTCTCACAAAGTTAGATTCTAATTCATGAAAGTCTTCTAGATCAGATTCCACAGTCTTCTTTGATTTGCCAGCCTTGAAAGCAGTCTCATCCTTTGTAGTTCCACTAGTTGTGCCAAACTCTCTTATTTCAAAAGCAGTTAATGTGCCAAGCAACTGATCTTTGGTAAATTGATTCAAATTTTGTAATTCTTCAATAGCAGAAACCTTATGACTGTAAGCTTTAGGAAGAGTTTTGAGTACCTTCAATATCACTTCTTTATCATCTATACTTCCACTAATTCCTTTGATGCAATTGACAACTTCATCCACCTACTGCAAGTAGCTTGTAATGTTTTCATCTTTAGACATTTGCATGGTCTCAAACATGAGCTTCAAATTCTACATTTTAGCTTGTTTGACCTTATCATCTCCTTCATAAAACTTTTCAACTTTTTCCAAATCTCATTAGTAGTTTTCAAATGCACAACTTTCACCAATCTAGAATTAGTAATACCACTTAAAAGAGTAAGCTTTGCCTTACCATCAATTTCATGAGATTTGATCTCATCTACTGTGCTTGTACCATTCTTAATTATAGTGTAATTAGACTCAACGGACTTCCTGATCTCATAACCAAGAGAAATCAGAAAAGCTTCCATCCTTACTTTCCAAAGTGCAAAATTAGATCCATCAAACAAAGGAACATCCTTCTTGTGCACCATCCCGGATCTACCTCAAGCTGTTAATCTCTCTTCCAAGGAACCTAGCTTTGATACCAATTGTTGAATGCACAAGACAATTGAGAAGGGGGGTGAATCAGTTGTATCAAAAATTTCAAACCCTCGCAAACATTCAGATCCACATTAACCTTTAAACATGTTATGATGATTAAGCATGAAAAGCAAATAACTGAAACTGAATCATATCAACACCACACACAAGAGAATACCATATTTTATGTGGACAACCCTAAAAGGGAAAAACCATAGTGAGGATTATCTCACAATATAATGTAGTAGCAATATTGAATTACAAAAGGCTCACTGCCAAAGGGATCACTACCCAGGACTCACTGCCCAAAAGAAAGAATGCTCATGATTGTAGGTGAACTCACTGTCCAAGTGGACTCACTGCCCACTGAGAAAGAAAGAGAGAAGAGAAGAGTTGATCACTACCAGGATTTGAACTAACTTAATTGCATCTAACCTATGCATGGAGTTCAATTCCATTGAAGCTCAATATTCACCACAAAACAAACAACACCTTCGCAGCAACACTAAAAATAGTAGACACCTTTTGCTCACTGCATCTAGTAGACTAACACATGAAAGATCTCATTGCAATGATCAAATTCACATCACAAACATAATATCCTTCACACATGCCTACATCCATGAATCCTTGACACTTATTTATACCATCATCAATCATGAAAACATTCTCCAAGGTCGATAACACAACTTAATTCATAACTTTCAAATTAGGTCTAGAACTAAACATTCCTACGGAAGAAAGGAATTAATGTAGACCATGCCACATCTTAGCACGAATCTAAATTCCCTCTTACACATTATTCCACACTTCCTCAATCAACAAAGCATAACCGAAATTAGTGCAAACAACCAAGTCGACCAAACTTGAGTTAACACTATGGACTTTTAAGCACACACTTCCTCAAAGGTAAACACACCTCACAATTCTTACACAAAGTTTTAACACAATATAGAAACATCCATGAACATCTTGAAGTCACCTTAAAACCAACAAATTCAACCACAAAAAATTTCACTTGAAGAAAGTTCACAATCTACTTACAAAGAACACTGTTGAACTCTACTATACAAGAAATCACTTTCTGGAGCATCAAATCACAAACCTTCTATCTTGAAGATAGATAAGGACATTATAAGCACACATCTAGAACCATAACACATGAAATTAATCTGTGGAGAAATGTGGAGCAAAACACCTTCTCCCAGACACATTGCAAACACTGTTCTCAAACTGGTGAACACAACTTTTACTGCATAATAATCTGGAGTACTCCAGATGAGATCAAAGCTCGTGAAATTGATGGTAAGGCAAAGCATGCTCTTTTAAGTGGTCTTACTAATTCTGAATTAGTGAAAGTTGTGCATTTGAAAACTACTAATGAGATTTAGAAAAAGTTGAAAGAGTTTATGAAGTAGATGATAAGGTCAAACAAGCTAAAATGCAGAATTTAAAGCTCATGTTTGAGACCATGTGACTGTCTGAAGATGAAAACATTACAAGCTACTTGAAAAAGGTGGATGAAGTTGTGACTGGCATCAAAGGACTTGGTGGAAGTATAGATGATAAAGAAGTACTCAGAACTCTTCCTAAAGCTTACAGTCATAAGGTTTCTGCTATTGAAGAATTACAAAACTTGAATCAGTTTACCAAAGATCAGTTGCTTGGGACATTAACTGCTTTTGAAATAAGAGAGTTTTGCACAACTAGGGGAACTACAAAGGATGAGACAGCTTTTAAGGCTAGCAAATCAGAGAAGACTATGAAATCTGATCTGGAAGACTTTGATGAAGTGGAAGCTAACTTTGTGAGAAGGATGAAAAAGGGTACTGAAAAGTTTAGTGGTAAGTTGCCTTTTAAATGTTTCAGCTATAGAAAAATAGGTTATTATGCTTCAAGATGTCTGTATAAAGCTCTAAGAATTAAGAATAGGGAAAACAAAGGTAAGGTGGTTAAGAAAAGTTATTATGTTAGAGAAGATGCAAGTATATCTGATGATGAATATGATTATGAGGATGATAATGCTAATGAATGCTTATTCATAGCCATAAGAGATGAAACTATTTTTGCTAACTCTGGAAGATGTGTGAAGGAAAAGGGTCTAGAAGCAAGTATTAACTCTGAAGGCACTATAATGTTTGATTTTCATGCTAGAAGAGAAAAAGATGACTCGGTCATTGATAGTGGATGCTCAAATCATATGATAGGTGATAAGATTAAGTTTGTTAAACTTGAAAAATATGATGGTGGAGTAGTTAGATTTGGTGATGATGCATCTGCTTAGATTTGTGGAAAAGGTTTAGTAAGTTTTGATGCAAAACACAACATTGATGATGTTCTCTATGTCAAAGGCTTAAAGCATAATCTATTGAGTGTTGGATACAATCTTATGTTTCAGGATGATGGCCATGAGATCAGAAAAAGTGATTGCTATTGGAAAGAGGACTGGTGGAAATGTTTATCATCTCAAAGGTGGTGATAGTTATTTCTTTATAACTCAGATCAGTGAGAGTTGGCTATGACATAGAATATTGTATCACAATAATTTTGATAGCCTAATAAGGCTAAGTTTAGTTCAAGCTGTGAGAGATCTGCCAAAGATTACAAAGCCTATTATTGCTGTTTGTAAGGAATGTCAGTATGGAAAGCAAACAAGAAGAAGATTCAAAAGAAAGGATCAGTCATCTACTGGACTATTGAATTGGTACATACAAATATTTTTGGTCTGACTAGAGTAAGAATTTTTCAAGGTGAGTTATTTCATGTTATTTATTGATGATTGTTCTAAAATGACATGGGTTACTTTTCTTAAGGAAAAATTAGAAGCCCTAGATAAGTTTAAATCTTTTAAAGCAATGGTTGAAAATTAAATGGTTATGAAGATCAAATGTTTGAGGTCTGACAAAGGTGGAGAATTTACTTCTAATGAGTTTAACATGTTTTGTGAGAATCATGGGATAAAGAGGCATCTATCTGCCCCTATGACTCCTTAGCAGAATGGAGTGGTTGAAAGGAAGAACATGAATGTTCAAGAAGCTACAATAACAATGATAAAAGATGCAAACCTACCGGAAGTCTACTGGAATGAAGCAATTTAGACTGTTGTCTACATACATAATGGAGTAAAAATAAGAGAAAATGACACAAAGACTCCCTATGAGCTGTGGTATGGAAGGATTCCCACTATTAAATATTTCAAAGTTTTTGGAAGAAAATGTTATATCAGAAGAGATGAAGAACTAAGAAATTTTGATGCAAGGTGTGATGAAGGTATTTTCCTTAGGTATTCTACTAGAAGCAAAGCTTATCGGTGCTACAACAAAAGGCTAAGAAAAATTATTGAAAGTGCTAATGCTAAGGTTGATGAAGACATACAAAAGGTTTTAGAGGTTAATGGATATGAATCAAATGAGTCTTCTTGCGAAGAAGAAGAAGAATCTAAAGAAAAGGAAGTATAGGTTGAAGAACAAGAAACTCCGAAAAAAGAAGTACAAGTTGAAGAACAAGAAGCTTCAGAAAGAATCTCTAAAACTCCCAAGTATGTTCAGAGGCATAACTTTGAAGATCAGATCATTGGTGATAAGAGCAAAGGTGTATTGACAAGAAGGAAAGCTACTAAAGAATAGGTAAATCTACGTTTAATTTCTAAAGTTGAACCCAAAACAATGGTTGAGACATGCAAGGATGAGTTTTGGATCAAGGCAATGGAAGAAGAACTAATGTAGATTGAGAAGAATCAGACTTGGGAACTTGTCCCAAGACAAAAGAACAAAAATGTGATTGGAACTAAGTGGGTATTCTGGGACAAAATGAATGAGAATGGTGAAGTGGTAAGGAACAAGGCAAGACTTGTGTGTAAAGGCTATCAATGGTGAAGTGGTAAGGATGTTTTTGGCTTTTATAGTACATAAGGATTTCAAAGTGTATCAAATGGATGTGAAGTCTGCATTTCTGAATGGTGAGTTGGAAGAGGAAGTGTACATAGAACAATTGGATGGATTTTAGCTATCAGATAAACCTGATATGGTTTGCATGTTGAAGAAGGTACTATATGGATTGAAGCAAGCCCCCAGAGCTTGGTATGCAAGGTAGGACAGGTAGTTATTATAGTAAGGATTCAATAAAGGCTCCACAAATAGCAATTTGTACATCAAAGTATGTGGAGATCAAATTCTAATTGTGGAAGTGTATGTAGATGATATAATTTTTGGTGGAAATGAAGGTATGTGTAATATTTTTGCAGATGAAATGCAGAAAGAATTTGAAATGTTACTGTGTGGGGAAATGAACTTCTTCCTTGGGTTATAGATCAATCAGATAGATAAGGGTATTTTCATTTCTTAGTCAAAATATGTAAAAGAGTTGTTAAATAAGTTTGGAATAGAAGATTATAAACCAGTTTGTACTCCTATAGTTACTGGTTGTAACTTGAGCAAGAATGATGAATCTCCTAAGGCTGATTAGATCAAGTATAGATCAATGATTGGGTGATTACTGTATCTGACTACTACTAGACCAGATATTATGCATGCAATTTGTCTTGTCGCTAGATTTCAAGAAGATCCTAGAGAGTTGCATGTTATGGAAGTGAAGAGGGTATTCAGATATTTAAAGGGCACTCAGGATTATGGCTTGTGGTATCCAAAAGATACTGATTCTACTCTAAATGCTTATACAGATGTAGATTGGGCTGGTTGTGTAGATGACATGAAAAGTACAAGGGGTGGTGCATTCTTTCTTGGATGCAAGTTAGTGTCTTGGCTAAGTAAGAAACAAGATTCAGTGTCTTTATCTACTATAAAGGCAGAGTATATTGCTGCAGTATCATGTTGGACACAGGTGTTATGGATGAGACAAACCTTGAAGGATATCAAAGTTGTGTATGATGAGCCAATTTCTATTTTCTATGATAATACAAATGCTATTAACATTTTGAAGAATCTAGTTATGCATTCAAGGACAAAACATATTTCAATTAGGTATCATTTTCTGAGAGAGAAGGTTTTAGATAATGAGGTAAAGCTTGAGTATATGCCTACAAAGGATCAGGCTGCTGACATATTCACTAAGGCTCTTCCTAAGGATACATTTGAGTATCTCTGGGAGAAGTTAGGGGTTATTGCCCCTCCTTTTTTGAACTAGATGCATAAGGAGATGCATCGGTCCAATGTGCTTCAAGATTCATTCTTATCTAGACTGGTGTTCAAGGATGCTAACTCTTAGGGGGAGCAGGTAGTAGCTTTGATGATTGTTGCAAATAGGGGGAGTAAGAGTTGGTGTGTACTCCTAAGGGGGAGTATTCAGAGCAGTAGTGAGTAGTGCAAGTATGTGCAGTATCATAGAATGTGAAAAAGAAAAGAGTCAGTAATTAGAGAGAAAGTAATATGTGTAAAGTAATGGGGAGAGTAAGAAAGTAAAGAAGATTGGTGTAGAGTTTTGTCTTAATGTTTTTTTCATATCGTGTGTTTCCATCAATGACAAAGGAGGAGATAGTTCAAAGTATGTGCTAATCGGTGTTGTCATTGATGTCAACAAGCTTATGTTGTCATTGGTGTCAACTATGTCTTCTGATGAGGTTTTTTTTTGTTTGATTAAGTTTTCTTCCTAAAAGTGATTTGGTTGCTTTGTAGAGGTGTTGAAGATGTTGAGGATATGCCTCTGTTGTTGGGTTTCCAAGTGCTTTTGAGAAAACTTGATTAATATTGGAAACAATGTGTTGAAGAAGTCTTCTGGCTTACAGAGTGTTGTTCAAGTTTTTTCTCCGCATTTCTTCTGTGTTGGAGATTTGAGTATGCAGTTTGGATATGTTGTTTAGAAGTGTTTGGAGATGCTAAATATAGAATTTGGTACTCCAGATTGCTGTGCAGTGAAAGTTGTATTCACCAGTTTGAAAACATTGTTTGACAGTGTTTGCAATGTGTCTAGGAGAAAGTGTTTTGCTTTGCATTTCTCTGTAGAGTAGTTTTAGGTGTTGCAGATCTGGATGTGTACTTATAAAGTCCTTATCTATCTTCAATCTAGAAGGTTCATGATTTGATGCTCCAAAAAGTGATTTCTTGTAGAGCAGAGTTTGATAGTGTTGTTTGTAAGAAGATTGTGAACTTTCTTCAGGTGAAAGTTGTTGTGGTTAAATTTGTTGGTTTTCAGGTGACTTCAATATATTTGTGGATGTTTCTAGATGGTGTTAAAATTTTTTGTAAGATCCATGAGGTGTGTTTACCTTTGAGGAAGCGTGTGTTTAAAAGTCCATAGTGTTAACTCAAGTTTGGCCGACTTGGTTGTTTGCACTAATTTCAGTTATGCTTTATTGATTGAGGAAGTGTGAAATAACGTGTAAGAGGGAATTTAGGTCTGTACTAAGATGTGACATGGTTTGCATTCATTCCTTTCCTCCACGGGAATGTTTAGGTCCAGACCTAATTTGAAATTTATGAATTAAGTCGTGTTGCCGACCTTGGAGAATGTTTTCATTATTGACAATGGCATAAATAGGTGTCAAGGATTTGTGGATGTAGGAATACGTGAAGGATATGATGTTTGTGATTTGAATTTGATCAGTACAGTGAGATATTTCATGTGTTAGGCTACTAGATGCAGTGAGTAGAAGGTGTCTACTATTTTTAGTGTTGCTGCGAAGGTGTTGTTTATTTTGTGGTGAATATTGAGCTTCACTGGAAATGAACTAGATGCATAGGTTAGATGCAATTATGTCAGTTCAAATCCTAGCAGTGAGCCACTCTTCTCTTCTCTCTCTCTTTCTTAGTGTGCAGTGAGTCCACTTGGATAGTGAGTCCACTTGTAGTGAGCACTCTTTCTTTTGGACAGTGAGCCCTTTAGCAGTGAGCCTTTTGTAATTCAGTATTGCTACTACATTATATTGTGAGCTAATCCTCACCATGGTTTTTCCCTTTTAGGTTTTTCCATATAAAATCTGGCGCTCTCTTGTTTGTGGTGTTGATATGATTTAGTTTTAGTTATTTTCTTTTCATGCTTAATCATCATAACATGTTTAAAGTTTAACGTGGATTTGAATGTTTGCAAGGGTTTGAAATTTTTGATACAACTGATTCACCCCCCTTTCAGTTGTCTTGTGCATTCAACAATTGGTATCAGAGCAAGTACATATCAATGATTGGAGGATTAATGTATCTGACTGCTACTAGACTAGATATTATGCATGCAGTTTGTCTTGTGGCTAGATTTCAAGAAGATCCCAAAGAGTCACATGTTATGGTAGTGAATAGGATATTCAAATATTTAAAGGGCACTCCAAATTATGACTTGTGGTATCAAAAAGATATTGACCTTACTCTAAATGCTTATAAAAATGTAGATTGGGCTAGTTGTGTAGATGACAGGAAAAGTACAAGTGGTGGTGCATTCTGTCTTGGATGCAAGTTGGTGTCTTGGCTAAGTAAGAAACATGATTTAGTGTCTTTATCTATTGTAGAGGTAGAATATATTGCTTTAGCATCATGCTGCACACCTGTGTTATGGATGAGACAAACCTTGAAGGATATCAAAGTTATGTATGATGAGCCAATTTCTATTTTCTGTGATAATACAAGTGCTATTAACATTTCAAAGAATCTAGTGATGCATTCAAGGACAAATCATATTTCAATTAGGTATCACTTTCTGAGAGAGAAGGTTGCAAAGAATGAGGTAAATATTGAGTATGTGCCTACAAAGGATTATGTTGCTGACATATTCACTAAGGATCTTCTAAGGACACATTTGAGTATCTTCAGGAGAAGTTAGGGGTTATTGCCCCTCCTTTGAACTAGATGCATACGGAGATGCGTCAGTCCAGTGTGCTTCAAGATTCATTCTTTTCTGGACTGGTGTTGGAAGCTACCTCTCAGGGGGAGCAGGTAGTATCTTTGATGATTGTTGTAGACAGGGGGAGTAAGAGTTGGTGTGTACTCCTAAGGGGGAGTATTTAGAGCAGTAGTGAGTAGTGCAAGTATGTATAGTATCATAAAAAGGGAAAGAGCTAGAAAAGTTGTCACCCTTTGCCATTGATGTCAAAGGGGGAGAGAGTTCATGTGAAAAACAAAGGGGGAGAGTAAGAAAGTAAAGAATATAGGTACAAAGTTGTGTCTTGATGGTTTTTCACATTATGTCTTGCACATACCTTCATTTCCACAAAAAATTATATCATCTACATACACTTCCACAATCAAAATTTGATCTCCACTTACTTTGATGTATAAATTGCTATCTGCGGAGCCTTTATTGAATCCTTCCTATAATAAGTACCTATACAACCTTGCATACCATGCTCCGGGGGCTTGCTTCAATCCATATAGTGCCTTCTTCAACCTGCAAACCATATCAGGTTTATTTGATAGCTGAAATCCATCCGGTTGTTCTATGTACACTTCCTTCTCCAACTCACCATTCAGAAAAGAAGACTTCACATCCATTTGATACACTTTGAAATCCTTATGTGCTGCAAAAGCTAGAAAAATTGTAATGGCCTCCATTCTTGCCACCGGAGCATAATTTTCCTCATAGTCTATTCCTTCCACTTGTGAGTAGCCTTTACACACAAGTCTTGCCTCGTTCCTTACCACTTCACCATTCTCATTCAGTTTGTTTCAGAATACCCACTTAGTTCCAATCACATTTTTATTCTTTCATCTTGGGACAAGTTCCCAAGTCTGATTCTTCTCGATCTACATTAGTTCTTCTTTGATTGGCTTGATCCAAAACTCATCCTTGCATGCCTCAACCACTTTTTTGGGTTCAACTTTAGAAATTAAACATAGATTGACCTGGTCTTCAGAAACTTTCCTTCTTGTCAATACACCTTTACTCTTATCACCAATGATCTAATCTTGAAAGTGATGCCTCTACACATACTTGGGAGTTTTAGGGATTCTTTCCGAAGCTTCTTGTTCTTCAACTTGTACTTCATTTTTTGGAGTTTCTTCTCTTAGGGCTATGGATAAGCATTCATTACCATTATCATCCTCATAATCAAATTCATCATCAGATATACTTGCATCATTTTTAACATAATAACTTTTCTTAACCACCTTACCTCTATTTTCCCTATTCTTAATTCTCAAAGCTTTATCCAGACATCTTGAAGCATAATGACCTATTTTTCCATAGCTGAAACATTTAAAAGGTAACTTACCACTAAACTTTCCAGTACTCTTTTTCATCCTTCTCACAAAGTTAGCTTCCACCTCATCAAAGTCTTCTGGATCAGATTCCACAGTCTTCTCTGATTTGCTAGCCTTGAAAGTAGTCTCATCCTTTGTAGTTCCACTATTTGTGCCAAACTCTCTTATTTCAAAAGTAGTTAATGTGCCAAGCAACTGATCTTTGGTAAACTGATTCAAATTTTGTATTTCTTCAATATCAGGTGAAGAAGAAGAGTCTTTAGGGAAAGGGAAAGGAAAAAGTAAGAAAAGAAAGAAAAGAAGGGTGGCTCACACCCAGAATTTGAATTGTTACAATTGCATCTACATATGCATGGAATACAGTTCCAATGAAGCTCAAGTTACAAAAATAAAACTTTTCTCACTGATTTGAAATATCACACTGCCCTACTCTGTCTTTCCTCAATTCACATCTATAGGCACTTGTCACATCATTTAGATTACATATACACTCTCTTGTTACTCAAAGCATCAAAACAAACTTATTTATATATCCACTTCCTTTATAACATCAACTAGGTTGGCCTAATTGGATGTAGCATGCAAAACATGCCAAACATAACCTGTCGGCCCCAAAACTTTACACACACACATTGTACCAAAAATTAAACTTTGAAACAACTTGAAATACGTCAGGATGGACCTAAAATAGCTCCCACTTAACTTCATAAAACATGTTTTCCTTCCGCACAACACTGATTAGCACATACTTGCAACATTACCAACCTTCCATTGACATCATACTCCCTTCTTCCGATATCAATAGCAACTTGGCCAATTCTAAGGCCACTTTCGAGTGCTTCTTCATATGATTTGTAAGGTTGTTTTTATGTCATTATTGAGAGCATGTAATAAGAGATCACAAAGTTCCTTGTGATCCATGTTTGGTGCTCTTGTTGAAGAATATAGAACTTTCCTCCATCGTGTGATAAAGTGTGCAACCAACTCATTGGCTTCTTGTTTGGTTGTTACAAATTCTTGTATTCCTATCTTGACTAGTTTGTTTATGTCAAAGGGAACCAAAAATTGATTGATGAGTTGCCTAAAAGAGTAGATTGATGCCTCTGGAAGTCAACAATAGCAATCTAAAGAAATACCCTCCAAAGTCTTTGGAAAAATCTTTTCTACCACTCCATCCCAAGGAAGGAGTTCTCGTACTACCATGATGTAAGCCTTGAATGAGAGTTGGGATCACCCTCTCCTTTAAATTTGGAAATTCAGGGAGGGGTTGTGGTAGTAACACATTTTGTATGACATGGTCGAGAGGATCTTCTAGGTATTCAAGATACATTAATAAGAATGTGCTTTGAGATTGCGGGGTCAAGAGCATCAAACCCATTGGTGGATTTTGATATCCAGGCGCAAAGATGTGATTTGGTTGAGAACTTTGAATGTTTTGAAAGTTTTGCATTGTCTAGTTTCCACTTGGGAAGGTCTCATTACTTCCATTTCATGATTAGAAGTTTAAGTATGGGGGGTTTGTGATGGTCCCTGGTCTTGTTCCATTCTATTGTTGTTATGTGTCTTTGTTCATTTATCTTGAATAGGTTGTTCTACCTCTAGGGTCCTAATTTGTTGGACTAGTGTATCTATGAGATTGGTAGGTGTAGTACCTCCTATTCTTTGAGTTTCTTCATTTTGTGGATTTTCATGGTTGGTTTCACTTAGTTGGTCACTTAGCGCATTTTTTCATTGTTCTTCTCAGAGAGTGATACATAGGGCTTCTTGAGCCTCTTTAGCCTCTTGAAAATGTATTTCAAGGCATATTACTTAATCATCTAAATGTGTTGATATGTTACTTGTTAAAGGTTCATCCACTTAGTGAATTTTTGATCTCACTAGCACCCTGTGTGATCTAGACTGTGTGGGTTGAATTACCATGTCCTACTCCCATGTAGGATTGTTAAATGTGAGAGAATGATATGGTTCTCTTCTGTCATTTTCATAATTAGAGTCTCCATAGTCAAATTAGTTGGTGGTTGGTGCCATTGGGTTAGGTGGCACATACTTGTCGAAAGATGGTGTTTTGAGTTCTCTAGAGGGTAGATTTCCTAGGTTGGCTTCGGATTCCATCATATTTGGGTTTGCCTTACACACCACAAAAAATGGAACTAACGAGGTGAGATAAATAATGAATGTGATGGAATAAAATAGATATAAAAGTGATATGAAAGCGATGATGATGTGTGGTTAGAAGTTTTTGTTGTTCACATCAGGTTCACCAAAATATGTATGCTTTGAAATGTAACTCAAACACAATGCAGATGAGTCATCCTCGATATTACACATGAACCCACTCCTTGCTATGGGTGACCTCAGAGTTACTCTCACTCTCGTGGCAAGAGCCAGTCAAGTGGAGGCAAGACCTAGGGCAGTTCTATTTGCGTGGATGTAGAACATCGTAGAGAGTGGTTGGCGAGTCTATGGACCTCGTATGAGTTGCTATATGATGAACTCATTCTAGGACTGTTGTGGTTGAGATAATTATATGATCTAAAGGGTCACTAGTCCTAGATCTTCTATTTGGATTTCTTAAGTTCCAATTCCTAGTGGGTAAATTATTTTACTTGTTGATGAGTCTAGAGCATTGTAACCTATCCTCATTTGTTTGAATGTGTTGTTGTATGATGTCTCTTTGTTGGAAGATCTTAAGAGCATGTTCTTTATCTTCTATGGTTTGTTGTACATGTTGTGGTCTTGGGTAAATTTTGTCTATCTCTTTGAGAATAGCCTTGATCCAATTTCCTCTTATCCTTGGGCACATCAAATGCTTGGGAGAGAGTTTGTTGACTTTGTTGACCTAGTTTGACTTTGACATGAGGTCAAAGGTTTATTTCACCTTTTGATTGAATGTTGAGTGTGACT
The DNA here is from genome assembly GCA_027924645.1 of Cunninghamia lanceolata. Taxonomy (NCBI): domain Eukaryota; kingdom Viridiplantae; phylum Streptophyta; class Pinopsida; order Cupressales; family Cupressaceae; genus Cunninghamia; species Cunninghamia lanceolata. The sequence continues at coordinate 10,970,855 of BSBN01000523.1, forward strand.
TATACCTTGTGATGGAATCAAGGGTTTGAACTTGCTTTGATGTGAATGTGTACCTTGTAATGTGATCGAGGGTCTAGTTTTCCTAAGTTCCTAATATTTTTGTATGAATGCAACTAATATGAATGCAAAATGATTTTTTTGGTTCTTTTTACAATTGAAAAACAAGAGTGATCTATTTAGTTACCTAGAATTGAAATATGTATGCAATTAATATGAATGTTTCAAATGCAATCTAAACTATGTTTTTGGTATTTTGTGAGACGTTTTTTGGATCTAATATAGGAATTAAATTTGCTTGAATGAAATAACTTGAATTGAAATCTAATCTACAAATTACAATAATTCTAATCTAATCAATGCTAATGAAACCAAATCTAACCTATCAAGGAAAAAAGAAACATGAGTTACTTCCTCCAAGACCAAATTTGTGATTTAATTAACTATGAGAGCATATAAAGAAACTAGATTTATCTTTGGTGCATGAGCCTGGTGTATCCTCAGAAGTCCTTGTGGCAACCTCCTCTCCTCTGCAGTAGCAGTGAACTCTTGGCGACAAGGATGAAGTGGAATTGATTGAACGATTGAGATATGAAGCTATAATTGATTGAATTGAGCTATTTGAAGCTATTAAGCACTATGGATGGAAATTTGTGAGTGTAACAATGCTATTGAATCTTTTGAAAGCTTGGGAACTATACTACGAAAGAAAAAGGCTCATACATCCTGCAAAGAGTATGAATATGCTATGGAGAACAAAAAAAAAGCTTGACAAGAGTCTGCAACAATGAATTTGCCTCATAAGGGAAATCTTTGAAGATTTAAAAAAATGAAAACTAAAGAAATGAACAAAGAGGCTTAAAGGCCTATGAAGAAGCTTGAAATTACTTGTGAAGATGAGAAGAGCATTATTCAACTTGAGAAGTAATGAAGAGGTGAGGGGTAATTATAGGTTGGGAGAGCTCACAAGAGGTGGAGTTGATTGAAGAGTTAACTCCCTTGATTGGAGAGTTAACATGATTGATTGAGGAGTGAACAAGCTTGATTAAGGAGTGAACAAGGTTTGATTGGGAGTGAAAAGGCTTTGATAGCCTTTCATAGAAGAAGAAATAGAGTTAGCCTAAGATTGATTGAGAGAAGAGTAGAGTTGATTTGTGAGTTAAAATGGAGTGATTGGGAGTCTTGAATTAGTCAAAAGAGGTTGATGATCAGTTAAGGAAGGTGACTCATTCAATCAAGGCTTCATTTGAAGAAAATTCAAGCCATAACTAAAGAGAAACTCATGTTTTAAAACATGACTGGGTCACCCCTTTTAGTAGGTCAAGTCACCCCTAAGGATTCATGGTCACCCCTTTTAGCCGGTTAGGTCACCCCTAAGGGAGATCCAGGGCCACCCAGGGGGATCTAGAAATGATAGGGGGCAACCCAGAAATAATGGTTTGAATAGGTCATATAGAACTTTTGGGATCTCGTTTGGGCACATACAGAGTCCTTTTTGGGTGCTATTTTTTTTGAAATTGCATATTTTTTGATTATTACACTATGGTGCCATTAGTTTTTCTGTAAATTGTCTTGAAATTACACTTTTAGATCATTTTTCTTAGGGTATTCTGTTAGTTTCTTAGACCCTAAAAGGTTTGGTAGAAAATTGGAAAGTGATTTGGATGGATGGGGAAGAAATAATGGATCAGAAAGCTCCTAGGGAAGATTGATTTCCCCTCTTATGAAGTGGATTAGTCATGCCATCAAGGCTAGAAAGTGGTAGGAGTGGTTTGTTGAAGATGGTTTAGGTGACTAGGAAGACAATGTGCAGGACCTTGGAAGGTTATCTTGGAGGTTACAGAAGCATAAACAAAGTGAAAAAAAATTAAAGACATGTGTCACCAAGAAGAATGCTATCGAGAGGTCATATTTACACAATTACTTGTATGTGATTAGGACTACAAATTATCATTGGATTACCATGTAGGCTCATGTGCATTTTTAGTGCTTATAGATCTGATTATAGCTTAGTACCATCTAGTAAAGGAATACTAATTGTCTTATAGTCCTACATAGAAAACCTTTGCAAGTAGTCTTAACATAGTTTAAATGAGCCAAATTTTCCACCAACCTAATACCTACTAATCTCCATACCCAAAATATACTTCATAACCTCAAAATTTGTGTCAGTGGAACCAGATAACTAAGATTTGAACTCTCTAATCATTCCTTTACTATTTTCAATGAATGACATGTAATCAACATACAAGACAATGATTATAAATTGATCTTGATTAATTTGAAATTAATATATTAATCACATTCTCTCCTAACAAACCCAAGGTCCGATGCAAAAGCATCAAAATGTTGATACCAAATCTATGGTGAGTGCTTTAGACTATACAATGATTGTTTCAGCCTACAAACCAAGTTCTCCTTCCCTTTTACCACAAAGCATCATGTTATTTCATTTAAATTTCTTCCTCAAGATCCCTATGTAACAAAGAAATTTTAACATTCTATAATCTCAAAATTTGCATACTGTGTAACTCCCATGGTATACATTGTACCCTCTTTAGTTTCCACTTCAATAACATGATTTTATAACTTAACCGACTACCTAAATATTTTCCCCATTAGATTTCCAAGATTTGACATCAGTAGAATCTTGAGTTTATTTTTTATGACCATTTACTATCCTACATGCATTCAAATGATGGCATGATCACACTGATGTCCATGTAAATGTGGTGGCATCCCTCATTTATAAAAGATTTAAATGCATTTTATTTTTTCTCCCAATGCTAAAAACCCTATTATGATGACTTTTTTTGATAATGATTATTGTTCCATTGATAAGTCTTTCTTTGGAGTCATTTTAGAGGTTAACAACTCTCATAATCATTGCTCTCTCCTTTTTGTCTCTCCCTTCTTCAAGATCCTTCCCCCTCTTTTGATTTATCTATTTCCATTGTTTCACAACAATATTATCACAAGGTTTTGTAATGATATTGAGTAGATTTGAAAGGAAACTAACATTTGGGGTTTTAATACAAGCTTCAAGCCTGTAACACCCACATTCTAAAAACATAGTAAAACTAGAAATTTACGATAAAGTAATTCAACAAGTAAAAATGAGAGAAATTTTTTCTTTTATTTATCATATAATCATGTAACAACAAATTACAAGATTTCTATCCTGAAATAAGAAACATATTATGATATACAAAGATGACATTTTGTCTTTACAATAACAAATATCTGCAATAGATAATGTTTTACATAGTCTCAATAAACACAAGTCTCAAAGATATACTGCATCCAGGAATCTGGAATCTTTATCACAAGCCTTGTCATGTCTTCTGCTTGGGAGAGAGAAAGTATCTTTCCAGTGATTTACCTCCATCCACAGACTGGCAGTCTCCCACACATCTTCCACATAGGAAGTGGCCCTACCCTTCACGAGGAATATAGACTAAAGGTGACCAGTGGTAATTTGCCTTTCCGAGTACATAGTGTTGTATCCTACACAACTCTATCAACCATACAACCCTAGATACCCTCTAGCTAAGTATGATTTCTAATAGGTTGTGCAATCTAGATACAGTGAACTGACAATGCATGTAGAGACATATGCATTACTATGGACATAGTTTCAATATAAATTGTCATTCGCAATAAACATTGTCGTAATGTTCACCCACCCCAACTCAACTTAGATACTATCATATTCCTACAGTTTGACTTGGTCAACTACATTTAACTTATGAAGTCCTGACAATTTCAATATTTTAGTCTTCCTGACCTAGAGAAGTTTACAATCATTGTCTATAATCCATAGACCTTATCGACTACCTTTCTTAATTAGGATTCTCATTGCTTCATTGCAATACTGGAGATCCAAGACTTATCAATTCATAAGAATTTTAAATCGATTTATAACGAATAAGATGGTTACCTTACCCAGGTTAAGCATCATAGTCTAGGAAATTATTTCCTTTCTTACAAGTAAGAATAAATATACATAGTTAGGGTACTTGTCCCTTCAATCATGATCTATATAATGATCACAATGATTTAATATAAATAATTACCATTTTTGGTCAAGTTAAGGTTTAACTAGAGAGTTTTATCTAACTCAAATAAAGTCTTTTTGACTTAGGTGTATTCACAAGACACTGTCATAGCTCCATAAACCTTATGGAATGACTATCTATTCTAGGGTATCTCTTTGCATCTTTGCAACATTTGAGATTTATCACTTATCGACAAGTAATAGCTAAGAGAAGTTGTAACCAAAAAGGTATAATGAAATTTACGTTTGACTAACCATTTAATGGTACCTCTTGCATGCTTGCAAAACCTGAGGCTTATGACTTATATCTCAAGTTGACTTGTATCCAGAACAATAGGTTCCTCTACCTAAGGTTAAACATTATCGACTAATAACAAATCTCTTTTTCAATAAGATAAATATGAACATTTATTATTTAGGGTTCTCAACCCTTTAATGTCTACCCCCGTAAAATAACTAAAATAGGTTATAACCATAAAGGTGTCATCAAATAATCTTTAAGCCTTCTAGGTTAAACTAGGGTTTTATTTAATCCTTGAATAATCCATTATATCAAAATAACTCTTATCTCATAACTTCAAGACTAAGGTTTACAAACGACTCTTTGGCTTAACTCAACCAAGGTTAAGAATACTATAGTTCTTTATTAGATAATAACTCCTTACAAGGAATGTAGAATACCTTGACAATGTGATAAAACATACCCTATATACATCTCCCTACAAGGTCATTCTTCTAGTAGACTTAGTCTACTCCATTTTATTGGATCTTTCCAAGAATAATATGAACAATAAAGATAAATAGACATTAATGGGTTCTCATAAAAATCCTATTTCAACTACCATAGTATCTCTTAGTTACTCTCATTTGATGTGATACAATAGTTTACCAAAGATTCCTATGAATCTAGTTCTCATGGGTAGATAACATTTTCCATTATATATATACATAGTCTAAACAAGACAATATTTTTAAATCATTATAACCTCAATACTATACAACTTAAGTTTGAGAGTATAATAACAAAGTTCATTCATCTTTATAATATTTGAGAGCCTATTGTTTTGTTAACTCACAATCATTCCATCGACTGGATTACAAACTTATTCGATAGGTGAACTATTTTCAAAGCAAATGATAGCTATGACAATCTTTCACTATGATGGTCATTTATTCTCCATTCTTTGCATTGATATGATAACCAGTTTCTAAAGAATAGGCAAATGGTCGAATTAGTAACTGTAACAAAGCACTCACTTGTATCACCAAGTGTCAATCATATGATTTCCATTCTTAATCTCATTGTTTACAGAGATAGATCAATATAATTTTCTCAGAAAGTTATCTGCATTTTCCTACATCGACTCTTAATAGTTTTTGACTGTTACACAATATATAAAGGAGGTTTAACCTCTTTGGTGAACTCATACGATCGCCCATGAGACAACTATGTACAATCTAAAAGATATTATTTGATTTCCTCATAGTTACTAAGATCATGAAAAATCAACATGAAGGTAAATGATAACAAATGCAAATCAAACGAATGCAAACCTCAAATCAACTCACGATCCATTGATAGGGTTGAGAATGCTGCACCCATGAACATTCTAGCTTTACTTAGAGAGATGAATGTTGATTTCTTGATTTAGCAACATAATGATAGGATAGGGATTGGTAGATGGAAGATTAGATGAATGCAAGATAGATGGATGAGAGATTGGGAGGAAAATTCGGCAGAGTAAGGATGCTAGAAGAAGATTTGTTACAAATGGCTCAAGGGAGGCTACCTTTATAGAAAAAGGCAAATTCGAATGGATGGTTGTGATTGAGAGTTATGTTGAAAGATATGGATGGTCAAGATCGATTAGGGTTGGATTAGGGTTTCCCACTCAAAGAAAGATGTAGTCACATGACAAGTGTGCGATGGAGAATAAAAGGAATCTAATTCAAATATTATATTTGAATTAGTTTGACATGTGAAGGCCTATTAAGTGGGAGATGAGACATGTGACATGTGTCGCAATGTGATGAGAGGTGAGGGAATAATTCAAAATTTTAATTTGAATTATGTGAGACATGTGACTAGGTGCAATTAATTAAATAAATGGGATTTATTTAATTAATTAAGAATGTGACCAAGTGGGATTAATTAAATAAAGTGGGTTTATTTAATTAATCAAGAAGGTGATTAAGTTGGACCAATGTGATTAAGATGAACTAGGACCTAAGGATAAATGGGATGGGGAATTAATTAAATAAATATGATTTATTTAATTAATTTGGCTAAGTGATTATGATAGGATTAGGAGTGGGGTAAGTGGGATTTGTGAGTGGGATGAGGTTGGATGACCTAGGACCTAGGGTAAAACACACAAGGTCATGTGTAAACAAGACCTAGACAATTTTTAGTGTCTACATTTGCCCTTCTTTGAGATGATGTTGCTAGATGATAAGATTTATGTCGAGTAACATCATTTCAAAGAAGTTAGGGAAATAGATAGAAGAAAAGGATAAGGTGATGATGCCCCCTCGAGAGGATAGGTGGGTTGGATAAACACGGGTAGGATCTCGAAATGAAATGGAATTGGCAAAATATAAAGGAATGGATAGGAGAAAGGGAAGGATGTGTTATGCTGCAATGAAAATGTGCAACCATGATGTTTGATGTTGCACTAGACATTATGCACCAAGGTATAAGGACCAAGGTGACGATGTGTCTCGTGCCCTAGTATAATACAACATTGTCTAAATACAAGATATGCATATTAGTTGGGTTGGATTTAGATACAAATGCAAGATGAGAAGATAACACTAAGAAGCAAGCAAGCAAGCCTGCACAAATGATACAAAAAACAAACAAGGTATTGCCCCTATCAAGCTGTAAACCAATGATTGATGAAGTGATTGATTGATTTGATTAATGATGATAGTGTTGTCATTGCGGGGAATGATATATCCCTAGATCAACACAAGGATGTGGGAATGATATCCCATTGATGATGATGATGATTAATTAATTGATTTGGCATACAACAAGATTAGGATCAAGACCAAGGATCCAATTGCATAATTTGACAAGATTGATTAACTTGATTGGTATGGATTAAGGATTGACTTGCATTTGGATCATTGCTTGGAATGATTTGATGATTTGATTGATTTGAGGAAGTGATTGAAGAATTGATTGATGAAGCAATGAAGATAGATGATAGAAGAATGATGAAAGAAGAAAGAGGAATATTGTCTGTGTGCCTGAATCCAGGTACTTTCTTCATATCCCAGATTGCCTACATACCTTGTATCCACAGGATCAAGGCACTTAACGATAGAGATGAGACGTAGTTCTGATTTGTGTTTTATTGAAGATGGTGATGAAGATGGTTTTATTGATCAGATTATGGATTGATTGGATGATGTTATTTGATTTGGTTTTGATTGTTTGATAGATTGGATGATTGATAGATTGGCTTGATTTGATGATGTGATTGGATTTGTTTTGATGGATTGTTTTGATATGATGGATTGTTGGATGATTATTGATTTGATGGATTTGATTGATTTGCTTTGATTTGATGATTTGATTGGTTTGATTGGAAGAATGTGATTTTGATGATTTGATGTGGAATGGTTTTATTGCTTGGATTTTGTTAGATTTTTAATTTTTTTTTGGATTTTTTTACATATTTTGATTTTTTTGTCTTTTTGGGAATATTTTATTTTTTTTGGGTTTTTGAAATGTTTTGATTTTTTTGGGTTTTTGAAATGGGTTGATTTTTTTGGGTTTTTGAAATGGTTAGATTTTTTTGTATTTTGTATTTTTGAACGTCAATGGATTTACAATTCAAATAGCCTTTGTACTAGATACCAATGACAAGGGGAAGTCTAGGTGCAAGGGAATGAATGGGATTGGACAAAAGGATGGACAATAGTGGATGGATGAAAGGATTATGATAAATGGATAGGATAAAATGATAGGCTATGGAATGGAATGGATATATGTGTAAGAGAGCAAGGATGTGATCTCCAAGGACTATTTGCATGGGAATAACATACCCCAGTTTAGGTAGTAGACTTAGGATTTTTCAGGATAATAATTAAGACACTAGGATGATATGATTGTTTGGATGGGATGAAAAAAATGGGTAATGACAAGAAGGTACATCAAGAGATATCCAAACCATTTTTCAACATTTACCCCCAATCTTTGTCAAGATCAAAAGAGGAAGGGAGGATGAATGAATGTAATGTGATAGGTATGTATATGGAAATGATATGATAGTTTAGAAAAGGATGAGACAAGGTGCCCCCAAGTGTAAGTGACATAGAAGATTGACCTACACATGACACTTGTTTACCAGGTTTTCATCATGGTACTTATCCAAGGTGTCTGTTTACCAGGTTTTCACCGTTGGATGAAGGGATTTCTCTTTAGTTTTTGATTTTTTGATATATATATGTGTGTGTGTGTGTGTGTGTGTGTGTGTGTGTGTATTTTGATTTTTTGGGACTATTTTGACTTTTGAATGGGAAAGAGGGGGATATGGATGGGTGGGACTCAAGTGTCTAGTTCCATGTAATGTGATAGTCCCATTAGAGAAGGATGTCATCACAAATGGACCATGTCAAGTCATTATGCTCAAGATGTTGGTAGGATGATTACGTGAAAGTGAGATGGATAAGGTAGATAGTGGATTATGATGTGGATTATGGAGGGGTGAATAGTGATTATGATGTGGATTATGTAGAGGTGAAAGTGGATTATGATGTAGATTATAATGGACTTATGCAAAAGTATGGACCATAGGAAGGTGATGGGGGAGATATGTAAGATAATGAGTGAATGATGGAGTGATAGAGGTGTGAAAAGGAATCATGACCAACGGTTGCACACATCGTGTTAAACATGGAATATTTTGAGTGGATGGAGGTGTAGGAAGGAATGGTGATGTTTGCTTAGTGGATGGATGACGTAAGCATTTAGGGACCCACATAGACTTAGTATTTTTATGATTTTTGATTTGCATGTGGGATGGAGGAATTTGAAACTTTGGAATGGAATGGAAGGGCATTTTTGAATGGAAGAGGATGGTTGGGATTTTCAGGATGTGGATGCCTCATTTGATTTGCTTGATTTTTGCTTAGGTACCCATACCATTTTTATTTTGGACTTTGCTTTTGGAGGTATGGGTTTGGATAGATTTTTGAATGTACCTTGTTTTGAATTTTTGGATTGATTTCCTAAGGTATTAGGGCCCTTAGGATTTCTGGCTTTATGTAAGGAGGCCTCCAAATGTTTATTTTTGAATCCCATGTGGCGGATGAAATGAGTGGAAGCTCCGTGTTTATACAATGCGAGCATTTGTTGGTCATGATTAGGATATTTAGGGTATTTATGAATGATTGGGTAAGGGGGTGTTGGTAGCAATGGTGGCAAAGCCGATGGAGGGATATTAGGAGTTGGAAGAAGTGGAGGTAAAGTGGATGGTGGAAGGTGAATGGTCACATGCTTTTGACATTTGTAGGATGAGGGAGGTGGAATGGCAACGTATGTTTTAGGAATATGATGGGGTTTATGATGGAAGGAAGTGGATTTAGGAAGTGTGGAGGAAGTACCAACATCGTTAGATTGTTGACCTTGGGGTGTGTATCCAAGGCCAAATGAGAGAGGAGGGACCTTGACATGGATTGGCTCCAAAATGCCTTGTTCATGTAGGCCTAACCTTTGCCTTGGTAGTTCATGGTATGGAGCATGCGATTGACTATAGGACTAGGTGTAGTTTGGACACTAGACTTGAGTTCATTATTAGATGGAGAAGGTGACGTGGATAATGGTTGTTGTGGTCCTAGGGAAGAACACTCATGCATTAATGTGGATAGACTAGTAGGATATGGTGGATTTGAAATTGGATCAATAGTGGATGTGGATGAAGGATCATTAGGATTGTGATTATGTTCATTGTGCTCACTAAGATCCAAGTTATTTGTTTGATCTTCTATGCTTATGTGTTCTTGGGAGGCAATTGTCTCATCATGACAAGTAGAAGGTCTAGGATCATGGATTGGGCTAGATGGAGGATGACTAGGAGCAATTTGGATATCTTGCTCATGGATGGATATAAGATTATGAATAGGATCACGGTGCTCATGGCTAGCTTCTTCATAGGTATCATCTTGATCATAAAGAAGGTACATGTTATGGATAGATTGGATGGGGATGATTTGATCTTGATTAGATTTAGGGGCTATTGTTTCTTCATGCTTAGGATCATGCTCTTGACATAACTCTTAGTTTTCTTGAATGGAAATGGAAGGCTCTTTAATAAGCTTGATAGCTTGTAGATCACAGGATGGGGTTAGAAGACTAGACAAAGTGTTTAAGGACTCATGGGGAGGCTCAAGAATAAGTGTTTGATCACATGACAATGTTTTATTCCTTGATATTAGCCAATGGATCACATCCTTTGCAAGGGTATGGGTGAATGGACAATATAAGGGATGGATGATAATAGTGGAAGTTGAAGGCTTAGGATTAGGATTTGTTGGATGGATAATGGGATTAGGATTTGGGCTCGATGGAAAGATAATGGAATTAGAGGGATTGGTTTTATCCAAAACAATCTTACCACCATCTTCTAGGTTCTTGACTAATCTTTGAAATCGGACACAAGTGGATATGGTATGGCCCCTATACCTATGGTATGCACAATAATGGTTTTCATTATACCGTGTAGGTTTAATCATAAATGGAGAATATGCTTTGAACGGTTATAGCTCAATCAAATTTGCTTGGACCAATTTCTCTAAAAGTATCTCCATGGAATCTTTTAATGAAGGATTAGTGGAACATGGGGATGAAGGTGATGAAGGCGATGAAGGGCTTGATAAAGGTGTTGGGATGGGACTATTTGGCTCATGTGTTGGCATATGATTGGATGGTGAAGGTGACTCAAAGGAGCCTCTTTCTAGGTTGGTTTCTCCCTTGTCAAAGGATTTTAGGGCTTGCATAAGATGACTTGGACTTTCTTGATTTATGTACATAGGGCCATTTGGACTTTGTTGTTTGTGTAAGGACATTTGATTGCCATGTAGATAGGTTTGGTGATGAGGTTGCATGATAGGACTTGTAGCTGAAAGGTCTTGTGAGGTGGATTGTTGTGGACATTGGTTGATGTTGGAGGTTTGTTGAGAAAGCAGTTGGGACATGATGGAAATGGAGTTAGGATCGTTGGATGGTAGACTTATGGAAGTACTTGCATTTGGGGTGTTGCTAGGAATAGTGAGGGTGATTTGTGGTATGGATGTGGTGACATTAGTGTTTGGATTATGTGCTTGTTGGGCTTGTGATGGAATGTGAGAGCGTTGATATTGGCCTAGGACTTGTTGTTGTGGGAATTGTTGATGTTGTGGTGACACATGGTCTTCTTCCTTTCTATATAACCACCTAAGTTGACTAACTTGATTAAGCATTCTTTTAGTGCCATAAGAATCATTCTCATAGGTGTTGTTTAGAAATTCCCTATCCATGTTTACAAGTGGTATATGTGGAGAATTGATTGGATGAAGATTTGATGATGTGTAATGACCAGAAATGATTAGGGGTTTTACTTGGATGATGAGGACTATGGTGATGATGATTAGGATGTTGAAGATGACTAAGTTGATGATATTGGATGACTTGAAGGAATTAGGATGAATGATAGGTGAGTAGGATGATTTAGGATAATGGTAAGGGTGTTGTGGGATAACACGGTGGGATGACTTGGATTGAGGTGATTTGGATGAATGGATTGGGATGAAAGTGGTTTAAGTGAGAAATGTAGGTGATGATGTGGAGTGATTGGGATCAAATTTCAAGACCTTAGGATGATTTGATTTGTTTTGTTATTTTGATGGATGAATCTCTATACTTAAGGTAGACTAATGATCTCAAGTAAGAGGGTTGATTGGATTGATTCCCTATACTTAAGGTAGACTAATGACACTTAAGTAATAGAGGATTGATTAGATTGATTTAATTGGATGACTTACTTAAGATAGACTAATGATCTCAAGCAAGTTTGGATAACGGTTGATGATGATCAATAAATGTCTTGATTTTTGATTGGGTTGATTTGGATTTGGATTGGGATGAAAGTAGTTGGGATGTGATTTGGCTTGGAATGATTGGATGCTGTGTAATGACTAGGATGATTAGGATAATGTTGACTTGCTGCTGTAGAATGAGGAGGATATGATTAGGATTGGGTTAGAATGAATTAGATGTGATTAGGATGATGATTAGAATGAAGGGTATTTGATTAGAATGAGGTTGATGATGATGTGTAATGATGACTTGGATAAGATTAGGGTTTTGTTTAGAATGGTGGTGAGTTAAAATGAATTGATGAATTGGGTGATTAGGATTGGATGATGTGGACGAGGTGGTTTAAGATATGTGTTGTGACAAGTTGGTTGAAGATGATGATGTGGCAATTGTTTATTGGAAGCTTGCTTTAGGGCAATATCAAACACAAGATTTCACAAGCAAATGGATGAACAAACACACCAAACAAGATGATGAATTTGCCTTTCAAGGTTTAAATGTTATGATTAAGCACACACTTGAAGACACAACAACAAGCCTAATGTCTAGTTTGAAATAGGGTATGGCCAATTAGGTTTTGGGCTATGTTTACATGAGGTTGACTAGGAATTGAAAGTGAAATCCTGCCACATAGCTAGGAGAAAGGGGTAACCCACCCTTCACCTTCACTTCCCAAAGGTATAAAGTTCTTTGGGGCTTAGCCAAGAGTGACAATATTCCAACTCCCAATGAGGGTGTCTTTCAATTCAGCCTTGATTGAGGTCATCCCTTGGAGTAGTGTGTCTCCAAGTAGGCCTGCTAAGAAGGGTAAACAAAAGCAAACCAAATGAGGTGTTTTTGATCTCCAAGATCACCTTGCAGTGCGAGGAGAGAGCATACACACGCACACTTGATTCACACTCGCACTTGTAAATTAACCCTTAGAAATGAAATATGTGATCAAACAGTTTAAGCATTTGTTCTTTTTAGATCCCAAGTCTAAATGTGATTGAAGACAATGGTTCATTTTAGCCCAATTTGATTTGTGAATGCAAGCAAGTTGTTCATTTTAAGCCCAAAGTCCAAATGTGTGGTCAAACAATGATTAAGAGATGAAAGATTAGAATGAGTGCACATGATTATTTCACTTTCCAATTTTATGTAGATGTTGATGCCAATGTTGTTCCAACTCCTTTGATTCACCTACAAGTCACTAAAATTGAAAAAGAAATAAGTAAACTTGCAAAGAAGATGATTATGTGAAAAATGAAGAATCTAATAAAAACTGATTAAAATGATCCGATATAGAAAAATGGTTTGCATAAAAAGATTCTTTAGGGAATTCTATGCACTTTTTAAAAAAATTCTTTCAAATCTGATCAAATTTGCTCAAGATATGCTCAATTGAAGTTTAAAAATTCTTTCAAATCTGATCAAATTTGCTCAAGATATGCTCAATTGAAGTTTAAAAATAAGTTTGACTTTGACTGATAAAAAATGCTAGAAAACAGTATGGTCACCTAAAATTTCTTCACCATGCTACGTAGTGCTCTGAATCCTCTCTCCAACAACTATTCGTTTGCTCAATTTCACCTTCGTATGCTAAAGTTATGACCAAAAAGAAAAAAATTAGCCTCCTAGGGCATGTAGAAGCAAAAAGGTCACCTGTCAGCTATCTGCTAACTGCTAGCAGTTGGAGTTATCACGGTCACATGTGATAATGTGAATCTAGAAGTTTAAGGTTAGAAACTAGTGGTTAGGATTTGTTGAGCCCCCAGTCCACCATGTGACCGCGGGCTAGACTCAAACAAAAAAAAAACAAAAAAAAGGAAGTTAGCCCCTTTTCCCCCCTCCGCCGGTCACCAACGTGACCGCAAGCTACTAGCAGGTAATCGATGACCAAGCGCTTTAAGCACCAAGTGATAGACATGCATATTTTAGGTTTTCCTTTTTTTGTTTGTGATTAATGGCTTAGGGTTTATTGGAGGTTGGGGGATGTCTTAAGGGTCGCAGAAGGAACTTGGTCGCCGCCTGCAGTGGAGCCGAGCCGGGGGAGGTCGAAGGAAAATGGAAGCAAGTGGGAAATCGACAGACTAACGACTGATGGGAATGAGATTATGGTTGTGACACGGCGGAGAAGTGGATCAAGCGGTGAAGGAGTAGGACACCGGTGGAAGAAAGGGGGCCAAGTGGCTGTGGTTGCATAGTGGTGGAAAGGGGGCCAAGTGGCGGCGGAAGTCTCTGTGGTGGCAACAGGAAGGAATCAATAGGGTTTCAACGGGGTGTAGGGGTAGTGACTAGGCCATTGGAAGTTAATTGAGGTGTAGCAGGGGCTTATCAGTGGTGACTGAGTTTTTGTGAGTGGCGATGGGTTTCAGTCACCACCAATGGTGGCACGCGTGGTGGCAATCGGGAGAATGGATGTTACAGGATGTGGCAGATTTAGGGTATAACAAAGATATCGACTATGGATTTTAGGGTATAGATGATGAAAGTGATGCCAGTGGACTTTGCGACTAGAGAATGAATGGTAGCTAGGGCTCAACAGAGCGACAGACGAAAATTTAAACCTTGCCTCAAAAAGATCTAAATCTGCAAATACCAAAAAAAATTACCCTACACAGACAAATTTGAACCTGCAAACACATAAATCAACCTGCGACCAAAGAAGACACTGTAGAGATCAGCGAACTTAGGCTGTACGGTACAGATCCATACGGTATAGTCTACGGAGTAAAAAAATTTCAAAAAATTTTAAGAAATTTTCCTGTCACGAAATATAGCCAAATTTATAGTCAAAAAGGATGGAAATGGCCTCTTGCTCGCAATGGTGTAGTCAATTTTCACCCAGGAGGTGACCTACAAAAATTTCTTCTAAAATTTGCAAAACTTGACAAAAACTAGGGTTAGGAAAAAACAAGATTTTGAAAACAAAACTTGAAAAAACAAGGTTTACAACCATGGGCGTGCCAAAATGAGATCATGAAAAATCAACATGAAGGTAAATGATAACAAATTCAAATCAAACAAATGCAAACCTTAGATCGACTCATGATCCATTGATAGGGTTGAGAATGCCACACCCATGAACATTCTAGCTTTACCCAAAGAGATGAATGTTGATTGCTTGATTCAGTAGCACATCGATAGGATAAGGATTGGTAGATGGAAGATTAGATGAATGCAAGATAGATGGATGGGAGATTGAGAGGAAAATTTGGCAGAGTAGGGATGCTAGAAGAAGATTCGTTAAAAATGGCTCAAGAGAGGCTACCTTTATAGAAAAAGACAAATTTGAATGGATGGTTGTGATTGAGAGTTATGTTGAAAGATATGGACGATCAAGATTGATTAGGGTTGGATTAGGGTTTCCCACTCAAAGAGGGATTGTAGTCACATGACAAGCGTGCAACAGAGAATAAAAGGAATCTAATTCAAATATTATATTTGAATTAGTTTGACATGTGAAGGCCTATTAAGTGGGAGATGAGACATTTGACATGTGTCGCAATGTGATGAGAGGTGAGGGAATAATTCAAACTTTTAATTTGAATTATGTGAGACATGTGAATAGGTGCAATTAATTAAATAAATGGGATTTATTTAATTAATTAGGAATGTGATCAAGTGAGATTATATAAATAAAGTGGGTTTATTTAATTAATCAAGAAGGTGATTAAGTTGGACCAATGCGATTAAGATGAACTAAGACTTAGGGATAAATGGGATGGGGAATTAATTAAATAAATATAATTTATTTAAGTAATTTGGCTAAGTGATTATGATAGGATTAGGAGTGGGGTAAGTGGGATTTGTGAGTGGGATGAGGTTGGATGACCTAGGACCTAGGGCAAAACACACAAGGTCATGTGTAAACAAGACCTAGACAATTTTTAGTGTCTACAGTTACCAAACACATGACCGAGGAATACCTGTTAATGGATAGTTTTGAGCTGGCAAAAATCTGCGAATAGGACAAAGGGTCGATGCCTCTTGACTGCATATATCCTCTCTGTTCTAGCCACTATACTTCTCTCCATCTATGTTTTTTTTTTTAATTCTCCCCCTCAAATTTTTAACCTTATTAATATATATACCCACATGGCTCAATTGAGTCATTATTATTTATGACTAAGGCATGACTCCTACAGAGTTACCTCATTTCGCACCTCATCTATGATTCGGTTGAAAACTTTAATGAAAGCTTAACAGTCCTCAGTGACTAAGTCACAACTAAAATCAATTTTTAAGCAAAAGTCCACATGTCGATCGTGGAAGGCCGCCTTATGGCTCATTCGGTTGGGCAGTTAAAACAATAGTCATCCACATAAGGATGAGGCTGACACTTCTTTAAAAATACAACTGATCTTTTAATGATCATAATATGTGGTTTGACCCACCTTTATCACTAATGAAGACTCTTCTATAAATTAGCCTTCAGCTTCTATAATACCATCAATTCATTATGAGGTATTATCCTCTTACGATGCTAAGGTATTTTCATATTTGATTATATCAAATATAATTTTTATAACATCGCCTCTATATTAGATAGTTATGGTTTAATCAATAAAATAATAATATTTAAATAAGGAATCATGGATAATGTGGTTGGGTTGAGCTTGTCTCCCCATCACAATCCATCGACAATAATCATGTATTCTTAACTCGATGAAATTGTCTTAATGTTTAAGAATCATTTATAATATGTCAAAAGACTTAATAAAATAAGAGAACCATTTTACGATAATTTACGTCATAATATTTACGTTAAACATAAATATCCATAGTTTATATTCAAACAAAGTCGTTAATGCTACTAACGACTATGAGGACTTTCTATGACTTACAAAGATTTGTAAGGTATCGACTACCTGTCGATTGGGTTTATAAGTAAACTGACAAGTTAAGGCTTACCTCTCACAACACATTGGTTCACACTTTTGTTACACATCATACTCATCTTGGCAAATAGACCACTCATAACCTGAGGTCTATATATCTCTCCTCGAAAGATCCTCTCTCTCTTTTCTCTGAGAGTCATTTGAAAACCTGTAATCCTATATCAAACTTGTTATCAAACAAATTATGATCAGTGCATCATTATTCAAATAATAAATCAAATCTCATAATGCAAAATACTAAATTGATAATAACATAATCATTTCCATAATTCCATATATGACATTTAATATAATTCCATTTCTTTCCTTGACATTAATCTAAACATCAAAATAGATTTACTTATGTCCAGTAAAAGTAAAAGTATAGCAAGCCAAAAATTAGGGATGTAACATATCCTTCCCCTAAAGATTCATCGTCCTCGATGATATAAAGTATCAAAATGTGACTAAATAAAGTTCATTGTTTTCAACTAGTAATAACATTAAATAAATGAGAAAATTTCTGATAAAATTTATGGTAATCCTCCCATGTAGCATTTTCCTCAGCATATTGATCCTATTGGACCTTGCACTACAAGACCTCTATATTACACAAGTAGTGTTTGCAAACCTCAAGCATTTAAGAAGCTCGATTGAATAACCATTCCTAGGTTCTGTACTTGTAAAACATTCTTAGAATATAATATTCATAGATTACATAAATATATATATATATATATATTTCATATACGAATCATAAAATGCATTATGCCTCTTAGCAATAACTGGTAATAAATTGATTCTTGTAATCAATAAAATTAATAATCTTGAAAATTTAGAAGAGTCCTTTATACTTAGGGACTAGTTTGAAATACATTCCATACTTTAAAATGGAACTTTTTCTGGGGTTTGACCCTCACAAGAACTTTTTTTTTCTCTAATTGAGAACTATTTTAGTGTACGCTTAACACCAACGTAACTTTTCTATTTATTATGAATTTCCACTGATCTTATCTGATCAACTAAATCTTTTCATCCATTTCTGATGACATTTCTGGACTAATGCTAATCCTATCTTCTAGCTTACCCAGCTTATAGGAGTTTGAGATCTTTTTCTATCCAATGTTTCAAATGGAGTCATCTTAATAGCAAAAAGTTAGGTATTGTTATAAATTCACAAATGATAAGTAGTCTCCTTACTTATATATTGTTGATCCATGTAATACAATTGTAATGAATCCTCCAAAAACCTGGTTAATTCTCTCAATTTAACCATAGATGTTCTCAGGATGATAAGTTGTACTCTTATTAAGTTTAGTCCCTAACACAGAGAACAAAGTTTGCCAAAACCTTGACGTTACACGTGCATCTCTATCTGAGATATTCCTTTCAGGGAAGCCATACAGTCTAAACACCTCTTGTACAAATTTGTGAGCTAACACTGGTGCTCCATCAGTCAAATTCCCTAGTATAAAATGTGCTACCTTTATGAGTTTATCAACCACAACTAAAACAACATCATGTCTATTCCTTGACATAGGAAGACCTTGAACAAAATCCATACTGATAACTAGCTATTTCTACTTTGGCACATCATGTGGGTACAACAATCCTACAGGGTGTTGATGCTCTGCTTTTATCCTTTGACATTCTAAACAGCTTGCTACAAATCTTGCAGCATCATTCTTCATTCCTTTCTAGAAATAAATAGGTTTAACATCTGCTAGAAGTTTGGCCACTTTTGGATGTCCAGAATATGGTGCAGTATGAACTTCTTTCCATACTAAATCCCTTAGCCCGGTTGTATTAGGAACATACATTCTACCCTTATATCTCAATAGTCCATTTGACTCAAATAGAAAACCATCATACCTTGGATCTCTAGGATTCTCTTCTAGAGCCTGCTTGACTTGCTCATAATACTCATCACCTAATAAATTTTGTAACACTTAATCTTTTAAGTTTGCATGAATAGTGATAATTGAAGAAATATGTCCCCTCCGAGTCAAAGCATTAGCTACTCTATTCTCTTTTAGTAGATCAATTGCCTCTTTGACATTTATTTGTCCACACAAATCATTTCTCTTAACCATTGTAGAATCATTTGTACATGTTGGTAATGTTTTCCTTCATTCTTAGAATAAATAAGTATATCTTCTAGAAAGGCTAGAACAAACTTGTCTAAACAATCTCTAAACAAACTGTTCATGATATTTATGAATACGACAGAGGTATTTGTAACTCCAAAAGGCAGCACTGTAAACTCATAGTGCCCATTTCTTGTCCAAAAAGTTGTTTTATGGGTATCCTCATCCTTCAATCCTGATTGATGATATATTGAACGCCAATCAATCTTTGAAAACATTGCAGCTTCACACATCTAATCAAAGAGGTCATCAATATGTGGTGAAAGATATTTGTTCTTTATTATTGCTTTAATGAGCATACGATACTAAATACACAATTGCATAGTTATGTCCTTGAAAATGATAACTAGTGCACCCCATGGTGAAATACTGGATCTAATCAAACCTTTAGCCAATAATTCTTGTAATGGAGTTTTGATTCCATTAATTCTATAATTGTCATATGGTATGGTACTTTTCTAGGTAACTTATCCAAAACTCTAGGAGGAATAAAATTTTTAGTTGCTTCAATCACCTGTTCCATCAACTTTGGTGGAATGACTTTATTCATATCTAGAATAATTCTAAGGAAAGCCTATCCTTTGCTTCCTTTTAGGGTCTATGGTTTCAGGATTTTCATTACTCACACTATATTCTTGGTGATTTTCCTTTCTCATCCCATGAGAAATCTCATTTTCCCCCTTCAGGGTTTCCTTGATCTCTTACTTTCTTTTCCAAAATACCAAGTCTCTCTTTGGTTTTTACAAACATGTTTAGGATTGCTCCAATTTGTTCAAGAGATTAATAGTGGTTTATTCTCTTGTAGACTCTCACCCTTGTTTGGTTCTTGTATGAAAAATGTTGTCATTTTTCTCATGCCAGAAAAATAAGTTATCTAATAGTTTTCTGAATCTAAAGTGACTCAAAACATCATCTCATAACTATCAATAGATTGATACAAAATATTCTTATCTTTATTATAATTTATTCAAGAGTAACCACATCCTTATTTATATAGTTGATATGACAAGACTTCATGCCACTATCGATTTAACGATCTTCTAATAAAACAAACATAGAGGGTGGATGTACACACAAGTACTCCTCCATCACCTTTTTCCTAAAAAAAAAGTATCGCAACAACCCCCAAGTGAGATGTTGTAACTAGCTATAGTTTACTAGGTTTTACTATATAAGTAGAAATAGTAGGATTCTTGGCCATTTCAAAACGTTGTTTTCTTTCTAGCAAAAAATGCTTAAGTGCATCAACAAAAGTCTCTGAATCCTCCAGCCATGCACCCTTAGAGTAAATAATATGCTCTTTAAGTTTCACTTCCTTGATAGGTTCCTTCTTAACCACTAATTTAGGCAAATGCTGGGGAACATATTTTCTAATAGTTTTCTTGGTTCTTCTCCATGCCATTTTGGCATAAGAAAATTCAAACATTAGCTAACCACATAATGTTGACTACAGGTTAGCATAGTGGACTCATCAGTCCTAGTGCCAAACTTGATAGCTCTGATACCATATGTAACATCCACATTCTAAAAACATAGTAAAACTAGAAATTTACCATAAAGTAATTCAACAAGGAAAAAATGGGAGAGAGAAATTTTTTCTTTTATTTATCATATAATCATGTAACAAAAAATTGCAAGATTTTTAGCCTGAAATAAGCAACATATTATGATATACAAAGATGACATTTTTTCTTTACAATTACAAATATCTGCAATAGATAATGTTTTACATAGTCTTAATAAACACTAGTCTTAAAAATATACTGCATCCAAAAATTTGACATCTTTATCACAAGCCTTGGCATGTCTTCTGCTAGAGAGAGAGAGAGTATCTTTCCAGTGATTTACCTCCATCCACAAACCGGCGGTCTCCCACACATCTTCCACATAGGAAGTGGCCCTACCCTTCATGAGGAATATAGACCAAAGGTGACTAGTGGTAATTTGCCTTTCCGAGTACAAAGTGTTGTATCCTACACAACTATATCAACCATACAACCCTAGATACCCTCTAGCTAAGTATGATTTCTGATAGGTTGTGCAATCTAGATACAGTGAACCGACAATGCATGCAGAGACATATGCATTACTATGGCCATAGATTCAATATAAATTATCATTCGCAATGAACATTGTTGTAATGTTCACCCACCCCAACTCGACTTGGATACTATCATATTCCTACATTTTGACTTGGTCAACTACTTTAACCTATGAAGTCATGACAATTTCAATATTTTAGTCTTCCCGACCTAGACAAGTTTACAATCACTGTCTATAATCCATAGACCTTATCAACTACCTTTCTTAATGAGGATTCTCATTGCTTCATTGTAATACCCGAGATCCAAGACCTATCAATTCATAAGAATTTTAAATCGATTTATAACGACTAAGATGGTTACCTTACCCAGGTTAAGCATCATAGTCTAGGAAATTATTTCCTTTCTTACAAGAATAAATCTACATAGTTAGGGTACTTGTCCCTTCAGTCACGATCTATATAATGATCACAATGTTTTAATATAAATAATTACCATTTTTGGTCAAGTTAAGGTTTAACTAGAGAGTTTTATCTAACTCAAATCAAGTCTTTTTGACTTATGTGTATTCATAAGACACTGTCATCGCTCCATAAATCTTATGGAATGACTATCTATTCTGGGGCATTTGTTTGCATCTTTGCAACATTTGAGATTTATCACTTATTGACAAGTAATAGCTAAGAGAAGTTGTAACCAAAAAGGTATAATAAACTTTATGTTTGACTAACCATTTAATGGTACCTCTTGTATGCTTGCAAAACCCAAGGCTTATGACTTATATCTCAAGTCGACTTGTATCCAGACCAATAGGTTCCTCTTCCTAAGGTTAAACATTATCGACTAATAACAAATCTCTTTTCAATAAGATAAATATGAACATTTATTATTTAGGGTTCTCGACCCTTTAATGTCTACCCCAATAAAATAATGAAAATAGGTTATAACCATAAAGGTGTCATCAAATAATCTTTAAGCCTTCTAGGTTAAACTAGGGTTTTATTTAACCCTTGAATAATCCATTATATCAAAATAACTCTTATCTCATAACTTCAAGACTAATGTTTACAAACGACTCTTTGGCTTAACTCAACCAAGGTTAAGAATACTATAGTTCTTTATTAGATAATAACTCCTGTACAAGGAACGTAGAATACCTTGATAATGTGATAAAACATACCCTATATACATCTCCCTACAAATTCATTCTTCTAGTAGACTTAGTCTACTCCATTTTATTGGATCTTTCCAAGAATAATATGAACAATAAAGATAAATAGACATTAATGGGTTCTCATAAAAATCCTATTTCAACTACCATAGTATCTCTTAGTTACTCTCATTTGATGTGATATGATAGTTTACTAAAGATTCCTATGAATCTAGTTCTCATGGGTAGATAACATTTTCCATTATATATATATATATACATAGTCTAAACAAGATAATATTTTTAAATGATTATAACCTCAATACTATACGGCTTAAGTTTGAGAGTATAGTAACAAAGTTCATTCATCTCTATAATATTCGAGAGCCTATTGTTTAGTTAACTCACAATCATTCCATCAACTGGATTACAAACTTATTCAATAGGTAAACTATTTTCAAAGTAAATGACAGCTATGACAATCTTTCACTATGATGGTCATTTATTCTCCATTCTTTGCATTGATATGATAATTGGTTTCTAACGAATAGGCAAATGGTCAATTTAGTAACTGTAACAAAGCACTCACTTGTATCACCAAGTGTCAACCATACGATTTGCATTCTTAATCTCATTGTTTACAGACATAGATCAATATAATTTTCTCAGAAGGTTATCTGCATTTTCCTACATCGACTCTTAATAGTTTTTGACTGTTACACAATATATACAAGAGGTTTAACCTCTCTGGTGAACTCATATGATTGTCCATGAGACAACTATGTACAGTCTAAAAGATATTATTTGATTTCCTCATAGTTACCAAACACATGACCGAGGAATACCTGTTAATGGATGGTTTTGAGCTGGCAAAAATGTTCGAATAGGACATAGGGCCAACGCCTCTTGACTGCATATATCCTCTCTATTCCAGTCACTATACTTCTCTCCGTCTATGTTTTTTTTAATCCTCCCCCTTAAGTTTTTAACCTTATTAATATATATACCCACACGGACCAACTGAGTTGTTATTATTTATGACTGAGGCACAACTCCTACAGAGTCACCTCATTTCGTACCTCATCTGTGATTCAGTTGCAAACTTTAATGAAAGCTTAACAGTCCTTGGCGACTAAGTCACAACTGAAATCAATTTTTAAGTAAAAGTCCACATGTCGATGGTGGAAGGCCACCTTATAGCTCATTTGGTTGGGTAGTTAAAACCACAGTCATCCTCATAAGGATGAGGCCGACACTTCTTTAAAAATACAACTGATCTTTTAATGATCATAATGTGGTTTGACCCACCTTTATCACTAATGAAGACTCAGATTCTATAAATTAGCCTTCGACTTCTATAATACCATCGATTCATTATGAGGTATTATCCTCTTATGATACGAAGACATTTTCATATTTGATTATATCAAATATAATTTTTATAACATCACCTCTATATTAGATAGTTATGGTTTAATCAATAAAATAATAATATTTAAACAAGGAATCACAGATAATGTGGTTGGTTTGAGCTTGTCTCCCCATCACAATCCGTTGACAATAATCATGTATTCTTAACTCGACAAAATCGTCTTAATGTTTAAGAATCATTTATAATATGTCAAAAGACTTAATAAAATAAGAGAACCATTTTACGACAATTTAGGTCATAATATTTACATTAAATGTAAATATCCATAGTTCATATTCAAACGGCGTCGTTAACACTACTAATGACTATGAGGACTTTCTATGGCTTACAAAGATTCGTAAGGTATCGACTACCTGTCGATTGGGTTCATAAGTAAAATGACAAGTTAAGGCTTACCTCTCACAACATATTGGTTCACACTTTTGTTACACATCATATTCATCTTGGCAAATAGACCACTCCTAACCCGAGGTCTATATCTCTCTCCTCAAAAGATACTCTCTCTCTTTTCTCCGAGAGTCATCTAAAAGCTTGTAATCCTATATCAAACTTGTTACCAAACAAATTATGATCAGTGCATCATTATTCAAATAATAAATCAAATCTCATAATGCAAAATATTAAATTGATAATAACATAATCATTTCCATAATTCCATATATGACATTTAATATAATTCCATGTCTTTCCTTAACATTAATCTAAACATCAAAATAGATTTACTTATGTCCAGTAAAAGTAAAAAGTATAGCAAGCCAAAAATTAGGGATGTAACAAAGCCCCTCTCCATTCTTCACAAGTTTAATGGTATTCCTTTATCATTACATTTTTGAGATTCATACCGTAAATTTTGATATACTAATGGACTCATTTTTATTTTAGTTTTCATGATTTTGAGTTGAATGCATCCCTATTGGCCTCCTCATCATCATTTGGGATTTTGTCCCTTTGTTGCCCCACCTCTTTTTTGTAGCAACATATGCCTCTCTCTCTTCTCTTGCATAACCCATGAGATTGAGTGTAGCCACCATATTGACTTGTCAAAATCATATCTTTTCCATTGTTGCCCCTCCTTCTTTTCTAAAGCAACAATATTTCATTTTTTGTCCATCTTATTGTGTTTTGAAGCAATAACATGTAACTTCTAGCCTTAAGCCTCTGTCGTATTCTCAAATTATCTTGGTTTTTCCTATTTTCTTCCTATTTTTTCTCACACAATATGCCCTCTTTTATTGGAATAAAACATGAAACCCCATGTTGATGGGTGCTTTTGCATTTATCAACTCAAATAAGATACTAAGTAACATATCTCTCTAAAAAGGAATCAAATCCCAAAGAATGGAAAATGACTACCCTAAGGTATCTCCTAGCCAGGTCTTGGCCTTACATGTTAACTCTATAGTTTGATGTGAATTATTGTTTACACAAAGGGACTTACACAAAATGTTCACTAGAATCTAATAATAAGGTTAAATCTAAAAATGATCAGAGAGAGAGAGAGAGGTGAGTGATAGAGAGAAGAGAGGGAAGGATTGATAGAGAGTGGGAGAGAGAGAATGTAAGGGTGAGATGATTTTCCTTCACAATAACGAGAGTGCATTATAACATGCTCACATTATTGTTTCTTTAGTAATTTCTAAAATTTTAACTTGGATTTGCCTTGGGCTTCCAACACAAAGGCTTGGATTGAGTTTTGAACGTGCAAAGACATGTTTTTGCAGATTGTAAAAAAATTACATAATCTTGAGCGTGCTCCCCATCAAGTTTGCACTTGTTTCAATGACAAGTCAAAAAATACCATGATAATGTTAAGATCTCTCTTAGCTTTCTAACCATATAATTTTTTTCATGTCTTGAGTATGTTAAGGTCTTCATCTTTAATTTCTTTTGTTAGTGTATCCATTTTTTTGTCAAAAACCAGTGTGGTATTTTTGACTTTATTTTAACCATTCATCAAAATTTCAAATAAATTAAATTTTTAGAAACTAGACTCCATTCCCTAGATATTAAAAAAAATATATATTTTTGATTAGTTTTCAAAAATTTTAGGGGGGAGCACACTCAATTTTTTATTTTTCAGGATGTGTCAACTTTGAAAATTAGAAAAAAATCACTTATTCATGAAAAAAATATCAGAAAAAATGGGGTAAACTACATGTTGTTAGCTAATTTCTCATTGAAGTGATATTTGAAATACTAAAAAAATGTTAAAATTTTAGGGAGGCCACACTAGATGCTATGTTATGTTTTTTTTGAAAAAATAGGACCAATTTGTGTGGCCCCCATTTTTGAACCTTTAATCTCAACCATTTTAAAAAAATAGTAGTTTAGAAACTAGATTCGGAGTACTATTACTCTTGTCTTTGTTGCATCTTCAAATTTTGAGTGTAACTATCTTCAATTTCTCATCCAACATCAGTCTTTCCTAATTTCAGAAAAAAAGTGGCCACTTAAGACCCCCTTTTGGTCCCCCATCTTTGTGCACTTACCCATGATTTCTTAGAGGTTTATCTAGATGATTGGACTGTCTATGGATTAGTGAAAGACAACACACAGAACTTGAGGATGATGTTCAACAAATGCAGAAGTTTGTAAATATCATTGAATCTTAAGAAATGCACATTTGTGATACCTTCTGGGACTCTCCTATGTCACATCATTTGGAACGAAGGGTTGATGGTAGATCCCTTGAAAGTAACTCTAATCCTCACACTGCCACAACCTAAAATAACAACAGAAGTAAAAACTTTCTTAGGTTACATTGGGTATCACCGAAAATTTATAAAAGGTTATGCACCAATAGCAATACCTTTGGAGGAATTACTTAAAAAGAAAAGTGGAAGAAATATTGAATGGAATTAACAGTGTAAATCTTCTTTTGACATACTAAAATAGAAAATTACTAAAGCTCCTATATTGATATTCCCAGATTGGAACATTCCTTTCCATATCCATGTAGATGCCTTTGGCATAACAATAGGTGCAATATTATCTCAACCTAAAGGGACTAAAGACCATCCTATAGTATTTGCAAGTAGGAAATTGTTAAAAGCTGAGAAAGATTACACCACAACAGAAAGGGAAGCATTAGCAATGGTCTATGCACTATAGAAATTTAGACATTACCTACTATCCGCACCCTTCACCTTCTTTATTGACCATGAACCTTTAAAATACCTATTAAACAAACTGGTCATACAAGGAAGAATATGTAGATGGTTGCTAATATTCCAAGAATTTGAATTCACCATCAAAGTGAAACCAGGGAAACAAAACCAAGGTCTTGATGATCTATCTATAATTGAAACAGAAGTTGAGATAGAAAGCCATGAAGAATAACTCCCTGGTGTAAACCTATTTAGGGTCAATGCGGTACCAGAAGAGTTGAAAGATATTGCATATTTACTGGCCACAAGAGAATTTCCAGCTGATACATCTCCGAAAGACAAACAAATCCTTATGCAGAAGGATTTTCCCTATACACTTATCAAAGGAGAACTACATATCAGAGGGAAAGATGATATAATAAGGAGGGTAGCATATGAATATGAAAGGGAGGACATTATAAAGGAAGCACATGAAGGTATACCAGGAGGACACAACTTTTGAGACTTAACATCAAGAAGGATCAAACTAGCAGGCTTATGGTGGCCTATCTTATTCCAAGATACTAAAAGATATGTAAAGTATCAATGGGTAACCTACTACTAGAGATGAAATGACATTGAGACTAGTATCAACACGACTCCCATTTGAGAAATGGGTAATTGCCTTTATTGGACCCATAGATCCTCTATCCAAACAATCAATATCAAGATACATTATCACCAGAGTAGAATACCTTACAAAATGGGTAGAATCTCAACCTACAAAAGATTGTATCACAAAAACAATTGCAAAGTTTCTCTATGAGAATATAATCACTAGATTTAGATGTCCACTCAGTGTTACAAGTGACCAAGGGAAACACTTTGTAAATAACATGTTTGCGAAGTTACTACAATCTTTCATGATAGCGCACAATAAAAGCTCACCATATCATCCACAGGCAAATGATGCAAGTGAGGTAAATAAAATCTTTGGGAAGACATTGACAAAAATGTGTGATGGCAACATAACAGATTGGGACCTGAAAGTACTCACAGTACTTTGGGCCTACCACAGCACATACAAAAGAACCACAAATTTCACACCCTATGAGTTAGTCTATGGCCTAGGTGCTACTATACTAGTACACTTTAAATACTTCCTAACTTTCATACCGTAAGATCTCTAAAAATAATTGCGAAGGAATCCTTGACACATAGAATCAAAGAATTGGAGAAAATGGATGAAAACAAGTTGATGATATCCTATAGCGTGAATCTAGAGAGAAAGCGACAGAAAGCCTAACATGATAGAAACTTGCGGATGACAAATTTTAAAGAAGGATATATTATTTAGTGCTTCTATATGATAGTAAATTCAAGAAATAGGGAAAAATCAAAATCAGATGGCTAGGACCATATTACATTGCAGAAATTGCAAAATTCAGAGTAGTAAGATTGAAAGATATGGAAGGAAGAATAACGAATGGATATGTCAATGGAGCTCATTTGAAGCATTATCATAAAATTATAGGATGAAAATATGAAATGCGAAAGAACTTTAACTTGTATCATATTGTAAAATACTAAAAAAAACTAACCGTTGGCAGCTGGAAAACACTAACGAATAGAAAACCCCACAAAAATACAAAGGACAAATGCCATAAATGCATAAAGTAAAGTTCTATTAGGGATATTTATACCCTAATCCTCCCTAAAAACTTCATTTACATCCAACACACTTTGAGAATTTTTGAGCTATGACAAGAAAAACTACAAAGAGGTTGAACCCTAGCCACCTAATGGAGAAAGAGAAGATATGGCGACCCCAGTGCTAATTGATGTGACAGAGAAGCCTAAATATAAGAAATGCCCATTCAAGGCAATGGAGGTAGACAAAGAAGACACATTCTTCAGAGTACCTACATATGTAGTCTACGTAGGAGATGTTAGAAAGTACATCCATTTTGTGATATCAAAAATTAATCATATGAAATTTGAGGAGTTGAGGGATACATTACTCAGAGATGAAAGTTATTCAGCTGAATATCAGAACATTGCCACCAAGAAACTCGACATATGGAAAGACTACCTAGATTTCACTAATGCTCATGAGTGGGTAAGAATAATTCTTAGTCATATCTATGATGAATTTATCTATCTAGACAAACCCTATGACATAACTAAGGATGCAATTAGAGTGGTGACTGGACTTAGCTTAATAGGACCAGTACTAGAAATGAAGGCTATTAAAAATGACAAGGTCACTGAGCTTATAGGAGCACAACTCGATGGGAGGAGATTGAGTGTGAAAGATGTCACAGATCTGAGGTCGGGGATGCAACTATGGGGATAGCCTACAAGGTGACTATGCAAACATAGAGGGATCAACTACTGCCATTTCAATACATACCACATATCAAATGGTGAAAGAGGGCAAAGACTTTGACCTCTGTGAAGTAATGAGGGAGAAATTGATGGAGAATTTGAAGAGGAAAAAGGAATCAAACTATAACTTTTGGTATGGTACTTTAATCATCTTCCTAGTCTTCTATTTTCTAAATGAATTACTTGAATTTAAAGGGAAAGTCTGGCAACAACACCTAACAGTTGCCACACAAATCAAACACCACATTAGAATTTTTAGTGATACAAAAACATTCAACACCATGTACTGGGGATTCTTCAAGTCATTATAGTCAGAGATGCAAAACAAAGAAAGAATACCCTATGAAATAGTAAAATAGTACATGAATCATATAACTTTCTTGGTAGAAAAAGATTACACCTATATGGAGGTAGTGGAGCCTAGAAATTCTTAGATTCCTAGGTTATCGTATGAGGTTACAACAATAGAAATTAATGCATATGCCAAAAATTTGCCTAGTAAACCTAAGGATGTCACCATAAAAAGGTTTGGTACATATAAGGAGATAATGGAAAAAATGCATAAGAAAAATGTGGAAGAGCAACTGCAGAAAAACAAAGGCAAATCGCATAAAATTTGGGATATCCCACCATAGGACACATTAATAGCCACACAAGCCACTACAGAAGCTCTACAAACTACAACTTCAGCTCCTACTTTACCACCAAATCCAAGGAGATCAGGGAGAAGTACATCTACAAAAACTAGTGCACAAAATACACCAAAACTGACATCCTCAACATAGACAATATCTACAAAGAGGAGAGTAGCATCTGAAACCTTGGTACAATGAGGAGGTGAAAAGAAGAAGGCAACTAGGCAAAAGTAACAAGCAAAGAGAAAGAGAACCCAATCTCCAGAAGATGAGACATAAGAGGAAGAAGGAGAAGAGGAAGTCTCCCAACTGAAAAAGAAAAAGAAACAACCACAAATAGAATAAAACATTCAATAGGAGCCATTGAACTTAGATGCAATCCTCAATGGGATTGAGTGCCATGGATTGCTAAAAGAGACAATAGAACTATATCCTGAAGCATTTGCGGAGAATAAGAAAATCATAGAAAGAGCCATAATCAAATATATGATAAAGAAAAAAAACAATGGATGAGATTTTGGGATTACTACCGGAAAGCCTTGCAATTGCATTAAGGCAAAGGAGAGAAAAATCTCTGAAACTGGATGAAGATCTAAGGTAACAAGCCATTTATGGAGTAGGTACCTCTATCCATGTTGAGGAGAAGGACAAAATAGCCCAAATACAGGCTACATAGCTTAGGTCAAAGTAAAGGGTTGATACCATTATAAACATGAAACAAACTGACATAGAAAAGGTACAAGTAGAAACAAAGCAAATAACAAAGAAAATATATAATATTGTCAAGGAGATAGAGAAAAATGCAACACAACCAGATACAAATCCTCCACAAAATACAAAACAAAGAACTGCTCCTCCACATAACACCAATACAGATGAGGAGGATGAACAACAACAACAAGAGGCTCCAGATACAGGGGATAATCAACAAGATTCTCAGGATGCATCCTCCTCTTCTTCCTCTATCCAATCTATCAAAGATTTTCTAGCATAGCAAAAGAAAATACAACTTATGCTAACCCCACAACTGTTACAACTGCTAGTGATAGGAGGGTAAGTTAACTTATCTAGTATTTCATCTTTATAGAAGCTACAAATGGGTGATATCTTCCACTCCACAATGAGGGAAGAAATTTTGTAACACATTGAGGGTAGTGAAATACTATTGGAAGTTGTAGATATAGTTCAGAATGAAATGCCAGAGGCTCAGAGGGACACAACCCTACTACCAACACAACAACTCAAACAACCAATGTAGAGATTTAAGGCCCACTCTACATATTTGAAGAATAAGGTAGAAGTGAAAATAATAGAGAAAATGAACTAGGAAAGATTAGTTGATGCTTCTAACAAATGTACTAAGGCACACAATAAACTAGAAGCCCAAATAAAGAGTATCCAACAAGGTATGGAGGAATCTAAGATACACTACCAATTTTGTTTACAATGGCCTATTACTACTAAGAACATAAAGGATCAAATAGAGGCATTAGAAACATAAATCACACAAGTAGCTAGTACTTATGATCTGGTACAAGATACTAATGGAGCCATAAGGGTACAAGTAGAGACCTTACACTCCCAGTTTTAACAATTCTAGGATCAAAGGGAACAAATAAAATTATAGATCAAACAGATGAGAGAAGTGGTAACCTTAAAGTTGTCATCCTTGACCAGAGTATTTACTGAGGTCAAACAAATTACACAAAAGATAAAGGTACCGAATACCTTAGGTGAGGCAGAGGATACATATATTTAGCTTGAAATCCAGATACAAATTTTGACATCTACAAAGAAACAATGGGACACTACTCTGGCCCAGCTCAGGGTAATATACAAAACCATCCTACCTTCAAACTGAAGAACATGTCTTGGGGACAAGACATACTTTTAAAAGGGAGAATGATGTTGGCAAAGAATAGGGCACCAAGCATAACCTACTGCAAGTTACCATAAAGGGCATGCAGAGGATAGAGTCGACTCATAAAAAGGTATTTTGGGAAAGGACACACCTTTATGTAGATATATAGGAGATACATGTACGCAATCTAAAGTAAGAGAGTAAGAGAAAGTGAGTAGTATGAGATAGATATGTATAAGGTAGAGACTTAGACTTGTTGGTATGAACATGTATGTACTGGTTAATGAGAATTATATATAAAGGAGATATAATGGTTATGATACAATTGTATATGTGTTATGAATGCTTTATTCTACTTAGATTTTACCGCATAATAGATTTCATTAATGTTTATTCATGTTTCTCTCATTGTTTGACTGGGGTATAAACTAGACTTTAGAGACTTGACCGAGGACCAGATCTCCAGACTAGTTGTCCTCTCATTTCTTGCTAATAGTGGCTTCTTTGGAAAACTTATATACATTACTATGCATCTTCCTACTCTCTATTGTATTGCATTACCTCTTTCATTTCATCTACATTAATGAGTATACCAAAACAAGGGATATGTACTATGGAAGTTTGGACTGCCTGGGAACCACTGGTAGATTCACACATTTAGTATAGAATTAAATCTTCAAACTTTTATGAACTAGTTGGTAATCTTATATGGTGATGTTATGTGGTAAGAGGAGTGTGTTGGTTTGGATCATTTGGGAGAAGTCTAAATGGGGGAGATGTAGTAGTTGTAGCTTTGTTCAAACATACATGTACCACTATTTTCTAGCTCATGACTGACTAGACCTTTAAAGTTAACATCTTTGAGTGAATTGTATAGTAGAGATCAACCCTTCCCATACTTAGCATACACACATAAATTTTATCAAATAGTTAATGTGTATTATCTATAGATTAACATTTATTTGAGGCATTTTGTCAAACAGTTCACATACTATGCTATTCTTTCACATGGGTAAGTGCAATAAGTTGGGTCCACATAGAGGGGAAGTCACGGGCAAAAAAAAAATCTCGACAGAAATGGGTACCTGTTTTAAAAGAAATGGGTACCCGAGCCGAAACGGGTACCCGCTTAGAAATGGGTACCTGTTTAGGAACGGGTGCCCGATCCTAAATGGGTACTCGTTTCTATAAAGATATTTGAATTTGAAAAAAAAGCCTGCGTGCTTTTTTTTCCCATACAAAAGGAATGGGTACCCATTCCTAAAAGCTTAGGCTTGGGAAAGGCATGGTAAGCCAACCCCTTGCCTTGGACCTGCAAGTTTTTTCCAAGTACAAAACAAGAGAAAAGACTGAGTTTACCTATATGGTTGACGACATTTTTTTCTAAACTTTTTTACGAAATTAAAACCCATTACAGATGACAGTGTCTAGTTTTCAAATATGTAATTTTTTTTATTGGACTTTTTTTTCTATTTATTATTTTATTTATGAGCAAACTAGTCCAA
This sequence comes from Cunninghamia lanceolata, assembly GCA_027924645.1. Taxonomy (NCBI): domain Eukaryota; kingdom Viridiplantae; phylum Streptophyta; class Pinopsida; order Cupressales; family Cupressaceae; genus Cunninghamia; species Cunninghamia lanceolata. The sequence goes on from BSBN01000523.1 coordinate 11,004,103, forward strand.
AAACTTGAAATGGCAGTTGTTTGTATTTTTTTAATAACTTTTAATTTTTAAAGTTTTTTGAAAAAAAAATTATATGCCATCAATTTACACATCATTCTTTACACAATGATTTTTTTTTTTCATTTTATGATTAGTTTTGCTCAAATTATGTTGGCCGTACACGAGGGTTTTTGAAAACAACAATTAGGGCCAATAACAAATTAATAAAAAAGATTATTTGGAAAAAAATAATAAAAAAATATCCTCATAAAACTTCACTGTACTACACATCTTTGCCCAAAAAGGTTTAGAAAGATACTTTATTTAGGTCAAATTATGTTGGCCATACATGTGCATGGTATGGTAAAAAAAAAGTGACTTTTAAACAGTGGTTTTTGGAAATGCCTATTGAAAATTAATTTGTATCATCTGGGTATTAAAATAAATTACATATTTGGAAATTAGACTCTGAGTACTACATTTCATATTACTAACTTTTTTTATGATTCAATCTTTAAGTGCCTAAAATGTTCAGGTCAAATGTGACAAATTTTGAAAATCAGGGAAAACACTTCCACTTTTTGGCCAAAAAGTGGACCCAACTTCTTGCATTGACCCCAATGTTTTGCATTCCTTTGGAATATTTGATCAATTATTTTACATGTATCACTCATACTCTACCTTGGCTATGTTCCTACATTCTTTTCTTATCTTAAAGCATTCACGTTCTATGCCAATGCTTATATATTTTGCATATATGTTTACCCATTAACATTTTCCATGGTTCACACATCTCTTGGAAGCATTTTTTTATGTAATTACAATCATCATGGACTGTGGAAATCTAATGTCTAGCATTTTTTTAGATATTTATGTTCCTTATTCTTACTTCTACACTTTGTATACATTTTAAACAACTCATGTACAATGTTTATATTCTTAAGAATATGAAAATTCTAAGGTGAGTATTTTATCAGATAGTTGGTGTGTATGTTTACCTCAACACTTGCAACTACAACATTTGGTAAAGTTAATATCTTCTCTTATGCTTTGATAGATGTCCATACCATGTTTGGTGGCTTCCATTTTTGCATAGGTAGGGAGTACGTTGGAAAGGGTTGAGAACTCTGGTCTTATGGCTTCCAATTGCATTTCTTTTAATAGTTTCTAGAGCCATTTTCATAAATCCATTTTGTGTAAATCCTATAGCCCAATCATTCAAAGAGAGCACATTTATTTGAGACATTGCATTAAATAGTTCACTTATTTCCCTATCTATAAATATTTGGTTAGATATTTATCATCCTTTTGCTATTTCTAGTAGATTCAACAAGAGACAAAGATTCTACAAATTCCTTACCTTTATCAGTTTTTCTTTCATCTTTCTTGGCTTTGATCTCATTATTATTAATATTTTGTTAAACTTCCTACTTATTCAAAAGGACCAAATCTTTAGAAATATTTTTTTAGTTATCATGATGAGTGATATGACTGATAATATTGGGATTTATGCATTTATTTGTTCTATCATTGTCATCTTTTCTATCCAATAGGAATATCTCAAATCCTTCCTTTGATTTCTCTTTTTGTGATAAAGTTGCACTAGTAGTGAAGAAGTTGGCACTGCAACATAAGAAGGTGATTAAGGAACAACAATACATGACCATCTAATTCATTTAAAACCATTACTATCAAAGTAAAATAAGTAAATTGTGTTGATAAATTCCCCATGCCAAACTAACCTCCACATAAAATCCTAATCATTGGCCACTAGTGTTTGCATGTTCTCCTTAAGCTTGTAGGGATTCTTAGCCATCCTAACCACTGTTTTTGATTCCTAGTATAAAATGTAGAAAATATCTATTAGAGATAATCTCCTTTCCAATTCCATAATGGGGTAGTCTACATCCTTATCAGATCTTTGATACCATTTGGCACCTCCACTATAGTCATGTTCACATCTAAGACAATATTTACAATGATGATACCTAAAGAAGAGAATAACATCAACTATGCAAATCAAGGATGACAATTGTGTAATGGTTTTATCTAACTCATATTTTTCCCTATGCAACACTGATTATTCCATTGGCCAAGTTGGTGACAATACTTAACTATTACTATATTAGCCTACAATACCTAATAACATTTTTATTTGTTTGAGCATTTTAAGGAATTAGAGGATTCAAATTAAGAGGATAATATTGAGGAACAACTGACTAATTCTATTACATAGATTTTAGATTAGCAAGCCTTAGTAAATGATAAATGGACGAACTTGACATAATTCAAAAAAAAGAAAAATAAAAATAAAATGAAAACACTTTTTAGGTAAATTAAACATTGGTAGAAAGAAATCCAAGGAGAAAGAGGAAACCATTGGAAATAAATTAATTAAATAGGAATACAACATGCAAGTCTTAAATTTCTTAAATCACATGCTTCAAAATTTCAAGTTTGCTATGATATTTATGTTGCATATGTTGTCATTGATGTTAAAGGAGTGGTGATCAGAGGTGTTGTGATGTGAAAGATATGATGATGAAAGACATGAACATGTTGTTGGATCAATATCATCTATACATAGTTGTACCTTATCTTTTGAAGTTCATGGATAGGTGAATGTTGTCAAAGTATTTTGATTGATGTCATGCATTGATAATATGAAGTCATGCTTGTTGCATTGTTACATATATTGTCACTTGATGAAAATAATTTCATGGGATATGAAGGAAATTGTCTAAGTTATCAAAATGTCAAAAGCAAAAGGAATTGTACTGCAGAAGCATAGGAGATTGTACTGCATTCTACCGTAGATGAAGCTATGACCTCATGGTTTGAAGGATGACTAAATATGGTTATGAGGTATGTGTGATCCAAGTTTCAAAGTATATGGACTACTGCAAGGACATCCAAAGTCAACAGATTGAAAGCAAGGTTATCACAATGTAAGGTTACAAGTATGAAACTCAAAGCTTCTGCATTTCACCGCATCTGCACATATGACTTGGTGGTTTAGAGATTATATGTAAAGAAAAGATACAAGCATGACATACTCAAGTTTCAAAGGATTACCACAAGTGTGTTTTTTAATATTCTAAGTTAGGATATTGTGACTAGATAGTGTGAAGGATACCGACATCAAAGTTTGATTTCTTATGCCAACAAGTAGAAGCATGAACTAGAAAGAGGAGTGCACAAGAAGGTTTTTTAGGTCATATAATGTTTGTTGCTTGAACCGCTTGATGATATCTCACATCTCCAATACCACATGAAAGGACAAGTATCTATGGAGCCGACATGGTATATTTGAATGCTTGCGTCATGTGCTTGGGAGTGTGCACCAACATGAAAGCTTTAGAGGAAGTGAAATGGGTCCAGTAGATTCCTTGGTATGAACCACATAATGGGTTTTCACTCCTACATTACCACAGATGATTTGGTAGCTGACAAGTAAGGCCAGTTACACGTTTCATGATACATGTTACATTAAGGCTAACAAAGATGATGTTTAGAAGGCTTGCATAGGATATATATGAAGGTAAAATATTGCTACAAGGTGTGTGTGTGTACAATGATAAATGTATGATAAAAAAAGGAGACAAGTAACTCTGAAAGCAATAATGCATAACCTATAGCAGAGTTAGTTTTCTGGAGCTATCAGAATCAGTCAAAAGATCAAGATGATATCAGATATGATAGTGTGGAGGCATTTGAGTTATTAGAACAAGTCAAGGATGTCAAAGTGTTAGCAGAGATATTGTTGTAGAGGTAATTGAGCCATCAGTCTAGAATTGCAGAGCAGAGGTTGGTGCCTCTTCTTGTAAGTGTTGTAGCACTTCAATGAGTTGATGCTTCCTTTGATTTGGTGCCCATAAAACTTTGCCTTAGGGAGTTGGTGCTCATAAATCATTTTAATAGGGGATTGGTGTCTCCTTTGGGTTGGTGCCCATAAAACTCATTGTATACTTTATTTTATTTGTGAGGATGGATTTAGATAGTAGATCCAAGTAGCTTGCTCACCGTGGTTTTTCCCATCTTGGGTTTCCACATAAATCTAGTGTCATGTGTGTATTTGTTCTTTTGTTTCATGTGGGTTAATTGTTTACATTAGATTGAATGCATTTAAAAGGCAACCTGATTAGAATATATACCAATTCACCCCCCTCTAAGTATATCTGTGTGTTCAACAATTTAATAATCACAAGTCTAGTAGACATGATAATTTATAACTTGATCTCTAGAATCACATATTAGATTTTCTCCATTTCTTACTTCATTGTTTTAATCTTAAAATATGACATGCGTTTGCATAATATTATGCACCATAAAGTAATTTTACAATTGTATTTAGAATATTAATGTATCTCTAGTAATACCTTGCACTTTTGAAATATTATAATAGTTTCCTCCACTTTAGTAAATAATATCAAAAGTGATTCATTGCCTCTTAGACCTAGATGCATTTCTTGCCCTTGTAAATTAAGGTTTTTTGAATTTTCTATGGAATCACAATAACATGGTGTCCACTAAATCATATGAATCTTAGATTGATTCGATTGCCTCTTGGTGTCTTCTAAAATGGAGATTCATAATTTCATTAGTTTGGCCACTTATTTGAACTTTGACAATCATGCAATGAATTTTAGATAAATTCTTATCGTACACTCTTAACATTATCAAATATTGCATAAATAATATTTTCTAGTCAACATATGGAAATGATTTCTCAAATATATATATATATATATATATATATATATATATATATATAAAATTTTTTTCTTATTTTTCATTTAATTCATCAACTAACTTAAAAAATGTTCCACACTCAATATAGAAGAAAAAATGTTAACAAGAGTTCGGTGCCTTCTATTAGAACATAAATCATTGATGATGTTGCACATTTTCTACATGAATCAATGATAAATTTTAACTCAAAGGTAATCTACTTAGATATTCCTCTCTTTAAATAGGAAAGTCCCAAAATTCTAAGAATTATATTTTCTAAAATTTATGATTGTGCATATGTTGTAATTGGTGATTGAGCACCATGAAAAGAAATAACCTTGTAAAGATAATTACTTATTAGATAAAGAAAACATACATACAATTTTCAATGTTGAAAGGTAGACCATGGGAGACCATTCTACAAAGTCATCACCATGCATTGTATCCCTCATGAGATGTAGAAGTTGAATTTCAATGTAGTAGTGAAAGACCTAATAGAAGAAAGTATAAAAGAAATTGTAAGAAATCACATGGAAACATTATTCTTGTCCATTACCTAGGGTAGGGATTCTCAATAAATAACTAGTCATAATTATTTCTCTAGTTCAAGGCGTAATCCTTTACAATGATGTTAAGATATAGAAATTGGGAAGAGTGCATAGATTTTATTTTTGAAATATGAAAAAATAATATGGTTCATGTAATAAGATGCATAAATAAATTGTGAGTTCTAAAGATAAAAATTCAAGGGGCTTAACTAAATATTAATCACTTGTAAGTGAAACCTTATCAAAATATAAAATTTTCTCATTGACCTTATAAATTTATTAAAACACTATTAAGTTTGGGCCAACCTCAAAAAATCACCATGATAGATTCTAAAAAGATCATCAACCTCCATTTTTTGCTCGATGATACTAATTTTGTCACGTGTCATCTCTTTATGTAGTTATGTTAAGGATATTTATGTCAAAATTTTAAAGACTTTAGATGTATTTCCTATTTCAAGTTCATTGTTGAGGTGCTTTTCAACAAGAGTGAATGTACATGATTATTTAAATATTTTCTCTTGTTACTTTGATAGTTTGGATTGTATACATTATTTTGTCATTTTATTCATTGGATGTCTCTCTTAAATTTACATACATGCCTAATAGTGAGGCTATTGAATAGAAATATGCCAATACATGACAATGAAAAGTTCATGCTTGTAATCTGCTTAGCATACAAAACATTTTACAAGATCTAGCTGTATATCCAACCTCTACTCTTGAATCATTTCAAATATTTATTTTTTTGCAAAGTAGGGAAGGGATTGCAACTACACCATATCCCATGTTTAAATATAACTACTATAGAAATAGAATATGAAACTCAATAAATGCAAAATAGAGAAATAAAACAAAGGGCTAAGGTAAAAAAGAATCAAAGACAATTTAAAATTAATAACATCATTTGCTAATCTGGGGGCCTCACTAAAATAGATTTCTTAGATCAATTAACATAAAAGGACCACAAAATGACCACAAGAGCAAAAAATGAACATGAAAAGAGATAGTGCCAATATATCCAATGGGGAAAAATGACATCAACATTCTAAATCCATTTATTATAAGCATGAGCATTCTTCCTAATTTTGCCTAGTTTACAAAAATATCCTTTGTGAGGAGCACATTGTTTGTCTACTCTGCACTTACACATCTTGACTAGAGTGCAATGTTCTCTAATCTCCTTCATTCCTCTCCTAAACATACCATTTGTCCATTCATTGGAAGAAATACCATGTGCGTCAAATCTCGCCTTCACCTTCAAGAAATTTTCTAAGCTGTCTACTCTTTTAGCTATCCCTTCAAACAAGTAACCTCCTAATTTTTTCTAATGTAATCTCCCTATGTTTTCAACCAAAATTTATTCCAACTCTTGAAATACATTTCCACCCCACTTTGAAGTTTTGGCTTCCATTATTTTATAACTTCTCAACTCCAATTCTACCATATCCTCTGTAGGTCTCAAATATGCTGATGTTTTTTGACTAAATGTATAATTATGTAACTTGAGTCATAAAAAATTCAAGGATTCCAATCCCAAAGCTTTTTTATGTCCTTAAGTCATCCACAAGATGAGACATGAGTAGTCTAACTTGCATATAATAGTTCAACCTAACCACCAGATAGATTTGAAGTTTATTCCATCATTTAAAAATCCATTTCCCTTTGCTACAATTGAGATTGATTAACTTTCAAGAACATTGCATGTTGTATCCACATCTTCTAAAAATTGAAGAATGTCATATGGATGACAATATTTTTTATCGATGAAAAATAGATTTGGGGAGCCATACCCTAAAGAAAAATATAATAAAACCATATATATTTCAGTTCTAGCTACTCCAATAGAGGGCAGTGTATACATATTATAAATACATAAAATTGCATCTCCTATGCTTTACCTCTACTAAATTGTATGTATACCACTCTATCAAGTGTTATCCGACTAGCATCTACCCATCATCCCAATCTCATTTATTTATATGATCTTCCTCTACCAGGACCAAAAGATTGCACACCCTTTGGAGTAATTTTTTAACACTGTAACTATATATCTATTCTTTCATATACAAAATAGGATGCAACAAAACCTAGCTCTCATTGTTGTGGGATCATCCTCCTCACTGTCTTCATCCTCTCCATCACCATCTCTGATCTCAAAATATCCAATGTAAAGGACCAATCTACCTCTGAAATAGGAGTTGCACTGGTGATGACTTTGAGGAACTCAATTCCCCACTTGGCCCTATGACATCTTGTGTTCTCATCTTCTCCAACTTCCTTGATCACAAAGGGAACCCATGGCCCTAAATGCACCATATTAATTCTTAGCAATTCCGCATGGTTCGAAGGAATCCCAAACCTAGAATTATATCATCCACAATCTTTTTTAACCCACATGTCCACTGAGGTTTAACAATAGCCTCTATCATCATTCAAATGACACCCTTATCTTCTCCAATGTCTAGAAGGACCACAAGGAACATAGAGGTGATATTAATATTCACTTGGTATCTATTCGTAGATGCTAGGAAGGTGTCTCCCAAGATCATCCTGATGTTGTGTAGTACTACTGCGACCTTCATTCTAAAAACCATTTTAAACTTGAAATCCATTATTTTTCCCAGAAAGGCAATTTGCCTTTTTCTAGCCTGAGATACATAGTTGTATCCATGTTTCTGTGCAGAGACTAAAGCACAATAGTGTATATAACTAATTCCATCACCATCAAGGAGTAGGTGCCATTATTATCCTTCTCAGCTTGCTATACTTTCTTTAGTTCCTCCCCATACCTCAAATACTCCAAAAAACCTGGCTTAAATATTCATCATTGATTTTCTTTATTTCACTTAAGGTGTAGTGGGTAATGGATCTATGAATAAATTATGCCATGAGTCTTGCTTATTGCTAAAATACTCATCACCTTGCATGTATATCACCAAGTTTGCCACCTTATCAATCCTCTCATTCGCTTCATGATAGATGTGTTTAATTGTAAAGTCTTCAAATGAATCTAGTAATTCCTAGCATGAAGATATGATGTGGTCTACTTTCCAATTTTACATTCCTTTCCTTTACAAAGGGTTAATAGTTATAAGTGAATCCCCTTCTACGAAGATACTTGGAAATAGAAGTCATTAATTTTCCATAGTCCATGAATGTTGTAGAAATGCTTCTGGATTTAACTGTGTATGATTGTTTTTCCTCATACACAGTTAAATCCAGAAGCATTTCTACAAGATACTTGGAAATATTAGTCTTTTGCATGTTTGTAGCCCAAGTAGTACTACTTGACACTTTGCTTCATTGTTTGTTCCTTTAGGAATTTTCATAGCCGCTAATCCTACCACAATACCTCTATGGTCTCTTATGATACAACCTGCACCTGATTTCCCTAGGTTTCTACACAAGGCTCTATCATAGTTTACTTTAAACCATCCCTCACTTGGTGAAACCCAATGTATGTCTGCTCTTGACTTATCTAGTCGATGATTTCAAGCAACCCCATGAATAGGGGGACAACCAATCCTTGCCACTTTTTGCGCATCTCTCTCTCCCATGCTATGAAAGAGTTTTCCTTCAATTTTTGGTACCTAGCTACATTATTAAATATCCCTGTTATGGATTTTTCCAATTTATGGAAGAAGACTTCACACAACATTTCTTTTCCCTAAAATTCCTTCTATTTCTCTCCTTCCACAACTTCCAAATGATCACCAAAGGACAAGCAATATCAAAATACTTGAGAAGACTGCATTTTTGTGGATGATCAGCCACAAATTAAACATTGTGAGGATATCTTGTCGAAGAGGGATTTGCCAATTTAATTTTTCCATTACCTTTTTCCAATAGATGTCAGCAAACTCACACTTCAATAATATGTGGTTTATAGTTTCTTCTTTTTTACGTAGTGCACATCTTAGAGGGCCATGGAATCCAAGTCTTCACAACCTATCTTTGGTAAATATTCTATTCTTCAATGTTGCCCAAGCAAAGACTCCCACTTTCGGTAAGCATTGCTTCTTCCAGCAAAGATGTATCGATCACTCTTGTTTCTTGATTTCAACCTCCTCAAGTGTGTATCCAATCTTTACTTTATATATTCCAATTTTAGAGCCACATCATTTAATTACATATTCTCCTTTTGATATAAAAATCCTCCATTCTACTAGAATTTTTCTAACTAAGTTTGTTAATCAGTTGGAATTCCTAGTCCATCCATTGATTTCCATCTCCACTCTGTGACCCCATCCCTTTCTTTTTAGATTGCATAGTCCCTAATGTGCTCTCCTCATATATTAACAAAGATCCCTGTTGCCTCCAAATTTGGTATTTATTTTATGGACTGGAATCCATTCTATGAATCCTCCCAGAACAACTCTTTCCTCCCATTTCTCACATCCCAAGTGATGTATTTTTTATAATGTTTCTACTTGATATTAAAAAATTCTAGATTACTGAGCCTATTGGGGGATTTCTGATTTTGAGTATTCTTTTGGGGTCCTCTGAGTCTAGATATTTTTTTACAAGATTCTAGACCATTTTTTATGTGGGTTACAATACATATTCCATACCAATTTAGCCCCTAGTGCAAGATTTAAAATTGACCATTGACGCAGACCAACTCCACCTGCCACCTTGGTCTTGGAAATCTTATCCCATGCTATGAGTGGTAATTTCTTTTACTCTATTGACCCTTTCCAAAATAAGGCTCTCATTTAGTTCTCTAGTAGCTCACAAGTTTTCCTTGGAAACTTTAAGCATGACAAATAGTATATGGGAATAGAAAAAATAACTAACTTTAACATGAGAATTCTTCCAGTCGAAGAACGCCACTTACCTTTCCATGATGATAATTTTGAGTTGTTGCTTAATAATAGAGAATCCCATAATTTTTCTCTACTCACCCCAACAAATAATGGAATACCGAGGTATCTACCTAGGAGTTGGCTAATCTAAAAACCTAGCCTTGATGCAATCTCCTGCTGTTTCCTTATATCCACATTAAAAAAGAAGATTTCTGATTTTCTCAGGTTTATACTTTGACCTAACACTTTGTAATATCTATCCAAGGTATTTTTTATTACTTTTGATTCCCTCTTGCTAGACACTCCAAAGAGAATCATATCATTTGAGAACTGTTGATGTGTAACTACTTCTAGCTATAGAGCTATCTTAATACCTTTCCAATTGCCCTTATTACCTTCATCTTGGATGCACCTACTTGATGCTTCAACCATAATAATAAATAGAAATGGTGAAAGAAGATCACCCTGTCTAATACCATGGGAAGTAGTGAAGAAACTATGGGGGCTTTCATTAATCAAATTTGAGAATCTGGGATTGGAAATACAACTTTTAACCTAGTTAATCCACTCCTTGCAAAAATTGAATTTTCCATTACCTCTAAGAGAAATTTCCTATTTACTTGGTTATAGGATTTCCTTATGTCCATTTTGATATTCATTCTTTTCCACTTTGTTTTCTTAACAGTGTGATTTTCCTCAGGTGCTATGATTATTCCTTCTACAATGGACCTACCCATCCACTCTTTTCCTCTGATATTATCTTTGTAAGCAATGTTTTAATTCTGTTCACCATTATTTTTGAGATAATTTTATATACTGTGTTGCAGATAGAGATTGGGTGTTAATCATCCATGGATTCCACAACATCCCTCTTTAGGATCAATCCTATAAAAGTATTGTTTATATCCTTCAACATAGTGGCTTGTTTCCTAGATTCCTCTGCTACAATGACTAGATCCTTCCAAATTATGTTCCAAAAGGATTAAAATAAAATTTCTAGAAAGCCATTAGGGCCAGGAGCTTTGTCCGAGCCTAACTAAAAAGTGGCCATTTTAAATTCATCCTTCGATATTGGGCGCTTTAGGAGTGAATTCTATTTAGGACTTACTAATTGTGGGATTTTTCTTAATACCTCTACTTTTACTAGAACATTTATTGTGGCATCATGGTTCATTAATTCTTTGAAGAAATCCATAGCAGTATCACTAATCTCCTTCATATCCTCAATAATACAACCTTCCCTATTCTTGATACTTGTGATCTTATTCACACTTCTCTTCTCCTTCATGGTGTTGTGAAAATATTTTGTATTTCTATCCCCTTCCTTGAGTCAACACTCTGTAGACTTCTGTCACTAAAAGATTTCTTCTCTTGTTAAAATTTCTGCATATCTACCCTTTAATTCTTTCTCTTTCACAAATAAAATATGATCCATGCCCTCACTTATGACAAGCTCATTGAGATCTAATAATTCCTTTTCTAATTTTTCTTTTTCTTCGAAGACATTCTTGAAATGAATTTTTTTCCATTCTTTTAGCTTCTCCTTAATGAAACCTAATTTATTGTAGAATTGCAATAGTTTGGTTCCCCTTATTTTGGGGGCTATACATCAACATTTTTTAATATTTTTTGTTAGCTCAAGGTCCCTAATCCACATATTTTCAAATTTAAAGGGGCATCTTGGTGGCATGGAGTTTGGAGAGAAATGAAGCAATAGTGGGAAGTGGTTAGACCTGATGAAGGGAAGAATGAGAGCTTCATAAGTGATTGGAAAGTTAAACCAGTTTCTTGTTAAAATGAATCTCTCTAGATGCTCTATTATGTTGGCAAAGCCTTGTCTTCTATTAGTCCAAGTACATCTTCCATTCTTTGGTATTATATCCTGAAAGTGGTTTGTGTTGACATATTCTTGAAAATCTAACTATCTTTGTGATAGCTTGGTGATCCCTCCCCGTTTCGTAGATGCATCCAATGTGGCATTGTAAGCTGTCCCCACAATAATCATATTTTCTACAAATGTGTGTACTATCTCTGGAATTTGACGTAGACCTCTCTTTTCTTTATGTTTCCAATGGGACCATATACATGTACTAAGCTAAACTCATAAATTATGGAGTGCTCTTATTTTGGTAAAGAAAAAAAGCTAGGTTTGTGGAAATCGCCTCCTACACTAATATAATGAGGAGAGGAGATTGCAAATTCAATTTATCCTTTACAATTATAGCTATGTTAACCCACTAACAGAGATATTGCAGCAAACACATAAACAAGAAAGTAAGACAAAAGAAGAGAGACACAAGATATACATTGGGAAAACCTTTAAGGGTGAAAAACCCCACACTCCAAAATACAACTCAAACGTATTCCATAAACAATGAAGGTTACAATACAACACAGAGCCAATGCTCTTGCAGGAGTCTTTGACACTCGTATCTGGAGATGATTCGACATCATAACATTACCTGTAAAACTTGTAGTACATCACCTCCTCAAAGCACCTGTTTATATAGAATATACAAGGCAAAATTGGCTCTATCTTGGAATGGGTGTCCAACATGGCCTCATGGCCCAAAACCCATGCCTATGGACACTTGTCCAACCTTGTAAGATGTTCTTGACACTTGTCAAGTCACCCCATCCCAAAGAGGTCACCTATTCCCACAATGGGTAATGACAGATGCTTCTACGACTCTTACAACCATCATAGAATCTGTCATAGCTGTCATAACTTACAGCTATAAGAGAATCTGTCATACACATGCTATAAATAGCATATTATCTTACAACATGTCATAACCCATCTTGGGGCACCCAAAGATGCCTTCCTCAAAGATGATCTTCGACACATGTCTTCACCTGTCATAGAATCTCCTATTTCTGACTCTTACATGTCATAACTTTGTCATAGGAATCTGTCATGACTGTTTCGGTCAATATTCTCTTACACAACATCCAAGATGCTGACACATGGAAAAATATTCCTACCATTAAGTGGGATGCCTATCTACTCATGTGAGGAAAAAAATACATGTGGTCATATGCCATGTAGGATGACACATCACTGTGCCAACTCCCACAATATGGCAATATAAGATTTGCATCCAATTAATACAATAGGCAAATAATAAATAAATACAATGTGAAAATACAAGGAATTACCAAGGTTGAGACACCTTAATTCCCAACATTCTCCCACTTGTTGAACACCTTATAAGAGCTAATAGAATTAATAGGATTTAATTGTTATAGGCCGAGAGGCCCATAGACTCCGAACACCATTTGAACTTCTTTGTGCCCACTGGTTTCGTCAATGCATCTACAACATTCTTCAAAGTATCTACCTTCTCCAAATTTACCTTCCCATCCTCTACCATGTCTCACACAAAGTGAAACTGTACATCAATATGCTTTGTTCTGGCATGGAAAGTTAGATTCTTCACAAGGAAAATCACACTCTGACTATCACAACTGATCATAATCTGACTTAAATCAACACCAATATCTGAACACAATATCTTAAGCCAAATAGCTTCCTTGAAAGCATGAGTTACAACCATATACTCAGCTTCTATAGTGAACAAAGCAACCACAGGTTGTCGCTTACTCATCCAACTAATTCCACCACCAAACATTGTGAATACATAGGCATTGGTGGATCTCTTGCTGTCAATGTCACTTGCCTAATCAAAATCCACAAATCCATGAATACAAACTGAATGCAGAGGTCCTGTAGCATTACCATGATAGTGCGTATGGAATACTCAAAAGTACTCCTCAAATATCGGAACACTCGCTTAACTGCATCCCAATGTACCTGTCTAGGATTAGCCATAAATTGACTAAGGACTCCCACTACTTGGGCAATGTCTGGTCTTGTATAGACCATGGCATACATCAAACTGCCAACAACACTAGCATAAGGTACTCTACTCATATCCTCCACCTCACTAGGATATTTTGGACAATCACTAATAGACAACTTTGTCCCCAATGAAATAAGAACACAAAATATCGGAAGTACCCCTCAAATATCAGAACACTCACTTAACTGGATCCCAATGTACCCATCCAGGACTAGCCATAAATCGACTAAGGACTCCCACTATTTGGGCAATGTCTAGTCTTGTATAGACCATGGCATACATCAAACTGCCAACAACACTAGCATAAGGTACTCTTCTCATGTCCTCCACCTCACTAGGAGATTTTGGACAATCACTAACAGATAACTTTGTCCCCAATGAAATAGAAACACAAAATGGTCTACAATCTACCATGCTAAACCTATCCAACATGGTCTTCACATACTTACTTTGGCTTAACCAAAGTTTTATGTTTGCTCTGTCTCTTCTAATTTACATTCCTAGAATGTACCTGGATGCCCCAAGATTTTTCATCTCAAACTATGCTGATAATTGAGACTTCAAATTATAAATCATATTATTACCTTTCCCAATCAACAACATATCGTCAACATATAATGCAATAATGAGAATGCGATCATTGTCAAATTTGTAATACACACAATGATCAGATTTCAATCTCAAAAATCCAATGGACAACACAAAGGCATCAAATTTCATATACCACATCCTAGGAGACTAATTAAGACCATACAAAGACTTCTTAAGCTTGCAAACCAAATTTTCTTTACCTTTCTCCATGTAATGCTCTGGCTGTGACATGTAAATCTCTTCCTCCAAGTCACCATGAAAGAAAGCTGTCTTCACATCCATCTGTTCTACCTCTAAATCATAAGCAGCTACAAGAGATAACAGAAATCTAATGGATGTCAGCTTTGCAACGGGAGATAAAATTTCACCATAATCAATTCCCTCCACTTGTGAGTACCCCTTTGCAACCAATCTAGCCTTGTACTTTTCAACACTACCATCTATACTGAATTTCTTCTTGAACACCCATTTGCATCCAACGGGTTTCCATCCATCAGGCAAAGGCACCAAGTCCCATGTTTTATTCTTTTCCAAAGAAGCCATCTCATCTTCCATGGCCTCCTTCTAGGAACCTGCATCTTTCATGCCCATAGCCTCTTTCACAGTTCTAGGCTCATCAGTGTTAGTAAGTAAAGAAAAAACACAACTAGAATCAAGTAATGTGGAACTAAATCTATCAGGTTGCTTTTTCATTCGTGTAGACCTCCTCAATGGTTGAGGTTGAGGTTCTGCTTCTTCTTGTTAGCTTTTAGAGCTGCTAGAGCTCTCCTCATCATTAGGTCTCATAGGGTCTATCGGTTCAGTCTTCTTAGGAGTAGAAGGAAACTGAACTGCATCTTCTTTCTTTTCTGCCTGTTCTAGCTATAGAACAATGGAAGAAGGTGTTAGCTCTCTAAACATAACACTTCTACTATACAACACTTTTTCAGCCACAGGATCCCAAAGCTTGTATCCTTTCACATCGACACCATAGCCAATGAAAATACATTTAACAACCTTGTTCTCCAATTTAGAACGTTTCTCCCTAGGCACATGTGCATATGCCTCACAACTAAAAACACGAAGATGCGTAACTGAAGGGTTCTTGCTAGACCACACCTCCATAGGTGTTTTACAAACAAGAGCTAATGTAGGAGACCTGTTTACTAGGAAGCAAGCAGTGGCAACAGCTTCAGCCCAAAACTTTTGTTTGAGGCTTGCTCCACTAAGCATACTCCTAGCCTTCTCCATTAGTGTCCTGTTCATCGTCTCTACAAATCCATTTTGCTATGGGGTGTATGGAGTTGTCTTATGCCTTTCAATCCCTTGCTCTTTGCAAAACTTATCAAACTCTGTCGAACAAAACTCACCACCATTGTCAGTTCTCAAACACTTAATCTTTTTACTAGTATGATTTTTAGCAAAGGATTTAAACTCCTTAAATCGACTAAAGACTTTAGTCTTGCTTCTGATAAAATAAACCCATGTCCTTCTACTATAATCATCTATGAAAGATACAAAATATATAGATTTTGAAATTGAAAGAACAGAATGAATAAGATCTAATACACCAGAAGACTTGTGAGAACTAGAGTAAAACTGAACACAATTTTTCTTTCCATAAATGCAATGTTCACAAAAGTCAAACTCGAGATTACAATCATTTAACCCCTCAACAAGGTTTTTATTTTTTAGGGTTCTAAGACCCTTCTCACCAATGTGGCCATATCTCAAATGCCATAACATAGTATTTTCAGTAGGAAGCTTAGCTTCCATAGCATGTGCACTACCATCGGAACTAGTTACAATAGATTTCTTCATTACATGTTTAGATGGTGGGGATGAAGTGACTATAGCTCTTTTCTTTGAGTCAGAAGAACTATTACACTATGAAGTGCATGCCTCTAGCTGAAACAGAGTACCCCTCTGAGTACCCTTCACAAGCACCATAGATCCTCTTGTCATTTTACATCCATCCTTTGAAAAGACAACCTGCACACCTACATCATTCAACATACTTACAGAAAGCAGGCTCTGTGCAAGGCCTGGAATGTGCATAACTCCAGTGATCCCCTTTACTCGTCCATCAGGGAATCAGATTGAGACTCTTCCACGACCAACAATCTTCAGATGAGAGTCGTCACCCAGGTACACTCTTCCACCATCGATTGCGATGTGAGGTCATGTGGAAAGATGCACCAGAATCAATCAACCACACATCGTCAGATGCATGAGTGGCCAGGGCTGTGATGAAGGCATCACCATCATCTTGTGAATTGTCAAAATCTAAATCTAGGGCCGATTTCTTTTTCTTTTTCTTTTCTTCTTTGCATTCCTTTTGGAAATGCCTAGACTTGCCATAGTTCCAATAGAGAGCCTTGGACTTTCCAAGAGATTTGGATCTCCCATGAGATTTGGATATGCCCTTCTTAGCTTTATTATCTTTCTTCTTCCCTTTATTTTTGGATCTTCCATGAACTGCAAGACCATCTTTGGTCGACTCAGTTGTTTTCCTCTGCATTTCTTTAGATAACAGCGAGGACACCACATCTTCCATCTTGAAGGTGGTAGTGGTGCTTCCGATAGCCATGACAAGGTGATCCCACAAATCTAGCAAAGAACAAAGCAAGGTCATGCAATGATCCTCCTCCATTTTCACACCCATAGATGTCAACTGTGCAACGATCATGTTGAAAGCATTCATGTGATCCGCAATAGATCCTTTATCTTCCATCTTTAGAGTGAACAACTTCTTTTTCAGGAAAAGTTTGTTTACCAAGGACTTGGCCTGATAAACATCACCCAACTTCTTCCAAAGATCTTTCGTGCTCTTCTCCTTATGGACATTCAACAGGACAGAGTCAGCTAAACAGAGTCTTATGAGACCCTTAGCCTTCTGATCTTTGAGGTCCCAATCATCTTGTGACATTGCTGTAGGTTTCACATTAGATACGGTTTCCCATAGGTCACGATCAACATGTAGGTCCTCCATCTTGAGTTTCCACAACTCAATATTAGTACCATTGAATTTCTCCACCTCTAACCTTCTGGATGTGGTTGCCATCTCCTTGCTGCAACAAGATACAAAATGTTCTGCACAACACTCCCACTAACCTAAGATTAACTTAAAAAACCCTATCCAGTAGCTAGAACCAAAACTGGCTAGGCTCTGATACCAACTAAAAGGAAGCTAGGTGTGTGGAAATCACCTCCTACAATAATCTAATGAGGGGAGGAGAGTGCAAATTCAATTTATCCTTTACAATTACAGCTATGCTAACCCACTAACAGAGATCTTGCAACAAACACATAAACAAGAAAGTAAGACAGAAGAAAAGAGACACAAGATATACGTGGGGAAAACCCTTACGGGTGAAAAACCCCACACTCCAAAACATAGCTCAAATGTATTTCATAAACAATGAAGGTTACAATACAACACAGAGCCAATGCTCTTGTAGGAGTCTTCAACACTTATATCTAGAGATGATCTGGTAGCATAATAGTACCTGTAAAACTTGTAGTACATCACCTCCTCAAAGCACCTGTTTATATAGAATATACAAGGCAAAATTGGCTCTATCTTGGAATGGGCGTCCAACATGGCCTCGTAGCCCAAAACCCACGCCTATGGACACTTGTCCAACCTTGTAAGATGTTCCTGAAACTTGTCAAGTCAACCCATCCTAAAGAGGTCGCCTATTCTCAAAATGGGTAATGACAGATGCTTCTACAACTCTTACAACCATCATAGAATCTGTCATAGCTGTCATAATTTACAGCTGTAAGAGAATCTATCATACACATGCTATAAATAGCATATTCTCTTACAACATGTCATAACCCACCTTGGGGCACCCAAAGATGCCTTTCTCAAAGATGCTCTTCAACACATGTCTTCACCTACCATAGAATCTCCTATTTCTAACTCTTACATGTCATAACTTTGTCATAGGAATCTGTCATGACCGTTTTGGTCAATATTCTCTTACACAACATCCAAGATGCTAACACATGGCAAAATATTCCTACCACTAAGTGGGACGCCTATCTCCTCATGTGAGGACAAAAATAGATGTTGTCATATGCCATGTAGGATGACACATCACAGTGCCAACTCCCACAATATGACAACATAGGATTTGCATCCAATTAATACAATAGGCAAATAATAAATAAATACAATGTAAAAATACAAGGAATTACCAAGGTTGAGACACCTTAATTCCCAACAAGTAACCTACCAAAATTGACTTGATTTCATTTCTTCCAATACAATCCTATTTAGGTTCCATACCATGCCTAGTCCATCAGAAGCCCTTGGGCTGCCACAAAAAATCCCTACCATTGTCTCCACTTTGTCATTAAGGTTTTTGTTTCTTCCATTTCCAATTTTGTTTCCTATATTAATAGTATATTTGTTTTGGACATATTGATTTGGCACTTGATTATGCACCTTTTTTAGGGGCATTCATGCCCCTAACATTCCACGAACTATGATCCTCATGGCTCCTCAGGAAGGGTGATCTCCTTCC
The DNA here is from genome assembly GCA_027924645.1 of Cunninghamia lanceolata. NCBI lineage: Eukaryota > Viridiplantae > Streptophyta > Pinopsida > Cupressales > Cupressaceae > Cunninghamia > Cunninghamia lanceolata. Next base: position 11,023,137 of record BSBN01000523.1, read on the forward strand.
CCAATCTTAGCTTCATTTATCCTTTGGCTCTTCCCGCCATTTCTAATCTAATTTTATTGGATTTCTAGACCCTCACACTTTTCTCCCCTTATTTTGATTTTATGATATTCAATTTAGATTTTCTAATAATTCTTTCTTCCAACATATCTACTTCCTCCTCTAAACATTTGCTACTAGAATTTCCAGATCCATGCTAGGATCCACCTCCATATTGTGGGATTTTGGTGGGAGGTTATCCTTATTGTCAAAGTCTTTCTCACATCTCAATAATTCCAAAGTAGTTTCAAAGGTAGATAGTATGTTTAGTGCCTCTTCATTCACCTCTATTCTCGGGGCTAGTATTGCATCTTTTTGAAGAAAGGGGCCATCTTCTTTTCTACCATCCTCCCCCAAAGGCTACTGTCCCCCTTATCAATAGTTACCCTTTCATCCTTCTCAGTCTTCTTAGGGCTTACTCTATCTATATTTTCCTCATGTATGATTTTGCAGTCTTCCATTAAATGGCTAGGTTGCAGACACTTGCACTTTTTAGGGATTTTTTCTATTATAATACCCTTTCTCCAAATCCCTTGATTAGATCTTATCTCTAATTATTTTGTTGGTGGGGATTTGTGGTTGATAGTAACACATATTCTTGTATACATCCCATATTCCCTATCTCCCATATTTTCATCTAACTTTATGAATGCCAAATTTGATCCCTATGCTTTTTAAGATGCCCGGATCCCAATATTCTAATGGCAGGTTATACAATCTAATCCACATAAGAGTTTCTGAGATTTCATGCACGAGGGGGTTGAAATTTGATTCCCAATCCTTCAAATAGAAGCCCACTCCACCCATTAAATGCGGTCCCTAATTTAGAATTTCTTTCTTTTTTATCCCTTGACGAACATTCCACTGAGAAGAAACCCTTGGGCAATGTTTTTATCTTCATGTCCTTGCCCCAATGCTTTTCACACTAGTTTCAAATCTTAGTTTTTGTCAGCCACTTTCCAGCTTGTTTCATAAAAAAGTGCACTTTTTCAACTAGACCACTGAATCGACTAGTTCTTCACAATTTAGGGCAAATGAAATGCAACTTAGAGGGGATTTAGGGTTTAAGGGAACTTTATTTGTACTTGTGGGAATTTGATTTCCTTTCGATACCCATATCTTTCGACTTGACTTCTGCTCTAATGTTTGATTATTTTCCATAAAGCCAATTGGTTTTGCAAACCTTATGTTGCTTGAGATCCATATGTTCTTTCTTCCATGCCATCTCCTATGGAAGTTCTTTCCATCCTAGTAGCATGTCTTTTGTTGTTCTTTTTTCCTTTGAGAAAACCTTAGACACCTATCATAATTCACGTCAACTCTCCTTTCTAGTCATTTTGGATAATGCCAACCCTTGTCCACTTGAATCTTGGTTTGTATAGACCTAGCTCCAAAATTTGGCTGCGAGCCATTTTCATACCTAACCTATAAATAAATTAATGTATATTAAGATGGTATTTTTTTTAGATGAGATATTTTTTTGCAAATTTTAACTTTACCTACTCTAAAATATTAGAAATAAAAGTTTTGGGTTGAGTAAAAAAGAACTAATAAGATAGATAATATTTTTGGTAAGTTTGTGTGAGTTTTTGCATCAAACTTTTTTATCATATATATTTTTATTTCCATGATAGATTATGGAATATGATCTAAAATGTTGATACACAAATAGTGACAAATTTTTATCATAAACATTCTCTACAAAATTCATATAGAATGTAGAATATCATATCAATTAAGAAGTAAAAAGTTAAAAAAATAAAAACATATCTAGGAATAAAGAGGAAAAAACAATTTTAACAATTGAAAGAAAGTATAACCAAATTGAAAACTTACTAAATAATAAATGACATATTATCTATCCAACATATTAAATATATATTTAGTTGTAAATAATTAATTAAAATTTAAAAATATTTTAAATTTTATTTAATTAATATTTACACTAAATATAGATTGGAATATTTAATGAAGGGAAAAATAAAAGGTAAACAAAACTTAGGTATAGAAGGATCTAAAAATAAATAGATAGAAACACTATATTCCTCAAACTTTAATAGAAATAATGGAAGTTTAAGGTTAAGGTTAAGCTACAATAATAAAGAGTACTCTTGCATTTAATAAATTTCACACTTTATTTTTTATTTAATTAATTCAAAACAATTTAAATATATTATTAAAAGAATTATAATGGTAAAGTTATAAATAAGAAAGTTAAGCTACAATAATAAAGAGTACTCTTGCATTTAATATATTTCACACTTTATTTTTTATTTAATTAATTCAAAACAATTTAAATATACTATTAAAAGAATTATAATGGTAAAGTTGTAAATAATAAATATCCCTTTTCCCATTCAATTTACACTTTAACTATCTAATTTATATTTAATTAATTTAATTTAACTTTAGTTTTCACAATTCAATAGAATAGAAAATTTGTGTACAATATATTGTCAAACAATAAACAGTGTGAACAGTGTATCCACCCTCTCAAAAAAACAAACAAACAAGAAGTTTGGTTTCTTATTATGTCTTGATCGTCGCCGATATATAGAAGCATCAATTCACTGACTTTGAGCAAAATTATTGATAGTTGAATTAGCAATATTGACTCGCACAAAGATTTTAATATTTGTCAGCAGGCCTGGTTAGCCGATCTCTATCATGTGGAATAGATTGTCAAACAAATTGCAATTTTTAGATTCAATATATTTAAAAATTTTATACCATTCAACTTCAATAATATACTTAATCCTTAGTGAACTTTTTAATTATGCGATACTTATTGAGTACGCCTTCCCAATCAAGTTTCTTCAACTTCGGGTAGGTTGGTGTTTACTTATCTTCAATGGCAGTTGGTGGTTCCTGTAAATCTTTTTCCTTTGACGTAGTACTGGTTTTGATAAAAAATGTATTTTATTTGTTGGTCTCTCCAGATTAGAAGCTTCATTGACATGGAAAACCAATTCCAAATGCGACGAGTGATCCAGAAGTCAATGGACAGTCTTAAATAAGATAAAGAGTAAGAAAACAAGGAAAGAGGCCCAGGCGCAACTGCTTATTCAACAAGCTGTATCTCTTTCCAGCGTGCCTGGACCGTCTCCACGATTTTAGGGAATCATATACTCCAAAACCCAAAATTTTTGCTAGATTCTTCCTTGTAATCATTTGCCTTCTAATTGATCTTCCATTTAATCATTGCAGAGAAGTGGGCCATAAAGTGGCTAAATGCTCATGGATATGGCAAGACAACACTAGGAGAAGTATATCCCAAAGTCAGGTTACTTGGGAAAATGAAAGGAGCAATGCATCACCCAAGTGTGCGAAGAAATTGCAACGCGGAGAAGCCCTAATGATGAAGAGAACACTACTTAAGCTAGCAAGAAAGAAGAATGAATCTATGCATTGAAGAAGTCTCTTTAGGATCATGTGCAAAACAAGAGGTAAGTGTTGCAAGTTCATAATTGATAGTGGGAGCATAGATAACTTAGTTTCTTTTGAGATGGCATAAAATTTAGGGCTAAAACGTGTAGCTCACCCTAATCAATATAGAGTATTGTGGTTGCAAAAGACCAACAATGTCTAGTGAACTTTTGAATAAGAATCTATGAAGACCAAGTGTGTATGATGTAATGCCTATGGATGTGTGTGATGTACTCTTGAGAAGGCCATGCCAATATGATCAAAGAGTTGTACATAATGTTAGGGCAAATATTTATACTTTTGTAAGGAATGGGAGAAAGCATACTCTCACTCTATTGACAACATAAGAGGGAGAGTGGAAAGTAGCCAAAGAACAATGTTATTGGCAAGTAAAAAATTCTTGAGAGACATTGAATATGAAGTTTCACATGTTGCTTATTTGATTTCCAAGGAGCTACTAATGAATGCAACAAAAGAACCTAAATGTGGGATTGCATGTAGTGTTATTGTAATATTTGAGATGTTGCAAGTACCTACAATAAAGGTAACTGATTGTGCAGATGCATATGTTGAAAGTGAAGCCTTTGTAGCGCTACAAGTGAAGGAGAAAATTGAACATGGTCCTAGAGGAGAGATGCTACAAGTAGTGACAATATATGATAGCAGAGCAATACTGCAAATTAGAGCAGCAAGTGGTAATAGAATGGTGTTGCAAGTGGACATGATAGAAGATGACATCAAGGAACCTTTGGATGTAAATAATTTATTAGAGAAATATGATAATGAGGAGAACCGTGAAGACATAGAAAATGAGAAGACATAAATTGGAGAACGGATGCCCAACTTAGAGGACATTAATGGGTGCAAAAGTGTAGTAGAAGTTGGTGATGAGGAAGTGAAAGATTCGATTAAGATAGATGAGTATAAAGGTGAATGGTAACTAGCATAAGGACTATTATACAACATATTAATTGAGATTGTGGAGGAATAATGCACGAATAGATAAACAGTGAACAAAGTTAGGGAAAAGGACAATTGATGGAATAGGAGACTCTTCCTTTCAAATCTGATCACAAACACACATACAACACTATGCAAGAAGGCAGCAAATTAATTTGAAACACATAAAATGGAAGAGAAATCTGCAATATGTATTATATTAAAAATTTGAAAATGAAATACATAAACATGGAGATCATATGCTCTCATACAACATGGGCTTCAAACATGCAAAGATCTGCAATTCAACATTCTAGCTTCATTCAAGTAGCATTTGGATATGTAACCACAACCTCTCCCAAAAGCCCCCTCCACCAAATTGTTGTGTGGTTGCACAACACGCCCCATTTTGCCTTAGCAAAATAGGGACCCAACTTTTAGCTAGCTTGTCTGTTCCCTTTCTTTAAACGGTATGGTAAAAGAGTCAATATTAGATGCATGTCAGGATGCTATCTAGTGCCTATCAAGACTTCAATAGGGAGAGGTCAATTTTTTAAATCAGATTTCCTTGTCACAAACCTCATCAAGTGAAAGATCGTGAAATTTTAAACAAGTTTGCCTTTTGAAGCACCCCAAAATTCCTCTAGAATTAAAAGTTATGCTCGATCAAACCTTGATCAAACATCATCTGGATATTCACATTTCCATCTAGATGTTATTCTAATATCTAGATCATTTCTAATATCCAGATGTCAAATTTTTCCTCCTTTGATCATTTGAATGCCACCAACATAGGGATATCCTTACACATCCGGATATTAACTTAATGTCTGGATATTATCTTTAAATATCCTAATGCAGAATATTCACATCCTACTGACATCATGTCTTCAGCGCTTATATTATATGTTTACATCATATGAAGGTTAGAATCATAGGGATATTAGAACGTGCAGATATCATGTTTCCCAATGTCCTCCTGATGACATCATGTCACCTTTACCCCATGAAGAGTCCCGGGCATGCTTACGTCATTAGGATTTTAGCTTGTATGGATATTACATCTCATAATATCCATGCAAATTTAATATCCCCATCCCACTTACATCACTTTATCTCTGAGGAATGAAGAAATTTCACTCTGCTTATGTCATCAGGATATTAGGTCTACAATGATATTTCACACTCTAATATCCTGATCCCGAAATGTCCATGCACCCATGCAACTAATGGCATGAGGCCACGTGTCCTCATCAACATCTCTACCCAATATGAATGAAAATCAAGACCTGAATGGAGAATTCTTCGTCAACGATAGTTGACCTAATTTGATGATGTCACCCGGACCATTTTTATTCGGATAGATTCATTTGAATATTCCTTACTGGGCTTTCTGTTAAGCACCCTGCGCTTTTTTGCAATAATAATGAAAAGGATGCCATTGGCATTTAAATTTGAAAGCATGCGAATGGACACTTGTGATAATCCTAAGTAATCCCACTAAAACCAATTGTCAAATTGCTCCCTTGAATCATTAATACACCCTAAATCATAAATTGATCCAATCAAAAGGAAAACTCTGAGTCCAAAATTGATACTTTGCATTCAAGAATTGTGTGATTATTAGAGCGAAAGTGTGTTCTTTGCTAAGTTACAGAGTAGCTACTGAGCTTGTCGTTGAGAATGCAAGGAGGAAGAAAGTTGAACATAGAGATATCTATCCGTGGTGCATAAGTTCTGCAAATACAACCTGTAATTAGGGTAAAACGTCACACAAGTATGTAGGAATCACCTCCTTCTAATTTTTTTGCAGAGCACTGTGATTCATCAGGTACAGGACGATACGGATATGATGTTTTGTTTAGAATTGGGTTCAATTGGTTTGCTTATAGGGTTGCTCCTTTAAAAAAGCATAATATTTTGTCAGCTAACCCTAGAGAGATATATGTACATGTATTCCCTATTTGAGACCCATGTTTTTATCTGCAGGTTAATCATGCCTTACCTACGGCTCGATAAGAGGGATTCAAAATTCCACAAGCACATTTTCCCAAGAATGAATAGCATTTGCAACACTAAAGGGTATGTAGAGGACACTCATTGTGGGAATATTGATATAGAAGCCTTCAGAACAAGAATAAATAATAGGGATGATAACCCTATCCTCAAGAACATTGTGGCAACATGAATGTATTATGCCGCCAAATTTCCATATGTTGCAGAGCCCTTGGAGTTGTTGGTTGCATGCATTCAGAACTATAATGTGGTCCCCAAATGTCCATGCACTGGCACAACTAATGGCATGAGGCCATGTGTCCTCATCGACATCTCTACCCAATATGAATGAAAATCAAAACCTGAATGGAGAATTCTTGGTCAACGATAGTTGACCTAATTTGATGACGTCACCCAGACCATTTTCATCTAGATAGATTAACTTGAATATTCCTTACGGGACTTTCTATTAAGCACCCTGCGCTTTTTTGCAATAAAATGAAAAGGATGCCGTTGGCATTTAAATTTGAAAGTGTGCGAATGGACACTTGTGATAATCCTAAGTAATCCCACTAAAATCAATTGTCAAATCGCTCCCCTGAATCATTAATACACCCTAAATCATAAATTAATCTGATTAAAAGGAAAACTTTGAGTCTAAAATCGATACTTTGCATTCAAGAATTGTGTGATTATCAGAGCAAAAGTGTGTTCTTTGCTAAGTTACAGTGTAGCTACTGAGCTTGTCGTTGAGAATGCAAGGAGGAAGAAAGTTGAACATAGAGATATCTGTTCGTGGTGCATAAGTTCTGCAAACACAACCTGTAATTAGGGTAAAACGTCACACAAGTATGTAGGAATCACCTCCTCATTTTTTTGCGGAGCACTGTGATTCATCAGGTACAAGATGATATGAATATGATGTTTTGTTTAGAATTGGGTTCAATTGGTTTGCTTATAGGGTTGCTCGTTTAAAAAAGCATAAGATTTTGTCAGCTAACCATAGATAGATATATGTACATGTATTCCTTGTTTGAGACCCATGTTTTTATTTGCAGGTTAATCATGCCTCACCCACGGCTCGATAAGAGGGATTCAAAATTCCACAAGGACATTTTCCCAAGAATGAATAGCATTTGCAACACTAAAGGGTATGTAGAGGACACTCATTGTGGGAATACTGATATCGAAGCCTTCAAAACAAGAATAAACAATAGGGATGATAACCCTATCCTCAAGAACATTGTGGCAACAAGAATGTATTATTCTGCCAAATTTCCATATGTTGCAGAGCCCTTGGAGTTGTTGGTTGCATGCATTCAGAACTATAATGTGGTCACTAGAAGAGTAGAAAAGGAAGGGAGGATCTTTGCTAACTTTTCCATAGATGGCATCTCCACCATTTTCAAATTGCCAATAGATAGCAAGATGTATGTACCAGATTTGATAGCCTTGGAAAAAGAATACAACATAGGTATGAAGACCTGTAGGAAAGTGATTTATTTAGGTTGGAGTCATCCAACCAATATAGCTAGAGTGGAAGCTAAAATGCCGCAACATCTTTATAAGTATGACTTCTCAGAGCAAGTGCAATACATGATGTTCCTGCTCAGCAGGATGATCGAGATGCCCAGATGTGGCACTTTCAAACCTTGGATGTTCGGATTAATCAGGCTAGTCATTGAAAAGCTAAAAACCAAGATACAATGGGCAAAGATTATTAGTGATGCCTTCTACAACCAAGTCATTAGATGGAAAAAGATGAAGGACATAATCTTTGAGATGACATGATACTTGGTCTATGCTTTCACCGCTAAGGGCAAATTCAATGGATTGCAAAGAATAGGAAGGATGGGCATGTTACCGCAAGAAAAGACCCCTTGGGAGCACTATCCCCAGTTAGAAAGGAATCAATCTATTCAGAACTACAGAAGAGTAAATGATTGATTCACTATGCATCTGGTCCAGATGCTGGAGGGAGATCCCACCAAGAGATTCTCAATCACCATGACCAAACTGATAGATGCATACGATTCCTGGTTTGTACAAGCCATAACGTATTCTTACATAAGGATGGAGGGATTTAGTGGACAAACTTACATGCTCCCCAGATATCCATCTGATAAGGTTTCCCTAATGGAGATGGTGAGATAACAATTGCCTATTTTTGAATTATCCCTGGTGATTGAAGGGAAACCGTATAGAAAGTTTCCTATTATGGTTGATTGGAATGTGGCCCCCAATCTAGATAATGTTAAAGATGCAGAGAAAGATTTAGCAGGCTTGAATTTGCGGCTATTTCCTTTGGCCCAGGATTATGACCCTTATCATAGGGTGGAGAAAAGATTTAATAAGAAATACAAGCACAATGTTCATTTGAAGGTTTTTTGGGCTGATTGTGAGGATGAAGATGAGGGTAGGAAGCGTGGATACCAAAGGCTTACTTTGGCTCAGATAAGGATAATAGGCCAGCCAGAGGCTCCTCCTCAGTTGAAGAATGATGATGATGATATCCTTGATAGGGAGCATGAGGAGAATAAGGTATTCAAAGAGCCAATCTCTTTCCCTGATTATTCATTACCTGATGAGACATCTAGGGTAAAAGCACAAAGTTGTCTCACACTTTCAGCGAACTTATCACCACAAGTGAATTTAAGTATTTCTAACTAAAAATCAATTATGGTCAAACATATGATCTTGTAAAATTCATTCTAGCTAAGTTAGATATGTCCACAACTTTTCCTATTAATTTTTTTGGCTAAATGCATATGTAGCACCACAATGAGGCTAATTTACCAAAAAAATAAAATTATTTGAAAAACTTGATATTTCAACTTCCACTCATTTAAATAACATTTTTAAAAAATATAAAATACCCTTTTGTAGATCTATAAGTTTAGTTTTCAAAAATATATATTTTAATATTTTAATTATTATTTATATTTTCCTTTTTATTTTTACTAAAAGTAGGTTATCAACACAAAACATTAGGTTGATTACCATGTCAAGGAAAAATAGTAAAACTTATTAATTTTTTTTTTTAAAATATGATACACTAGATAAAAGAATATATATCAAGATGGTATAATTTTTTTTCTATTTTAGATAAATAGTTAATATGAAAGTTGACGTTGAATGGAAACAACTACGTTTTAATACACACATTTTAATATTTATTTAAAAATATATATTTATCAAAATTGGAAAAAAATATATATCCAAGCACTAAAGTTTCAAGTTATAAATACACCAAAAAAATGAAGAAAAAAAAATTACTATATAAAGATTGACGTCTCATGTAACTTCATTTTTTAGCATTTTATCAAGCATCTAAATTATAGTGTCAATTTATTAAAAACTATATTCAAATAATTCTTTAATTTTTTTTATAAAATACAAACATAAAAGATAATAAAAAATAAATATTTTATTAGTTTACATCATTTCAAAATTCAAAACATATATGTCACTTTTTAGTGATTCAAGTTTAAAAGTTGGATCAGTGTTGGTCATATCCTTTATAAAAATGTGACACAACTTTGTACTTTTACCCTCCATAGATGCCATGACTTCCAGTGTCATGAAAAGAACTGAAGCTTGGGTGGCAAGGAAACTTTAAGAGTTAAAAGCAAAAGGTGTTGCCATCACCATTGATAAAAAGAAAAAGAGAAACCTGAAAGAGAGGAAGAAGGATATGATGACTTCTTAGTGCACAAATGGCAGGTTTTGAGACCAAATTAGCTGAGCCCAGTAGTTCAAGGGCCACAGAGAAAATTACTGTCGAGGGGATATCTTTGGCTTATGCGCCGCCTTCATCAGAATGGGATACTCCCATGGCGGTAATTCCTATTCCTGCGCCTCAGACACAAGTAGCACGTGAGGAATCATTGAATAAAGAAGATGAAGCTCCACTGGGGACATTACTTAAAAGGGGAAGAGATGTACTCGAAGGTGTTGTAGTTCCTAGACACTCCAAATACCAAGGCCCTACCATGAGGGGTGTTACTTCTCCTCCATTCCAAAAGCAAGCACAAACGTTGGCATCTTCAGGCCCCAGCATCAATACCATTAAAGAACTCCAACATGGTGTCCCTACTGATACCATAATCAAAGTAAAAGCTGAAATGACACAAAAAGCTATTTAGAAGTCTTTAGAAAAGGAGACAAGTAAGGCATTTCCCCTAGATAAAACAATAGATTTGACAAATGATGATGTAGTGACAGATGTGACAAGTCATCCACTGGAGACCCTGTTGCATCATTCAGATCAAGGGACAAGAGGTCGAGAAGATACAGAGATGATAGAAACAAAGGTCAATAGAGAAGAATCTCTAGATGTGGAGGTACACATGGATCCCCTCAATGCCTTAATTGAAAATGTCAGTAGGCTGGAGGTGATCGATTTAGCATATTAGCCTAAAGAAGAGCAAAGAAAAGTAATTGATAAACTTGATCAAGGGGTAGAAAGCATTCCCATGGAAACATGTGATACAGGGAAAGATATCAAAACTAAGGATACACAGTCAGGCACACCTATAGCTACAACTGAGCAAATGCAAGTGCTAGAACTAGACCCAGTTGTTAGTGATAAGGAGGATAAGGATAATCAAGAACAATCTTTGGTATATTCAACCCCAGATGGTCAAGCCATAGAGCTTGAAAATGTTCAAAAGGGAGAAACACCACAAGAGAAAGTTAAGGATATGCATGAGGATACACAAATGGAGAGTAAGGGACATGATAAACCAAAAGATACATCACACCCAGATTTATCTCAACAAGAACAAGTGGAGAAACATAATGCTGATGAGGTGGACCAAGGCTAATGTCAACAAACAGAGGATTCAGGAGACATCCCGCCTGCACAAGAAAATGTGCAGAATCAGGGTGGGGAGAATGATGTTCTAGACAAAGATAAAGAGGTACATGATGCTCAAATTGAGCAATTAGACTAGAGAGGGTCAGATATAAATGCACGCTCATGGATGTCATTAGAAGTGGGAATTCCACAGGAGGCGATTGAGCCACTAGACTTTAAGTCACTCTTTATATTGGACCCAACCAAGCAAAAGAGAAGGGCAAGGACAATCTCTGTAATAAAGTGAGATGTAACCACATGAAAGAGGACAACCAGGGTAGCTGTACTAAAAATAAATAAGGCCAAGGGAGAAATAAGGCCAGAAGAATTCTAGATAACTACTACTGATTTAGGCCATGCCAGAGATGAACAAGAGATTAGAGGACTTAGAGATCATATAGATGTTGTGGAGGCTAGGATGATAAAGATCAAAACCAAGAAAAGGATGTATAAAGTACAAGTAGCTCAATTACAAGATTTTGTGAAAGGATTGGTTGCTCCCATTAATATTCAAATAGCTGAACATACTTCATTAACATTGGTCTCCCAGGAAGAGATAAATGCCCTAGATGTATAGAAGCACTAGGCACAAATTATGGATAATTGGTTTAACAAATTCTCGATGGATGGGGGCCAAATAATGACATCATTGTCCAACTGGGATTTATTGACCAATCTAAAACAAAAGGTAGACAATATGAAAAAGGAGGTCAGCCAAAAGTTAATAACCAGTGACAAATACCTGGGTGCTCTTAGGGACATGAGGAAGAAAGATGCTAATATCCTCATAGCGAAAAAAATTGTAACAACACAAACATTCCCAATGTTGGATAGTTGGTGTGAGGATGTGGGGTTTGTAGTGGATGTATTGAGGAGATGTAATGATAAGATTGCAAACATCAGTGGACAACTACATAATCTATTGTCTGATGAAATAGTAATTTTGGAGTCTCTGGAAGGTAAGGTAGAAGGAAAGGTAGAAAAATAAGATGAAAATTTTGCTACCAATGCCTTTGGGGATAATTTCAAGCCTGCAATAGAGGACCCTACCAGGAACTTCTCTGAAGCTACCATTAATATGGCTATGCAAATGAAGGCAAGTATAGAAAAATATAAAGAAGAATTAGATAGCAGAACAAACCGATGGATATCCTTACAGAAGCAATTGAAGGCACAAGCCTATGCAGCCAAGAGGGATGAGATTTTGAATAGAGAAGAGAATGATAGGGCTGTCTAGAGCTATAATGTTATCCAAGGTGTTAGTGCACTAGTAACTGACTGCATCTCTCTGAAGAATATGAAGAAGAAAAATAGAGTGGTCGTATTGACCAAATCATACTTCAAGATATTCTTGAGAGTTGCTAGTTGGCATTTGTGCCATGTAGGTTGTATTTTGACTTGATCAAAGCAATGTAAATTGTTGATCATAATAAATAATCCTTGACCATAGGATCTGTTGTAACTAATTCTCATCCTTATCCTATAAAAGGATGGAGAGTCTTAGTCATAAATCATTCAGAAGCTTAATTGAGATTGGATTGCTGAAATGTTAGGACCAGTCCTCAAGGTCAATTGTAAATATATACTCTTTTGCATACCTAATGAAGATAGAGTCTCCCTAATTACATACAATCGTAATCCTTGAGTAATCTATGAATGAATCCTAGACATGTTCCTTTGATTTGTTGCATCCCTTGGAGTGCATTTCAATTTGTGCATGTTGTTTTCATTCATGTCCTTTGAAGTTAGGATCAAACATATCTAGCTGTGGAATGACCTGGTTAAAATATGGTTTGATTTCTTTCTCTTCATGATAGTATCAAGAGTATATGTGGACCAATGGCTAAATATTCATTCATTTCAATAAATTTAGAAAGCATAAAGTTCAATTTCTTTAATTTCATTTAAATCACTATCATAATTGCAAATACACAGAAAATAATGAACAAATATAAAGAAATATGCTGACATCCCATAGATAAATGAATATATTTAGCATATTTGACAAAATAGCATGTCAATTTGAAAATGTCATGCAAATGAACACAATAATCATGGAAATATATGCTTATAGGCACATCATTTAAGCAAATTCACACTGCAGAAGTAAATTTAAGCAAGAATGGATGTATGACCATGGGAGTGGAGATAGTTTCAGATGAATTAAACAAAAGGTCATGAATCAAGTTAATAGGAATGATATGCAGGAGAATTGATCAAAATTTATATAAATATCTGCATAATTTGGTTAAATATAGTAGGATTTAACCTATCCTTTGAGAATTTACAGAAAGCAGGAAATGATTATGAAGTAATCCAGACGATTATGAACTAATCCACGAAGACTTGGGATCATGAATTCTTTGAATTCATCGTATCTTTCAACTTGATAAAGGTTTGATTTACATTTCTTTATCTATGTTTATTTATGACACATATCATGATGAACATAAATTGGCCCTAGAAGGAGGGCCCGATAGTAGTCGCTTCCAGACTTCTGACAAATAAACCTAAGATCAAACAATGAATCACCTGCATGTTTGAAAAGATATGCTTCTACACAATTGATTCACATGTCCTTCAAAACATGACATAAATTGATTGCCATGACATTCTAATTTGAGGATTAGTCACCTGAAAATTGTTTCCCACGCTCCAGCGAAGTAACATCTTCAAAATTTTCGTAAGATTACTTGAAATCTCTTCATTTTTGTAAGGTTTTTGCATGTTGTCAGTCATTTGAAGAATTCAGTTGCAAATATCCCATCCTTGCAGGTAGTTGACCTGATATTTATAGTCCACTATCTAAAATTTGCAAATTTGAGTCAATATTTACATTTCCCACAAATATTTTTTGTAAATATCCTGTCACTTTGAACTTTTAATCGCAAATATCCACTTCAGAAGATTAAGTACGTTGATCTTTGCAAAGATCTAGTTGAAATATTCATATCTGGTTTCAGGCCATAAAATCTGGCTCATCGACCTAATACTAGGTCTAGATCTATTGGACCTTTTGAAGAATTGCCAATTCATAGACTTAGACCTTGTATGACAGATATCCACCATAGTCGTGGTCCTAATTCATCGACATCTCTAGCTATACTAGTTGTAACACTTCCAATATCTCCAGTTGTGTCCCAAATACCCCTGGTACCTCTTACAATGTCGTTCTTTGTAGTGGAATCACCACTTATCTTTACAACATATCATGTCCCTTGCTAAAGAACTCAGACAAGATTTATCTGAAGTATCATCCTTATCAGGATGTAGAGGATCACATTCAAACTTACAAAGAGGCATGCTTCAGAGCCTGGATAGATCATGAGGACATTGTGTGTAGATTATTTCCTTACTCATTAGGAGAAGAAGCATATGGTTGGTACATTAGTCTCACCTGGTCATCTATAGGCACTTGGATGCCCTAGAGAAAGGTTTCCTAGGAAGATTCAAAATACCAGTAGATCCAGCCATGACCTACCACATGTTTGCCACAATAAAGAGAGCTAAGGGAGAATTAATTTCCAATTTTAATGCTAGGTTCCAGAAAATGTATTCCAAGTTAGTTACTCCCTATAATGTAGAGGACGAGATAGTGAGATCCATATATTATTCAACCCTAGATCCCTTGACATCCATGTTCATCAGGAGAACACATCCCACAAATACTATCCTGGTGAATGCTTATGAGGAAGCCATCAAGGTCAATCAACAATTAACACCTAGATTCACTCTTAATTTAGGATATCTTGCATACCCCACCCAACCACACACTGATGGAGTCATAATACCTCCAGCCATAATGCCTAGTCCCCTACAAGTACCTCCACTTAGTATCATGCCCCCTCCAAATGGAAATGTCCAGGTAACACATCATCCTGCACATGCATCTTAGGATGCCATACAAGGAAATAATAGTGGTATCTCTTTCTTTAAGCCTCGACAAGATAATGTAGTTGCCAAAGCCCAAGAGGAGAAGGATATCAACAAAGAAATATTTGTACAATTAACAAAATTAACTACTGATATTACACACATGAGGAGTAAAAAATTTTATTCTCAGTCAAATCAGAATAGAGGATATCCTGATAGAGGATTTGGAAATAATAATGATAGGCTTGAATACCCCGATAGGGGTTATAACAATGATATGAATTTCAATAACAATAGCAATAATAATGTTGCCCCTAGGCCACCTAGAACTTGGAACACCAGACCAAACAATGGCTCGTTGCCTTCACCATTAGATAATCAACCTTCTGTTGAACCCAAACATACTACTAGGGTAAATCTGACAGAGGTTGCACTTACAAATTGGTGTAGAATGCAAAATACCAATGCTCATGCTAAATTAGACTGCCCCCAATTCAAAATAATAGCCAGTATCTTCCAGGATGAAGTATCAAATACTGTTGGAGATTCACCTTTCCCTGAAGGAAATGAAATTGTGCCCCTTGGATATGAGTCTGCTTTAATGCTTGAAATCTCTAATGGTCATCATCATCAGTAGATGACCTCAACTCATGAGAACTACACTTTAGCTTGTGAAGAGTTAGCTTTAGCCTTTGAGTCGAGTTATGTTTCCCCTTTTGAAGATCAAAATGAACTTGAACTAGAAGCTAATGAGGTTCATGCTTACCAACAACAATATCAGAATAGACACAATTATAACCTGAGGAATAATGCCAACAGACCTGCTGGTCCTTTGACCACATCCATCCCTCCTAACAACTTTAATACACCACTAGATTGAAAAGCCAATAATAACCCTGGACATCCCAAAGTAAATACTCAGTACTTCACACCCCAAAGTACAGTGACAAAAGCTATCATCCAGTTGCCTGAATTAGATAAGCTAGTCACTTACTTGGCAGAAGAAATGAAGAAGATGAAGATCAATTTATCCTTGTCAGAATTATTGAAAACCCCAATCATCAAGAAAGCCTTCTTGAAGTCATTAGATGAACCTACATCCAATGAAGAAAGTACTAGCCATAATTCTTGTCATATCATGACTAGAGATCCTGTACCTACGGACAATATGGCTAAATCAAGGATGCAAGCCACTGTTCATGCAACTGATACATTGCAGATGACTCTATAAAGAGATAAGTTTGAATCGCTTCCGTTCTTGCTTACATTAAGGATATTTGGCAAGAATTTACAAAACTGTCTAGTAGACTCAAGTGCATAAACAAATGTCATGCCCTTGTCCATTTGCAATGCTTTAGGTCTGCATCTAGTCAAATCCCTCAAGAAAGTCACACAACTTGACAAAATAGAAGTAAGTGTGGTAGGAGAATTAACTCATATTCACATGCAATTGGCATCAAACCCAAGGGTGCAATACTATATTGACATTCAAGTAGTAGATATCCCTGATACTTATGGGATGTTGCTTACCAGTGACTGGTCGAAGACATTAAACAGATATATGGCTACCGATTTTAGTCATATGTGGTTACCATGGAAAGGAATTCCCAACCAACTCAGGATAGAGGCTGAACCTAGAATGAAACACATGATCACAGATTATAATCACGCCCTAATGAAATACTATACATAGATGTTGAACAAGGGGTTTATGTAGTAAGACCTCAAACTATTAGAATTGAAGAGATCTTAATGTGTAACATACACACATGGGAAAATAGTGACCAAGTGGATAGGATGGTCAACGATTCTGATTACAACTCTACTAACAAAGAAGTAGTTGATCATTTCAGTGAATTTGAAAAATACTTATCTAGAGAAATGCAAAAGTGCCATTTTTTGGATACATCAGTTGAGGATATCTTGATATTAGGATGGTACTGACTTCATGATTAGGCACATTCAGAAAGGGACTATGAGATATGTTTGGATATGATTGAACTAAAAAGAATGAGCCTGGAAGGTGGATCATCATCAGCTAAGGTAAGCGAAGCATCCGATGATGATGATACTAATTCCTGTTTGTTTTCTTCATATGTAGGAGAGAATGATCAGATGATACATCAGGATAATGCTTGCATCCACGATATCAATTTTTTTTTAGTATATGAAGAGATATACCATTGTGAGATGAAAATTATTATCACCCTGGGGACCAACTGCCTAATTGAGCCAGACTATGATTTATCAGATGAAGATGGAGGAAGTCATCTGAACAAATTTAAAAAATTGTTATCTAAACAGATTTAGAGAGACATTCTACAAGGAGTCCCTTCACATCATGCTCTAAATGAAGGATGGTGTAGACTTCACGAGGCACCACATTTAGAAACAACATGTGCCTTATGCTTACATATATTGAATAAGGAAGAGCAGTTGTACCCTAGAGACATCATGCCTCATATCAGAAATACCCCTAAAGATAAAAGGAAAGAGATAGCAACATACCTTGCTGATAGGGATGATAACATCAGAGAGATGAAAATAGAAAGTGTTCAGCATGATGACACCCAAAAGAGACCCTTAGGTTTGACAAAAGGAGAATCACAAATGTTGAAATGGATATTAGGTAGTGCGAGTGCATGTGCTAAAAGGAAATGAGAAGATTCTGATAAGCCATTAACAGAAGATAAGCCATGGATTCTAAGGTTTGATGGCTCTAAATCCAAACAAGGAGTTGGACTAGGTGTTGACCTCATTGACCCATTAGGGAGGTCATTTCTAGTAGCATACCGATTATAATTCCCTTGCACTAATAATGTGGCTGAGTATGAGGCCCTGATCCATGGGTTACTATTTTCCCTCAAGAAACAAGTCAGAATTCTGCATGTCTATGGAGACTTAGAGTTGGTAGTAAAACAAGTTAGGAGTATCTATGCATGCAACTATAAAAGGTTGTTAAATTACAGACATAGAGTCTAGGATTTGATAGAAGGCTTTGATGCTTTCAACATGACATATGTTTCTAGGGAACAAAATCATAGAATTGATGCATTGGCACAAGCCACCAGCACATTGGAACCCTTATCTATTTTTGGAATGAAAATATTTTCAATGGAATTGATATTAGTGCCCTCCATACTTGACAATGTTACTAATTTCCAAGTGTTTGATGATGACCAACATATTCTGTATTTCATTTCAAAAAGGGATATATTCAAAGCACAAATCTTAGATGAAAAGAATTTAGATGATCATGTTTGGGAAGAAGAAGAAATCACAGATTTACCAAGTAACAAAATCCCCAAGACATGATCGAGCTTTAAAGAGATTTTGACTTAGACAACATGATAAAACATAAAGACCTCCCTAAGACAGATGGAGGAGAATATTCATCTGTTAACATAGGATAGGGTGATGACACTAGGAATGTTCTGATAGGCAAAGTCTGCATAGAAGAGGAAAGGACAGGGATAGCTCAGGCATTAAAATATTATATCCATGTCATTGCTTGGACCTATGATGAATTAAAAATGTATGATACATCTATTATCATTCATACTATCCCATTAAAGCCAAATGCCAAGCCATTCAGGTAGAAATAGAGGCCAGTCAATGCATTGCTAGAGCCCATTATCTTTGAAGAAGTCAAAAGGTTACTGAATGCAAGGATCATATTTCCTTGTTGCAAGTATGGGCCTAACCGGTATTGTCATTGATGTCAACATATTCTTGTTGCAGTGATGTCAATGATTGAATGAGGTGCATGCTGAGGACATTAAGAAAATTAGTCCTATGAGAATCAGAGAAGATCAGTGAATACAATGAAGCTCTATGAAGTGAAGATCCCAGCTAGATGAAGATTAGAGAATGTGCATCAAAGGGTTTGTAAATATGTGTCTGAAGACGATCTAGTCAAGATTTGAGAGGTTCACATGAAAATGTGGAGTTATGGCCATGAGAGTAAAACAGGTTCTAGCAACTGTTCAGAGGTGACAGAGTGATGCAAATAGGTCCGGTGAGATCTAGAAATACAATATCATGTTCTACGGATCTGGTGGCATGTTTGGGAGGCTAATGTGAATTGACAACTCAATTGGTTCGTGGTTTGGAGGTCCACAAGAAATCCTTCTAATATGACAGTGATGGGCGACTGTGTTCTTGAGGTTCTAGATGAAGATGCGAATAATTACAGTAAGTAGAAGTGGTGCGGATGTTCTTGGTGATTCAAGCAAGCTTGTGGGGGTCTCTAGATTGTGTCTAGTTCATGTTGGTGGTTCGCATTGAATATTGAGCTCCTAATTGAAGACTTACCTTTGGGTGATGGAGTTCTTCCTAGTCTTGGCTGACTAGATGATTTACACATGTTGCTGATGATCTTGAAGATGTTTTGCGAAGCATGGCATGTTCCTCGAAGAAGATTGGAGTCCCAACTATGTGTGGCCGATAGTTTAGTAATGCGCATGAAGTTTTTGTAATAAGTCAAGATGTATTTTTTTAATTGCTTTGTAATAAAATAAGTGTATGTTGTGTAGACTTTGATGATCATTCCAAAGTCGATGTCATGTATAAATAAGAGTTACGAAGTCATTCAAATGTATCTGGTGAAGATGAGGAAGTGGTAGTGAAGAGGAGCGATAAGCAGAGCAGAGGCATCGAGCTAAAATGAAATTGACTCAAGCATAGTAAAGATGCTAATCTCTAGTTCAAGTATGTAATACTTATATTCTTTTGTAGACAGTGTGTCTCCTGTAGGGAGTGGGCCTCTTGTGAGCAGTGTGCTTGGGTAGTGAGCCCTTTCTACCAAGTGCCATTTTATTCATCCTTATTCTTTTAACAGAGAATACATTCTTGGGTTAGTCACCCTGTGGCTTTTCCCTTAACTAGGTTTTCCATGTCAAAATATTGGTGTTATATGTGTTGAATTTGAATTATTGCATCATGCTTCCATAATTGAATCTTTGATATGTTGTTGAAATATAAGAAGACTTAAGGCAAATATATTGTAGGATTTTTGTAACAATTGATTCACCCCCCCTCTCAGTTGTCTGTTCTAAATTCAACAATTGGTATCAGAGCTAAGTTCCTCTAGAAGAAGCTTAACCACTTGAGGAGATCTAGGATGTTGACCTACAAGGAGGACAATCCAAGGTTTGATGGATCAAACTTCACTACCTAGAAAATCCGCATGGAATGTCACATACAATGCATGGGATATTAGTATTGGAACATAACCTCAACTAAATATGGTCTCCCAAGGAATGGCCCAACAACTCTAGATGAAATCAGAGATACAAAAAATAATCTTCAAGCTAAAGAAGCCCTACTGAGTGCCTTGTCTGATTCAGAGTTGACAAATGTTATGGGATTGAAGACTGCCTATGAAATTTGGACAAAGCTTGAAAATTTATATGAAGGAGACAAATATGTTAAGTGTGCCAAGCCGCAAAGTTTGAAAGGAAAGTTTGAAAACTTAAAGATGAGTGAAGATGAGACTATCACTTTATATATGACAAAAGTAAATGAGCTTGTATGTGGCATTAGATGTGCTAGTGAAGTATTGGATGAAGATGAAATTGTTGCTAAAGTTCTCAGATCTTTACCTCCTGCATATAAACACAAAGTTGTTGCTATTGAGGAAATCAAATCATTAACAACTATCACAAGGGATCAATTGGTTGGTAAAATATCTGCATTTGAGTTAGCCGAGTTTGGTGATGCACTCCCCAAGACTGAATCTGCATTTAAAGCTAGTGCCTCTGCAAAAGGTAAACAGAGATATGATCTAGGTGAAAGTTCCTCAAGAAAATCAACTTGGTATGATAAAGCAAGGAAAGATTTGGAAGAAGATGAGTTAGAAGCTAATCAACTTGAAGCCCTTATTGCAAAAAGACTACCAAGAGGATTCGGTAAGTATGAACAAAAATTACATTTCAAATGCTTTGCCTACAATAAGATTGGTCATTTTGCCTCAAGATGTCCAGAAAGGTTTTCAAGGCTAAACCCTAATAGATCAAGGTTTCAGAAGAAATGTTACTATGTTCACAAAGATGATAACGAAGGAGTAATAGATGATGAATCTGAGATAGGAAACAAACCTGAAAGTGACTAGGTATTTATTGCCATCAAAGAAGAAGATCCAATGCCTATTGAATCTGCCAATCATAAGATCATAGAAAGTACTTTGGCTACTCAGGTTGAAGAAAAGGATGAATGGGTTATTGATAGTGGATGCTCTCACCATATGATTGGCGACAAGAGTAAGTTCTTAAGCTTAGAAAGTTATGAAGGTGGAGTTGTAAAGTTTGGAGATAATTCTGCTAGCTGATTTAGAGGCATTTGAACTGTCTCTTTTGATGGAAAGAACAAAATAGTGATGTTTTGTATGTTGAAGGTCTGAAGCATAATCTTTTTAGTGTTGGACAGTTGGTGGACAAAGGCTATGATCTCCATTTCAAAAATGAAAAATGCAAGATCTTTGAAAGCTCTGGAACTGAGATTGCATCTAGTACACAGACAAAAGGTAATATCTTCCAATTGGTTGGTACTGGAAAAAGTTGCTTATTTGTTCAAACTGATCAGAGTTGGTTGTGGCATAGGAGAATGTGTCATGTGAATTTTGATAATATCATCAAGATAAGAAACACTCAAGCTGTAAGAGATCTTCCAAGATAGATGAAACCTACTAATAGTTTGTGTAAAGAATGTCAGTTGGGTAAGTAGAGCAGAGTCACATTCAAAAGTAAGGAATAATCTTCAACTGGATTTTTAGACTTGGTGCACACTGATCTCTGTGGTCCGGCAAGAATCAAGAGTCTGTAGGGAGATAGGTATTTAATGTTGCTAATTGATAACCACTCCCGGATGATGTGGATAACTTTCTTAAAAGAGAAATCTAAAGCTCTTGAGAAGTTCAAAATATTCAAGGCTATGGTAGAAAATGAAACTAGCATAAACATAAAATGCCTCAGGTTTGATAGAGGTGGAGAATTCACATCTGGTGAGTTCATAACATTCTGTGAGAATCATGTGATAAAGAGACAGTTATCCGCTCCAAGGACTCCACAGCAGAATGGAGTCGTGGAGAGAAAGAACCAGACCATCCATGAAGCATCTAGGACCATGATGATGGAAGCAAATGTTCCTCAAATCTATTGGAGAGAAGTTGTAAGTACTGCTGTCTATACTCTTAATCGAGTACAAATCAGAGGCAATATTGGTAAGACCCCTTATGAAATTTGGTTTGGTATCACTTCTACTGTGAAGTATTTTAGAGTCTTTGGTAGTAAATGCTACATCAAAAGAGATGAAGACCTTGGCAAGTTTGATGATAGAAGTGATGAAGGAATATTCTTGGGATCTTCTACTCAAAGAAAAGCATACCGGTGTTATAACAAGAGATTGAGAAAGATTGTAGAAAGTACAAATGTGAAGGTTGATGAAGGCATGGAAAATCCCTCAAGGTTTTATGAGTATGAAGTAGATGATCAGAATGATGTCTCAAACCAAGGAGAACAAGCTCCAACTCCAGTTCAGATTTAGACTGATCTGGAGAATCCTGAAACACAAGAAGAAGAGACAAGTTTGGATGAACCTGTCCAAGAATTAGAAGTTCAATAAAATCTCAAAACTCCTAGGTAAGAATCATTCTGAAGATCAGATTATAAGAGATAGAAGCAAAGGTGTTCAAACAAGAAGAAAAATTGCTTAAGATTCAGTGAAGTATTGTTTAATTTCAAAATTGAACCAAAAACAGTAAGTGAAGCTTGCAATGATGAAAGCTGGGCTAAAGCAATGGATGAAGAATTAATGCAGATTGAAAAGAATCACACTTGGGATCTTGTTCCCAGACCTAAGGACAAAAATGTGATTGGGACTAAGTGGGTCTTCCGAAATAAACTAAATGAAGAAGGTGAAGTAGGAAGAAACAAAGCCAGATTGGTCTGTAAGGGTTATTCACAAGTAGAAGGAATTGACTTCAAAGAAACTTTTTCTTTGGTGGAAAGAATTGAAGTAGTCAGATTATTTCTTACCTTTGCCGCCTTCAAGGATTTCAAGGTATATCAAATGGATGTCAAGTGTGCTTTCCTAAATGGTGATTTGGAAGAAGAGGTATACATTGAGCAACTGGAAGGATTCCAATTGTCTGATCATAGAGATATGGTCTACAAGTTGAAGAAGGAATTGTATGGACTCAAACAAGCCCCAAGAGCCTGGTATGAAAGATTGAACAAACATCTTTTGAAGATTGGCTTCAACAAAGGTACTGCTAACAGTAATATGTATTTTAAGATTGATGATGAAAATATCTTGATTGTGGAAGTGTTTGTTGATGATATCATTTTTGGAGGAAAAGATAGTATGTGCAAGACTTTTGCAAATTAAATGTAAAGTGAATTTGAGATATCTATGTTTGGGGAAATGAATTTCTTCTTGGGTCTGCAAATCTGTGACGCTGATTATTTTCACTTCCCTATTTTTGATCACTTTTCATTATAGTTGGTTAGACTTTGAGAGACTATTATTTTCGTTATGCAGATTTAGACTATAGCTCCTGAATTTGGTTTAGCATTGATTAGACATATGGTGATTTGATAAGATCATATTTTGATGTTATGATGATGTTAGACATGTGAGATATATTTGATGATGACTATGAGACATTAAATAGAAAAATGTATTTTTAACCTTAATTATGTTGTGAATGATTAATGTTGTATGCAATGACATGAATTTAATTTCAGTTGCTTCGGCTATGATTATCCATGATGTGATTGATGCTTGATCTAGTTGTGCAGGTTATATCCCTAGGCCACGAGAAATTGGAGGTAGTGTTCACACATATGTTATTCCCTATTAAGTCGATCCATTCCCAAGAGGGATGAGGATCACGTTTGATCGGATGATGTTTATTACGTGTTTGACTTATTTAATTGGCCTAGTTACCCCCTCCTTAAATTGATTTATATCATGTGTGGTATATTTATATTTGTTTTACACCATTTGGTATTATTTTTATTTATGGGCCATTTAAAGTGATTTTATGCCTCCCTATGTGTGCTTTAGTGTCCCAAACTTACCCTAGGTGGTAACCTTAGGGTTTAGGGTCAAATTTGACTAACTAAACCTTAGGGTAACTCACTTTTGGTCACTCTAAATTGGGGTTTAGTAAAAGTGACGAATTTTGAAATGGCTAAGGGTGGGAGATGAGTCATGCTTTGGGAAAGACCCATCTCCCTTCCCAAAGTTTGGGGATCCCGTCACGAAGAAGACTTGGGAGGTCTTTAAGACTCCCAAGTGTGTGGGATCTCCCTCCAAGACTCTCACACATGTGTGAGAGAATCTTGGAGGGTGATGGCTCCCTTGGAGAATAAGAGGATGCCATGTGGCATCCCTTATGCTCATGGAGGCTTGGAGGGAATTGCCACCTCTCCACTTGGTCTCTCACACATGTGTGAGAGCACAATTGGATAAGGTGAGGGTTTGAATGGATTGGAGGGTGACACTTGTCACCCTCACACTCCTTCTCCCTTGCAAGTGGCATGGGATGAGGAAGGAGAAGGTGACAAGTGTCACCTTCACATTCCTCAAGGCCAAATTGGAAGGCCTATATTATCTCCTCTTGGAGAGGAGTGTGGGGTTCTTTTTTTTGGAAATTCCTTTCTATTCTTGGAGGTTTTTGGGGGTGTTAGAAATTTTTGGAGATTGGAGACTTGGAGAAGCTTAGAGCTCTTCTTCAAACATGCTTCCACTATAGGGATTTTGAAGGTAAGCTCCATGGCAATGGCTATTTCCCTTTTTGCTTATGTTTTTTTTTTTGTGTATGTGGTTGAATAGTTATGTGTGTTGTTATTTTATTTTTCTGTGGGATGGGTGTGGTGAGAGCACCTCCATTTGGAGGAAAGGCTCAACTAGTTTGGGGTAGGGGAGAGTGAACCTCCTCGAGGTCATCTCCTTAGTGTTGCACTATTTATAGTCTTGAGGGCATCATATAGAGTTTTGAGAACAATATTTGATTTTGGCATGAGTGCCATAGTGATTCTTGAGTTTGGTGGAAAATGTGTTTGGCTTGAGGCCTTGGGATTTTGTGATTTTTGGAGTTCTTGGGGTGGTCTCTTGAGTTGAGGGGTCCACTCCCCTATCCCCTCCAAACTCAATTTATTAAGTTTTGTATGTGCAAATCTATGGGAGTGAATTTTTGTATGTTTAGAAAATTTCTTTTATTGTGGTGTGTGTGTGCAAAACTATGTGAATCCTACCTCCCTAGCTTGGGGGTGACCCACTAGTGGGTCTATGGTGGGGAGGAGGGCTTTCCTTCATGGATTGGTTCCCCATTTTTGTGTTGCATTATTGCAGGTTTTCATTGAAAAAAAATGGAGCTTAGAGGAGTTTATTGTTATCTCACTTGCATTATTTGGTTGGTTGTGTGAGCCTTGGCCTTAGAGGCCTCATTGTAATTTTTGTCAAACTTATTACTCCCCTTGGGTTGCTGTTGTAAGAAATTGTAATGTGGTTTACTCCTTAATGTGTATTCAAAAACATGTTCCTTAAGATATGTTGTGTTTTTGTGATATCTAAAGTTGCCAAAGAAAATTTATATATTTGTTGTTATGTATGCAATGAAAATACATGTTTATCATCATGCTGTTGTGCTTATTTGATTTTGGAAATTTTGATAAAAGAACATTTAAGCTTGCTATTATATTTAATGACATTCTGTTTAGTAAAATGTGAATTTAAACAGGAAGGAAATCTGGGTTAATGCTGTTCAAATATAAATGTATGCCTTAAGGAAAATACAGAAATGGGTCCGTTTCTTCTATAAAAAAACATAGTTGTAGAGGATAAAGTTTATTTGAAGTTAAATATATTTTCTTCCTTATTTATTCAAGACATGTGAAGAAATAGTTGATCTATTTTCTTTAATGTATATATATATATATATATATATATATATTGCCCACTGTTTCTTTTAATAGATTGCAATATGATTTCATTACTTTCCCATTGATTTTGTTCATATTCTGATAATATCATATACATATATATATGTATATACATAGGTAAAATATGTATATACGCATATATATATATATATATATATATATATATATATAGTTTTAAATATATTGTTGTTTTTAAAATATAAATATTTTAGATTTATGTGGAAATTGTGCAAATCTGGGTATAAGACACTATATATATATTGTAATACATTTAAACTATTTTTTTAATAAAAAAATACATTAGATTCTACTCAATGATAAACTGTACTTTTGGGAAATAAGCTGTATATTCATAAAGTACTTTGTGTGTGTGTGTGTGTGTGTGTGTAAACATATCCTTGACTGTTAAAAAAAAGGTAATGAAATTTGTGTCAAAAATAAATCTGTGGCAGATCTGAGACCCCCACAACGTTTAGGTTTTAGGTAAAAAAAAAGTTTAAGGCAATGGATGGCGGCCATGGCCACTGCCCATTGCCCTCTTGTTACAGCGTGGGTTGTGGGGAGGGGGCCGTGTCCCCACCCACACCCAAGGGTGTGGGTGGAGGCATGGCCTCGTTCCCACACCCCCAACCCTTTGCACTCCCTTGTTACTCCATAGCGGCGGCAGTAACAAAACGACCGACGACCCTCCACTCTCAGTCTCGTTTCTGCCTTGGCACCAGTTGGCCGCCTTTTTATCTGTTCAATTTTTTTTTAATACCTACAACAAGAGGATATATATACTTATAGTGGTCTTCCAAAAAAAAGGAAGAAGAATGCTTTTATATATACAAGTGTATACCTCATTGTGCAAGATATCCATTAGCTGCCATGGATGGACAAAACCTTCAACTTGTAAAACAAGAGAAAGAGGGAAGAGAAAACAATGAGAGAAGAAAACAAAAGAAAAGTTAGGGTTTCCATAAGGAAACTAATAAAATAAAAATTAGGGCTTTCTAGTGTAGGAAACAAATAAAATAATAGATTAGGGCCAAGTTGGAGGATGAGGGAAAATAAATTCTAAATGCATTTTATTTATTTCCCTCATTTTGCCTTGTGCATAGGAATTTAAAATTCCCTCTCCTTTGCCCTTGCTTTTTTGAATTAATTTTATTTACCCTTGAGTTTTATTATAGTGGCTTAATATTATTTTGGGTTTTTTGATTTTTACTCCATGGGGAGATTTTTAATTAGTGGAATGGGTTGATTTTAATTTAATCGGGAAGTTTTGTTTCCCTTTGTAAGTTATTTAATGGGGCATTCTTTTTAATTATTTGTCTGCTTAAATTTAATGTGTTTGGAAACCATTTTTACTGAATTTAATTTAATTTTAATCAATTTTATCTTAGGGGGAATATTTTAATCTATTCCCCTTTTTAATTATTTCTACTTGAGTTAATTAATAAATGCAATTGATGAAATTACATTTATTAACGGACTCAAGTATTGAGTTTATTTTGGTCATTTATTTTAATTTAATTTTTATGGTTTTGTTGAATGGTCAAATTTATTTGGCTTTGGAAATTTATTTAATTTTCCTTATGTTTAATTATTTTCATTTTTGAATTAAGTTCTTTTTGGAGAATTTCTTTTAAAATATTTATTCCTATTATTGAAAATGCGTTATGCTGTTGAAATTTTTCTAGATTTTAGGGTTTTAGTTTTATGACATTTTCATGTCTTTCATTTAATCACTCCATTTCATCATGCAACCATCATGCCATTGGATTCGTACTATTATCCAATTTCATTTATGCATTTGAGTCAGGTTTGATTTTGATTTGGTCTAAATCACCTCTTTTGCCTAGGAAGCTTAGGGTTGAATTAAAACTGTTCTAACCCCAAAAGCGGTGCACATTGTGCCACATAACCCCCTAGTTGGCTATCATCACGTAGGGGTTGGCGTAGGTAGATGCACTTCCCTAATTTTTGATTGATAAGTTTATGCCTTATGTGTATTGCCACTGAGCAAGAAAATGCATGCGAGGGGGGTTCTAGGGACACGCATAAATTTTTTTGTTAGCTCGTGTCATGACCACATGTTAAATGTGGACATGACACGTGTGTTGCGTATCATGACTGCATGGGAAATATGGGCATGACAAAATCATTCAAACAAAGAAAGGAATCTTCATATCTCAGATCAAATGTGCGGAAGAATTATTGAAGAAATTTGGGATGGAAGATTCAAAGGCAATGAATACTCCCATGGCAACCAGATGTAAGCTGAGTAAATATGATGAATGCCCTAAGATTGATCAGAAAAACTACAGGTCAATGATTGGAGGACTACTATACCTTACTCAAACTAGACCTAATATTATGAATGATGTTGGTCTTGTTACAAGATTCCAAGCTAATCCTAGAGAGTCTCATGTCATGGCAATCAAGAGAATTCTTAGATATTTGAAGGGAACATTTGAGTATGGATTATGGTATCCTAAGGATCATTATTTCTCTCTTCATGCATACACAAGTGTTGATTGGGCAGGAGATGTGGATGACCGGAAGAGTACCAGTGGTGGTGCATTCTTTTTAGGAAAAAGATTGGTTTCTTAGCTAAGCAAGAAACAAGAGGTAATATCTCTGTCCACTGCAGAAGCAAAGTATATTGCAGCAGTAGGCAGTTGCACTCGAGTATTGTGGATGAAGAAAATGCTAAGAGATATCAGAGTGGAGTATGAAGAACCTATCACAATCTTCTGTGATAACTCAAGTGTAATAAATATATCAAAAAATCTGGTGTTGCATTCAAAGACAAAACATATATCCATCAAGCTCCATTTTTTGAGAGAGCAGGTAAACAAGAATGAAGTCAGATTGGAGTTTATGCCCTTAAAGGATCAAATTGTAAACATTTTTACTAAACCTCTACCTAAGGATTCTTTTGAGTATCTCAGGGAGAAGTTAGGGGTTATTACCCCTCTGGTTCTAAATTAAGGTGCACTGATGTGCATTAGTCCAGTGGAGTCCACAGTCATATCGTGTGATCCAGATTGATGTTAGGAGGCTGCTACTTAGGGGGAGAAGTCTATATGATTCTAAAGTATGTGAAGTGGTTGCAAGTATGTGCCCTTTGTCATTGATGTCAAAGGGGGAGAGAAGACATGTGAAAAACACAAAGTGGTTTTTGATCAAAGGGGGAGCAATAAAGGAGGAGAAGACATGTGAATGATTGTTATTGATAGGGGGAGCTATATCAGTCTGTGAGGAGAAGTTCTTGTCTTAGTGGTTAAAACATTTTTTCACATTATATGTTGCCATCAATGACAAAGGGGGAGATTGTTGCAAGTATGGGTCTAACTGGTATTGTCATTGATGTCAACATATTCTTGTTGCATTGATATCAATGATTGGATGAGTTGTATGCTGAGGATATTGAGAAAATTAGTCCTATGAGAATCATAGAAGATCAGTGAAGATAGTGAAGCTCTATGAAGTGAAGATCCCAGCTAGATGAAGATCAGAGAATGCACATCAAAGGGTTTGTAAATATGTGTATGAAGATGATCCAGTCAAGATTTGAGAGGTCCACATGAGAATGTGGAGGAGTTATGGCTATGAGAGTAAAACTGGTTCTAACAACTATTCAGAGGTGACAGAGTGACACAAATAGGTTCGGTGAGATCTGGAAATACAATATCATGTTCTGTGGATCTGGTGGTATGTTTGGGAGGCTAATGTGAATTGACAACTCAATTGGTTCATAGTTTGGAGGTCCACAAGCAATCCTTCTAATATGACAGTGATGGGCGACTATGTTGTTGATGTTCTGGATGTAGATACGAATGATTACAATAAGCAGAAGCGGTGCGGATGTTCTTGGTGATTCAAGCAAGCTTGTGGGGGTCTCTAGATTGTGTCCAGTTCATGTTGGTAGTCTACATTGAATATTGAGCTCGTAATTGAAGACTTACCTTTGGGTGATGGTTTTCTTCCTAGTCTTGGTCGACCAGATGATTTACGCATGTTGAAGATGATCTTGAAGATGTTTTGCGAAGCATGGCATGTTCCTCAAAGAAGATTGGAGTCCCAACTATGTGTGGCTGATAGTGTAGTAATTTGCATGAAGTTTTTGTAATAAGTCAAGTTGTATTTTTGTAATTACTTTGTAAAAAAATAAGTGTATGTTGTGCCAAATTTGATGATCATTCCAAAGGTGATGTCCTGTATAAATAAGAGTTGTGAAGTCATTCAAATGTATCTGGTGAAGATGAGGAAGTGGTAGTGAAGAGGAGCGATAAACAGAGCAGAGGTATCAAGCTAAAATGGAACTGACTCAAGCATAGTAAAGATGCTAATCTCTAGTTCAAGTATGTAATACTTATATTCTTTTGTAGACAGTGTGTCTACTGTAGGGAGTGGACCTCTTGTGACCAGTGTGCTTAGGCAGTGAGCCCTTTCTGGCAAGTGCCATTTTATTCATCCTTATTCTTTTAACAGAGAATACATTCTTGGGTTAGTCACCCCATGTTTTTTCCCTTAACTGGGTTTTCCACATCAAAATCTTGGTGTTATATGTGTTAAATTTGTTTTTGCTCTTGAATTATTGCATCATGCTTCCATGATTAAATCTTTGATATGCTGTTTAATTATAAGAAGGCTTAAAGCAAATATATTGTAGGATTTTGGTAACAACTGATTCACCCCCCCTCTCAGTTGTCTATCCTAAATTCAACATTCCTGTCATGCACTCAACATGGGTGGCAAATCTAGTCCCAGTCAGGAAAAAGAATGGAGACATACGTCTCTATGTCGACTTCAAAAATTTGAATAGAGCCTCAGAAAAGGATAACTATCCCCTTCCCACATTAGATGAAGTTTTACAGATAGTGAATGGATCTCAAATGATGTCCTTCCTAGATGGTTTCCCAGGATACAACCAGGGGATGGTGGACAAGATAGATAGATTAAAGACAACATTCACCACTAAGTGGGGGATATTTGCTTACAGGTGTATGCCTTTTGGCCTGATCAATGTTGGAGCCACATTCCAACGTGCAATGGACATAGAATTCAGAGGCCTAGTTGGATAGTGCATAGTCATATACATGGATGACCTGACGGTCTTCTCAAAGAGGAGAGGTGACCACATAAAGGACCTTAGAAAGGTGCTTAAGAAGCATGAGCATTATGATATCTCACTTAACCCAAAAAATGTATATTTTGAGTGACAACAGGTAAATTGCTCAGTCATGTAATGTTATAAAATGGGATCACCATTGACCCTACCAAGGTTGATTCTATAATGAAGTTACAACTTCCAGGGAGTAGAAAGGAACTCAAATCTTACTTTGGAAATATTAGTTTTGTGAGGAAGTTCATCACAAGATTTGCATAAATTGTCAGGCCACTCAATGCGATGCTCAAGAAGGATGCCAAAATAGAATGGACACCCAAAGCAAAAGCTGCATTTGAATATATCAAGAAGGCCACCTATCTTGATGAGCCCAGACTACACAAGAAACTTTTACATTTATTCATTTGCTTCAGAGCATACCCGTGCAACAGTCCTGACACAGAGGAGTGAAGAAAAGGAAGAGAAACCCATATCTTTCATAAGTTCTCCATTTAGAGATGCAGAGCTCAGGTATATGGATGTTGAAAGGCAAGCCATTGCTCTGGTCAAAGCAGTGAAGGAATTTAGACAATATATCTTGAGAAGCAATATAATTGCCATCGTACCCAATGCAACTGTCAAGATGCTCCTAATGCAAAATGAGCTTGGAGAGAAAAAGGGGAAGTGGATAACAGTGCTCCAAGAATATGATATGGATATTACTCCCATGAAACTGGTTAGAGGATAGGCCCTAAGCCAGATGATTGCTGAAATTGACCCAAACTTGATAAGTCAGCAATATGTTGTAGGTACAAAAGAGAATGATGATTGGTATTTAGATATTAGACATATCCTGATTACTACGAGATGCCCCCCTAAAATGTAGGCTTTTTAGAGAAAAGCCTTGAAGATTAAATCATAGAAATACATGATTAAAGAGGGGATCCTCTTCAAGAGAAATTATGAAGGGATATACCTTAGGTGCCTGGACAAACCAGAAGCTGATAAAGTCCTTATAGAGTTACATGACAAGTTTGGAACAACACACAGATCTCACCTAGCCACCACTCATGCTATCCTGAGAGCAAGATATTATTGGCCAACCATCTTTAAAGACACTGGTAATCACATCAAATTCTGTCACACTTGTTAGGTTGCTTCTAGTAAGGGAAGACATGCTAGTCAGCCCCTACAACCTGTCATGGAAGTGTGCCCATTTGCATAATGGGGGATGGACTTTATTGGTCCCATTAATCCTCCATCATCCTCAGGACACAGGTACATATTAACAATTACAGATTATTGCACTAGGTGGACCGAAGCAGTCAACAACTAGGACCTATATTGCAAAGGATGTGATCAAATTCCTCGAAGGCAACATTATAACTAGGTATGGAGTCCCCTATGCCCTAGTGTGTGATAATGAACTAGCTTTTGCCTCTTTAAAATTGTCTAGTTGGGATTTTGACCATGGGATAATCTTAAAGTTTTCTTCAAGTTATTATCCTCAAGGTAACGGTTTAGCAGAGTCAACCAATACGAACTTGCTGAATATCATAAAAATGTTGATAGAAAAGAATCCTAGAGAATGGAATACATTACTTAAATATGCCCTATGGGTAGATCGAACTAGAATGAAGACTGCTTTGGGTAATTCCCCATACCAATTAGTTTATGGGGTAGATCCCATCTTAACTATCAACCTCAAAATCCCTATCCTACAATTTGCATAGGATTATCTAGGCATCGATAACAAACAAGAAGTTAGGTTACTTCAACTCATGCACCTAGAGGAGAAAAGAGATAGGGCAATCGATCAGTTCATAAAACATCAGTCTACTGTCAAGCGTTGGTTTGTCAAGAGAGCTAAAGTAAAAGCATTTAGAGTATTAGATTTCATCCTATCATGGGACAAAGCACATGAAAAGAAGGTGATCATGTAAAATTAGACAAACTTTGGATAGGTCCCTTTCAAATTCTGAAATCCTAGGTGACAACACCTATAGACTAAAAATTTTAATAGGTGAGGATGTCCCATTGCCAATCAATGGACAATTCCTCAAACATTATTTTTGGGCCTAGGTAGGGCATGCTAGGTTAAGGTATCCCATGTATTATATTGTACACTTTGTATAGTTGTATGTACAGTTGTTTTGTGTGTTTTGCTTGGCTCTGTGTGTTGTTGAGTCTTTGTTTTGCTAAGGCAACATGATGCACCTTTTTACCTAAGAAACTATTTGAAACTGTTAGAATTCAAGAAATGGATACAAGTTTTTGCATAGGTTGTGACTCATGATTAGAGTAAGTATTTTAGTCAAGCCCGAAATATCCTATTCATCAGTGATAACTTTCATTGCTTAAAGAGGTATTCATTGAATACACCTAATAGCCTTGGGTTTTTTGAACTCATTAGTGTAGTGTTAAGTGAAAAATCTAAAGGTTCACCCTTGCTACCATTGAAATTCTCAACATGAAACAAGTTTTCACACCTTGAAAAAATGTGCTTACATGATCATATCTTATAGAAAAAAAACATATTGAATATCCAAAAGGATAATTAGGCCATCCAAGTAACTCTACCAGGGCTATGGACGCCTGTTGGCAATTGGGCTCTACTTGGGAGAATTGCAAAGATAACCTTGCTAGGGCTATGGATGCCTGCTGGCAGTAAGGCTCTATCCAGGTGGCTATGAGGGTTAAACCAAACTATGTAGATTAACAATTGTGACTATCATTTTCAACTTATCTGCAAGATGAAGGATAATTAACCACATGTACACAGTTGACTGCTTGCATACTGATATATTAATGAACAAGATACCATTCAAAAAGATTAAGATACTCACATCTGATAAGAGTAAGACCATTATGTTTCAACTGGTCTTCATCTCTAAAATTGTTTGAATTTTGTTGTTTTCTTTGGTGGCAAGTTGTTGTGTGGTTACACAACATGCCCCATTTTGCCTCAACAAAATAGGGACCCAAATTTTTGCTGGCTTGTCTATTCCCTTGCTTTGGGTAGTATGGTAAAAGAATCAATATTAGATGCATGTTAGGATGCTATCCGGTGCCTATCAAGACTTCAATAGGGAGAGGTCAATTTTTAAAATCAGATTTCGCTATCACAAACCTCATCAAGTGAAAGATCATAAAATTTTAAACAAGTTTGCCTTTCAAAGCATCCCAAAATTCCTCCAAAATTAAAAGTTATCCCTGGTCAAACCTTGGTCAAACATCATCTAGATATTCACATTTCCATCTGGATGTTATTATAATATCTGGATCATTTCTAATATCTGGACGTCAAATTTGTCCTCCTCTGATCATTTGAACATCAGCCGCATAGGGATATCCTTACACATCCAGATATTAACTTAATGTCTGGATATTATCTTTAAATATCCTAACACAGAATATCCACATCCTGCTGACATCATGTCTTCAGCAATTATATTATATGCTTACATCATACGAATGTTAGACCCATAGGGATATTAGAACGTGCGGATATCATGTTTCCCAATGTCCTCCTCATGATGACATCATTTCACCTTTACCTCATGAAGAGTCTCGAGCATGCTTACGTCATCAAGATTTTAGCTTGTATGGATATTACATCTCGTAATATCCATGCAAATTTCATATCCCCATCCTGCTTATGTCACTTTATCTTTGAGGAATGAAGAAATTTCACTCTTCTTACATCATCAGGATATCAGGTCTACAAGGATATTTCACACTCTAATATCCTGATCCCCAAATGTCCATGCACCCGCGCAACTAATGGCATGAGCCCACGTCTCCTCATTGACATCTCTACCCAATATGAATGAAAATCAGGACCCAAATGGAGAATTCTTGGTCAACGATAGTTGATTTGATTTGATGATGTCACCCAAACCATTTTCATCTGGATAGATTCGCCTGAATATTCCTTACTGGACTTTTTATTAAGCACCCCATGCTTTTTTGCAATAAATATGAAAAGGATGTCGTTGGCATTTAAATTTGAAAGCGTGCAAATAGACACTTGTGATAATCCCGAGTAATCCTGCTAAAACCAATTGTCAAATTGCTCCCCTAAATCATTAATACACCCTAAATCATAAATTGATCCGATTAAAAGGAAAAATCTGAGTCCATAATTGATACTTTGCATTCAGGAATTGTGTGATTATCAGAGGGAAAGTGTGTTCTTTAATAAGTTATAGAGCAACTACTGAGATTGTAATTGAGAATACAATCTGAGAATACAAGGAGGAAGAAAGTTGAACACAAAGATATCTGTCCGTAGTGTATAAGTTTTGCAAACATAGCCTGTAATTAGGGTAAAACGTCACACAACTACTATGTAGGAATCACCTCCTCATTTTTTGTAGAGTACTATGATTCATTAGGTACAAGATGATATGAATATGATATTTTGTTTAGAATTGGGTTCAATTGGTTTGCTTATAGGGTTTCTCCTTTAAAAAAGTATGAGATTTTGTCAGCTAACCCTAGATAGATATATGTACATGTATTCCCTGTTTGAGACCCATGTTTTTATTTGTAGGTTAATCATGCCTCACCCATGGATGGATAAGAGGGATTCAAAATTCCATAGAGATATTTTCTCCAGAATGAATAGCATTTGCAACACTCAAGGGTATGCAAAGGACACTCATTGTGGGAATGCTGAAATAGAAGCCTTTAGAACAAGAATAGAAAATAGGGAGGATAACTCTATCCTCAAGAACATTGTGGCAACATGAATGTATTATATCACTGGATTTCAATATGTTGCAGAGGCCTTGGAGTTGTTGGTTGCATGCGTTTAGAAATATAATGTGGTCACTAGAAGAGTAGAAAAGGAAGGGAGGCTCTTTGCTAACTTTTCCATAGATGGCATCTCCAACGCTTTCAAATTGCCAACATATAGCAAGATGTATGTACTAGATTTGATAGCCTTGGAAAAAGAATACAACACAGGTATGAAGGCATGTAGGAAAGTGATTTATTTAGGTTGGAGACATCCAACCAATACAACTAGAGCAGAAGCTAAAATGCCGCAACATATTTATAAGTATGACTTCTCAGAGGAGGTGCAATGCATGATGTTCCTACTCACCAGGATGATCGGGATGCCTAGATGTGGCACTTTCAAACCCTAGATGTTTGGATTAATCAGGCTAGTCATTGAAAAACCAAAAACCAAGATACAATGGGCAAAGATTATTAGTGATGCCTTGTACAACTAGGTCATTAGATGGAAAAAGATTGAAAGGACATAATCTTTAAGATGACAGGATACCCGGTCTATGCTTTTACCGCTAAGGGAACGTTCAATGGATTATAAAGAATAGGAAGGATGGGTGTGCTACCAAAAGAAAAGACCCCTTGGGAGAACTATCCCCAATCAGAAAGGAATCAATCTATTCAGAACTACAGAAGAGTGAATGATTGCTTCACTATGCATCTGGTTCGGATGCTGGAGGGAGATCCCACCAAGAGATTCCCAATCACCATGACCAAACTGATAGATGCATATGGTTCCTGGTTTGTACAAGTCAGTACATATTCTTACATAATGATGGGGTGATTTAGTGGACAACCTTACATGCTCTCCAGGTATCCATCTGATAAGGTTGCCCTAATTGAGATGGTGAGGCAACAACTGCCTATTTTTGAATTATCCTAGGTGATTGAAGGGAAACCATATAGAAAGTTTCCTATTATGGCTGATTGGTATGTGGCCCCCAATCTAGATAATGTTAAAGATGTAGAGAAAGATTTAGTAGGCTTGAATTTGAACCTGTTTCCTTTGGCTCGGGATTATGAACCTTATCATAGGGTGGAGAAAATATTTAATAAGAAATACAAGCACAATGTTCATTTGGAGGATTTTTGGGCTGATTGTTAGGATGAACATGAGGCTAGGAAGTGTGGATACCAAAGGCTTACTTTAGCTCAGATAAGGACAATAGGCCTGCTAGAGGCTCCTCCTCAGTTGAAGAGTGATGTTGATGATATCCTTGATAGGGAGTATGAGGAGAATAAGGTATTCAAAGACCTAATCTCTTTCCCTAATTATTCATTACCTAATGAGACATCCATAGATGCCATGACTTCTAGTTTCATGAAAAGAACTAAAGCTTGGGTGGAAAGGAAAATTCAAGATTTAAAAGAAAAAGGTGTTGTCATCACCATTGATAAAAAGAAAAAGAGAAAGGAAAGAGAGGAAGAAGGATATGATGACTTCTTAGTTCACTAACGACAGGTTTTGGAAACCAAATTAGCTAAGCCCAGTAGTTCAACGGTCATAGAGAAAATTACTACTAAGGGGATATCATTGGCTTATGCACCACCTTTATCACAACAGGATACTCCCATGGAAGTAATTCCTATTACTGTACCTTAGACAAAAGTGGCACGGGAGGAATCATTGAATAAATAAGATGAAACTCCACTCGGGACAGTACTTAAAAGGGGAAGACATGTACTCCAAGGTGTTGTAGCTCTGAGACACTCTAGATACCAAGGCCCTACCATGAGGGGTGTTACTTCTCCCCCATTGCAAAAACAAGCACAGACATTGGCATCTTCAGGCCCTAGCATCAGTACTATTAAAGAACTCTAGCATGGTGTCCCTACTGATACCATCATCAAAGTAAAAGATGAAATGACACAAAAGGCTATTCAAAAGTCTTTAGGAAAGGAGACGAGTAAGGCATTGCCCTTGGATAAAACAATAGATTTGATAGATGATGATGTAGTGACAGATGTGACTAATCATCCAGTGGAGACCCTACTGCATCATTCAGATCAAGGGACAAGAGGTTGAGAAGATATAGAGATGATACAAATAGAGGTCAATAGAGAAGAATCTCCAGATGTGGAGGTACACATGGATCCCCTCAATGCCTTAATTGAAAATGTCACTAGGCCGAAGGTGATTGATTTAGCATATCAGCCTGAAGAACAACAAAGAAAAGTACTTGATAAAGCTGATCAAGTGGTAGAAAGCATTCCCATGGAAATAGATGAGATAGGGAAAGATATCCAAACTAAGGATACACAGTCAGGCACACCTATAGCTAAAAATGAGCAAATGCAAGTGCCAGAACCAGACCCAGTTGTTAGTGATAAGGAGGATAAGGATAATCAAGAATAGTCTTTGGTAGATTCAACCCCAGATGGTCAAGCCATAGAGCTTGAAAATTTTCAAAAGGGAGAAACACCATAAGAGGAAGTTAAGGCTATGCATGAGGATACACAAATGGAGAGTAAGGGACATGATAAACCAAAAGATACATCACACCCAGATTTCTCTCAACAAGAACAATTGGAGATGAGGTGGACCAAGGTCAACGTCAACAAACAAAGAATTTAAAAGACATCCCGCCTCCACAAGAATATGTACAGAATCAGGGTAGGGAGAATGAAGTTATGAACAAAGATAAAGAGGTACATGATGATCAAAATGAGTAATTAGACTAGAGAGAGTCAGATATAGATGCACTCACATGGAATTCATAAGAAGTGGGAATTCCACAGGAGGAGACTAAGCCACTAGACTTTACGTCACTCTTTACATTGGGCCCAACCAAGCCAAAGAAAAGGGCAAGGACAATCTCTGTAATAAAGTGAGATGTACCCACAGGAAAGAGGACAACCCAGGTAGTTGTATCAAAAGTAAGTAAGGCCAAGGGAGAAATAAGGCCATAAGAATTCTAGATAACTACTATTGATTTAGGCCATGCCAGAGATGAAGAGATCTGAGGACTTAGAGATCATACAGATGCTATGGAGGCTAAGATGATAAAGATCAAAGCCAAGAAAAGGATGTATAAAGCACATGTAGCTCAATTACGAGATTTTGTGAAAGGATTGGCTACTCCCACTAATGTTTAAATAACTAAAGATAATTCATTAACATTGGTCTCTCAGGAAGAGATAAATGCCCTAGATGTATAGAAACACCAGGCACAAATTATGGATAATTGGTTTAGTAAATTCCTGATGGATGGGGACCAAATAATAAGGACATCATTGTCCAATTGGGATTTATTGAGAAACCTAAAAGAAAAGGTAGACAAGATGAAAAAGGAGGTCAGCCAAAAGTTAATAACCAATTACAAATACTTGGGTGCTCTTAAGGACATGAGGAAGAAAGATGCTAATATCCTCATGGCAAAAAAAGCTATAGCAATACAAACATTCCCAATGTTGAATAGTTGGTGTGAGGATGTGGGGTTTGTAGTTGATGTATTGAGGATATGCAATGATATTAATGCAAACATCAGTGTAAAGCTACACAATCTATTGTCTAATGAAATAATAATTTTGGAGTCTCTGGAAGGTAAGGTAGAAGGAAAGGTAGAAAATCAAGATGAAGATTTTGCTACCAATGCCTTCAAGGATAATTTTGGGCCTGCAATAGAGGACCCTGTCAAGAACTTCTCTGAAGCTACCATTGATATGGCTATGAGAATGAAGGCAAGTATAGAAAAATATAAAGAAGAATTAGATAGCAGAACAAATCGATGGATATCCTTACAAGAGCAATGGAAGGCACAAGCCTATGCAACCAAGAGGGCTAAGAATTTGAATAGAGAAGAGATAGATGTGACCGTCCAGACCTATAATGTTATCCAAGGTGTTAGTGCACTAATAATTGACTGACATTCCTTTGAAGAAGAAAAAGAATAGAGTGGTCGTATTGACAAATCATACTTAGGGATATTCCTGAGAGTTTCTAGCTGGCAGTTGTGCCACGTAGGTTGTATTTTGACTTGGTCAAAGCAATGTAAACCATTGATCATGATATATAATCCTTGTCCGTAGGATCTTTTGTAACTGATTCTCATCTTTATCCTATAAAAGGATGGAGAGTCTTAGTCATAAATCATTCATAAGCTTAATTGAGATTAGATTGCTAAAATGTCAGGACCAATCCCCAAGGTCAATTGTAAATATATACTCTTTTGCATACCTAATGAAGATGAAGTCTCCCTGATTACATACAATCGTAAACTTTAAGTAATCTGTGAACGAATCCTAGACGTGTTGCTTTGATTTGTTGCGTCCCTTGGAGTGCATTTCAATTTGTGCATGTTGTTTTTATTCATGTCTTTGAAGTTA
The DNA here is from genome assembly GCA_027924645.1 of Cunninghamia lanceolata. Taxonomy (NCBI): domain Eukaryota; kingdom Viridiplantae; phylum Streptophyta; class Pinopsida; order Cupressales; family Cupressaceae; genus Cunninghamia; species Cunninghamia lanceolata. The sequence goes on from BSBN01000523.1 coordinate 11,063,431, forward strand.
GCATCAAATATATCTAGTTGTGGAATGACCTAGTTAAAATATGGTTTGATTTCTTTCTCTTCATGATAGTATCAAAAGTATATGTGGACCAATGGTTAAAGATTCATTCATTTCAATAAATTTAGAAAGCATAAAGTTCAATTTCTTTAATTTCCTTTAAATCACTATCATAATTGCAAATACACAAAAAATAATGAGCAAATATAAAGAAATATGCTGACATCTCGTAGATAAATGAATATCTTTAGCATATTTGAGAAAATAGCATGTCAATTTGAAAATATCTTGCAAATGAACATGAATAAGGATAGTAATCATGAAAATATATGCTTATAGGCACATCATTTAAGCAAATTCACAGTGTAGAAGTAAATTTAAGCAAGAATCAATGTATGACCATGAGAGTGGAGATAGTTTTAGAAGAATTAAACAAAAGGTCATCATGAATCATGTTAATAGGAATGATATGCAGGAGAATTGATCAAAATTTATATAAATATCTGCATAATTTGGTTAAATACAGTAGGATTTAACCTGTTCTTTGAGAATTTATAGAAAGCCAGAAAATAGAGCAAATCCAAACAAAAATCACTTGATAGCGATACATAAGGCCCCTGAATGGAAAACAACAATGCACATCAAATCACTCAGTAACGTTAGTTGATTATGAACAAATCCATGGAGACTTGGGATAATGAATTTTCTAAATTCATCGTATCTTTCAAGATGATAAAGGTTTGATTTATATTTCTTTATCTATGTTTGTTATGACTAACATCATGACCAAAACAACTGAGCAAGGATCAATATATAGAAATTTCATGAGAAGAAACCACTATTGGTTTCTCAAAACAACCTCCACTAAACCACCAGGAAAACCCATCACTTCCTTCCTATCACTACCCCTCATTTTTCTGAATTTTCTAAAATTGTTTCTGGGTTTTGTGCACCTCCTTCCTAGATTTCTAGAACATTTTGAATTTTCCATTTTGATCCAAAATGAGAAACTTATGCCCATTTTACCGAGACTGGGTTTCATAATTATGACCCAGACATGCAACAACATGCAAATCTTATGGCCCACATGGTTTCATTAAAATTTCCCATGGTTTCATTAAAACCATCAACTAGAACCACCTCTTGGAAATCCACACCCTTCTTGGAGGCTACAATTTTGGAAATAAAAATAGGAGTTGTTGACCCACTTATGATGGAATCTTCCCACCAAATCAGCCCCACCAAACATAATTTAATGCATATCTCCAAGTGGGCACCTAGGAAAGATTCTCCCCACTAATGGAGGAATTTACAAATTACCAGGGTATTTTTCTTCAAAATTCCATTTATTAATATACCCCAAGAAAATACATTTGTTACAAATTTAAATATTATTTTCTAAAGCCCACAAACCTTATTGAAAACAAATAAACAAAAATTAAAATATTTTTGGTGATGCAAGATTGCCATTGATTGTGGATGCTCCTACATCAAACACCCAAGGTAAGAAGTTTGTGAGCATACACTCACAGATATGTGCACAAAAAAATTGCTATCTCGTTTTCCTCTTTTTCCAGCATCTACCTAGAAGACTTCCCATACTCCTCCAACAACTCTACTCTGCACTCCTCTTTCTCAACATGGACTTACTGTAACTTGTCCTCCTCCACCAACATGCATCTGTACTATCCTCTATAATATTAAACCAATATTTAGCTGCATACAAATTAGTACTAACAAAATCTAACTGTACCATCTCTTCTGCATTTACTAATTGTTCTTCTACACTCATTATCTTATTCATTTCAACATGCAAATCAACTTTCACAAATTCAAGAGGGTATTGTTGTCACAAAGGATTGTGCGCTGAATGATAAGAGTAAGAACATTATGTTTCAACTTGTCTTCATGTTTGGAATTGTTTGAATTTTGTTGTTTTCTTTGGTGGCAAGTTGTTGTGTGGTTACACAAAATGCCCCATTTTGCCTCAGCAAAACAGGGACCTAACTTTTTACTGGCTTGTCTATTCCCTTGCTTTGGGCAGTATGGTAAAAGAGTCAATCTTAGATGCATGTCAGGATGCTATCCAATACCTATGAAGACTTCAATAGGGAGAGGTCAATTTTTAAAATCAGATTTCGCTATCACAAACCTCGTCATGTGAAAGATCATGAAATTTTAAACAAGTTTGCCTTTTGAAGCACCCCAAAATTCCTCCAGAATTAAAAGTTATGCCTAGTCAAACCTTGGTCAAACGTTATCTAGATATTCAGATTTCCATCTAGATGTTATTATAATATCTGGATCATTTCTAATATTCAGACGTCAAATTTGTCCTCCTTTGATCATTTGAACGTCACCGACATAGGGATATCCTTACACATCCAGATATTAACTTAATGTCTGGATATTATCTTTAAATATCCTAAAACAGAATATCCACATCCTGCTGACATCATGTCTTCAACGCTTATATTATATGCTTACGTCATATGAATGTTAGACCCATAGGGATATTTGAACGCATGCATATCATGTTTCTAAATGTCCTACTCCTGATGATGTCATGTCTCCTTTACCCCATGAAGAGTCCCGAACACGCTTACGTCATCAGGATTTTAACTTGTATGGATATTACATCTTGTAATATCCATGCAAATTTAATATCCCCATCCCGCTTATGTCACTTTATCTCTTAGGAATGAAGAAATTTCACTCTTCTTACGTCATCATGATATTACTTCTACAAGGATATTTCACACTCTAATATCCTGATCCCCAAATGATCATGCACCTGCGCAACTAATGGCATGAGGCCACGTGTCCTCATCGACATATCTACCCAATATGAATGAAAATTAGGACCCAAATGGAGAATTATTGGTCAACAATAGTTGACTTGATTTGATGATGTCACCCAGACCATTTTCATCTAGATAGATTCACCTGAATATTCCTTACCGGACTTTCTATTAAGCACCCCATGCTTTTTTGCAATAAATATGAAAATGATGTCGTTGGCATTTAAATTTGAAAGCGTGCAAATGGATGACACTTGTGATAATCCTGAGTAATCCCACTAAAACCAATTTTCAAATCGCTCCCCTAAATCATTAATACACCCTAAATCATAAATTGATCCAATTAAAAGGAAAAGTCTAAGTCCATAATCGATACTTTGCATTCAAGAATTGTGTGATTAGCAAAGGAAAGTGTGTTCTTTGCTAAGTTACAAAGCAGATACAGAGCTTCTCATTAAGAATACAATATGAGAATACAAGGAGGAAGAAAGTTGAACATAGAGATATCTGTCTGTATTGTATAAGTTCTGCAAACATAGCTTGTAATTAGGGTAAAACGTCACATAGGTACTATGTAGGAATCACCTCCTTCTGATTTTTTGTAGAGTACTGTGATTCATCAGGTATAAGACGATACAAATATGATGTTTTGTTTAGAATTGGGTTCAATTGGTTTTCTCATAGGGTTGCTCCTTTAAAAAAGCATAATATTTTGTTAGCTAACCCTAGATAGATATATGTACATGTATTCCTTGTTTGAGACCCATGTTTTTATTTGTAGGTTAATCATGCCTCACCCATGGATGGATAAGAGGGATTCAGAATTCCATAGGGACATTTTCCCAAGAATGAATAATATTTACAACACTCAAGGGCATGCAGAGGACACTCATTGTGGGAATGATGAAATAGAAGCCTTTAGAACAAGAATAGACAATAGGGAGGATAACCCTATCCTCAAGAACATTGTGGCAACAGGAATGTATTATATCACCGGATTTCCATATGTTGCAGAGCCCTTGGAGTTGTTGGTTGCATGCATTTAGAACTATAATGTTGTCACTAGAAGAGTAGAAAAGGAAGGGAGGGTCTTTGCTGACTTTTCCATAGATGGCATCTCTAGCGCTTTCAAATTGCCAACAGATAGCAAGATGTATGTACTAGATTTGACATCCTTGGCAAAATAATACAACATAGGTATGAAGGCTTGTAGGAAAGTGATTTATTTAGGTTGGAGGCATCCCACCAATATAGCTAGAGCAGAAACTAAAATGCCGCAACATCTTTATAAGTATGACTTCTCAGAGAAGGTGCAATACATGATGTTCCTACTCAACAGGATGATCGGGATGCCCAGATGTGGCACTTTCGAACCCTGGATGTTTGGATTAATCAGGCTAGTCATTAAAAAACCAAAAACGAAGATGCAATGTGCAAAGACTATCAGTGATGCCTTGTATGACTAGGTCATTAGATGGAAAAAGATGAAGAACATAATCTTTAAGATGATAGGATACTTGGTCTATGTTTTCGCTGCTAAGGCCACATTCAATGGATTATAAAGAATAGGAAGGATGGGCGTGCTACCACAAGAAAAGACCCCTTGGGAGCACTATCCTCATTTAGAAAGGAATCAATCTATTCAGAACTACAGAAGAGTGAATGATTGCTTCACTATGTATCTGGTTCAGATGCTAGAGGGAGATCCCACCAAGATATTCTTAATCACCATGACCAAATTGATAGATGCATACAGTTCTTGATTTGTACCAGCTAGCACATATTCTTACATAAGGATGGAATGATTTAGAGGACAACCTTACATGCTCCCCAAGTATCCACCTGATAAGGTTGCCCTAATGGAGATGGTGAGGCAACAATTGCCTATTTTTGAATTATCTCAGGTGATTGAAGGGAAACCGTATAGAAAGTTTCCTATTATGGCTGATTGGTATGTGGCCCCCAATCTAGATAATGTTAAAGATGTAGAGAAATATTTAACAGGCTTGAATTTGCAACTATTTCCTTTGGCCCGGGATTATGACCCTTATCATAGGGTGGAGAAAATATTTAATAAGAAATACAAGCACAATGTTTATTTGGAGGATTTTTGTGTTGATTGTTAGGATGAACATGAGGCTAGGAAGTGTGGATACCAAAGTCTTACTTTAGCTCAAAGAAGGACAATAGGCCAGCCAGAGGTTCCTCCTTAGTTGAAGAATGATGATGATGATATCCTTGATAGGGAGTATGAGGAGAATAAGGTATTCAAAGACCCAATCTCTTTCCCTAATTATTCATTACCTGATGAGACATCCATAGATGCCATGACTCGTAGTTTCATGAAAAGAACCAAAGCTTGGGTGAAAAGGAAAATTCAAGAGTTAAAAGAAAAAGGTTTTGCCATCACCATTGATAAAAAGAAAAAGAGAAAGGAAAGAGAGGAAGAAGGATATGATGACTTCTTAGTGCACAAATGTCAGGTTCTAGAGACCAAATTAGTTGAGCCCAATAGTTTAGGGGCCGTAGAGAAAATTACTACTGAGGTGATATCTTTGGCTTATGCGCCACCTTTATCACAACAGGATACTCCCATGGCAATAATTCCTTTCTTGCGCCTCAGACACAAGTAGCATAGGAGGAATCATTGAATAAAGAAGATGAAGTTCCACTGGGGACATTACTTAAAAGGGGAAGAGATGTACTCCAAGGTGTTGTAGTTCCTAGACACTCCAGATACCAAGGCCCTACCATGAGGGGTGTTACTTCCCCCCCATATTAAAAACAAGCACATACGTTGGCATCTTCAGGCCACAACATTAGTACCATTAAAGAACTCCAGCATGGTGTCCCTACTGATACCATCATCAAAGTAAAAGCTGAAATGACACAAAGGCTATTCAGAAGTCTTTAGGAAAGGAGATGAGTAAGGCATTGCCCCTGGATAAAACAATAGATTTGATAGATGATGATGTAGTGACAGATGTGACTAATTATCCATTGGAGACCCTATTGCATCATTTAGATCAAGGGACAAGAGGTTGAGAAGATACAAAGATGATATAAATAGAGGTCAATAGAGAAGAATCTCTAGATGTGGAGGTACACATGGATCCCCTCAATGCCTTAATTGAAAATGTCACTAGGTCGAAGGTGATCGATTTAGCACATCAGCTTGAAGAAGAACAAAGAAAAGTAATTCATAAACCTAATCAAGGGGTAGAAAGCATTCCCATGGAAACAGATGATACAAGGAAAGATATCCAAACTAAGGATACATAGTTAGGCACAATTATAGCTAAAACTAAGCAAATGCAAGTGCCAGAACTAGACCCAATTGTTAGTGATAAGGAGGATAAGGATAATCAAGAACAGTCTTTGGTAGATTCAACCCCAGATGGTCAAGCCATAGAGATTGAAAATGTTCAAAAGGGAGAAACACCACAAGAGGAAGTTAAGGATATGCATGAGGATACACAAATGGAGAGTAAGGGACATGATAAACCAAAAGATACATCACACCTAGATTTCTCTCAATAAGGATAGTTGGAGATGAGGTGGACCAAGGCCAACGTCAACAAACAAAGAATGTAGGAGACATCCTATCTCCACAAGAAAATGTGCAGAATCAGGGTGGGAGAATGAAGTTTTGAACAAAGATAAAGAGGTACATGATGCTCAAATTGAGCAATTAGACCAGAGAGGGTCAGATATAGATGTACTCGCATGGAAGTCATCAGAAGTGGGAATTCCATTGGAGGAGACTAAGCCACTAGACTTTACGTCATTATTTACATTGGACCCAACCAAGCCAAAGAGAAGGGCAAGGATAGTCTTTGTAATAAAGCGAGATCTAGCCATAGGAAAGAGGACAACCCAAGTAGTTGTACCAAAAGTAAATAAGGCCAAGGGAGAAATAAGGCCAAAAGAATTCTTGATAACTACTATTGATTTAGGCCATGCTAGAGATGAAGAGATCTGAGGACTTAGAGATCATACATATGCTGTGGAGGCTAAGATGATAAAGATCAAAGCCAAGAAAAGGATGTATAAAGCACATGTAGCTCAATTACAAGATTTTGTGAAAGGATTGGCTACTCCCACTAATATTCAAATAACTGATGATACTTCATTAACATTGGTCTCTCAGGAAGAGATAAATGTCCTAGATGTATAGAAGCACTAGGCATAGATTATGGATAATTGGTTTAGAAAATTCCTGATGGATGTGGACCGAATAATAAGGACATCATTGTCCAATTGGGATTTATTGAGAAACCTAAAAGAAAAGGCAGACAAGATGAAAAAGGAGGTCATCCAAAAGTTAATAACCAGTGACAAATACTTGGGTGCTCTTAAGGACATGAGGAAGAAAGATGCTAATATCCTCATACAAAAAAAAGTTGTAACAACACAAACATTCCCAATGTTGCCTAGTTGGTGTGAGGATGTGGGGTTTGTAGTTCATGTATTGAGGATATGCAATGATAATATTGCAAACATAAGTGGAAAGCTACACAATCTATTGTCTGATGAAATAGTAATTTTGGAGTCTCTGGAAGGTAAGGTAGAAGGAAAGGTAGAAAATCAAGATGAAGATTTTGATACCAATGCCTTTAGGGATAATTTTAGGCTTGCAAAAGAGGACCCTTTCAAGAAATTCTCTGAAGCTACCATTGATATGGCTATGAGAATGAAGGCAAGTATAGAAAAATATAAAGAAGAATTAGATAGTAGAACAAATTGATGGATATCCTTACAAGAGCAATTGAAGGCACAAGGCTATGCAACCAAGAGGGCTAAGATTTTGAATAGAGAAGAGATAGTTGCGGTCATCCAAACCTGTAATGTTATCCAAGGTGTTAGTGCACTAATAATTAACTGACATTCCTTTGAAGAATTTGAAGAAGAAGAAAAATAGAGTGGTCGTATTGACCAAATCATACTTAAGGATATTCTCGAGAGTTGCTAGCTAGCAGTTGTGCCACTTAGGTTGTATTTTGACTTGGTCAAAGAAATGTAAACCGTTGATCATGAAAAATAATCCTTGATCGTAGGATCTGTTGTAACTAATTCTCATCTTTATCCTATAAAAGGATGGAGAGTCTTAGTCATAAATCATTCAGAAGCTTAATTGAGATTGGATTGCTGAAGTGTCAGGACCAATCCTCAAGGTCAATTGTAAATATATACTCTTTTGCATACCTAATGAAAATGAGGTCTCCCTAATTACATACAATCGTAAGCTTTGAGTAATCTATGAATGAATCCTAGACATGCTGCTTTGGTTTGCTGCATCCCTTGGAGTGCATTTCAATTTGTGCATGTTGTTTTTATTCATGTCCTTTGAAGTTAGCATCAAACATATCTAGCTGTGGAATGACCTGGTTGAAATATGGTTTGATTTCTTTCTTTTGATGATAGTATCAAAAGTATATGTGGACCAATGGCTAAATATTTATTCATTTCAATAAATTTAGAAAGCATAAAGTTCAATTTCTTTAATTTCCTTTAAATCACTATCATAATTGCAAATACACAAAAAATAATGAGCAAATATAAAGAAATATGCTGACATCCCCTAGATAAATGAATATCTTTAGCATATTTGAGCAAATAGCATGTCAATTTGAAAATATCTTGCAAATGAACATGAATAAGGATAGTAATCATGAAAATATATGATTATAGGCACATCATTTAACCAAATTCACAGTGCAGAAGTAAATTTAAGCAAGAATTAATGTATGACCATGAGAGTGGAGATAGTTTTAGAAGAATTAAACTAAAGGTCATCATGAATCAAGTTAATAGGAATGATATGTAGGAGAATTGATCAAAATTTATATAAATATCTGTATAATTTGGTTAAATATAGTAGGATTTAACCCATTCTTTGAGAATTTATAGAAAGCAGGAAAACATAGCAAATCCAAATACAAATAGCTTCATAGCGATATGTAAGGCCCCTCAATGGAAAACAACAATGCACATCAAACCATTGAGTAACAATAGATTATGATGAACAAATCCATGGATACTTGGGATCATGAATTCTCTAAATTAATCATATCTTTCAAGATGATAAAGGTTTATTTACATTTCTTTATCTATGTTTGTTATGACTAACATCATGACCTGTTGGGTGAATATTTTGTCGTCAACTCACTAACAGAAAAATGGTTATATCAACCACAGTGTGATGAGATAAATCTCTCCTCTCAGCAAGGGGAGGTTCCCTTTTTTAACTACTTTCAAACTTATCTATTCTAACACTAAGCTTCAGGGTGAATCCATATCATCCATTTCTCTTTTTTTAGAAATGATGTTTACAATTTAAAATAGCAATTTCACAATACAAATCAAATATCACCAAGAAAGCCATGAGAGCACAAAGTCTACCATTTCTCCTTTTGTTGATTTAAAATTTAGAAACAAATAGGATAAGGTGCAGCCCAAAGTCTTCACCGAATATTATGATAAAAGCACACGATCATAAAAGATAGCAACAACTCAAAGTCTTTCCAATATCTTTTACTCCTAAACATAAAATCACAAACCCAAAGATAATTATTGCAGCACAAAGTCTCCAATATTAGCTTTAGAACATCTCCCAGATTATCCAAACTCACACTACAATTTGATCAAATAGATAAGATAGTATAAGAAAAAGGACATAAGAACAATTTCCAATACACCACAAGTTATTCCAATGCAAAGATTGAATGAACGCTTGCTTTTCTATTCACTTGATAAAATATAATTTACAATTTGAACACAAAGTCTCAAAATGCTCTTCAATTTGGTAGAGTTTCACTTCAATAACTAAAAGATAAAAAAAAATACAATAGAGGCCCTCTTTATTTATAGGGAGGAGCCTAGAGAAAAAATAGGAAATTTACAACTACTTTGACCTATTCAAACAAAAGAGTCCTATTCGACTTGGGACTTCCTTTGTCTCACATGTAATTACATTTTGGAAAATTACACATGAGTATGTCTATAACAAAATTCAAATTACATATACAAGAATGAAAATAAACTAAGGTATCAAAAAGGAACTTCAGCTTCCTTCATCATTCTTCTTCAAAAAATTCTGATTTATGGTTTGCATTGCTACCATTTCACACACATCTGGCTTGGCCATATTTTCTGATATAGTATGGGCTCGGAGAACTGCATCTTTCACTACCTTTATCGTCTTCTCATGCTTGTCAAGGTTGTCCTTCAAATTTTCAAAAGTTGAATGCTGATCATAAAGGTTGTCCATCGAAATCACTGTAGGCACTTCATCTTCAAATTTCTGTTGCACCATTTTCTCAAAAGCATCTATCATTTCCTCCGCTAAAAGAAACTTGTGATCTTCACCTGCCAGAGTGCATGGGAGTTCCTCCAACTTGTGTAGAAGCAAGACATTGTTGTCTTCACTATTTTCACATGCTTGACACAAGTCATCATGTAAGCCTTTTATTATATTGATACGATGAACAAGAGATTCCTTAGTCTTAAGATAAGACTCCCAATTTGAGATGACCCCAATGGCTATCAGATTATTTATCTTAATCTTCTTCATCTCTATCCACTCCTCTAAGCTTTCTTCCTAATCCTGCAGTTCTTGAGAAATGAAGTCAACCATGTTATCAAGCTTAGCTTTTGCTTTATCCATCTTTTCTTTTCTTTCTACGGTGGTCTTCAACAAAACTCTTTCTTGCACTAGAAACTGCTCCACAATATCTCCAACCAGTCTTCCTCTAGCCTGATCTTTTTCCACCTTCTGAATTAGAGGATCTTCTATAGTTACCGCCATAGGCTCCACAATCTCAAATGATTTTACTATTTTTTGAAGAACAGTGGCAAGCTGTTCTACTTTGGCTTTATACTACTCTTTCCCCTTCTTGACTTCATCATATTTCTCAAGCAAGGTGTTGGCAGTAGTTTGAAAATCTTCCTTAATGCCTTCATGAGTTAACTTACCTAACTCCACTCTTGAGACAACATAATCATTCATATCAAAATTGTCAATAGTAGCATCCTCTGGTGGCTTGGTGATTTCTACATATCTGATTCCTTCTTCATTAATGAGTCTAGAGATAGTCTTGGGCTTCTTCTTCAGTGTCTTTGATTTAACAGGCAACAACTTCTCAATATCAATTTCATCTGGTGAAATTGCTTGCTTCTTTCTCTTAGGAATGTACACAGACAATCATGGAGGAAGTATAGAAACACCAACATTCAAAGAAGAATCCAATACCTATTTTGTCAAATCCATATTTACACCTGTTATGGTAACAATATGATTGGTGTTGGTAAAAACTACACCTGTGTCAACAACTTTCTCTGAACTATCCAGAAGATGTTCCAAAACTGGTTCAAAAGATGGGGAAGATAAACTTGGAATAGAACTGGAGGAATCAAACATAGTCCCAAAACTAGTTCTTACAGAAGTAGGGTTATTATCAGAAGAAACAGAAAAAAATAGGTCAAATAGAAACACTTGAAACTATTGTAAAACTACCAGAAACAGGAGCATGAGGAAGGGGTGTAGAAACTTGTGATTCAGTTGGAATATTCTTCTTAGGAGATTGATGTGGATCACCAAGTTGTTCCTACTCTACATTCTCATCCTTGGCTTGTTCTATTTTGCCTTCCACATTAGACTTATCAGACATTTCTGTTTGTTGGGCATCCTTAGATTTCTCAATATTTTGCTTTTTAGTTTAAACATATTCAACCTCCATTTGCCCAACATTTGTGTCTTCGGCACCTGATTCAGTGACATTAGAGGTTCCAACAACCTCTTTCTTCTTCCCTCCCTTGGATTCAATTTTAATTTTTGGCTTTTGTACTTTAGAAGAAGAGGGAGTGTCACTTTTATTCGTAGTCCAGTTTTCCACCTTTTTGGTTGTTTGCTCTTGAACCTCGGTCTCTGATCTAGTAAGGAATTCTTTCAAACTAATCCCTTCATTCTCTAACCATACATTTGTGTTAGCCAGGATTGGCCGAAACCTTTTCCTTATTGAAGTCTCCTCTTTGACTGACCATTTGACCTCTGGAAGAGGTGAGGACTCAACATTCTCAGTATTATATTTGGGAACTAAAACATTCCCATCATCTTTCATTCCTTCCAGAATATCTGCAAGGCCCAACTCTTCAATCTGACTCAAATGAAGTCTACAAAAGTCTAGTTTCCTGATTTCATTTTGGGTCTTGAGATAGGCCCAAATATCCTCAACCATTGGCATGTAAAAAGTTGACTTTCTTTTGATTTTATCCTATACCTTCTTGAAATCAAAATGATCTCTTTTCTTGAAAGTGTTCATTGTGACCAGTTGCATTTCAGAGTCAACTATTTTAGCCTTGGTAGCTGACTGGACTGAATACCTTCAAATTTCTACAGGAGACTTAATCCCTGACTTTTTTCGCTCCATTTGTTTATTGTTTACCACAATCAGCTGTCTACATAATTCCATGAGAACAATCCTATCACTAGGATATCGTGGAAGTATATATGGATAATTAGGATAATATCCTACTCTGAGATATGTGAAAGTAGGAAACTATAAGAACAAGTAGCCAAAAGAATTTACAACTTCCCATGCTTCATCTGAAACTCTCTTCTGAACAAGCTCATTGTCCCATAAGCACATAAATACTGAAAAGAAAGCATCATTAACCCTTCAGAAATGATGGATTGATCCTTTTAGAGTAATTTGAGGATAATAATCATACATGGGAACCAATCTCATGTCACTAACCTGAGTAAGACCAGGAAAAATCCTCATGCTTGCAGTAGCATACACCAGATATGCGGTCATATAAAAGTTGAAAGTAGTATTGACTCTCACCAATTGCTCATGCAAAGCATTACTAATCTATTCTCCCCAAAAGATTTTCTATGAACCCCTAAGAATCACCTTGATATATGTGTACATCCACTCTTGAAAGTTGGATGAAGAAGGAAGACCTCTGATTTGACTTAACAGTGTAATCAAGTCATAGACCTCCTCCACAAAGTCACTCCTCGGGAGATCTTTTGGCCATCTGGTCAAATTGCTCCAAGGAATCTTCTACCACTTACTGTTTATATACTTCCTTGCGGCTTCCACATCTTCATCATAATCTTTTTGCCCTTGAGCAAAATCAATTTGTCCTATATTTTCAATAGGACACATGAAGATTTTGTCAAGAAATTCTGCATCCAGTCTCATGATCACATTCCCTTGGGAATCAGACACAGTCCTAATATCCTTGTTGTAATGACTGGCTTCCTAAAGAACAAACTCAAGATTGTGGGCAGCAACAGGAAAAGAGGCAACCAAGTGAATATTACTGTTGATGATCTTTTGCATAAACTGAGGAGGATTTGACTGTTTGGTCCTGTCCATGAACTCAGCCATGTCCACATGTCCTATCCTCTGTATCCCTAATCTCATCAACAGTAGACTGTACTAAAGTGAAAGGGAAGACCCCTTGGTATTTGTACTTCATGATCTTAGTTTTGGTTTGAGACGGCTCCGTCATTAGCTTTGATGAAGAAACTGGAAAATGTGTTTACCATTGACCTTTTGTCGAAAATTACAAAAAGCCATGATCTCACAATTAGGGGAAAACTGGGTAAATTGGGGTTACTACGATTCGATGATCATGAACAAGGAAACATGCGTTGAAAGGCTTGAGTGTGCGCAAATCGAGGTAAAAGGTGAAAGTGGGTCAATAGGATTTGAAAGGAGAATTTTCCCTAGAGTTAGAAAAAATTTAGGAAAATGTGCATGGGCGGTCAAAATGATGGCTCCTGCACAAGGGACCATTCACTTATCATTCAAAGTCGGTCAATTTTTCTGCTATTGCATGTAGGGAAAAGTTTGATTTTTCATGTATGTGCAAGGTCGATGAAAAGGGCCACCATTGCATGTATTTGGGAAGATAAACATGTTTGATGTAGGGGCGGTCAATTTGACCACCCTTACATGAGGGAATAAGAAAATTTGATCTGGATGTGCACAAGCGGCAAAAATCCCGCTAGTGCATATGAGGGAAAAATTTGAAGTGTAGAGTCAGTCGAAAAGACCGCTTGTGCAAGTGTTCTAGAAACTCCAAGTTATATATGTGAGAGCGGGAGTTTCTACCGCTATTGCATATTGTGGTAATATAGGGTGTGTAAGGGCAGTAACAAACATATAAGGTTCATGTAGGGGTAGTAAAAATCGCCGCCCTTACATGAAGTGTCAACACAAAAAGTGCGAGGGAAAATATGTATCGGCGGCGATAAAGACCGTCAATACATGTTAAGGAGAAAAATGGAAAAACCTAAGTCCTTTAACATGGACGGTAAAAACTCTAACCCATCTAACAATGCATTCAAAACAAAATGAAAACTATGGTTTTAAAGAAAAATGGTGAAAAATACATATACGGATGATACAATTTTACTAATCCATAAAAGGGAAATCAAAACAAAAATAAAGATGTTTACCACATGCTAAAACCCTAGTCTTTAGAATGAAAACAAGAATCAAAGTAACGACTTACGTGGTAAGAAACTAAAACCCTAAACGCAGTCAAGAAATAGAATCCACTTAGATCTGAAGTACACGTGAGTATTGTGAAGAAAACTGGCATGAAGGAGGTATCAATCTCATTGGAGGTTTCTAAAATGAATAATAAGCAAATTAAAATGAGTATAAAAAACTTTAAAAGGATTTAAAGTTGTGCATTAAACATGGCATGAGTGCCATTAATGCTGACTTGAAGTTCATTGATTTTGTGAGATCTGCTCAGGCGGTGAAAAACCTCGACGTTTCATATTCATTTGATCATGTCGGAGCGGCGGATGCGACCGCCCTTGCATATGAAATTGACTGAAACAGGAAACATGACAAATAAAACATGTATCAACAAAATTTTTGGCCATCAGTACATGTTCAACAACAATACACATGTAAGAACGATAATTTTGATCGCTATTGCATGTGAAAACAAAAATTTTCTCACCCCCAAAATAGTCAAAATTGTTATTTTGACAAGCTTACGACCTAGTTGATTTTCATGATTTTCAAGGAATCAATCTACAGGAATGTCGCAAACTGTTTCAATGATGTTAGAGGACTTCACGCGAGGCCAAGAGGACTTGTCTCAATTTGCAAACTCAGAGTGTAGACTATGAAACATATAAGTATCGTAGGGGTTGTCTACAAAATTAAGCGCAACTAATTTTGAGAACAACAGATGTCTCTAACTGGGGAACTTCCTTTGATCAAACTTTGAAACGATCAAAGGGAGAAGAATCCAGTCTCTAAGTGCCTTCATCCATGCCATTGGGCCATAGAGTCAAGCTACCAAAAGAAAAAAAGACACAAAAGACTTAAACAAAATGAAAAATAAAAACACAAAACTATACAAATGCACAAATGAACTTATCTGATACTTCAAGGATTGAAGTGCTTCAAATGTTGTCCACTATGAGGCAGCAAGAATGGTGTTCCATCAAGATACTCCAATAAGAAGCTATTTTCACCACAAAGTTAATGAATGACGAATGGGCCTCTCCATAGGGAATCAAACTTTCCATGCATTCCTTTTGGTTGTCTCCTCTTGTCCCATAACAAGACTTGATCTCCAATTTGAAACTCACGAGCCTTTGATTTCTTGTCAAAGAGCTTCTTCACTTGACTTTGATGTTCAGAAATACGGTCTACTACCATAGCCCACTGTTCTTCAAGTTCAGTGAGGTACATTATCCTTTTATCCATAGAACTTTCAAAAGTTCTATCTTCTACTGCCTTTGCCAACTTCAATGCCAGCAATTCCAAAGTAATAGGCATTTCTGCATTCAAATCGTACAGAAGTTGAAACGGTGACATACCTATTGCTCTTTTGGGGGTAATCTTGTTTGCCCATAAAGCATCAAACAATGCTTTATGCCAAGTCCTCTAATTATCTTCCACCAGTTTCCTGATAATGGTAACCAGATTTTTGTTACTAGATTCCGCCTAACCATTCCCTTGTGGATAATAGTTTGAAGAATGAGAAAGGATAATCCCATGTTCATAGCAAAATCTAGTGATCTCATTGGAAGAGAAACAAGTAGTATTATCTGCTACAACTTTGTTTGGAACTCCAAACTGGGAAATAATATTTTCCTTAAGAAAATTACATACCACCTCTGAAGTGGCATGCTTGACTGGAATGGCCTCCACCCACTTGGTGAAGTAATCAGTTGCAGTGAGAACAAAGTTGTGTTCCACACTCAATGGTGGGTTCATAGCACTAATGAAGTTAATGCCCCATTTTTGAAAGTGTTCTTCAATTACAACTGGCTTGAGACGTAGTGCAACCAACTTAGGCTTTCCAACAAACTACTGACAGAGCTCACACTGACGTACCCAATTCTACGCATCCTGAAACAATGTGGGCCAATAGTACCTAGCTTGTAGAATCTCATGAGCTGTTAGAGGCATAGAAAAATGTCATCCACAAGCCAAATTGTGAAAAGACTCTAGAAGTCTGCTTTGTTGTGCTTTATCCACACAACGGAGAAAAATTCCATCAAGGCTTCTTTTATACAAACCATTGTCCCACAAGACATAGTTCGCAATCTTCAATTCAATAGTTCATTTCTCTTTATAGGATAGATGAGAAGGACACTCACCATAGGTAAGAAAATGAGCAATATTAGAATACCACTCATCTGTAGTAGTGACAAAGAGAACAGTTGGCATATCCTCAACTTCTTCCTCTTCATCTCTTGTTTCTTTTGGTACATTGTCGGTAATCAACTGACACAAACCTTTGCCATGCACAAGCTTGGTAGGTTTGATATCAAGATCAAACCCTTGAATCTTGGCAATCTAATTGCCTCTTTTGGTCCCAAACTCCTGTTGAGTCAGGATAGACTTCACTATTGTATCTGGCATTAAAACAACAGTATGTGAATTCAAAATATAAAACTGGAAATGCTTCACTACCTTAACCATGACATAAGCATGTTTCTCCATATTTGAGTATTTCAATTCATGAGCCTTCAGAGGACAACTCATAAATGAAATAGGAGATTCCACACCTTCTTCATTTTGTTGAACAAGAATGGCTGAAAGTGTATGCTCGGAAGCATAACTGTATATTATGAAGTTCTTGGTATAATCAGGACAAACTAGAACCGGAGCATGGGCTATGGCCCTCTTGATGTCCTCAAATGCTATTTTACCTTCCACACTCCAATGGAAAGTAGTCTTACCCTTCATCATGTTGGCAATGTGACAGGTTTTCTCTACGAATTCCGTAATGAACCTCCACAAAAAATTCACCTTTCTAAAGAAAGAGTGAACTGCAGTCTTACTAGCATGCAAAGTAAGACTCTGGATAGACTTGACTCTTTTTGAGTCAATCTTAGTACCTTCTCTGGACACAACATGACCGAGAAGCTTACCATCTGTAACCCTAAAAACTAATTTCTTAGGATTAAGAGAAATACCATTTTGTCGACATCGTTCCAGAACTTGTCGCAAATGATATGCATGATCTTGACGTTGTTTATAGAAAATGGTCAAGTCATCAAGATATACCACAATGAATTTCCCCATCTCATCTCTGAAAGCGAGGTCCATTACTCTCTGGAAAGTAGTGCTAGCATTGATCAAACCAAACAACATCCTGTGATATGTAGACATGCCCCAAGGTGTTGTGAAAGCAGTCTTGTATTGATCTGCTTCGCTGACCTCTACTTGATTATAGCCTAAAAAACTGTCTAACATAGACAACATGTTAGAACTAGTTATAGTTTGTAACACTTGGTCCATAATAGGAAAAGGGTAGTTATCTTTTAAGAAGACTGGTTGAGATTTCTAAAGTCAACACAAATATGGATTTCTCTGTTCTTCTTTCTCACAGGAACAATATTCACAATCCAAGTAGAATGATGAATAGGAAAGATTATCCTTGTATTCAACATTTTCTAGATTTTTGAAAGAATAGTACCTGATATTTTGGGATTATATTACCTCTATTTCTGCTTGTGAGGTAATGACCCAACCCTGAGAGGGATTTCATGCTGAATCTCCTTAGGTCTGAAAGACTTCAGATCATCATAAGAATATGCCAGAACATCAATGTAATGGCGAAGAAGTGTAGTGAATTTGAATTTCTCATCAGTAGTGCAACACTTCCCAATGTTAAACATTTTGGGATCTGCTTCAGAACTCAAATTTACTTGCTCAAATTCCATAGATGAACTTGAATCAAGTTGTTGCTACTGTTTGACATATCTACCATGCTTATCAAATAAATTTTCTAAAGAAACCAAACCTTTTGGAATCTTATTCCCTTTTATCTAAAGAAACTCCTCACCAGTTTGTGAATCTATTTTAGAAACATATTCATGTGGCGGAGAATCACTACCATCAAAATAGAGTTCATCAAAGTTATCTGTCTTTTCTAGGAAAGCAATGATCTGATTATCACCATTGAAGACCTGCCAATGGTTAGCATTAGCTAACACACTTGGTCGGAAAACCAACTCAATTGTGTACTTGTTACCATTGAAGTCCTTATGGGGAACCATGAGGGTGGTAGAGACAACTAATGATTCAGCATGATCATTAAACTCTCTCAGTACTGTAGAGATGTCGAAAGCATCAAAACCTTCAATGCAATCCCAGACACGGTTGCGGTAATGTCTCAACCTTTCATTTTTGGTCTGATAAAGATTTCTTACTTGGCAAACCATAAGTTCGACGTCACCTTGAGCATGAATATTTTTAATACCTTTAACACGAGCAACCTCCATTCTTAGCAACAATGACTCATATTTAGCGGTGTTATTGGTATTGTCAAACTGCAGCTTATAAGAGAAAGGAAAGATATCACCTTGTGGAGATATCAAAACAACTCTAGCTCCACATCTGGTGGAAAAACAACTGCCATCAAATTCTAAAACCCAAACATCATTTGAATTTCTTACTTTGATGTTTCTATTACTAGTAGATTCTTCTTCATCAGAAAGAGAAGATTTTAGCATCACTATGCTCTCATCTAAACTTTTGTCTGATTTACTGGAAGTATCCTCTGATTCTACATATGAAATATCTAAACTCTCGTCTAATGAACTAGAAGTATCTTCTGTAGATGAGAAATAATTACCCATTCCCGAAGACTCAAACAAAATTTTGGCTTTGGGATTTGCAGTTTGGGTAACAATATATTTTGCCTCCTTCTCAGGAAGCAACTTTTGCATGATACCTTTAACAGGTATCCTTACTTCAGATAGGTCCATGTTTATTTCTCCACCCACATCTTTACAAAAATTACGCCCAAGCAAAATGCCATAAGAAGCTGGAACATCAGCCACTAGGACGGTCATCTTGATCCTCTTATCTGGAAAGGCTGCAAATGTAAATTGGGCATCTTTGATTTGACCCAACAATGGCACTTGCCTATTTTTCATGGAGAAACATCTCCCAAAGGTCTTGGTCAAAGTGAGACGGAGGGCATCTACCACTTTGGCAGGTATGATATTATCAGAAGCCCCAGAATCTATTATATAATTGCTCAACTTGTGACCATTTACCAATAGAGAAACATAGAAAGGTTCTATTTTCCTTGGGGCAACAAGGGGAGTAGTGACAAGATTATTTTGGGTGGATTTGTTCTTTGAGGAGTGATGGGAAAATTTGGGAGAATCTTGCCCTGTAGGGACAGTCTTATTTTTAACGTATTTAGCTAACCTATCAAACTGTTCAGGATTAGCTTGTAAATACTCAACCTCAGACATTTGGATTTTGCTTTTCCTAGCATAATCTATTATGTCAAATAGATGAAATGAACTAGATACAGAGGAAGGAAATCCATCATTCTAGGTTTTATTCAGGGTAGTACTGGTCTGAGGAACAGAAGTAGAAGACACAAGATTGTTAGATGAACTTACTTGCTTATCGACAACCGGGTCCTTTGACTGAAAAGACAACGAAGTTCCCCATTTGGCAATTAAGATAACCAACTAAGGTTCCTCTCTTGTCTTTCCTTTATTAGCTTGTTGATTCGACTAATTTTGGGACCTAGTAAAATAGCATATGCTCCATCATATACTTCTCCTTCTCTTTCAGCTTCATCTTGGTAATTTAGAAAACACATGGTAGAGTCGCTAGCTAATTCTTCTTCTCCTATAAAAATATTAGCATCATTCTCCTGATCCAAATCAGGTTGGAAAGAACTATCATGTTCTACTTCATAATAGCCAACTGCTGAGTTGACCGGCACTGCTTCAATGGTGAGCTTCCCCTGTGTGGGTGGAGGACGATTTTGTTGCCCTTGATTTCTGGCAGCATTGCCTTGTTATGAATTGTTAGGAAATGTTCTCCTTGGTATATCCCTATATGAAGGAGGAGTAGGCATACTTTGAGACATTTACCTTTTCAAAGCTAGCAACTCATTTGCTAACTTCTGCACCATAGGATCTGTGGTGCTTGTGGAAGGATTATCAGTAGAGGATTGACCTCTATTTTTGTCAAAATATCTTCTTATCTTACCCATAAGGATATGATCATCTTCAACCTCCATAGCCAAAATTTGAGCTACAGGAAGATTTGCAAGGCCAGCAAGCCTTAACAGAAAGCTTACCTCAGGAAGTTGAGTATTGATGAAGAAACATTTAAGATTCTCCGTTGTTGGCTGAGCGGTTGTAGGAATCCTGTTTGTCAATTTGTTGAACTTTAGCGATGAAATCTTGCATGGGTTCATGTGGCTCTTTCTTCATCTGCGTTAGCTGAGCTAACAAGGCATGTGCATCTTCTACAAGCTTGAATCTAGCTTCAAACTTGGTTTTTTAGAGTATTCTAACTTGTTATGGTTTGAGCTTGAAGATGGTAAAACCAGTCTGCAGTAGTACCTTGCAGTGTTTCTACAAAAAGTTGTACTACCACATCATCATGTTCCACCCCAAACACACCACAAGCTATGAAAAAAGCTGCAATGTGTTCATCCGGATGGACTTTCCCATCGCCATAGAATTTAGGAAAATTCTTCCTTGAACTACGAGGTAGTTCATGCAAAGGTGGCGTTAAATTCAAAGGACCAAAAGTATTACCCCATGGACCTTAAGCTGCCATTATGCGCTGATTGAAAGGTGGGATGACAAACCTTTGAGGGATTTGAACAGATAAGACTTTGTTAGCACTAGAGCTAGAAGCTTCACTTGGTATTGGAGACCCAGCGTTGGTAGGAGGAAAACTCCTAGTTTGCTGAAGATGAGGTCGTGGAGGGAAAAGACCAAAGTTATTTTGTTGCATCAACTCAAATACAATATCGATAACTCCTTGAGCTCTCTTGCTTCTTGTATACCGTGGGTCTACCAGAATGCAGTGTACTCAACAAAGATTTGTAAACAACTTTAAAACAATGGAAGATGATGAAATGCTTCAACTCAAAGTGTGAGGCTGTAAGTTGTGCATTCTTCCCCAATAGAGTCGCCAAAAACTGTTGGGTGAATATTTTGTCGTCAACTCACTGACGGCAAAATGGTTATATCAACCACAGTGTGATGAGATAAATCTCTCCTCTTAGCAAGGGGAGGTTCCCTTTTTTAACTACTTTCAAACTTATCTATTCTAACACTAATCTTCAAGGTGAATCCATATCATCCATTTCTCTTTTTTCAGAAATGATGTTAAAATTTAAAATAGAAATTTCACAATACAAATCAAATAGCACGAAGAAACCCACAAAAGTACTAAGTCTACCATTGCTCCTTTTGTTGATTTAAAATTCAGAAACAAATAGGATAAGGTGTAGCCCAAAGTCTTCATTGAATACTATGATAAAAGCACACAATCATAAAAGATAGTAGCAAATCAAAGTCTTTCCAATATCTATTACTCCAAAACATAAAATCACAAAACTAAAGATAATTATAGCAGCACAAAGTCTCCAATATTAGCTTTAGAACATCTCCTAGATTATCCAAACTCAGACTACAATTTGATCAAATAGATAAGATAGTATAAGGAAAAGGACATAAGAATAATTTCTAATACACCACAAGTTATTCCAATGCAAAGATTGAACGATTGCTTGCTTTTCTATTCACTTGATAAAATATGATTTTCAATTTGAACACAAAGTCTCTAAATGCTCTTCAATTTGGTAGAGTTTCGCTTCAATAACTAAAAGATAAAAAAAAATATAATAGAGGCCCTCTTTATTTATAGGGAGGAGCCTAGAGCAAAAATAGGAAATTTACAACTACTTTGACTTATTCAAACAAAAGAGTCCTATTTGACTTGGGACTTCCTTTGTCTCACATGTAATTACATTTTGAAAAATTACACATGAGTATGTCTATAACAAAATTCAAATTACATATACAAGAATGAAAATAAACTAAGGTATCAAAAATGAACTTCAGCTTCCTTCATCATTCTTCTTCAAAAAATTTTGATATATGGTTTGCACTACTACCATTTCACACACATCTGGCTTGACCGTATTTTCTAATATAGTACAGGCTTGGAGAACTGCATCTTTCACTTCCTTTATCACCTTCTCATGCTTTTCAAGGTTGTCCTTCAGATTTTCAAAAGTTGAATGCTGGTCATAAAGGTTGTCCATCGAAATCACTGTAGGCACTTCATCTTCAAATTTCTGTTGCACCATTTTCTTAAAAGCATCTATCATTTCCTCCGCTAAAAGAAACTTGTGATCTTCACCTGTCAAAGTGCATGGGAGTTCCTCCAACCTGTGTAGAAGCAAGACATTGATGTCTTCACTATTTTCACGTGCTTGGCACAAGTAATCAAGTAAGCCTTTTATTATATTGATACGATGAACAAGAGATTCCTTAGTCTTAAGATAAGACTCCCGATTTGAGATGACCCCAATGGATATCCAATTCTTTATCTTAATCTTCTTCATCTCTATCCACTCCTCTAAGCTTTCTTCTTGATCTTGCAGTTCTTGAGAAAGTAAGTCAACCATGTTATCAAGCTCAACTTTTGCTTTATCCATCTTTTCTTTTCTTTCTACGGTGGTCTTCAACAAAACTCTTCCTTGCGCTAGCAACCGCTCCACAATATCTCCAACCACTCTTCGTCTAGCCTGAGCTTTTTCCACCTTCTGAATCAGAGGATCTTCTATAGTTACCACCATAGGCTCCACCATCTCAGATGATTTTACTATATTCTCGAGAAAAATGACAAGTTGTTCTTCTTTGGCTTTATACTACTCTTTCTTCTTCTTGACTTCATCATATTTCTCAAGCAAGGTGTTGGCAGTAGTTTGAAAATCTACCTTAATGCCTTCATGAGTTAACTTACCTAACTCCACTCTTGAGACAACATAATCATTCATATCAAAATTGTCAATAGTAGCATCCTCTGGTGGCTTGACAATTTCCATACATCTGATTCCTTCTTCATTAATGAGTCTGGAGATAGTCTTGGGCTTCTTCTTCAAAGTCTTTGATTTAACAGGCAACAACTTCTCAATATCAATTTCATGTGATGAAATTTTTTTCTTCTTTCTCTTAGGAGTGTATGCAGACAACCATGGAGGAAGTATAGAAACACCAACATTTAGAGAATAATCCAATACCTATTTTGCCAGATCCATATTTACACCTGTTATGGTAACAATATGAATGGTGTTGGTAAAAAATACACCTGTATCAACAACTTTCTTTGAACCATCCAGGAGATGTTCCAAAATAGATTGTTCACCAATATCAAAAGATGGGGAAGATAAATTTGGAATAGAACCAGAGGAATCAAATAGTCCCAAAACTGGTTCTTACAGAAGTAGGGGTATTATTAGAAGAAACAACAAAAATAAGTGAAATAGGAACACTTGAAACTACTGGAAAACTACTAGAAACAGGAGCATGAGGAAGGGGTGTAGAAACTTGTGATTTAGTTGGAAAATTCTTCTTAAGAGACTGATGTGGATCACCAAGTTGTTCCTGCTCTACATTCTCATCATTGCCTTGTTCTATTTCACCTTCCACATCAGACTTATTAAGCATTTTTGTTTGTTGGGCATCCTTAGATTTCTCAATATTTTGCTTTTCAATTTCAACATATTCAACCTCCATTTGCTCAACATTTGTGTCTTTGGCACCTGATCTAGTGACATTAGAGGTTCCTGCAACCTCTTTCTTCTTCCCTCCCTTGGATACAAATTTAATTTTGGGCTTTTGTACTTTATAAGAAGAGGGAGTGTCACTTTTATTCTTAGTCCGGTTTTGCACCTTTTTGCTTGTTTGCTCCTGAACCTCTATCTCTGATCTAGTAAGGAATTCTTTCAAACTAATCCCTTTTCTCTCTAACCATACATTTGTTTTAGCCAAGATTGGCTGAAACTTTTTCCTTATTGAAGTCTCCTCTTTGACTGACCGTTTGACCTCTGGAAGAGGTGAGGACTCAACATTCTCAGTATTATATTTGGGATCTAAAACATTCCCATCATCTTTCATTCCTTCCAGAATGTCTGCAAGGCCCAGCTCTTCGATCTGACTCAAATGAAGTCTACAAAAGTCTAGTTTCCTAATTTCATTTTGTGTCCTGAGATCGGCCGAAATATCCTCAACCATTGGCATGTGAAAAGTTGACTTTCTTTTGAGTTTATCCTATACCTTCTTGAAATCAAAATGATCTCTTTTCTTGAAAGTCTTCATTCTGACCAGTTGCATTTCAGATTCAATTGTTTTAGCCTTGGTAGTTGACTGGACTAAATACCTTCCAATTTCTACAGGAAACTTAATCCCTGACTTTTTCAACTCCATTTGTTTATTGTGCACCACAATCAGCTATCTACATAATTCCATGAGAACAATCCTGTCACTGGGATACCGTGGAAGTATATATGGATAACTAGGGTAATATCCTACTCTAAGATATGTGAAAGTAGGAAACTGTAAGAATAAGCAGCCAAAAAAATTTACAACTTCCCAAGCTTCATCTGAAACTCTCTTCTGAACAAGGTCATTGTCCCATAAGCACATAAATACTGAAAAGAAAGCATCATTAACCCTTCAAAAATGATGGATTGATCCTTTTAGAGTAATTTGAGGATAATACTCATACACAGGAGCCAATCTCCTATCACCAACTTGAGTAAGACCATGAAAACTCCTCATGCTCGTAGCAGCATACACCAAATATGAGGTCATATAAAACTTGAAAGTAGTATTGACTCTCACCAATTACTCGTGCAAAGCATTACTAATCTATTCTCCCCAAAAGATTTACTATGTACGCCTAAGAATCACCTTGATATATGTGTACATCCACTCTTGAAACTTGGATGAAGAAGGAAGACCTCTGATTTGACTTAACAATGTAATCAAGTCACAGACCTCCTCCATAAAGTCACTCCTCGGGAGATCTTTTAGCCATCTGGTCAAATTTCTTTGAGGAATCTTCAACCACTTACTAGTTATATACTTCCTTGCAGCTTCCACATCTTCATCATAATCATTTTTCCCTTGAGAAAAATCAATTTGTCCTATATTTTCAATAGGACATATGAAGATTTTGTTAAGAAATTCTGCATCCAGTCTCATGATCACATTCCCTTGGGAATCAGACACGGTCCTAGTATCCCTGTTGTAATGACTGGCTACTTGAAGAACAAACTTAGGATTGTGGGCAGCAATAGGAAAAGAGGCAACCAAGTGAATATTACTGATGATGATCTTTTGCATAAACCAAGGAGGATTTGACTGTTTGGTTCTATCCATGAACTTGGCCATGTCCACATGTCCTATCTTCGTATCCTTGATCTCATCAATATTAGACTGCACTGAAGTGACAGGGAAGACCCCTTGGTATTTGTACTTCATGATCTTAGTTTTAGATGGAGACGGCTTTGTCATCATCTTTGAAGAAGAAATTGGAAAAGGTGTTTACCACAGACGTTTTGTCAAAAACTGTAAAAAGCCATGATCTCGCAATTAGGGAAAAAATGGGTAAATTAGGGTTACTACGATTCAATGATCATGAACAAGGAAACATGTGTTGAAATGCTTGAGTATGCGCAAATTGAGGTAACAGGTGAAAGCGGGTCAATAGGATTTGAAAGGCAAATTTTCCCCTGTGTTAGACAATTTAGGAAAATGTGCATGGGCGGTCAAAATGACCACTCCTGCACAAGGGACCATTCACTTATCATGTAAAGTCAGTTAATTTGTCCACTATTGCATGTAGGGAAAAGTTTGATTTTTCATGTATGTGCAAGGTTTGTGAAAAGGGCCGCCATTGCATGTATTTGGGAAGATAAACATGTTTGATGTAGGGGTAGCCAATTTGACCACCCTTACATGAGGGAATAAGCAAATTTGATTTGGATGTGCACAAGCAGTAAAAATGCCCACTAGTGCATATGAGGGAAAAATTTGAAGTGTAGAGTCAGTCGAAAAGACCGCTTGTGCAAGTGTTCTGGAAACTCCAAGTTATATATGTGAGAGCGGGAGTTTCTACCAGTATTGCATATTGGGGTAATAAAGGGTGTGTAAGGGCGGTACCAAACATACAAGGTTCATGTAGGGGTGGCAAAAATTGCTGCCCTTACATGAAGTATCAACACAAAAAATGCGAGGGAAAAATGTGTATCAGCGGCAGTAAAGACCGCCAATACATGTTAAGGAGAAAAATGGCAAAACCTATGTCCTTTAACATGGACGATAGAAACTCCGACCCATCTAACAATGCATTCAAAACAAAACAAAAACTAGGGTTTTAAAGAAAAACGGAGAAAAATACATACATGGATGATACAATTTTACTAATCCATAAAAGGGAAATCAAAACAAAAACAAAGATGTTTAGCAGATGCTAAAACCCAAGTCTTTAAAATGAGAACAAGAATAAAAGTAATGACTTACCTAGCGAGAAACCAAAACCCTAAATGCAGTCAAGAAATAGAATCTGCTTGGATCCGAAGTGCACACGAGTATCATGAAGAAAACTAGTGTGAAGGAGGTATCAATCTCGTTGGATGTTTCTAAAATGAATAATAAGCAAATTAAAATGAGTATAAAACACTTTAAAAGGCTTTAAAGTTGTGCGTTAAACATGGCACGAGTGCCATTAATGCCAACTTCAACATCATCTATTTTGCGGGATCTACTTAGGTGGTGAAAACCCCCGATGTTACATATGCATTAGATCATGTCGGAGCGGCGGATACAACTGCCCTTGCATACGAAATCGATTGAAACAAGAAACATGACAAACAAAACATGTATCAGCAGAAATTTTGGCTGTCATTACATGTTCAACAACAATACACATGTAAGAGCAGTAATTTTGACCGCTATTGCATGTGACAACAAAAATTTTCTAACACCCCCAAAATAGTCAAAATTGATATTTTGACAAGCTTACGACCTAGTCAATTTTCATGATTTTTAAGGAATCGATCTAGGGGAATGTCTCAAACTGTTTCAACGATGTTAGAGGACTTCGTGTGAGGCTAAGAGGACTTGTCTCGATTTGTAAATTTAGAGTGTAGACTAAGAAACAAACAAGTTTCATAGGGGTTGTCTACAAAATTGAGCGCAACTAATTTTGAGAAAAACATGACCAAAACAAATGAGCAAGGATCAATATATAGAAATTGCATGAGAAGAAACCACTATTGGTTTCTCAAAACAACCTTCACTAAACCATCAAGAAAATCCATCACTTTCTTCCTATCACTACTCCCTCATTTTTCTAAATTTTCTAAAATCGTTTCTGGGTTTTTTCTATCTCCTTCATAGATTTCTAAAACATTTTGAGTTTTCTATTTTGATTCGAAATGAGAAAGTTATGCCCATTTTACCAAGACTGGGTTTCATAATTATGACCCAGACATGCAACAACATGCAAATCTTATGGCCCACATGGTTTCATTAAAATTTCCCATGGTTTCACTAAAACCATCAACTAGAACCACCTCTTGGAAATCCACACCCTTCTTAGAGGTTACAATTTTGGAAATAAAAAAAGAAGTTGTTGACCCACTTATGACAGAATCTTCCCACCAAATCAGCCCCACCAAACATAAATTAATGCATATCTCCAAGTGAGCACCTAGGAAAGATTCTCCCCACTAATGGAGGAATTTACAAATTACCAGGGTATTTTTCTTCAAATTTACATTTATTAATATATCCCAAGAAAATACATTTGTTGCAAATTTAAATATTATTTTCTAAAGCCCACAAGCCTTATTGAAAACAAATAAACAAAAATTAAAATATTTTTGGTGATGCAAGATTGCCATTGACCGTGGATGCTCCTACATCAAACACCCAAGATAAGAAGTGTTCTAGGTAGATGTTGGAAAAAGAGGAAAAAGAGATAGCAATTTTTTTGTGCACATATTTGTGAGTGTACACTCACAAATATGTGCACAAAAAAATTGCTATCTCTTTTTCCTCTTTTTCCAGGTAGACACTCACAAATATGTGCACAAAAAAATTGCTATCTCTTTTTCCTCTTTTTCCAGCATCTACCTGGAACACTTCCCATACTCCTCCAACAACTCTACTCTGCACTCCTCTTTCTCAACATGGAATTACTGTAACTTGTCCTCCTCCACCAACATGTATCTGCACTATCCTCTATAATATTAAACCAATCTTTATCTGCATACAAATCAGCATTAAAAAACTAACTGTACCATCTCTTCTACATTTACCAATTGTTCTTCTACACTCATTATCTTATTCATTTCAACATGCAAATCAACTTTCACAAATTTAGGAGGGTATTGTTGTCACAAAGGATTGTACCCTGAATGATAAGCCTTTACAAGCTTGGCAATCCTGTGCAACATGGGAACATTCTCAAACTATGGTTTTGTCTGTGTAGAGAATGTACCTCCAGAAGAGCCGTCTCCCTTTAAATGCCCCTTTGGATTAGTATCTTGATGAAGAAAAGAGATAGAAGAATGCTGTATAAACTGAAACTGAACTAAAAAAATCTATCCTAAAGGGGGTGATGCACCAATATTTTAACTTAAATCTGTAATATGATTCACAACTACCCTTCAACAAATCTTCTCATACAACTCAAACTGATAAATTTCACCACAAAAGTGTTTCAAAGAAAAGAATGAAATAACTTACATAATCTGTGACCTATAATGAAATTTGTACTTTGTATACTTGCATTCAATCAAAATGAGATAGAAGATTTAAAGGTTTCAATGTAAAACACAGAAAATCCTCTATCAAATCAACTCAAAATGAAACACGACACTTGAATCCAAATAGATGAACCCCTGATTGTATTGAAAATAGAAGGAATCTCTTAAAAATAACAATCAACTGCTAGAAAAATGAACTACTACTACTAAAAAACTGTAAAAATGGATGAGTTACAAGTCTAAATCTCCTTCTCTGTAATGTACAAAGCTAGGGAAAAAGCAAGAATTGAGAAAAAACCTAAGTCTTTTCTCCTATAATGCAAAAAAAAATCTATCTCCAAGGACACTCCAAGGTCAACTACAGTCAACTGCACTTAAAAAATCTCCTTAAAGGTGATCCACGAGCAAAACTAAAAAGCCCTAAAAAAGGGCCCATAACTGCTCCAAATTGAGGTAAAATAGCTCCAAACTCCCTTTCTCAATCAGTTTGACCAAAGAGAACTCAAAAAGAACTATAGTTTGACTCAAAGCAAAATTAGAACTCTAGATGACTCCCACTAACTTCAGTTTTACATCACTTGAGTTTATTGCATGATATTGGGGAAAAGGTAACTGTTTGATCAAATATTAAAGATAATCAGTTATGATTACTTTAATATGTGTCATGTGATAGTTTTCCTTTCATGCATTACATGGAAAATATTAAGGTAATTTATAAAATATTACCATTAATATTTATTTACATAGTTTATTTTGTCTAAAATCATGCAAAAGACACAAGGACCCACTCCTTCACTAGAACATGCAATAAAGTCACAATCTTATTTGTCTACCCTCTCAAAAGCACATGCCTTGGTGTTTAATCATTTGTTTGAAGCTTGCCTATATTAAGGTAAAGGAAAAAGATTATTAGTTTCACAAAACATTCATAACCCCTTATGACTCCCATGGGTTATACTCCTCATTCCCTAGGCACTTATGCCATTACAAGTCTTGACCATGGTTTATGTTTAGTTTATCATGTAATTTTCATAAAAAGGTGATAAAATAACTATCCTCATCAGCCAAGTTAGGGTTTCCTCAAAAAAAAAAAGCATCTTTAGCCCTATATCCTGAGCTCATTCTTCATTCCTCATTTGAAAGGTTATGCTGCTGCACTGCCACCAAGATTTTGGAGCTAGGGTTTGAAGGATTCTGGAGTTCAATCTTTTTGCTGCCTCTATATGATCTCCATGACTCTCCTACTGGTAAGCTTCCTTGTACACCAAAACATTGAGATTCTCTTTTAAAATGCTTTGTATATGAGAGAAACATGACAAAAGCTGTAGCTTTTGAATGCATATTCACTTTATTTTTTGTATGTTCACTATGTGTGATGCTTGGCTTGTGAATATGGCCTTTGAGACCTTTGGCTATGATGAAGAACTCTCTATTTTCTCATGACTACGAGGTCATGATTGTGTTGGGATCTCTGTTGGTCCATGGCTTCTTTACTGATTCTATATTCATTTGGGTCCTTGTCTCTACTAGCTTTTCAAACCCATTGCAACTCAAAGTCTCTGCTAGGCCGTGGCTCCTATGGAAGAAACCCTCTCCACTATTCTTTGATCATGAGGAATCTCTCTGTGACTCTAGGGTCTTGAAGACCCTATACCAACTAAGTGACAATGAGGATAATCCTTCTTGACCCTCTCTGTGATCATGCTTGTAAAGATCTACTTTGCTTTGGCTCACTTGTTTATGGGGTTTACTGTGTGATTGTGAAAAAGGGGTTTGAGAAGATTGATCATTTGGGGTTCATAGTGCAAGGTCCCAAATAGGCTGCATTAGACATTCTGAGACTATACCCTTTTATAAGGTTCCTTTCCTTCTTTACTTACCATAGTCACATTATCACTGTCTAGTGCTTTATCTTTAAACATAACCCTTATGCTGGTTGTAATGCTCCTCTGTGTATCTACCTTTACAACAGTTTTGACTCAGTCTTCTCTTTCACTCTATGATAATGATGATAGGATATTAGTGTGCCTTACTTTCTTGAAAGTAAATATCACCATGTTTATTGTGTGGTGATAGTTTGGTAAACTTGCTTTGGCTGTGAGCATCCCTACTATCCCTTGACATCTTGTCTTTTACTACTTCTTGACTAGGACCACTTTGTTGTGCTTGCATCTTAATTGTAGATAGCACTCTAGGACCACTATATAATTTGCACTTTGTCTTACTACTTCCTTGATGATGATTGTATTATTAATTCTATTGTCCTTTGTCACTTTTTCCACCATGCTTTCATTGTGCTTTACAACTTCAATAGTGAGTAAGATATCCCTTTAGTCAGTGATAATAGGGCCACTGTGTCTATTATCTTGGACATGAAAATGATCATGTTATCATTGTATCATCATTTCCT
Source organism: Cunninghamia lanceolata (assembly GCA_027924645.1). Taxonomy (NCBI): domain Eukaryota; kingdom Viridiplantae; phylum Streptophyta; class Pinopsida; order Cupressales; family Cupressaceae; genus Cunninghamia; species Cunninghamia lanceolata. Next base: position 11,094,754 of record BSBN01000523.1, read on the forward strand.
TGCTTAATAGTGATACAATTTCACTACACATGTTACATTTTATGTATTGTCTTCATGCTCTATGCAAGGGTGAGTACCTTCATGCTTGCATATGTGATTACCACTATGATTGAATGCTCATTGTCTTTCACACAACTATTTAGGCATCTTTTCTATCTTTTGACAAAGTGTTCACTGTGCTTTGTGTAAAGCACCCTCTCATGACTACACATATAGTCCACCTATGGCTATATTTCACCCTCTTATGACTTATGATGAGTAACCTCTTTGCATGACTATCCCCTAATCTCTATTATACTCCTATGGACTACCTTGACAAGGGCTGCTTTGAAATAAGTTGATCATGATAGTGCCTTGACAAGGGCAGCTTTGAATTCATCATTCTGTTCTGGCTGAGAGACTCAGGGGTCTCAAACCTGTATTTTCTTTGAAAGTGTCCTCAACCATTATAAGCCTACTATCCTTTGATTTATATGATCTTTCTATCTTTGGTAGTAGGCTACCTACATCCTTGATCTGAAAACAACACAGATATTAAAATATAAGACTGAGACTCTCACTTGGGTTTGACACCAACCTTCCCAATGACATTGTGTGTAGTGCACTGATCACTTGAGCTTATGCACTATGCATTGAATCAACTTACTTACTGTCCCGGGTATTTGTACTATAATCACTTTTCCACTGTACAGTGACCTTATTACCAATGTATCTCTTGCTACACCTTATAGTACTTGATGACATTCCAGATGACCTTTGATAATTTGCATAATGGGAACAATGAACCCTATGAGAATGAGTGTTACTTCAGGTAAAAAGAAGGCAATGTGCCATGATATGAAGCTCATGCAACTATTGGACTTGTGATTCAAATCATAATCCACATGCATCTCTAGCTCTGTCACTTTTTTTTTTCCATCTATATCTTTGAACCCATAACACACATACATTAAATTTATTTTGCATAAGATACTACTGCTCCTTGATGCTTAGTTTTGCCCTCATGACTGAGTGCATACATTGTATACACTATCATGATGGTTGTCCTATTTGTCATCTCATGACTGTTATGAGAGATGCCATTTTTGAAAGGTCTTCAAGTGCCTATATCTGCACAATGAACAAACATGTTAGGAAAACTAAGAATCCCAAAGCTTCTTATGATGACAAAATGATCTTTACTTTCTCTGAAACTTCATGATACTGTATATCTAATCTTGAGACACTTTTATCTCTCTTATTTGATGCTTAATAACAGATAGGCTGTATATCTGATAGTTTGACATGTATGAGACTTTGGATCTTGAGCTCTAACATCACTTTCTCTTGTCCCTTGTAGATATCTCTAGAGCTTTTAATGAGGAACTGAAGATACAGATGATCAACAATGGGGTTCATCATAGGCAATGATGGATCCCTCCTCTCTTATCTATCTTTTTACTTACAGATGTTCAATCTTTCTTTTATTACATATTATTAGTTATTCCCACAGCTTGTGTGGGAAACTTATGAACATACTTTCTTGTAATAAATGTAAACAACTACTTTATGTAAAAGTTTGTATACAATTTCTCCTTTCTATAAAGCAATGGCATAATGAAAAATGAAAACTCTCTTTATGGTACTATTTGTATGATCATATGAGAAACTTTAGCATAATTTTGTGTACCTTTCTTCCTCTTTAAAGTAGAAAACATTAGTGCTATCCCGACCTAAGCTGATTGGGCTGAAAAGCACAATTAGGTAACATTTTTGGTGAGCTCTGCTAAATGCTTTCCTGCTAAGCATCTTAGAACAATAGCATAACCTATCCATTGGGCATAGGAGTCAATTCTTGTCCTTTGCAACTTAGAAAAACCTCCATAAATGAGCTGTTAGAAATTGAACAACAGTAAAACAAAACTAAAAACAAACTACAATGTCTTTGAATAGGGCCAGCTAGCTGTGCAACAACACTTTTTGGAAAACAAAACTAAATTGAAATAGATGTGCAATGAGCACTTATTAACTAAAAACTTCTACTTAACTATGGTACATTTGCAACCTTTTGCTTCTCAAAAGTAGTGTTTGAGGTGAATCCCATTAACTGGGATGGGTAACACATCTCCTTCCATTGTAGCCAGTTGAAAAGCATTGTGTTGTTTACATTCAACAATCATGAATGGGCCTATCCACATAGCATCAAACTTGTTGTGCTTACCTGGCCTTCTTTTAACTCATCCCACTTAAGAACAATGTCTCCTTCCTTGAAAACTCTAAAAGTTGCCATTCTATCAAATGTTCTTTTCATTTTCATATGGTACATCTCTAATTGATGTGTTGTTTGCTTTCTTATTTCTTCCAACTCTACTAGTTCAACCAATTGTACCTCCATAGGACCATCCTCCACAAACTCAATTTCTTTCATAAGACTTAGGACTAGTAGCTTAGTTGAGATAGGGAGTTTAGCCTCTTTACCATAAACCAGAACAAAAGGAGATTGACCTGTTGACCTTTTAGGAATCACTCTATCAGCCTATAAGGCTGATTTCAAATTTGAATACCAGGTTCTCTGGTTATCTTCTATTGTTCATTTGATGATCCTGATGAGATTTTTATTAGTGGATTTAGCCTACTTGTTCTCCTGAGGGTAGTAATTTGATGACTTACTTAGGTAAATGCCATGTTTGATGGACCAATAAGTTATTTTTAGGCCTATAAAAGCTAATGCATTATCTGAAATATTGCATCTGGTACACCAAACCTAGCCACTAAGTCTTCGTAGAAGTTCAAAACAACACTCTCATTAGCTTCTTTCAAAGCTAATGCCTTTGTCCACTTAGTAAAATAATCTGTGGCTATTAATATCCACTTGTGACCAGTGCTTGAAGGTGGATTAATTGCTCTAATGAAGTCAAGGCCCCATTGGGTGAAGGGTTGATCCATTGTGATGCGTTGAAGTGGCATGGCTGCCAACCTCTCTTTACCTATAAATACTGCACATTTAGCACACTTTCCTTGTTGAAATATACAGGACAACTAAGAGCAGGGGGGTGAATCAATTGCCACAAAAACTTAGCTTCATAAACCATCAACTACTTAAATACTGATAATCAGATTTAACCATGAAAGCATGAAATTAGAGACTTAATCACAATCACACATTCAACAAAGTAGACACCAAATTTTTACATGGAAAACCCTAAAAGGGAAAAACCATGGTGGGTGTTAGCCCACATAAATCATATGAGTTATAACAATATTGGAAAATAGAGGCTCACTGCTCAAATTGCTCACTGCAAAGAATGACTCACTGCCAAGGGGTGGCTCACTGCTAAGGGGTGGGTCACCACCAAAGTGGTGAAATGATTAAGTAGCATCTACTCCATGCCTAGGTCTAGTTCCATTGAAGCACAAGATAACATCTCTTCTTTGCTCTTTTACACCTTCGCACTTATCTCTTCATCTTCGCTACACACACACACACTTTTTCACAACTCTACTACATGCTTTTATACAATTCATCAACCTTGGAATGTACATCAAGGTCGGCATTACATTCATCAACCATTGGAACATTATCTAAGGTCGGCATTACAAAACATTCACAGAAATAGGTCTAGACCTATTACAAAATTTAGCTAAGGAAAGATGTAGAGAAGTATGATGAACACACAACACCTTAGCTAGGACTCAAATGCAACCCTCCATGCCACAACATGCTTCTTCACTCTTCAATGCATCTCCGCAAATAGTGAAAACAACCAAGTCAACCAAGACTGTAGTTAATACTAGGTCTTCTAAGAAAATTCTTCTTTCACGATCCAAACTTCTCTTTGAGGACCAATCCAAAGGTAGGAACACAATTAGGAGATATCCACAAGCACATTATAATCACCAGGAACAACTGCGTGATCTCTAACCATTCTATTTGGAAGATTCTTCAAACCAGAGCACAAAAACAACACTGCCAGCCACTGTCATAAGGAAAGGATAGATTGCAGACAACCAAATCATGAACCATTGTAGTTGAAAGCACTTAACATCATTCCAGACTTAACTCTAAAATTGTAAATAAAAATAATTTAATGTGGAGCATAATACTTTCTCCCTGCCATTGCCAAACATACAGAAAAAGTTGTTTTCACTCTGGAGAACATAAATCACTCAAATCTTCATACAAACTTTAGATAGAATTATAAATAACTTCCAATCCACAGAAAAAGATATTCATTCTATAGGAAATGCAAAGCAATCTACTGGAGTGTTCTTCTATAATACACAAGAAATTCTGCAACACACTATTTCCACCAGAGGAGCAAATTTTCTTAATATCTTCAATATCCAGATCTCCAATACTTACATAGGCAAATACAAGGCATCTAACTCATTACAATCAAGCATCAAAACAAGAACATAGTTGACACTAATGATAACACTGATATGTTGACATCAATGACAACACTGATTAGGCACATACTTGCAACAATCTCCCCTTTTGTCATTGATGGCAACATATGTTGTGAAAAAATGAGAAGACCATCAAGACAAGATTCTCCCCCTTTCTCTTTCTACATCTAAATTCTTTTTCCTCTTGAGTTTTTCACATTATTTCTCTCCCCCTTTGAAATCAATGGCAAAGGGCACATACTTGCATTTTGTTGCTCTAAACCAACTGATCTATTACCAACACATTTAACTACTCCCCCTGAGAGGTAGCTCCCAAAACATCAATCCAGATTAAACAATGAGACTTTGAGCACCATTGGATTGATGCATTCTCATGCATTTTAATTTAGGGAAGGAGGGGTAATGACCCCTAACTTGTCTCTGAGATACTCAAAAGTATCCTTAGGTAGAGGCTTAGTGAAGATATTTGCAATTTTATCCTTTGTGGACACATATTCCAACTTTACTTCATTCTTTGTCACCTTTTCTCTCAAAAAGTGATACCTTATAGATATATGCTTTATTCTTGAGTGCATCATTAGATTCTTGGAAATATTTATGGCACTTGTATTGTCACACAAGATTGCAACTGGATCTTCATAAACAACTCTTATATCCTTCAAAATCTACTTCATCCATACCACTTGAGTACAACAACATGCTGCTGCAATATACTCTACTTCTACAGTTGACAAAGAGATTAAATCTTGTTTCTTACTAAGCCATGAAACCAATCTATTTCCCAAGAAGAAGGCACCTCCACTTGTATTTTTTCTTTCATCAACATCTCTAGCCCAATCAGCATTTGTATAAGCACTAAGAGTAAAATCATTATTTTTTGGATACCATAAGCCATGATCTGGAGTGCCTTCTAAATACCTCAAAATTCTCTTTATTGCCATCACATGTGATTCTCTTGAATCAACTTGAAATCTAACAACAAGACAAACTACATGCATAATATCAGGCCTAGTTTCAGTTAGATAAAGTAATCCTCCAATCATGGATCTGTACTTTTTCTGATCAGTCTTGGGTGATTCATCAGTTTTGCTCAATTTGTAGCTAGTCACCATGGGAGTACATACTGGTTTAGAGTCTTCCATCCCAAACTTCTTTAACAACTCTTTGACATACTTAGACTGAGATATGAAGATTCCTTTATCTGATTGATTGATTTGCAGACTCAGAAAGAAATTCATCTCGCCAAACATAGACATCTCAAACTATTTCTGCATTTCACCAGTAAATTTCATACACATACCTTCATTTCCTCCAAAGATGATATCATCAACAAAGACTTCAACAATCAAAATTTGATCACCATTAATCTTGAAATAAAGATTACTATCAGTAGTGCCTTTACTAAATCCTAACTGCAATAAGTACTTATCTAACCTTGCATACCATGCCCTAGGAGTTTGCTTGAGTCCATATAATGCTTTCTTCAACCTGCATACCTTATCACCTTGATTTGATAGTTTGAATCCTTTTGGTTGCTCAATGTAGACTTCCTCTTCTAACTCACCATTCAGGAATGCAGAATTCACATCCATCTGATACACTTTGAAATCTTTGTGAGCTACAAATGCCAGAAACATTATGATTGCTTCAATTCGATCTACTGGAGCAATCCGATCTATTGGAGCAAAAGTCTCTTCAAAATCTATTCCTTCAATTTGAGAATATCCTTTACACACAAGTCTTGCTTTATTCCTTACAACTTCTCCATTCTCATTCAGCTTATTCTTGAAGACCCATTTGGTTCCAATAATATTTTTGTCAGTAGGTCTAGGAACTAATTCCCAAGTTTCATTCTTGTCTATCTACATTAGTTCTTCTTCCATTGCCTTAACCCAATTTTCATCATTGCAGGCTTCATTCGCAGTTTTTGGTTCAACTGTAAAGAGAAAATAGTAATTCACTTCTTCTACATCTCTTTTCCTTGTTAGTACTCCTTTCTCTTTGTCTCCAATAATTTGATCTTTAGAGTGATTAATTCTTACATACTTGGGGGTCTTAGCAATTTCTGGAGCCTTTTCTTCTTCACTTTGATTGTCTTCTTGTTCAACTTTTTCTTCATATGTTATATCAATAGGTTCATCTGACTCATAGCCACTTTGATTTGATGTTTTTCCTTTGCCTTCATCCACTTTCACATTTGCACTCTCCATAATCTTTTTCAATCTTTTGTTGTAGCACCGGTAGGCCTTACTCTTGGTAGAGTATCCAAGGAATATTCCTTCATCACATATTGCATCAAATTTCCCTAGGTCTTCATCTCTTTTGATATAGCACTTGCTTCCAAAGACTTTGAAGTATCTTACTGTTGGAATTCTTTCATACCATAATTCATAGGGAGTTTTAGTACCATTACCTTTCACTTGAACTCTGTTTGGAATGTAGACAACAGTATGTATAGCTTCTTTCCAAAAAACTTCCAAGAGGCCTCCTTCCTTCATCATTGTTCTAGCAGCTTCTTCAACTATCCTATTCTTCCTTTCCACAACTCCATTTTACTGAGGAGTCCTAGGTGCAGACAACTGTCTTTTTATTCCTTTCTCTTCACATAAATTGTTGAATTAATTTGATGTGAACTCACCTCCCCTATCAGACCTCAAGCATTTGATTTTTAGTTATATTTCATTTTCAACCATTGCCTTGAAGGATTTGAACTTCTCTAGGGCTTCATATTTGTCTCTTAGAAAAGTAACCCAAATCATTCTAGAATAATCATCAATAAGTAACATGATGTACCTACCACCTTGTAGACTTCTTATCCTTGTAGGACCATAGATCTGTATGAACTAGATCCAACAAACTGATAGAAAATTGCTCTTTACTCTTGAAACTTGTTCTTGTCTGCTTCCCCAACTGACATTCTTTGCAAATAGTATTGGTAGGTTTCACAAGTTTTGGTAGGTCTCTCATGGCTTGACTTGAACTTATCTTTACCAGATTATCAAAATTTATATGACACAACCTTCTATGCCACAACCAACTCTCATCTATTTGGGCTAATAAATAGTAATCATTGGTTCCTCTCAATTGATAGATGTTACCTTTGGTCTTCTTACCAGTAGCAATCATAGTTCTAGAGCTTTCCATGATCTTGCATCCATTGTCTTCGAATCTTAGATCATAGCCTTTGTCACACATTTGACCAACACTCAACAAATTGTACTTGAAGCCTTTCACATATAGGACATTGTCAGTATTATGCTTTCCATCAAATGAAATAGATCATTTTTTACAAATCTTACCTGTTGTATTGTCTCCAAACCTAACCAGTCCTCCATCATATTTTTCCAAACTTACAAACTTACTTTTCTCACTAGTCATGTGATGTGAACATCCACTATCAATAATCTAATCATCCTTGTCTTTATCAACCTGAACAACCAAAGCACTTTCTTCCACTAGTTTTTCTCCGTTCACACAGCTAGCAGGATTAGTGGACATAAATTCTTCTTTAATAGCAATAAAGATGCATTCATTTACACTAGTACTAGCATCATCAGATTCATCATCAGTTATACCTTCTTCATCAAAATCTCTAACATAGTAACATTTCTTTGGAGCTTTAGGCTTGTTCTCAAATCTTTTTCTATTCCTTTCAATTCTTTCAGGACATCTGGAAGCATAATGACCTACTTTACCGCATGAGAAACATTTGAAAGGTAATTTGCCTTTGAACTTACCAGAACCTCTTTGTAGTCTATCAACAAAGTTGGCTTCAATTTCATCAAGTTCATCATCAGGTTCCACCTTGTACTTTTCTACTCTGGAGATCTTCTCTAAAGTACTGGCTTTGAAAGCAGTTTCTATTTTTGGCAGAGCATCACTGAACTCTCTCATTTCAAAAGAAGTAATCTTACCAAGCAACTGATCCTTATTAATCCTTTTCATAGTCATTATTTCTTCAATTGCTACTACCTTGTGAGCATAGGATTTAGGTAATGACCTAAGAATTTTCATCACAACTTTAGTTTCATCAATAGTTCCTCCCATACCTTTGATTCCAGTAACAAGTTCATCAACCTTTTGTATGAAGGATGTTATATTTTCATCTTCTCCCATCTTAAGACCTTCATATTCATCTTTCAATCCCTGCAATTTGGTACTCTTTATAGATTCATCTCCTTCATACATATTATTCATCTTATCTCGGACTTCTTTAGTAGACTCATAATCCATGACCTTTATTAAATCAGTGTCAGTCAATGCACTTAGCAAAGCATCTCTAGCTTTTATATTTACCTCATATTCTTTGATTTCATCTTTAGTTGTCAGACCATTCTCTAGCCTAGTATATTTAGTCTGTGTCGCTTGCCATATTTTATAACCAATACAAAGCAGATGGATTTTCATGTGAATCTTCCAAGTTGCATAATTCATCCCATCAAACTGTGAAGCCTCCTTCTTGTAAGACATCTTGGATCTACCTCAAGATGTTCATCTTACCACCGAGGAACCTTTCTCTGATACCAATTGTTGAAATATACAGGACAAGTGAGAGGGGGGGTGAATTAATTGTCACAAAAACTTAGCTTCATAAACCATCAACTACTTAAATACTGATAATTAGATTTAACCATGAAAGCATGATATTAGAGACTTAATCACAATCACACATTCGACACAGTAGACACTAGATTTTTACGTGGAAAACCCTAAAAGGGAAAAACCACAGTGAGTGTTAGCCTACATAAAATATATGAGTTATAACAATATGGGAAAACAGAGGCTCACTGCCTACAGGGCTCACTACCTAAATTGCTCACTGCAAAGAATGGCTCACTACCAAAGGGTGGCTCATTGCCAAGGGGTGGCTCACTACCAAAGTGGTGAACTGATTAAGTAGCATCTACTCCATGCCTAGGTTCAGTTCCATTAAAGCAAAAGATAACAGCTCTACTCTGCTCTTTTGAACCTTCGCACTTATCTCTTCATCTTTTCTACACACACACTTTTTTGCAACTCTATTACATGCTTTTATACAATTCATCAACCTTGGAATGTACATCAAGGTTGGCATTACATTCATCAACCATTGGAACATTCTCCAAGGTCAGCATTACAAAACATTCACAGAAATAGGTCTAGACCTATTACAAAATTTAGCTAAGGAAAGATATAGAGAAGTATGATGAACATGCCATGCCTTAGCTGGGACTCAAACACAATCCTCCATGCCACAAAACCTTCTACAATCTTCAATGCATCTCTGCAAATAGTGAAAACAACCAAATCGGCCAAGACTGGAGTTAACACTAGGTCTTCTAAGAACATTCTTCTTTCATGATTTAAACTCCTCTTTGCAGACCAATCCAAAGGTAGGAACATGATTAGGAGATATCCAAAAGCACATTGTAATCACCAGGAACAACCACGCGATCTTTAACCATTCTGTAAGGAATATTCTTCAAACCGGAACACAAGAACAACACTGTCAACTACTATCATAAGGAAAGGATAGCTTGCGGACCACCAAATCATGAACCATTGTAGTTGAAAGCACTTAATTGTTGGCAAGAGACACTTTATGGCTTCATGATTGTTGTCATTGATGGCAACAAAGTTCATCCCATAGATCCACAACACATAGTATGTCTTTACCGGAAGTAAGATTGAAGAGTGTTTTGGTCTGGTGAAATAAGAACAGAGCATGCAGCAAGGTCTGACAATCAGGTCCGGATATCTCAGAGGGTGTATCTCAGAAAAGTGTGGACTTGGGGAAGTCAAGAGGAGTACCATTACTACTACATTCTAGAGATTAAGCCTTCGTTGATGAAAGAATGAAAAGATATGAGCATCTAAGTGTTGGGTTCCTAACAGGCAGAGCAAACTAAGGAAGAACTGACTGGTAGAGCATCAAACTTTAATTTGGATGAGAAATTGATGATGGTCAAGCTAATTAAGAGATCATACATGGTTGTCCCACTTGTTTGATGAATTCTATATCTATGTTTTTGATATGCATCACATATTGAGCATGGATCCAGCTGACAGATTAGTGTTTAGTAAATATCTTGAGTATTCTGGTTGCCGACTAGAAATATGTTGAAATCCTTGGTACAGATATATATACCAAATGGATTTCGGTATGAAGATGAGTGTGGTGTAATATAGTGTGTGAGGAAAGGTAGAGAGCTAAGTGGAAGTAGGAATACAAGCCCGGTATGTGACAGAACAACAACACTAAAGCAGAGGAAGAATGAAGTGTAGTAGATCAGTGTATTGAGCCTAACCTAAACTGAACCTCAGCATATGTGGATGCCTCTCATCAGTTCAAACACTTGGTTACCTTCCATAAACATTGTAGATAGTGAGTCTCTTATAGGCAGTGTGCCTCTTATGAGCAGTGTGCTTGGGCAGTGACCCCCAATTGGCAAGTGCCATTTTGTACTTCTATTATTTTAATAGAGAATACAATCTTGGGTTAGTCAACCCATGGTTTTTCCCTTAACCAGGTTTTCCACGTAAAAATTCTTGTGTTATGTGTGTTGATTTCTTTTCTACTCTCATGATCATGTATGCTTATATGTTTTGATACTGCACTAATTGTTAAAGAAGAAAAGAAAGTTAAGTAATTATGATAACTGATTTAGGCCCCCCTCTCAGTTATCCACCTTGTTTCCAACAATTGGTATTAGAGCTAAGTTCCTCTAAACAGAGCCTAACAGCTTGAGGAAGATTTAGGAATCTTAATGGATATGTATGGTATGAGGGAACAACTTCAGTCTGCCCTAGATGATCTTGAAGAATCTCACTTTGAAGTCAATAACCTAAGGGAAAGACTCAAACAAGATGATGATTTCATAAATGAACTCAAAGAAAAACTGAGTATCTCTGTGAAAAAAGAGAAAGGAACTTTTTCAACAATTAGCAAGTCAAAGTGAAGCCAATAATACTAATGAAGATTTGAATTAGAAAAACAAGTTATGTGAGAAGTTATCAAAAGAGGTCATTATGGTAAGACATGAAATGGAATCAGGGGTTATGAAATTCACCCAAGAAATTGAAGAGAAAAGAAAAATTGAAGATAATCTAAAACAATCTCTCAAAGAGAAGTCAGAAGACTGCCACAAAATGGATAGAATAATCAGGCATCTGGAATTTGATCTTGAAGAAGCTAGAGATAATGAAGAACAACTTGAGAATCAGATAGACACTCTAAAAAGGGATCTTCAAACAACAAATGAATACAAAGAGAAATTCAAGATAAGCCTGCTCAACTAGAAGTTCTTCTTGAAAGCCAAAAGAGAGTAGATGACAAGCATGGCTTGGGGTATGAGAAAGGTGAAAGTTTCAGATCCGGTCAGAAGAGCTCTAGATCAAGAAATCCAAGGAACAAACCTAGAAGACCTCCAGTGAGGCAACCAAATGCTCAAAGATATCCATCCTTCAATGGATACTGCTACAATTGCAATAACTTCGGTCATAAAGCAAATCAGTGTAGAAGAAGAATGAATCAGACTAATTCATCCTTCTCTGGATAGTGTTTTAACTGTAAAAGGTATGGTCACAAATCTCATGAATGTAGAAATATGCAAATAAATAATTCATTCAATGGTAGATGCTTTGCATGCAATAGAATGGGACATATAGCTAATCAATGCAGATCAAAAGGATATCAGTCAAATATGCAAAGAAATGTTATTTTCTACAATTGCAATAGATCTGGTCATATTGCCAAATTTTGCAAAAGTAAGAATCAGGGTAACAAGGGTCCGGTGCATCATAATCAAAATCAATACAAAGGAAAAGAAAAAGTGAATGTGGATGAAGTTCAAAGGGAGATGAACAAGATTTGGGTGAAGAGAAATACAGAAAATGTTGGGGATGGATCCGCACCAGAATCTGGTGCTAATATTCCTTCTAGAAAATAAATTAGATGAGCTCTGGCTCATGGGGAGTCACAAAGGAAAATAAATTCCCCCAACCAGTCAATTGGTGCCTAAATTTGGCACATGGAATGCTGTGGATTAAAGGGTTCTGAGAGATATATCTAAACAACCCTCGGTAAAATTATGAAAGATCCGCAAGAATATTTGAAGAGTTTAATCATCCAAGATTGATCCAGTTTGACAGCCATCCAGTAAAAGTAGGATTTTTACAGTTAGATCCAATATAATTCTAAATTGAAATATCTTGATCTACGGATAAATGGGATGATTTGAGGAAAGGAGATACATTGTCAATTATCACTAAGAATAACTCTAAGTGCATCTCAGTGACCTAGAAAGTTCTCTCTCAGAACAAGGAAACCAGAATAACTTAAGTTGTACATTTATTGCAATATGAAATTAGGGTTTGCATAGAGATAAAAGGGTTCCTTTACTCATCATTTGCACATTTGCATTTGAGAAGAAGAAAGAAAGAGTTCTGCAAACAAGATTGCTTCAACCCTCTGAAAGATCAACCGCAGAATTTGATTCAACTAGTGATTTTTTTCGGCTCATATCGTGAACCCTAGAAGCATAAAAAGGTATTTCCATTGTTGAAAATATCTCTCTGAATCTTTTGCAAAATGGCTACTCCAAATGTTGTTAAGATCACTGATAGGCTGCACCCAAAGTTCAAGAAACATCCTTACAAATCCCTAGAAGTTGATCCCACTTTTTCTAGCATTCCGCATGGGGTTCTGCATGTAGAGGATGTTAGGGTACACATCCATGCAAATATTGATGAATTTGGAGAATCAAAGCTGATGGATATCTACCATAAACAACTAATAGATGAAACCTTTGAACTCAAACCTCAATACAAGGTCATCCGGCATAAGCATTTTGGACATTACATCCACTTTCCTTGTTTTGTAGAAGATGAATGGGTCTAGTATGTCCTGAGTAGAATACATGATAACTATATGGTTGATGAGACCATTTAAGGTTGCCTGCTCTCAAATCTGTAAAGAATCAAACAGTGAGTGAGGCTACCGGATCAAAGTTTGACAAGAGAGCAATGACAATAGAAGATATCACCGATCTGGATATCAAGTTTGCCTCTATGATAATTGGCTACAAAATATATCATTCCAGCAGGGAAAACTCTGTATCCAAAACTACAATATACATTCCATATTAGATGCTAAGGGAAAATGTAGACTATGATCTATATGAGCTTCTCCTGAGCCAATTGTTAGAAAACTTGCAAAAGATAAAAAAGGACAAGAAGAACTCATTCAAATATGGTGGGCTAATACTTTGTTTATTCTTTTACTATATGAATGAGCTACCCAGATCAAGTGGTTGGGTATGGAAAAATGACATACCAGTTGCCATACAAATAAGAGATTATATGTATGGGCTTGGTGATGCCAAGGCACAAAGTACAACACTCTGGGGATACTTCAAAAACTTCCAAGGCATGATGCAAGCCAGAGAGAATCCCCCAATCTCTAGTTGAAAAATACAAGGATATAGTGTGCTTCATGGTAGACACTGATCAATGCCTAATGGAGGCAGTGGAACCCAGAACAGTCTGGATTATGCCAATGGGCTATGAGGTAGATGAGAAAATTCTAGAGCTACATGTTCAACACCTGCTAAGTCAGCCAAAGGACCCTGAGGCAGAAAGGTTTGGAACCTTTCAAGAATTAAGTGTGAAAATACATGTTGAATTGAGACAACCAGAGATAAAAAGGAAAGTGAGAAGGGAAGTGGAGGAAATTGCCAAGAAATATGGCATATCAAAGGAGGTAGTTGATGCCAACAGAGAGAAGGTAGAAAGAGTAGAGAAAGAAAGACAAGAAGCAGAAAAAGAAAGTGCTCCAGTGCAAGCCCCCTCCTAGACTAGATCCTTAAAGAGCTATGCACCTGCCACTTCTAAGAGCCCAAAAGCCTCAAAATCAGAAGCAAAGACATCTAGAAAAGGAGAGAAGAGAACAAAGACAAAGGCCACAAGGTCATACACAAGCCAAAAGGATGATGAAGAGACAGAGACTGATGAGGAGATTAAGAAAATGAAGAAGAAGAGGAAAACTTCTGAGAAATCCTCTGCTAGAGAAAACAAGGAAGAAGAAGCAGAAGAATTTGTTGAAAGGCCTACTCTTTTTGTTGATGATGTCATCAAGGCAGTCACTGTAGATGGGAATTTGTAGCCCATAACAGAATTTTATGATGAGTATAATGACACTGACAAAAGAATTTTGGAGGAAGTCAGTCAAGTATTTGAATATCTATAATAAAGCATTCATTGAAATCATCTCACTAATTCCCAAAAGCCTAGAGCAAGTACTTGAAATGAGAAAAGAAGATGCTAAGGCAAAGGACCTTGAGATCCGGGAATAGATTGCAATCCAACTCTATCCTTCCATTACTCCAAAACAAATGAACATGATATTTAAGGACTACAAGGATGAGTTCCGAAGAAAAGAAAGAATAAACAAACTTATGCTTGGAGAGACAAATCAAGTTGCTAATGAAACAGAGGACATCCTCCGAAATGCATTTAAAAGATTAAATCTTCCTATTATAGAGGACATAGATGATGAACCTACTGAGAAAAAAGTAGAAGAGCCAAAGGAGATAGGTGAGGAGAGGACTAAGGACTTGGATTCCTCTATTCTGGAAGAGGAAGTCCATGAAGAAGTAAACATCTCTCTTCTGGATCCCCCAGCAGACTCTGGAACTGAAGGAGAAGAGAGAAAAGAAGAGAAAATTAGTCAAGGAGAAGAGGTAAAGGGAAGAGAAGAAGATCAAATAGAGAAGATCCCAGATGATAGTTCTGAGGTGGGAAAAGGAAAGAAGACTCTATCTCCGGCAAGAGACACTCCTGAGGCAGTAAACAGCTTCTTGAACAAAGAAATGTTATAGATAGATGAACTAGAATTATTTCAAGGACCACTCAATTTTGGCTCCCTCTCTCCGGTCCAGACAATGAAGGTAGCATCTTTTTCTCAAGATAAAGCCAAAGAGAAGCTTTTGAAGTCTCACATGGAAGATTGTGAGCTAATAGAGATTACATTTGGTGTGCTAGAGAAAATCATGCCATCCTTCCAAAAGGATCTTTCAGCCTCTTCATCTGGTAATCTGAAATCTCTTGTTAATTCTATTAGCACACATTTTGATTCTTTGGAGAAATCAACAGAAGAGAAAGTCTGGATAGAGTTTTTGGGAAAGAGATTCTTCAAAGTGCAGGGACTCAGAAAATGATAAGAGAAATCTGAATATTGGGATAAAGAGCCTAGAAAATGCTCTTAAAGATGGCGGAGAATTATACAAATTTTATTTATCTTGGTCCACAGTGATCGTAGACATTGCAAAGAAGGTGGAAGAACAAGAGGGTAAACTATCAAGTTTATCTTAGAATTTTGATCCTCTCACCTCATCCATAATGAACCAAGAGTGTCAGGCTATTGCCACTATAAATGAGATAAAGAAGCTTGAGAAGGAGAAGAAGAATAGAAAAAGAAGAATGAGTGAACTAAGAGGGATAATTATCCCTAAGTTAGAGGCAATGCATGAGGCCCTAACTAATGCTTAGACCACAGCCTAGACCAGTGATCCAGTAGACTTAAAGAGGGTAGAAGCTTTTACATTTTTGTTGAGTGGTCACATCTCAATTTTGGACAGGATGAAGCAGAGTTGGGCAACATAATTTGTCTAGTTGAAAACCACTTTTGCGGATATACTTAAGTATATGTAAGTATAAAATGTATATATACTTATGCGGCTATATATAGGTTGGTTTTTACAATTTTTGGTGTGCAAATTCCACTCTTTGCCATTGATGTTAAAGGAGGAGTGAGAAGTAGTGAAAAATGTGGAATCTAGCAAAGGGGGAGCTTCGGTAAAATAAACATAAGATAGAGCATCAGCCAAGGGGGAGTTTGCTACGACACTTAGTCATTTTTCACTAAGTGTTGCCATCAATGCCAAAGAGGGAGATTGTTAGCAAGAGACTCTTTATGGCTTCATGATTGTTGTCATTGATGGCAACAAAGTTCATCCCACACATCTGCAGCACATAGTATGTCTATACCGGAAGTCAGATTGAAGAGTGTTTTGGTCCAGTGAAATAAGAACAGAGCATGCAACAAGGTCTGACAATCAGGTCCGGATCTCTCAGAGGGTGAATCTTAGAAAAGTGCAGACTTGGGGAAGTCAAGAGGAGTACCATTACTACTACATTCTAGAGATTGAGCCTCCGATGATGAAAGAATGAAAAGATATGAGCATCTAAGTGTTGGGTTCCTAACAGGCAGAGCAAACTGAGGAAGAACTGACTGACAAAGCATCAGACTTTAATCTGGATGAGAAATTGATGATGGTCAAGATAATTAAGAGATCATACATGGTTGTCCCACTTGTTTGATGAATTCTATATCTATGTTTTTGATACGCATCACATATTAAGCATGGATCCAGAGATCAGTGTTTAGTAAATATCTTGAGTATTCCGGTTGCCGACTAGAAAGATGTTGAAATCCTTGGTGCCAATATATATACCAAATGGATTTTAGTATGAAGATGAGTGTGGTGTGATATAGTGTGAGAGGAAAGGTAGAGAGCTGAGTGGAAGCAAGAATACAAGCCCGGTATGTGACAGAACAACAACACTAAAGCAGAGGAAGAATGAAGTGCAGTAGATCAATATATTAAGCCTAACTAGAACTGAACCTCAGCATATGTGGATGCCTCTCATCAGTTCAAACACTTGGTTACCTTCCATAAACATTGTAGACAGTGAGTCTCTTGTAGGCAGTGTGCCTCTTGTGAGCAATGTGCCCTAATTTGCAAGTGCCATTTTGTACTTCTATTCTTTTAACAGAGAATACAATCTTGGGTTAGTCACCCCATGGTTTTTCCCTTAACCAGGTTTTCCACGTAAAAATCCTTGTGTTATGTGTGTTGATTTCATTTCTGCTCTCATGAACATGTATGCTTATATGTTTTGATACTGCACTAATTGTTAAAGAAGAAAAGAAAGTTAAGTAATTAAGATAACTTATTCACCCCCCCTCTCAGTTATCCACCTTGTTTTCAACATTAACATCATTCTAGCCTTAAATCTAAAACCACAAACAAAAATAATTCAATGCGGAGGAATGTGGACCATAATACTTTCTCCCTGCCACTGCCAAACATATAGAAAAAGCTGTTTTCACTCTGGTGAACATAACTCACTCAAATCTTCATATAGACTTTAGACAGACCTCTAAATAACTTCCAATCTGTAGAAAAAAATATTCATTCTATAGGAAATGCGGAGCAATCTATTGGATTGTTCTTCTGTAATACACAAGAAACTCTGCAACACACTGTTTCCACTAGAGGAGCAAATTTTCTCAATATCCTCAATATTTGGATCTCCAATACTTACATAGGCAAATACAAGGCATCTAACTCATTACAATAAAGCATCAAAACAAGAGCACAATTGACACTAATGATAATACTGATATGTTGACATCAATGAAAACACTGATTAGGCACATACTTGTAACATTCTTACCCAAGTATGCACATCTTTGAAAAGAGATGGCCAGTAATATCTAGCCTTCATGATCTTTAAAGCTGTTGTGTGGGCTGCAAAGTGAACACCAACTGGTCCATCATGGAACTCATGCAATACTTTATCAATCTAATCTATTTCAATGCATCTGAAGAGTACTCCATTGAAGTCTTTTCTGAATAAAATATCATTGACAATAACATAAGTAATGGCTTGCAGCCTGTAATACCTTCTCTTTGCTGCACTTAGCCGTACTAGGCACTCTCCAGTTTGTAAATAATGTATCATATCTCGTGTCCAACTACTGTTGCTAGCTGGAATAATAGGTACAACAATATTATTAGCCATTAAAACTGCTTCTTCTAGCAGTTTAACTTAATTTTCTATTGTTTCTACTAGCTGTTCACAAAGTCTTTTTCCCTGAACCAGCTTGGTAACTTTGATGTCAACATCATACTCCATTACTCTAGTTATCCAACTAGCTCTTTTATTTGCCAGATCTTTTCTCAACAAAAATTCTTTCACACTTGGATGGGCAACCATTAGCTAGATTTTGTTATTAGATAACATGTGCCTAATTTTTTTGAGGCTTCTTATGATAGTAAGTACATGCTTTTCAACAAATGTGTACCTTTGTTCATAGCCTTCTAAACCCTGGCTGAAAAAGGCTATTGGTTGCTCCTGGCCTTCCTTGTTCTGGTGAGTCAACATAGTAGAGATAGTATCAACTCCTCCATATGCATACAAAATAAAATCTTTTCAAAAATTAGGGTTAATCAATGTTGGAGCTGCTGCTATAACTTCTTTGATGTCTTCAAAGTTGTCCTTTCCTTCCTTAGTCCAGCTAAAACCAATGTTGTTTTTAAACATGGTTGTTAGAGGCTTTAATAAACTTGCAATATTTGGGATAAACCATTCAACAAAATTGATTCTACCCAAGAAAGTTTGTAGCCCCTTTTTATGGGCTGGTAGGGGTAAGGCTGACATAACACTTACTCTTCTGGATCAATTGTTATCCCATGTTTGGAAACAACATGACCTAGTAACTTACCCTCGTGGACAACAAAGATGCACTTCTTCAGATTGAGTGAAACTCCATATTCTCTACATATTTCAAACACCTGTCTAAGATGGGAAAAGTGATCTTTGGCATCCTTAGAAAAATAGTAAGATCATCTAGATATACCAAAACAAACTTATTCATATTGCCCTGAAAATCCATATCCATGGCTCTCTGAAAGGTTGCTCCAACATTTGACAACCCAAATGACATATTTTGATAAGCCATAGTACCCCATTTGGTTGTGAATGTTGTCTTGTATTGGTCTTCCTTCTTAACCAATATTTGGTTATACCCTAAAAAACTATCCAGTAAAGAAAACCTTTCAGCACCTAAAACTGCTTGCAAAATCTGTTCCATTAAGGGTAGCGGGTAGTGATCTTTCAATGGTGCTTTGTTCAGGTCCCTAAAATCAACACATAGCTTGATCTCTCCATTTTTCTTCCTAACAAGAACCAGATTAGAGACCCAAGAAGTGTGTTTGATTGGGAAAATGATGCTTCTTTGAATCAACTTATTTAATTATGTTTTCATCATAACTTCCAGCTTGAGGTTAAGAGGCCTTTGCTTCTGCCTCACTGGTTCTGCCCCTGGTTGTAGTTCTATAGTGTGCTGTGCTAGTTCACGGTTAAAACCTTTGAGCTCTTTGTACCATGCAAAAATATCATAAAATTCTTGGCATAATAACACAAAAGCATGCTTGTCCTAGTTGTACATACCTTTCCTAACTTGAGCAGTTAGGACTTGAAGATTTCAACTAATTCATAGTGCTCTTCTTTGATAAGTATGCTAGCTTTTTCTTTTTTGAGCTAATCATCTAAATTGAAAATTGATTCCAAGGTCACCAAACCTTTGGTAGTTTCTTTAATTAAACAATCTAGTCTTCAAATTGCTGCTGTAATTTTTGCTAATTACTAGTTGAAAACTCAGCCTCCTCCATGACAAAATTTGCTATTTGGTCATCACTTTCAAAAACCTACCAATGTATATTATTATCAGGCATTAATGGCCTCACAACCACCTTCACATACTATTGCTGCTCAGTGTTTCTAATTTTTTTGGGTATATCAAATTCAGCCCCCATGGATGCAATCTTATCAGCCTATTTATTCTGATTTCTAGGCATGAACAATAGATTAAAAGCATTGAAATCTTCAATTAGATTCCATACTCTGTGCTTATGTGACTTAAGCAAGTCATTTTTGGTGCCATTCAAGTTCCTCACCTAATTTGCAACAAGTTCACTATCACCATACACCTTCAAATACTTAATATTCTTCGTTCTGGCCCATTCTAAGCCATGAATGAGTGCCTCATATTCTGCTATGTTATTTGAACACCTGAATGCAAATCTGAAAGTTGCATAATACTTCTCATTTTTGGGTGAAATAAGCATAGCTCCACCTCCTGCACCTACTTTGCTCCTTGCGTCATCAAAATACAGCTGCCATAGGTCATTGACCACATGTTCAGATGGTTGTTCATGTTGTTTTTCACCTTTCATAAGGTTAGGAATAGCCTGATTTTGTTCATGAATCATATAAATTCCTAATCCATCTTCTTCCATTTGCTTATAAGGATCTTCTTCATGGTTTTTAGATGTCCATTCATCTAAAAATAGGTCTGCAATTCTCTTGATTGGGGTATGATTCTCATGAACAACAAGTTGCTCTTCCTTATGGAAGGTGAGGTTAGCATTAATAGCACTAGGGACATAGGGTTCCAAGTGATCTTTAGCAAGGGGTTCAGATTTTATTGTTACCCTTGTACCATACCTAGTCCTAAAACAGATATGGGTCCAATCAACCGATAAATATCCTCCTAACTTTGATGTGAAATCCCTAGAAAGGCATAAAGAAAATTATGGCGGTAGGTCTATTACATATATGTCTTGAGGAATTGCACAATTTGGGTAGGCATGTTATGTGAGGTCTAAATTTCTTATGACTCCAATGGTATTAATTGATGAACCATCTAACTAAGTTACAAGTTTGGACATTGGTTCATAAGTTAGTCCCAACTTATCCACTATCTGTTTTGGCATAACTGAGGTGCTAGCACCTAAATCTATCATACAATTGTGCATGAGGTGTTTACCAACTATCAGAGACACATAAAATGGTGTTGTTTTGACCTCATGTGCTTGCTGTTCTTTCTAAGATGGAGGGTCATTTGTAAGCACACTCTATTCTGGTCTTTAGATTGACTTTGACTTGGCTCATTGGTCAAGGAAACATTGGATAATGCCTTTTCTAACAAATCTCTTTGACCTGGAAGAGATAATAATTCCCACATAGACATGCTAACATTTGCTTTCTTCATATAATCAATTATATTGAAAGAAAATGAACCAACCTTTGGCTATCCTTTCGAAACAACATGATCATCTTGCTGTTGTACTTGTCGTGCCTACCCACTAGGCTAGCTTTGACTTGGAATAGGCTGTCTCTTGGTAGAACATAAATATTTTATTGCTGTGACAGACCAACAACACCTTGTTGGCTTGATTGGGCTTGATTTTGGCCTCTTCCAACTTGTTGTTCTAAATCTACAACTCTCTTTTTAGCTCTTATGTTAGAGGCAATGGACTGGGTAGATTGATTTTGCCCCTGTGAGTGATTAACCCCACAAAACTCCTCACCCTATCAAGTCATGAATGCTGCATCAGGCTACTCTTGTTCAGGATTATAAACTTGTTGTTCTGAACCTTCTTGTACTGTATTCTGTTGGACAACAACATTACTTTGCACCATTAAGGCCTGATTAATCATGTCGTTTGAGCATGTTGATTAGTTGTGTGGTTGGTTACAATGTTAACACCAATCATATTCTTGTGCCATGTTGTTTTGCACTGGTATTAGCTCCCTAGATGAGCTGGCAACATGCTAGTTATAGGGCTGATAAGGCCTTGTATTAAAATTTCTTCTTGGGCCTTCATTTTTGGGCTAATATTGAGGCCTACTTTACTGGTTACTTTACTGGTTACTTTAGTTATTCGGCTACCTATTCTGGTTATTTTGCTGTTGGTCCTGGTAAGGGGCCTGATAAGGCCTATAAATTTGGTTTGGTTGTTTTTTCATGCTTACCAACTCCTTGCCAATAGTTTGCAGTAGCTCTTCTTGTCCTTGTAACAACTCTTTTTGCTTTTGTAGTAACTTTGTTTTCCTTTCTACCTCTTGAGATGGGGTTGGGGCAGTGTTTGCCTGATAATTGAGGGTTGGTACAACAACAAGAGGTGGGATTTGTAATGGGATTGATGGTTGTATTTCTAGGAAAATAGGCATTGATAGCCTAGGAGCTATTTTACTAGCCTGAATTAGGTTGTTTTTAGATCTTATAGCAACCTCATAAGCACCTGGTAATGATGTACCACCCATTGACTGGACCATGACTGCAATATCACTATTTAATGCTCTAAGAAAGTACAAAAAACATGTTTAGCAATAGGCCTTACCGCTACTGGTATTCTGTCCCATGTCCTTTGGAAATGAAAATGAAAATCAGCCATATGCTCCTATGGAGCTCTCTTTATTGTACTCAGTTGTTCCATTAAAGACATGTTATCTGACTTGTCTTCAAATTGCCACTTGTTCAAAGCATCTCCCAACAGGTCCCTTGATGTAATAGAACCTACAACCAATCCTCTGAACCATTGAAGGGCCTTACCCTTCAGAGATGTAGCCAACAATCTCATTGCAACATTTTTTTGTGTTATGTGATGGACTGAACATAACATAGCCACATCTTTTATATGCTCAATTGGAGTAGTCTGGTCTTTACCTGTAAAAAATGGTAAGCCTCTCAAGGCTACCACCAGAATGTCATCATGTACTACAAGAAGCAATGGGCTTCTAGTATTGAATTGTACAAAAGGATATCTTCTCGCCATTGTGGAGCTTGAGGTGTCTGTGGAGTCTGAGTTGGGGACTTTGTGGAGTTTGTATTTGCAAATTTATCACCAAATTTCTCTGATCAAAGTTTGTAGTCTCGAGACTTGGAGGAGTAGATTAAGTTCTCCCTACTGGACTGGGTGTTCTTTTTGCTGCTTTTCCTCTTCTCCTTGGAGGTGACAACTATAGATAATCAAACGGAGTTGAACTTCCTCTCATTTGGACTTTTATCATGTGCTAAAGTTACTAGATCTACAAAAAATTAGAATTTTGAGTCACCAAGTATGTTGTTTTTGTCTCTGAAAGGCTGAAAACCTTGCCACACATACCAAATAGCAAAGAAAAATTTTGTTATAGTGGCCTGAAACTCTATTTAGAGTCCCACCAAGCATGCCAAAAACTGTTGTCATGAAGGATTGTGCCTTGAATGCTAAGCCTTTACAAGCTTGGCAATCCCGTGCAACATGGGAACATTCTTAGACTGTGGGTTTGTCTATTTTGAGAATGAACCTTCGGAAGAGCCAGCTCCCTTTAAATACCCCTTTGGATTTGTATCTTAATGTAGAAAAGAGATAGAAGAATGCTGTATAAACTGAAACTGAACTGAAAAAATCTATCCTAAAAGGGGTGATGCACCAATATTTTAACTTAAATCTGTAATATGATTCACAATTACCCTTCAACAATTTTGTTCATACAACTCAAACTGATAAACTTCACCACAAAAGTGTTTCAAAGACAAGCATGAAAGAACTTGCATAATTTGTGACCTGTAAGGAAATTTGTACTTTGTATACTTGCATTCATTGAATGTAGAGCTTCAGGAATCACTGTGTATAGCTTTTTTACTGTCAACATTTCAGATCATACTCAATGATCCATCATCAGGATAAAAGAGGAGAAGACATACATCTCCTCTTTTGTCCTAATGATGGATCATTGAGTATGATCCGAAATGTTGACAGTAAAAAAGACATACATAGTGATTCCAGAAGCTCTACATTCAATCATGGACTGTGGAAATATCATGTCTTTACTTGCATTCAATCAAAATGAGACAGAAGACACTAGTACAGAAACAACAATATATTACTTAAAAAATTACTAAAAATTGCTTATAAATGACCAAACGTGGTCACGTGACCATTAGTATTTTATTGCCAGTCATTTATAATGTGACCAAATTGATGACTAAAACATTTTTAGTCATTTATTGGCTATTTTGATTGATTGATTTGGTAGTATATTTAGTTATTGATTTAGTCATTGATTGTTGTAATTTGGTCACTTATTTAGTCATTTTTTATTCACTACTATATTTAATCATTAATTTAGTCATTGATTGTTGTTAACTAGTCACTTATTTAGTCATTTTTATCATTGATTTATGTCCATTGGTAGTGTATTTAGTCATTACTTTTAATCATCATTTTGATCAATTTGGTAGTATATTTAGTCATTTTTATTCACTGGTTTAATTCTGGTCATATATTTAGTCATATTTATTCACTGTTCACTGATTTCTGTCAATTGGTAGTATATTTAGTCAATTTAATTATTAATTGACATCAATTAGTAGTATATTTAGTCATTTTGAAGCTTGCATAATGAAACAACTTTGAGAAGGTAAAAACAACTTGTTTATTGACAAAAATGCTTACAAATAGCATACAGATCTGAAAATAAGTTACAATGTTTTCTCTTTGCTAAAAAAACCTTCATGGTTACAATACATAGCTCAAAGAATGAGCAAGAAACTAATTTTCTGAGTATCACTGAGCATAGAGGCACAAAGGCATTCATAGATGTCTTCTTCACAAATCCATGACTGTCCCATATTGAAGCTCACTGTCCTAGTTCAAGATCACACTGTCATCTTTGTAGAGATCTTGTCTCATGCACCCAACTTGCTCTAGTTCATAAGTTGCCACTGTGAATTGTTACCTGTAGCAATAAACTATCCTTATCTCTAATGATTATGCCTTTTATGACTGCCATCTTTGGTAGGATGCCTCAATTGTCATGGACTGTTATTCAATATTTTTTTCTTATGACTAGGCTATGCATTGTCCTAATCAAACTTGTAGCTTCTTGAAATGCATTGTCCAATCACTTGTCAACCTACTTCCATGCATTTTCCCTTTATAAAATAACAATGCCTCATGACTGCCCTACCTAGCTCATTATTCTGGCATGCTTTCACGTGTACTCTACCTCCCATCAACATAGAACATTATCCTTCTATTGAATGCCTTGAATACCTTTGACATCACTATATCTTTCCCAAATTCCTTGAAAACAGTTCATCACTGCTACTATTACCTAGGTATGCACTCTATGTCATCTGCCAGACTATTACAAGTTCACACAGTCCATCATTAGTCCTATCACTTATCACATCACTATCATTAACAACTGTCATATCATATCATCACCTCTAATATAGAAATCAACATCCCATTATGATACTATTGTTACAAAATATTTGTGTCTTGGCAGATAGCTCATGATAACGCTCAACCTTGTTGCTGCTCACTTGTACGAACTCTATGGTACTATCCTAGGTGTTCATGCATATAACATGAAGACTCTTGACTATCATGAGATTTGGCACTGTCAAATGCATACTAGAAGGCTATCTCCTTACCCCTTTAAATGCCTCTTGAGACACTGACATGATCATAACCTTTGCATAGTTCTTCTCATTGACTCTAAGATTATATTTTAATGTTTGCATGATCACTGTCTTTTGCATGAATCTCTGCCCCATGACAATCACTTGTAGGTTTTCTTCATGCATAGCTAGCTCTTTCATAGACTATCCTTTCAAACAACAAAGAGAGGACCTACAAAGCAAAAATATAGTTTTCAGTACTTGATCAATGATTGGCAGTTCTAAAGACAAATTCTACAACCTTTGCCAGCATCCTCCCAACCAGTGACAAAATGGGAGCTTTACAACAGAGTATAGAAATCCATCAAAGCATAAAGGATAGAGAATTTTTGTCAGATGTTGTAGTGGCAACTACCTTGGTAGACATGTATGCTAAATGTGGAAACATAGACAAAGCACGCGAACTGTTTGACAAAACTCCTCAAAGAAATGTGGTCTTGTGGACTATAATGTGTCAAGGGAGATTATGTGTGAATATTAAAAGACATCAATAATACCCATAACCCAATGAAATATAGAAATAAAGAAGATCTAAAATGATGAACAATTCCTCAACAAACCTCTTTACATCATGGCTTCCATTGGTGGCCTATCACAAATCATCTTATGTGTGAATATGCCCTTAGAAGGTGCACCTCCTTGCTATTCCAAGATGTCAAGTGAGAATGGCCATGATTGTAATGAAAATGAGCTTCACAACAATGGTAATGGTGATATAGTAATAAGTTGATCGCAAGCGAGTGGAATTTCTGTAGAGTAACAATACTGAAAGCTTGGATGATTGAAGTGGTAGAAGAGGGTTCAATTTATAGACTCATGAGAGAAGAGATCAACGGTTGAGAAAGAATGAGAGAATGTGCGCAAAGAGAAAGAAGATGAGTGTCACACAAAAGCTATTTTGAGTCATCCAAGCTTTCTATTTATTGAAGATGAGATATATTGTCATAAAATAGAAAGCTTTTTTCTATTTCAGGAGTTTTGGAATCAATTAGTTGACTCATGATTTGCTTTTGCATGTTTTGAAAGGAATTAAATAATAAATTATTTAATTTTGTGTGCATGGAGAGGAAGAATTATTTTTAGAAGATTTGGAAGATTCCCAAAAGCAAATTAAATAAATAAATTTATTTAATTGTTGTGCATGATGTGAAAGAATAAATAAAATATTTGATTATATTTTGTTTTTGGAGACTAAGAGGATTTAAATAAATTTGATTGATTTATTTAAATTTAGAAGAATAATGACTTAATTAAATAATTAAGAATTATTTAATTGTTTGGAAGAATTTGGAAGAATTAAATTAAATAAAGGATTTTATTTAATTTTGACTTTAGAAAAGGTGATTAAATATTTTGATATTTAATTACTTAGAAGATATATGAATCAAATAAATAAATTTGTTTATTTATTTATTGATAGAAGAATAGAATGGAATAAATATTAAAAGTATTTATTTAGACTAAGTCATGCCATTTTTAGGCGTATACACAATGATTGCAAGATATGCACAAATTGAACTTTTTGAGAAGACTTTAGAAACTTTCAAGAAAATGCAATTGGCAGGCATAAATCCAGACCCCACAACCTTTGCTAGCATCCTCCCTACCTATGCCAAAGTGGGAGCTTTGGAATAGGGTATGGACATCCATCAAAGCATGAAGGATAGAGGAATTTTGTCAGATGTTGTAGTTGCAACTGCCTTGGTAGACATGTATGCAAAATGTGGAACCATGGACAAGGCACATGAACTATTTGATAGAATGCCTCAAAAAAATGTGGTCTCATGGACTGCATGGAGAGAGCTTAGAGTAAGTCTCCTGATCGACTGCAATATAAAGGAGGAAAGAAGAATTAAGAGAGGTGTAAGTAATGCAGGCGTGCAGGATGAACCTTTTTAAAAATTTAGGGAAGACATCTGTTGGGTATTTCACTTGGCGTGATTGCTTCCTTGCAGCCCTGCAAGGAGCCAGGGCATGAGGGCGTGGAATGGTGGGCTCTCCCTGCATCCTCGTGAAGGAACTTTTGTGTGTTCATGGGGATGTAGGAAGAGAAAAAATGTGGTCTCATGGACTACATAGAGAGAGCTTAGAGAGAGATTTTAACCACTTAAAGAATGCTCATATGATTAAGAAGGCAGCATGAAACTTTCATGGTATGTACAATGATTTGAATGGTAGTGTGTTCATATTGTTAGCCTCCTGATCAACTGCAATATAAAGGACGAAAGAAGAATGAAGAGAGGTGTAAGTAATGCAGCCGTGCAAGATGAACCTGCTTAGAAATTTAGGGAAGACATCTGTTGGGTATTTCATTTGGCGTGATTGCTGCCTCACCTACTTATCTCTATATAGTCTAGGCTCCCCGCAGCCCTGCAAGGAGCCAGGGCATGAGGGTGCGAGATGGCAGACTCTCCCCGTATCCCCGTAAAGGAACTTTTGTGTGTGCACGGGGATGCGGGGAGAGCAATTATTGCTGGATATGCACAAAATAAATTTTTTGGAAAGACTTTACAAACTTTCAAGAAAATGCAATTGGTAGGTGTAAAGCCAAATTCCACAACCTTTACTGGCATCCTTCCTACCTACGCCAAAATGGGAGTATTGGAACAAGGTATGGACATCCATCAAAAAGTAATGGATAGAGGAATTTTGCTAGATGTTGTAGTTTCAACTGCCCTGGTAGACATGTATGTAAAATGTGGAAGCATTGACAAGGCATGTAAACTGTTTGGCAGAATGCCTCAAAGAGATGTCATCTCACGAAATGCAATTATTGTGGGATATGCACAAAATGAATTTTTTGAAAAGGCTTTAGAAACTTTCAAGAAAATGAAATTAGCAGGTGTAAAGCTAAATTCAAGAACCTTTGCCAGCATCCTCCCTGCCTATGCCAAAATGGGAACTTTGGAATAGGGTATGGACATCCATCATAACATAATGGAAGGGGGATTTTTGTCAGATATTATTGTTATCACCCAGATTTGCACCCTTTGCTGCAGTTATGAGACCTTAGCAACCTGGGGTAATGTTGGAATGATCTCAAAGTGTGGGACCTTGCGATTTGAGATCAGACCTCCAGAGAAGGCTGGTTCCTTTCTCTAAGCCTATTACTTAGAGCAGTGATACTAAACCTAGTGTTAAACGACTTGCGGGGGAAAGAGTTAGAAGGAAACTGAAAGGGAAAAGGGGTGATACACTAGATTTAGTAAGCGATGGTGGTCAGGGCATGGACACAACAATGACTCCTTTGCTGCTGAGGAGAGATTCACACAGATTTAAGACTAGTTTGAGGTTTTGGTATGAAAGCCAAAACTGCAGAGGGGCCGTTTTACCCACAGAACAAACTATAACTTCAATTAAAACACAGATTTCTAGGCATAAGAGAGGCAAGAAATCAACATCTACTAATCATGAAGGTCCAGAAAACTATTACAATACAGAAATAGTTCATAGCAGGGGTGTACCAACATAGCTAATTACATTCATTGGTGGATAAAGGGAAGACATAAGAGGCCAGATTTAGGCACAGTGAGTCACATTCCCATACCCTTGCAATTACACTAAGAGGTCTGACTATAAAAAATTTGGCAGCATAACAGCCCCCAAAATCCACACCCCCTTCAAAAGAGTTTTACAATGTCTTTTATAAGCCAGGCTCCTGCTAGAAGGGCGTGGAGTCGTTGAAACACAGAACTGAGGCCATAAATGCTAGGAGCAGGAAAGCATGGGCAGAGGCATGGCGAAGGGACAAGGGCCATGCCTCTGCCAGGCCAAAACTTCAGGAAAACGCAGCCAGGATGTAAGAAAGGACGGGGCATGGAGTTAGAATCTCCAAAGTCACCATCCAACTATAGAAATTTGGTCCTGCAAGACCAAGAGCCCATATGCCGTGAATGCACCTGCAGAACCTCACCAACCTGAGCCACTGTGAGCAGGAAAAACCCCTCAAAACTCAAGACGGCTGCTGAAACGTCCCATCGGCTTGAACATGCAACGCCAGATCCAAAAAATAAAAATTGGAAAATCCCCTTAAAAACTTGCTCAAATGAAAGAGGAGGCAAAAATATGCACTTTTACCTCTTACAGTATGTCGAAATTCGCCGAAATGGGGAAGATATAGGCAGTCAAAGATCTGGTCAACTACCTGTATATATCGCTTTTGCATCTTTGTGTATATCAGCCTCTGAAAATGCCTCTGAGCATGCACAAAATGCTTTGCATGTATCTCTTCTTTTGGCACCAAAAGGTCCTTGATATCACTTTTGGGATATACATTTGAAATTGCCTTTTAAAGCATCTTTGTATGTGCAAGAGACTTTGTATGTGCATCGCCACTGCCACGTGGCACCCTCTGATTTGCCGTCGAACTAGAACTGGGACCTATCACTGAAAAATTGCATCTGCTTGGCTGAAAACCCTCTTGTATATCGGCTTGTATATGCAAAGATAAAAGCACAAATATACAAACAACTAGCACATGCAAACGTGCATCTTGCCCTTTGTAATCGCGACTTGTATATACAAAACATCTTGTATATTCGCTACTTGTATACTGGCCACCAATGTACATTGCAAATGTACATTCATCTTTGTATCTTCATGGGACCCATCGAATGTATCTTCCTTTCTGCATATGCAAACATACAAACACCCATACATACAAATCGGACCCGAAGTCTAAATGAGCCAGAAATGATATTCATTTGAAATCTGACCTGTATATCGCTAATGTATATTTGGTTGTATATGCATAATATACAAGCCACTGTTCAACTTGATCCTTTGTATGTCGAAACATACAATCCTCGTATATGCGTGGGCCCCGTCTCTTGTATACTGACGATATACAAAAGCCCTTGTATATTTTCTCTTGTATATTTCGCTTGTATGTGCAAACATACAAGCGCAAATATACATTCTTTTTTGTATATGCGCTGATATACATTCCACTGTAGAACTTGTATGTCCGCCGGCCTTGTACATTTTTACTTGTATATTTCACTTGTATGTGCAAACATATAAGCCAAATATACATTCCATCCTTGTATATTTTTATGCAACCAGATATACAAACCAAGAATATTCTAGGAATCTGCAGAAGATTCCCCCCTTGTATATGCATTTTCTTGGCTTGATATACATTCAAAAAATGTATATAACTCACTTTTCTCGATATTTTCTAAGGCTGATATAGATTTGCAAGCCCGCCAAATGTACATTTGAACTATATGTTTGACCAAACTTTGACCATGGATAACTTCTTCATTTGGCCAAATTTCAGGGTGATGTAAAAAGCAAAACTGCCTATTTTTTCAAGCTCTTTCCAATGGTAAGGTCTTTTAGGCAATTTGGCACTTTTCATTTTTAGGCAACATTTTCCAAAGGATTTTCAAGGAAAATACCAGGTTGATTGTCTGGCTCTGGTTAGAGGAGAAAAGGGGCAACAATTTTGGCAACCTCTATGGGATGTTTGCCTGCTAAACAGTTAGACCAGTGGCCTTATATTCATTGGGCATGGAGTCAGAAAGGACTGAAAATACCTTGATAAACATCCTGACTCCAAAGAAACCCAGCATGACAGCAATGAAGGATACAGGAGAACAAGGGACCAAACAAAACGTTGACAGCAACCTGCAAACTGTGCTAGACAGCACTTAGGGAAAACAAAGAGGCATCTAAACTATTGTGCAACAACACTTATTAAAAGCATAGAGACCTAACCTACCAATTTATAGAGCACTCATACCTCAAAACACCTTTTCAGGTGTATCCCATTGACTGGGATAGGTAAATTTTGTCCATTCATGCTTGACAACTGAAATGCATTGTGCTCCTTGCATTCAATAATGAGAAATGGGCCACTCCACATGCTATCAAATTTGGAGTGCTTTCCTGGCCTGCTTTTTAATTTATCCCATTTGAGCACCATATCACCTTCCCTGAAGCTCCCGGGGGTGGCCTTTTTATCAAAAACTCCCTTGGTCTGAAATTGATGATACTCCACGGTTTTCGTAGCTTTGTCTCTGATTTCTTTGAGTTCCAAGAGTTGCGTGTATTTGATAGCCATAGGGTCCCTTTCTTCAAATATCTCTAGCTGGTTCATAATGTCAAGAGCTAGTAGTTATGCAGATATAGACAATCTTGCCTCCTTTCCATAAACAAGCATATATGGAGAGTTCCCAATGGACCTCTTAGGAGTTATTCTATCCGCCCATAAGGTAGATTTCAAATTAGTATGCCAGGTTCTCTGGTTGTCCTCCATCCTTATGAGGTTTTTATTTGTGGACTCAGCCAGGCCATTACCCTGAGGGTAATAATTTGATGAAGTGCCCAAGTAGATCCCATTCTTCATGGCCCAGCTAGTTACCTTTAATCCAACAAAAGTTAGTGCATTATCTAAGATGATTGAATTAGGTACCCCAAATCTAGCTACCAGGTCACTATAAAAGTTCAACACAGCACTTTCATTGGATTCCTTTAGGGCCACTGCCTCAGTCCATCTTGTGAAGTAGTCAATTGCTGTGAGCACCCACCTGTGGCCTACACTGGAAGGTAGGTTAATGGGGCCTATGAAATTGATACCCCACCTCATGAATGGTTGCTCGACTTGAATTGGCTGCAGAGGTAGAGATGGCAACCTTTCCTTGCCTGCAAAAATGGCACACTTCACACACTTCCTCACCCATGCATGGGCATCTTTAAATAAGCTCGGCCAGTAATATCCCACTCTCATTATCTTCCAGGCGGTAGTCCTTGGGGCAAAATGCCCCCCTGCTATTCCATCATGGAACTCCTACAGCACTTTGTTGGTCTGAGTTTCATATGCCATTAAAATCTTTCTGAAAAAGGATGCCATTGATTAGGACGTATGGGATAGACTATAATCTAAAGTATCTTCTCTTGGCTCTGTCTAATCCTGTTGGACATTCATCAGTCTGCAAAAAATGGATCATATTATGAACCCAACTGGTGCTCGCTACTACTATGTCCATCTGGTGTTCACCTTCTTCGGCCAGAAACGCCGCCTCTTCCTTGCTTGCTTCACTCTCAGGACTAGCAGCAAGCTGTTCGTTGAGCCCTCTTCCTCAGATGAGCTTGGTTATTTTGATGTCAACGTCATATTCCATAACCCTAGTAATCCAACTAGCTCTTTTCTCATTGACATCTTTGCTCAATAAGAACTCCTTCATGCCAGGGTGGGAGACCATTAAATGTATCTTATTATTAGAAATAAGATGTCTAAATTTCTTAAGGCTCCTTACTACTGCAAGGACGTGCCTCTCAATGAAGTTGTATCTCTGTTCATATTCTTCTAAGCCTTGGCTAAAAAAAGCAATTGGCTATTCAAAACCTTCGCTCTGTTGCTATACCGGAATTGTAGAAATGGTATCCAAACTGCCATAAGCATAGAAAATAAAATCCTTGGAGAAATCCAGATTTACCAGGGTTGGTGTAGCTGAGAGCACCTCTTTTATGGATTCAAAGCTTAGCTTGGCCTCCTTCATCCAACTGAAAACTACGTTCTTTTTTAACATGGATGTCAAGGGCTTCAGAAGATTTGCAATGTCTGGTATAAATCTTCGCAAAAAATTAATTCTACCAATGAAACTTTGAAGTCCCTTCTTATGGCTAGGTAAAGGCAACTCCAGGATGGCTCTCACCCTTTTAGCATCAATGGTGATGCCTTCCTTTGACACGACGTGCCCCAGTAGCTTGCCTTCATGTACGGCGAATATGCACTTCTTGGGATTAAGAGATATCCCAAATTCCTTGCATCTTTTGAATACTAGCCTCAGATGAAATAGATGCTCAGATGCATTCTTGGAAAAGACCGTGATGTCATCAAGGTACACCAGCACCAGTTTGTATAGCAAACCCTTGAATGCCATAGCCATAGCTCGCTGAAAAGTTGAGCCAGCATTTGATAAATTGAAAGGCATTCTTTTGTAGGCCATGGTGCCCCATTTGGTAGTAAAAGCGGTTTTAAATTGATCTTCCTCCTTGACCAACACTTGGTTATAGCTAGAAAAACTATCAAGAAAGGAGAATCTCTTTAAGCCAGCTACCACTTGCAAGATCTGCTCCATTGAGGGCAACAGGTAGTGGTCTTTTAGGGAGTCCCTATTTAGATCTCTGAAATCAACACACAGTCTGATCTCCCCATTCTTTTTTCTAACAGGGACAAGGTTAGAGACCCAAGAAGTATGTTTGATCAGGAAAATGATCTTTCCCTTGATCAACTTAGTCAATTCTTTAATCATCAGGGGCTCTAGCTTTGGATTTAGGGGTCTTTGCTTCTGCCTTACAGGTTTCACCCCTGGCTCTAATTCTATGGTATGCTGGGCAATGTGAGGGTCAAAACCTTTTAGTTCTGAATAATCCTGAGAAAACACATCTTCAAAATCATGGCACAGAGCAATAAAAGCCTTTCTATCCTCAGGCAAACATATTTTTCCAATCTTGAGAAGCTTACCCCTAAAAATTTCCAGCTTTTCATAGTGCTCCTCCTTTATCTGCATGCCAGTCTTTGTCTTCTTCTTCTGATCATCAGTGCCAAAGATAGACTCCAATGTCACCAATCCCTTGGGCAACTTGTTTGTCTTCAGCTGAATAATCTGATCATTGCCATACTGTTGCTTGAGTTTATCTTGATTCATCATGGAAAACTCATCTTCCTCTAACAGGAATCTCATAATCTATTCATCACTTTCAAAGACCTGCCAATGAATATCATTGTCGGGGATAGAGGGTCTATCCACTATTTTTACATGAGGCTGCACTTTCTCCCTTTGGATATCACTGGGGATGTCAAATTGAGCCCCAATTGCAACCAACCTATCTACTTGGTAATTTTGACTTCTGGGAATAGAGACTAGATTAAAAGCATCAAATTCCTCCATCATGTCCCATACCCTATGCTTATATCATTTCAAAGTATCATTTTTTGTAGCATGCAATCCTCTTACCTGGTTTACAATGAGTTCACTGTCCCCAAACACTTGTAAACAACTAATCTTCCTTTTTCTTGCCCACTGCAAACCTTGAATTAGCCCTTCATATTCAGTAGTGTTGTTAGTGCATGAAAAGGCAAAACAGAAGGTAGAATAATACCTATCACCAAGAGGAGACACCAGCATTGCACCGCCACCAGACCCATTCCTGCTTCTAGAGCCATCAAAGTACATTTTCCATACTTGATCTTTCTCTTCTATCTGTGGCTCTGCATCTTTTACCAGACTTGGAATTGCTGTCTCAGGCTCATGTAGTACGTAAATCCCCATACCGGTTTCTTGAATATATGCCTCAGGGTCATCTACAACATTTTCTGAGGCCCATTCCTTTAATAACACCTCTGGTATACTTTCATTTTGTAGCTCTTGGGTAGCCACAAGTTCAGGATCATCATAAATAATGTAATTGGCATTAACAACACTAGGTGTGTATGGCTCTATATGGTGGTTTGAAAGTAGTTCAGACCTTAGGGTCACTTTAGTGCCATACCTGGTCCTAAAAAACATGTGGGACTAGTAAGAGGATAGATATCCTCCTATTTTGGCTATGAATTCTCTTGATAGGCACATGGCAAAATGAGGAGGCATGTCATGATGAAGACCTCTTGGAAGATGGAAACATTAGGACAGGTATGTAGAGTAAGACCCAAGTCTTTTATTACACCCACAGTATTAACAACTTTTCCATCTAATTGGAGTACACCCTTCTCAAGAGGCTAGTATTTGAGCCCTAATTGGTCTGCAATTTGTTTAGGCATCATAGAACTACTTGCACCACTATCCACCATGCAATTGTGCACAAGCTTATCTCCTATTATTAATGACACATAGAATGGAAGTGGTTTGACAGTCTTGTCTGGTTGTTTGCTACTATCCTGGGGGGAATTGGTAAGGACAGCCCTATTTGGGTCAACAGTTGTATCTTTGGATACTTTCAAATCAGATAAGGCTAATAGCAATATGTCTGTTTGACCCGGGATTGCCAAGGAATCCCACATAGACATTGTCACGTTTGCCTTCTTCATATTCTCAATAATATTAAAAGGGGAAGCAACACCTACCTTCTGATGTGGCTTGAAGGTAGAATTATCAGCCTATAAATGAGGTTGCTCTTTGGTGGCTTCTTGAGTATTCCTTTGTAACACATGGGGAAACTGGGACGTAGATGGATCACCAGGCCCTCTTTCTCTGCTTGTTGCCTGATCCATTTCATAACTCCTTTTGGCTCTTGTGTTCACTGCAACTGGAATGTCATCTCTATTCATGCCACAAAACTCATTTTCTTGCCAATTCATGAAGGTAGTATCATGCTGGGGTTGTTTAATCTGCTGCACAGTCCCCTCATTGGATGTGCTTGGCTACGAAACTGCAACGCTCTGCACTGTCCAAGCTTCATTTATAGTTCCATTTGGACATGCTGCTTGACCATGTGACTGATTGCCTGAAGAGCACCACTCATACTTGGATGCTAGGTTGTTTTGGATAGGGACGATGTCACTAATGGTACTGGTGGATGTAGGATTGTAAGGCTGGAAAGGTCTCTGGTTCATGTTCTGCCTAACCCCTTGATAATTGCTCTAATAAGGTGCCCTGTTAGCTTGGTAGGGTTGGTTCTGTCCCTGCTAAGATTGGTTTTGTCCTTGGTTATATGGTTGATACGGCTGTCTATTCTAGAACTACTACTTTTTCATATTAGTCAGCTCATTACCAAAAGACTGTAACAATCCCTTGATCTCTTGTAACTCAGACGACTGATTTTGAATAGTACCTTCTGACCTATTTGGCTGCACGTTAGCTACTGGTAACATAGGTGCAATAGGTATAACAGATATGGGAGGTACATATGTAGGGAATGATGGTTGAATTGTAGGAAAAATTGGCAAAGGAGGTCTAGGAGCAATTTTGCCAGCCTGAATAAGGTTGTTTTCAGCCCTAATGACTATGGTATAAGCCTGTGGTAAGGAAAGCCCTCTCATGGATTGAATCATGACAGAGATATCACTATTTAATGCTCTCAAAAAATATAAGAATGCATGGTTGGTTGTAGGCCTTACCATTGGTGGGATTCTCTCCCATGTTTTTTGGAAACGGTGGTTGAAGTTTGACATGACCTCGTGAGGGGCTCTTTTGATTGTAGAAAGCTGCTCCACCAGTGACAGATGGTCTAATTTGTCCTTGAAGAAACTCCGCAATTCTTCTCCCAAGCGATCCCAAGAGTCTATGGAATTCACCGATAGAGTTCTGAACCATTGCAGAGCCTTCCCTTTCAGTGAAGCTGCCAACAGTCTAATTGTTACATTTTCTTCTGTCACATGATGGACAGCACACAGGTTCGCAATGTCCTTGATATGCTCAGCTAGAGTGGTCTGATCTTCACCATGAAAGAATGGTAGACTCTTTAGGGCGGCGACAGGGATGTCATCATTTCAAGCTAGATTCAACAGGCTGCCCTGGTTGAAAGTGACAAAGGGCTAATTTCTGGCCGCAGGAATCATCGTGACTGAGGTCCCTGAGGTAGTATGAGCTCCAACTATAGGGGGAGTCAACTTGGCTCTCCTAGGTTGGACGCGAGTCTTCTTATGCTTCTTAGATGCTACCCCTCCTCTCCTGGGTGGGGATAATTGTAGATATTTGAAAGGTGAAGAGCTGCTTCTTGTAGGTATTCTTCTCATAAGCAGAGATACACTGATTCTACTAGACCAAAGTTGGAGTCGCTAGACATGCAGAATTTTGACCTCTTATAGGTTTGAATATTACTGGCTACACATCAAAACTAGTAACCAAAATGTATTACTTTGAACTTAGAATTCTTAATTCTGGTCCCACTGGGTGTGCCAGAAACTGTTATCACCTAGATTTGCACCCTTTGCTGTAGTTATGAGACCTTAGCAACCTATGGTAACATTGGAATGATCTCGAAGTGTGGGACGTTGCAATTTGAGATCAGACCTCCAGAGAAGGCTGGTTCCTTTCTCTAAGCCTATTACTTAGAGTAGTGATACTAAACCTAGTGTTAAATGACTTGCGGGGGAAAGAGTTAGAAGGAAATTGAAAGGGAAAAGGGGTGATACACCAGATTTAGTGAGCAATGGCGGTCAGGTCATGGACACAACAATGACTCCTTTTCTACTGAGGAGAGATTCACATAGATTTAAGACTAGTTTGAGGTTTTGGTATGAAAGCCAAAACTACAGAGGGGCTGTTTTACCCATAGAACAGACTATAACTTCAATTAAAACACAAAAATCCAGGCATAAGAGAGGTGAGAAATCAGCATCTATTAATCATGAAGGTCCAGAAAACTATTACAATAAAGAAATAGTTCATAGCAGGGGTGTACCAACATAGCTAATTACATTCATTGGTGGATAAAGGAAAGACAATAGAGGCCAGATTCAGGCACAGTGAGTCACATTCCCATACCCTTGCAATTACACTAAGAGGTCTGACTATAAAA
Source organism: Cunninghamia lanceolata (assembly GCA_027924645.1). Classification (NCBI taxonomy): domain Eukaryota; kingdom Viridiplantae; phylum Streptophyta; class Pinopsida; order Cupressales; family Cupressaceae; genus Cunninghamia; species Cunninghamia lanceolata. Next base: position 11,132,732 of record BSBN01000523.1, read on the forward strand.
AATTCAGCAGCATAACAGCCCGCAAAATCCACCCCCCCTTCAAAAGAGTTTTACAATGTCTTTTATAAGCCAAGCTCCTGCCAGAAGGGCGTGGAGTTGTTGAAACACAGAACCGAGGCCATAAATGCTAGGAACAGGAAAGCATGGGCAGAGGCATGGCGAAGGGACAGGGGCCATGCCTCTGCCAGGCCAAAACTTTAGGAAAACACAGTCATGATGCAAGAAAGGATGGGGCATGGAGTCAGAACCTCCAAAGTTGCCGTCCAACTATAGAAATTTAGTCCTGCAAGACCAAGAGCCCATACGCCATGAATGCACCTGCAAAACCTCACCAATCGAGGCCACTGCGAGGAGAAAAAACCCCTCAAAACTTAAGATAGCTGTTAAAACGTCCCATCGGCTCGAACATGCAATGCCAGATTTGAAAAATGGAAATTGGAAAATCCCCTTAAAAACCTGCTCAAATGAAAGAGGAGGCAAAAATATGCACTTTTGCCTCTTACAGTATGTCAAAATTCGATGAAATGGGGAAGATATAGGTGGTCAAAGATTTGGTCAACTGCCTATATATATCGCTTTTGCATCTCTGTGTATATCAGCCTCTGAAAATGCCTCTGAGCATGTACAAAATGCTTTGCATGTATCTCTGCTTTTGGCACCAAAAGGTCCTTGATATCGCTTTCAGGATATACATTTGAAATTGCCTTTTAAAACATCTTTGTATGTGCAAGAGCCTTTGTATGTGCATCGCCACTGCCACGTGGCACCCCCTGATTTGCTATCGAACTGGAACTGGGACCTATCGTTGAAAAACTACATCTGCTTGGCCAAAAACCCTCTTGTATATCGGCTTGTATATGCAAAGATACAAGCGCAAATATACAAACAACTAGCACATGCAAACGTGCATCTTGCCCTTTGTAATCGCGACTTGTATATACAAAACATCTTGTATATTTGCTACTTGTATACTGGCCGCCAATGTACATTGCAAATGTACATTCATCTTTGTATCTTCGCGCGACCCACTGAATATATCTTCCTTTCTACATATGCAAACATACAAACACCCATACATACAAATCGGACTCAAAGTCTGAATGGGCCAGAAATGATATTCATTTGAAATCTAGCTTGTATATCGCCAATGTATATTTGCTTGTATATGCGCAATATACAAGCCACTGTTCAACCTGATCCTTCATATGTCGAAACATACAATCCTCCTTGTATATGCGCGGGCCCCGGCTCCTGTATACCAGCGATATACAAAAGCCCTTGTATATTTTCTCTTGTATATTTCGCTTGTATTTGCAAACATACAAGTACAAATATACATTCTCTTTTGTATATGCGCCAATATACATTCCATTGTAGCACTTGTATGTCCGTCAGCCTTATACATTTTTACTTGTATATTTCGCTTGTATGTGCAAACATACAAGCCAAATATACATTCCATCCTTGTATATTTTTATGCAACCATATATACAAATCGAGAATATTTTGGGAATCTGCGAAAGATTCCCCCCTTGTATATGCATTTTCTTGGCTCGATATACATTCAAAAAATGTATATAACTTTCTCAATATTTTCTAAGGCCGATATAGATTTGCAAGCCCGCCAAATGTACATTTGAACTGTATGTTTGACCAAACTTTGACCATGGATAACTTCTTCATTTGGCCGAATTTCAGGGTGATGTAAAAAGCAAAACTGCTTGTTTTTTCAAGCTGTTTCCAATGGTAAGGTCTTTTAGGCAATTTGACACTTTTGATTTCTAGGCAACATTTTCCAAAGGATTTTCAAGGAAAATACCAGGTTGACTATTTGGCTCTGGTCAGAGGAGAAAAGGGGCAACAATTATAGTTGGAAATGCTTTGGTAGACATGTATGCAAAATGTGGAAGTATACATAAGGCATGTGAACTATTTGATAGAATGGCTCAAAGAGATGTCATCTCTTGGAATGCAATGATTGCAGGATATGCACAAAATGGATTTTTTGAAAAGGCTTTATAAACTTTCAAGCAAATGCAATTAGCAAGTGTAAATCCAAATTTGACAACCTTCGCCAGCATCTTGCCTATGATATCATGGACACGCGCTCTCTCTCAAGTACTTCAGGTAATGCCTGTGGTGATGCAGGGCATTCTTGCATCACCACAGGCATGACTTGAATTGCTTGCAGGAGAGCGGGTGATGCATGGGTATCTAATTCTTGAGATAAATGAAGAAGCAAGCCAAATTTATGTAATATATTTGTGCCACACCATATTTTTGGGAAAGCCCTGCATCACCCGTTCTCCTGCAAGCACTTCAAGTCATGCCTACTGTGATGTAGGAAAGCCTTACATCATCGCAGGCATGACTTGAAGTGCTTGCAGGAGAGTGGGTATCCATGATGTCACATTTCTTTGAGGCATTTTTTAAACAGTTTGCTTGCCTTGTCTATGCTTCCACATTTTCATGTATGTCTAGCAAGGCACTTATAACTACAACATATAACATAAAGCAAGGATCACCGAGTCTGATACACTTACTTAGGACTGTACATTCTCAGTGTATCTTATTCTTGTGGCTGTGAGGTGGAAGTTTTGACTGTCCAAGTGATGGGTTTAGAATTTTCACAATCATGATATGGTGGTCATTGTGAGGGGACTGTCATAATACAATAAAATGCCAAACAAAGATGGTGAAAGGACAGTGACCAATTTGATTAAAGCAATGACTTCACAAATGTTGAAGGGAAAGTCCTCGTATCTTTGTTTTGAAGATTAGTGATTTCAATGTTGGAAGACAGTACTGCAGATTCTTCCATGCCATCAACTTTAGGAAGCAACACAATTAGCTGGAGGAGCTTCTCATTTTACACAATGGAGTTCGCCAAGCTCATTAGAAGCTACACATAAATATAACAAATTGAAATATGAACTAGAGAATGAATGCATATGAGATTATTCTTTACCTCCAAGTGGGACCCTTAGTCCTCAAGACATTATCAATATAGTGGTATGTTTTCAAAGGTAATACTTTCAACCTACAAGGACCTTGCATTGTGACATGAATGGAGGAAGTTGTCTAGTAGTCTAGGGTGGTGATCTTCAGGAGTTTTGTGTCAACAATGATTTCAATAAGCTATGTTTCATATGCCCTATATGGTTGTTAAATGCTAAGGCATGAATGGAAATCTTCAAGTGCTATGCAAGGCCATTGAAATCAAAGATCTATCCTCTAAGTCATTTGCACATGGTGATTGAGAACACAGTGAGTAAGAAGTAAAAGAGCACTAGATCATAGCACTACAAAATGGTCATGAGTTATGCAATTAACTTCACTATTCTTTTGATCACAAAGGAGATAAAGATAATAACCAACATACTGATGTGCACAGAGATGTTCATGGAGGAGTGCAAACTTCCTTACAAAGTAATTACCAAACCAGAGTTTGAGGTGAATTGCACCTGCTATTTTATGTTGATATGGATATGTTCTAACCTATAGTTAATTGTTGTAGCATAACATATAGGATAAATAGTTGTTCATATACCGTTGTTTCTAATTCAAAATTGCTATACCTTATTCTAGGAGAAAATCATAGGGGGAGTCTATACATAAGACACCATTGTTTCAAATTCAAAATTGCTTGCTCTTTCACAATTATTTGCTTCATTTATTTGATCTAAGATAGCCTACTATATAGAAGATGCTCTCAAAATCATAGTAAAATCCTTTATTCTGCGAAGATTGTTTAGAATCTTCCCATCATAACAATGAACAAAAGCATCAGTCATTAACCTAAACTTTGCAAGAGTTTCATCAAATTCTACTATTCCACTCTCTTTTCCATTCTGAATTTTATTCCCAATTTCATCCATGAAGAACTTCCTCAGCTTGTAGATCCTACTGCTAGCCATAACTTTACCAAGTGTCAAGGATAGCTTTGAGTTTTTACCCAAGCAACAATTGACAAAATTTAGCCTTACTAGATACAATGTGTTGAAAAGCTCTTTGAAGTTATTCTAGAAAAGAGTTCTTGAGAGTATAATGCATAGTTTTGAATTAACCTTTTTGCATGAATTCCATTGTATCTGGTAAGGCCGAATTTTGTCAATTGCTACTTTTTTTCAAAATTTGGCCTTACTAGATACAATGGAATTCATGCAAAAAGGTTAATTCAAAACTGAACACTATACTCTCAGGAACTCTTTTCCAGAATAACTTCAAAGAGCTTTTCAACACATTGTATCTGGTAAGGATGAATTTTGTCAATTGCTGCTTGGGTAAAAACTCAAAGCTATCCTCGACACTTGGTAAAGTTATGGCTAATAGTAGCATCTACAGGATGAGGAAGTTCTTCATGAATGAAATTGGGAATAAAATTTAGAATGGAAAAGAGAGTGGAAAAGTAGAATTTGATGAAACTCTTGCAAAGTTCAAGTTAATGACTGATGCTTTTGTTCATTGTTATAATGTGAAGATTCTAAACAGTCTTCCCGGAATAAAGGATTTTACTGTGATTTTGAGAGCATCTTCTATACAACAGGCTGTCTTAGATCAAATAAATGAAGCAAACAATTGTGAAAGAGCCATCAATTTTGAATTTGAAACAATGGTGTCTTATGTATAGACTCCCCCTATGATTTGCTCCTAGAACAAGGTCTAGCAATTTTGAATTAGAAACAATGGTATATGAACAACTATTTAGCCTATCTGTTATGCTACAACAATTAACTACATGTTAGAACATATCCATATCAACATAAAATAGTAGATGCAATTCACCTCAAACTCTGCTGTGGTAATTGCTTTGTGTGATGGGGGAAAACTTTAGATTAAACAATCCAAAAACTAGATCTAACCCTAACACCTTCAATAAATCAAATCTAGATGACATAAATAACATGCAAATTAAACACAAACCACCCAGATGATGCGATTTCTTGGCTTTGATGTGGATTGCTTCACCATGCAAACTCTCAAATTCCATGAAGCTTCCATGATTGTGCTCATAAATGCTCAAAGGATTACATGCATGCCAAGAGAGAGTGCAAAATGTAATTGATTCCAAGTTTTTCTTTTAATGCCATTCACATGAGAGATTTTCCAAATGCCATGAGAGAATGAAACTAGTATTCCAAAAAATGAGAGACTAAAGTTCCAAATGAGAGAAATTAGCCATTCGAAATGAGAGAAATTAGCTCCTCCAAATGAGAGAAATTAGGGCATTTATTCTTAGAAGGTGAGTGATCAATGACGTAGGATGAAAGGGGAGATCGACGGTGGAGGAAATTTGAGAGACATGCATAATAAATTAAATGAATATCCTTATTTAATTTATTATGGTAGGAAGAATAATATAAATTAATAATAGATTTATTTAATCTATATGTATAATAAGGGAATAAATAAAATATCAATTTTATTTATTATTTAGAAGAAAGATAAAATAATTAAATAACTTAAAATGATTTAATTATTGATGGAAGATAGAGGAATAATGAACATTAACTAAATAAATAAAATTTATTTAATTAATTAAAGATATGAAGAGGAAAATGAAATATAAGTGTGTTAGACAAAATGAAGGTACGGAGTGAAAAATGTGAAAAATGCCTAAATCATGAAATGAGTCAATTTTGGGTGTCTACATTTTGCCCCTCTTTGAGACAATGTCCATTAGGGCATTGTTTCAAAGAAGATATGATATGCTAGATAAACAAGATATGCCCTAGTGAAATTGGCAGATGATGTCCCCTTGAGAGGAAAACCAGTCTGCTGGGAAAAGGCTGGGTTGACTCGCAATAAGAGGATAGAAGGATGAAAAGCTAGTGTTCATGGGAAGAAAACATGGATTGGGCGGGTGACAATGGGGATGAAACAAAAGAATTAGGGTTTGGTTTAGAAGAAAAATTAGGGTGATGTATGTCTAATACACTTGTTTTACAGGAGGAAGAGGACGATGATGAAGATCAAGACGATGATGATAGGAGAGAAGATAATGAAACCGTTGATCAATTGGCTGAAGAGTGGAATGATGAAGGTAGCTTCAGATGGTTGCATATAAAATTAGAGATTTGCAATCCTTATGTTTGATATAGCATTAGATATTATGCACCAGAGTATAAAGAACAAGGTGTCGAGTAACCAATGCATGACAGACTAATACAATCCTGTCAAGATACAAGATATGACTATTAGCTATAGAGATACTGATGTGATACAAATGCAAGATAAAAAATAACACACACAAGCAAGCAAGCAAGCATGCACAAATGATACAAAAATAGACAAGGTAATGCCCTTGTCAAGATGTAAACCAATGATTAATTGTTGATTGATTGATTGATGATGATGATAGTGTTGTAATGGCGGGGAATGATGTATCCCTAGATCAACACAAGGATGAATGATTAATTCATTGATTAATTGATTGGGTTTACAACAAGGCTAGGATCAAGACCATTGATTGCGATTGGATAATTTGGCAAGATTGATTAACTTGGTTGGTATGGTTTTAAGGATTGATTTGCATTTGAGTTTATTGATGATGAGATTGATTAGAAGAAGTGATGGATTGATGATTTGAGGAAGTGATTTGATTCGAATGAAGTGATGATTGATTGGATTTTAGGTGTGGAAGATAGATGATAGAAGAAATGAGATGGATAAAGATGATGATTGGTGAAGATTGGAAGAAGGATGAAAGATGGAAATGGGCTATCGCATATGCCTGAATTTGGGTACTTCCTTCGTATCCCAGATTGCCTACATACCATGTATCCACGGGATCAAGGCCCTTAACAATAGAGATGATATGTAGTTCTAAGGTTGTGTTTTGTTGATGATGATGGTGCGATGAGTGATGAGTGGATTGATGTGATTAGATGTAGTGATGATTGGATTGGAAAAAGTGATTTGATGGATGGGTATGATTGATTTTTTATATTTTTTCAGGACATTTTATGATTTTTTTTTATTTTTTATATGTTTTGATTTTTTTGTATTTTTTCAGGATAGTTTCTAATTTTTTTTGTATTTTTTTAGGATAGTTTACAATTTTTTGTATTTTTTCAAGACAGGTTACAATTTTTTTGTATTTTTTTAGGACAGGTTACAACTTTTTGTATTTTTTCAGGATAGGTTACAATTTTTTTATATTTTTTCAGGATAATTTATAATTTTTTTGTATCTTTTCAGGACAGGGTTTGATTTTTTTGTATTTTTTTAGGACAGGTTTAAGATTTTTTTGTATTTTTGTAGGACAGGTTATGATTTTTTTTGTATTTTTCAGGACAGTTTATGATTTTTTTTGTATTTTTGGAATATTTTGATTTTTTGGGTTTTAGTATGTTTTAATTTTTTTTGTATTTTTAAATGTTTTGGGATGTCCATGGATTTACAATCTGGGTAGCCTTTTGTGCTAGATACCAATGACAAGGGAGGACCAAGTCTAGGTGCAAGGATGTAGGTAGGTAGGATTAGATGGATGAAAGGATGGACGATAAGGGATGAAAAAGATGTACGCATAAGAGAGCAAGGATGTGATCTCCAAAGGCTATGTCGCATAGAAATAACATGCCCCATTCTAGGTGTAATACTTAGGATTTTTCATGACAAGGCTCATGATGATAGGATAGTGATAGGATTGGATGGAAAGGACGAGGTATATCAAGAGATATCCAAGGCATGTTTCAACATTTTTGCCCCTAATCTTTATCAAGATCAAGATGAGGAAGGGAGGATGAATGGATGCAATAAGATAGGTATATGTATGATGGATACAGATGGTAGGATGGAAATGGTATGATAGGATATGATAGGATGGGAAGTGATAGGTAGGATGAGACAAGGTGCCCCAAGTGAAAGAAGATCAACTTACACATGACACCTATTTGCCAGGTTTTCATCATGGTACTTATCCAAGGTGCCTATTTGCTAGGTTTTCATTGTTGGACGAAGGGATTTCTCTTTACTATTTTGATTTTTTTTTCTTTTTTTTGAATTTTTTGGATGGGATAGGTGGATAGGGATGGGAGAGACTCAAGTGTCTAGTTCTATGAAAGTGATAGTGTCCCACTAGATGGATGTCGTCGCATGGACCATGTCAAGTGTGCTCATAGATGTTGGTAGGGGATTGCATGAAATATGGATTAGGTAGATGGTGGATTATGATATGGATTATGGATAGAATGATAGTGGATTATGATGTGGATTATGTAGGACTTATGGATGGAGGGCTTATGCAAAAGCATGGACTATAGGAAGGTGTTGAGTGGCATATGTAGGATAGTGAACGAAAGGTGGGGAGATGGAGGTATGTGGAAATGTTGTGGGATGGAAGGGAAACATGACCAATAGTTGCACACACCATAATAAATGTTTAATCTTTTGATGGGAAGGTGGTGTAGGAAGCAATGGAGATGTTTTCTTAGGAGATGGATGATGTAAGCATTTAGGGACCCACATGGACTTAGTGTTTTTATGATTTTTGTTTTCATGTGGGATGGAGGAATTTGAGACTTTTGGACGGAATGGGATTTGTGGATGGAAGTGGATGATTGGGATTCTTGAGAGGTGGATGCTTCATTTGATTTGCTTGATTTTTGCTTAGGGACCCATACCATTTTACTTTTAGACTTTGCTTGTGGAGGTATGGGCTTGGAGGCATTTTTCTTTGATTCTTTGTATTTGTACCCCAAGGCATTAGGATTTTTAGGATTTTTGACTTTATAGGTAGAGGCATCCAAATTGTTACTTTTGAATCCCATGGACATGGTGGAATGAGTAGAAGCTTTATGTTTATATGATGTGTGAATTTGTTGGTGTTGATTAGGATTTTTAGCAGATTTATGGATGGATGGATAAGGTGTTGGAAGTAGTGGAGGTAGATTCTATGGAGGGATATTAGGAGTTGGAAGCAATGGTGGAGGTAGATTCGATGGAGGGATGTTAGGAGTTGGAAGTAATGGAGGCAAAGTTGATGGTGGAAGATGAACGGTCACATGCTTTTCAAATTTATAAGATGATGGAGGTGGAATGGAAACATATATTTTGGGTGTATGATGGGATTTGTGATAGGAAGTGGTGGACTTAGGAGGGATGGAGGAAGTACCAACATCTTTAGATTGTTTACCTTGGGGTGTGTATCCAAGGCCATATGAGTGCGGAGGGACCTTGACATGGATTGGCTCCAAAATACCTTGTTCAAGAAGGCCTAAGCCTTTACCTTGGTAGTTCATGTTTTGAAGCATGCAATCAACAATGGGACTATGTTTGGTATGGACAGTAGACATGAGCTCCTTATAGGATGGAGAAGGTGAGATAGAGGATAATGGTTGTTGGTGTTCTAAGGAGGAACACTCATGGATAAAGGTGGATAAACCCACATGATATGATGGTGGATTTGAAATAGGGTCAATAGTGGAGGTGGAAGGATCATTAAGATCTTTCTTATGTGCATGTAGATCCAAGATATTAGTTCAATCTTCTATGCTTGCTTGGGAGGCATGTGTCTCATCATGACAAGTGGATGTTGTGGGATTTTGGATAGGGCTAAATGGAGGATGGATAGGATCAATTTGGATATCTTGCTCATGGATGATCATGGGAGGAAGGATAGGTGGAGTGATAACATCTTGACCATGAATTGCATAAAGTTTGGCTAAGAGGTTCATCATGATTTTCATGATCATACATAGAATCTTGATCATAAAGGTGAGTGTAGATAGGATTAATTTGGCTATGAATGGGATCACTTTGCTCATGAATAGGGTTATGATCATAAATAATATCTTGATCATAGAAAACATAAAAGTTATGGATTGGTTGATCTTGGATATGCTTTGATCTTGGCTTGGTTGAGGGGTTGATATTTCCACATGCTTAGGAGTATACTCTTGACATAGCTCTTGTGGTTTCATGGAAGTAGAGGTAAGAGACTCTTGGACAAGCTCGATGGCTTGTGGGTCACATGATGGGATTAGAAGGCTAGACATGGTATTGGAGGGATCATTGGGAGACTCAAGGATAGGTGTTTGATGAAATGGTGATGTTTCATTCCTTGCTAATAGCCACTGGATCACATCCTTCATTAGGGTATGTGTGAATGGACAATATAGGGGATGGATGATAATGGTGGATAGTGTTGTAGGCCTCAGATTATGATTTGGTGGATGCTTTGGATTTAGATTAGATGGATTGGACATATTAGGGTTTGGATTGGGACTAGGATTTGATGGAGGATTACATGAAGATGTTGAGATAGGACTAGTAGACTCACGGTTTGGCATTTGAGTGTATGTTGATGGGGGATTCTCATAGGATGCAAAGTTAGATTGGTATCTCCCTCATCAAAGGATATCAAGTCTTGTAGCATAGGCAGACTTAAGTCTATTAGGTCTTTCTGTAAAAGTGTACTTGGGCTTGCTTGATTTATGTACAAAGGGCCACTTGAACTTGCATGCACTTTTTGTGAGAACACTTGGTTTCCCTGTGAATGGGTTTGGTAATGAGATGAAATGGTAGGATCTGTAGGTAAAAGGTCTTGGGGTATGAGTTGTTGTGGATGTTGGTTGACATTGGGAGAAGTTGGGTATGGTGATGTGGCATTGACATGGAAAGGTGTAGGATTAGGTGATGTGGAATTGTTATGGAAAAATGTAGGATAAGTTGGTGTGATATTGTTATGAAAAGATGTAGGATGAGGTGATGTGGAATTAATTTGAAATGTGTATGGATTAGATTGATATGTAATAAGATAAGTTGATGAGGAATTTTTATGATATGTGGATGGATTAGATTGGTATGAAACAAAGGGGGATGCCACATAGGAATGAGGTGGAATTGGTTGGTGTTGAATGGATAAGGGATGATGATATACTTGTTGGGTTTGTGATTGACAAGTGGCTATGATGTGTTGGGCTTGTGCTATGAGATGTTACATTTGAGGTGATTGGATTGGTTGAAGTTTTTGGATAAGGCCTTGGAGTCTTTGGATGGTTTGTTGGCTTATAGGTTGGGGTGCTTGATAAAGTGATTAGAGGAGGTCTAGGAATTGGGGTGCTAGGTCTTCTAATGTTGACATGGTGTAGAATGATGTGGATTGGATTAGAAAGAGGATGATGCATAATGATGAGGTTAGATGACTTGGGTTGATTAGGATGTGGTTGATTGAATGAATAGGATGATTTGGCTTGGAATGATTGGATGAAGTGTAATGATTAGGATATGTGTTATGACAAGTAGGTTGAGGATGATGAGGCAATTGTTTATTGGTAGTGTTTTAGCAAGAGAACACATAAGGCAGTCACAAACATGTACAACCTAGGCTAGGTAAGGATAATATTTGCTAGATTCTCACTTGGATTACTCCAACCACACTTATTCAAAGCAGATACCTTAAAAGTTTGGTATCCCTGGCTCCCCCTTGCACGACAGTCACTTCTCGAGTATACCAAACTTTGAATGCCTAAAGACTTGAAGATCTCTAGGAATTTGCTATCTCTACTATGAACTGCAAGAATGTAAGACGGCTCTAGAGGTCTATCTTCTAACCTCCTGCGCCAGCATATAGAACGTTTTTGGCTATTACACTAGGTTTCTAGTAAGGGCTTCTGTTTAGGTGGCCATACATGTGGCGATTTTCTTTGATTAGGAGGCCTCCCAGCCTATAGAGGTTATGCTCTATAGGGTTTCACACACCATAAGGTACTAAGGGAGACATTCATCGGTATGACATAACTGCACCTGTTGCTTATGACTTTCATCACAAGCACATTAATTTATATAGTGGCTCAGAAGAGCTTGGCTTTATCTTGTTTCTGTATGGGTCATTCCCACCTTTCGAAGTAGAGTGGTAGACCCTCTAGAGATAACAATAATTTCTCTTACACACCAGATCCATTGGATAGGTAGGGGGAGAGGATACTCTTGTTATTAAATCAGGTTACAATCACTCACAACAAGCAAACAAAAAAGGAAAATAGACACGGAGCATGTAGGGTTTATTTTAAGCACCAATTCCAAATATGCCTAAATTAGTGATAAATGATAAGTCCTTGACCAATAAAACCTGCAAGAAACATGTTAGTAGTTTTCTAGATTCTCCATTTTTCATCAAATGATTTGATGCTCCAATGATAAGAAGAAGCACAAACTTGCAAGCCAAAGAGGATTAGGTCAAAATATGCAATCTGTTAAAAATCTAAAATAAATAGTCTGATACAGAAAAATAGATTGCACACACAGAAAGTACACAAAATTATATGCATTTTAAAAAAAATTTGTTGAAAAAGGATCAATTTTGCTCAAGTTATGTGCATTTAAAGTTTGAAAGGAAGCTGCAGCTTGGCTGAGAAATTACCTAATGAAATGGTAGAATTACCTAATAAAACCTCCACAATTGTAAAGTTTGTTGAACCATCTTTTTGATGAGTATTCATTTGTGCGATTTTGACATGCTATGACCAAGTTATAGCAAAAAGAAAAAAATTGCCTCCTTTGGCATGTAGAGAAAATAGGGTGACTTGGTTGACTTGACTATTTGATTTTTGACTTTTGATGGTTTTGCAAATTTTTTAGATCACACGTGTGTGAAAGACAACTTTGTGTTTGTGGTTTAAATAAAACCTCGACCCCTTTTAAAATTTTTTAAGACTCAAAGCCTAAACCTAAGGCCAAGACTATAAAGCTAATTATAATATTAAACCTTAAAATCTAAAGCTCAAACACGATGTTAAAACCTAAATGCACAAAATGCTATGTTGAAAAAGTTACTGTTAGGGTTTTCTTGAGGGTCAACTGACACATTTCGAAGGATGATTGAGCTCTTAAGAGTCGACAGGCTTGACAAGAACCAACTTGGATTTTAAAACCCAACTTAAAACATTGAAAGTTGACCTATACTTAGATAATAACCCCTGACCCAAACGACAACCCTTGATCACTAGTGACCAAAAGAGGTGATAGCAAATGAGTGACGGGGCAGTCAAAACGGTTGATAAGTGACATAAGGCAAAATTGCACAAAACAAGAAATAAGTCGCGACAAAGAGGATTTATGGTGGTGATGGGCTGATCGATGTGGGGTGGCGACAGAGATAAGTTGGATGTGTTTGGAGAGTAGTCATAGGGCTTTTGACGAGAGGTTGATAGAATGGTTGAGAGGAAGTTGACAGAGAGACACTTGAAGCCAGTGAGTTTTTCCTACAAACAATGATTATTCTTCAAACAAAATCAAACCTTAATCGAAAGCACAACAAGGAAATTTGTAGATTAGATACCAATTGTAGTTCGTACTATATGGATCCATACAGTATGGCTGCCATATTGAAACAAAATTCAAATTTTTACAAAACATTTACAATGGCAAAACCCTAGCAAATTTAAAGTAAAAAAACATGGAAACGGCCTCTTGGATATGATGGCGTAGTTAGTTTAAGCCAAAGAGGTCACCTGTGATAGATCCTCTACAAAACTTGACAATGGGGGTTAGAGAAACGTAAATTTTTATAAAAAAAACTTACAAAAATGCAAGATTTAATCAGGAGAAGTGAGTCCCATCAGGCATGGCATTCTGTGATGGGCAGAAAAATCTAGATCAAATGACAAAGAGTAGATCTAACCTAACACCTTCAAATCAAATCTAGATGACATAAATAACATGCAAATTAAACACAAACTGCCTAGATGATGCAATTTCTTGGCTTCGATGTGGATTGCTTCACCATGCAAACCATCAAATTCCATGAAGCTACCATGATTGTGCTCATAAATGCTCAAAAGATTACATGCATGCCAAGAGAGAGTGCAAAATGTGATTGATTCCAAGTTTTTCTTTCAATGTCATTCACATGGGAGCTTTTCCAAGTGCCATGAGAGAATGAAACTAGTGTTCCAAAAAATGAGAGACTAAAGTTCCAAATGAGAGAAATTAGCTATTCGAAATGAGAGAAATTAGCTCCTCCAAATGAGATAAATTAGGGCATTTATTCTTGGAAGGTGAGTGATCAACAGTGTAGGATGAAAGGGGAGATTGACGGTGGATGAAATTCAAGAGACACGCATAATAAATTAAATGAATATCTTTATTTAATTTATTATGGTAGGAAGAATAATATAAATTAAATAAAATAGATTTATTTAATCTATATGTATAATAAGGGAATAAATAAAATATTGATTTTATTTATTTTTAGAAGAAATATGAAATAATTAAATAATTTAAAATTATTTAATTATCGATGGAAGATAGAGGAATAATGAACATTAATTAAATAAATAAAATTTATTTAATTAATTAAAGATATGAAGAGGAAAATGAAATATAAGTGTGTTAGACAAAATGAAGGTACGCGGTGAAAAATGCGATAAATGCCTAAATAATGAAATGGGTCAATTTTGGGTGTCTACACTTTGTAAGGAAGTTTACACTCCATGAACATTCTCTGTGCACATAGCCAAACATTTAAAGTTTTTAACCAAAGTTCCAAAAATGAGCATCTTGTCATTGTATGACTCCTACTTTTGCTCTGAGTATGACAGTACTTGAGCTTCTGGTGTTTCTAGATGAAACCTATAGCGGAAAAGTGTAGTTTCCATCTGAAGGAACCATCTTCGGAGCTCTTCCCTAAAATGAGGGTTGAAAACATTAGAAGAAAAGAAATACCATAATTTTAAAGTAACAATTTGTATCAAGACAAATGTCACAAAGTATAATTAAAAAGACAAATCCTTACAATTGGACCTCAAATTGGACCAAGAAGATTTATGATTTTATCTTTAGAATGTAGGAACTTTCTCTATTTGATATTCACGTGACCTCAAATCGGATCCAAAATTGGACCAGCAGATTTATGATTTTATCTGTCCACCGACGTTTGTATTCCTATACCCAGGTTCTGCTTCTGAGCGAAAACACTTGGAAGTGTTTCAGACCGGCTCAAGGTACTCTCCAACCTGGTATGTCACTGATAGCAATCCAAGTTTTCTTGAACCATCCATACCCAAATGTTGCATCACAATCTATTCTTCCTACACATAAAAATGCCACATATTAACCCCTTCTAAATAAAACATTTGATCATCATAAAACCATAATTAATAAATCATTTCAATTTTAGAAAGAATCCGAGAAAGAATCTGATGTCATTTACTATCAAAACAAAAGATGTATAAATCACAAAAAATCCATTAAGCCTCCTAAATGTACCTTAAAGTAAGTTTATAGGATGGGTTGTAGCATAAGAAGCTTTCTACTACAGCTCTCAATGAATGTATTATAAGCAGAAAATAAAATTCTTTACACTTGAAGTAATGTCGTCAAACATTTATTCCAAAAGTATGTTAGTAGGAGTTAACTAAAAACAAAATGATTTTTTGCTTGGTTTCTATTATCAATATGCCAAGTGGTAATAGAATAATCACTAAGAAACCCTAATAATAAAAAATGAAGTAAAGGTTCAAGAAATGAAATTCCAATGTACTATTGTGTAATGGTGACGAAGGCACTTATATGAGCATGACCTGCATACAAATCCTTGCCATTGAATTGCCATCCATCCAAAGAGAAAATAATCAATGTAAGGATTTGAGTAATATAAGTCCAAAGGGTTATGCTGTAACGGTAATGGAATCACCATAAGAGCACAACCAAGGAATAAATTCTTGTGACTGTAATTATGTCATCCATAACTCTATTGCTCATGTGGCACAGTTGTGCTATAACAAATATAGGATGCATTCATGTGTGACCCAAGTTTAATGTGGCTATGTTGTGATAGAAATGGAGGCACTCATATAAGCACAATTCATGTACAAATTAATCATTGTCATCACAATTAGGTGCTATCATCATTGGGTGCATTTAGGTTGACCCAAGTTTAACAGGTTACAATGTAATGATAGCATGATCCAAGAGAGATTACCTCTTGCTGCAATAAAAAGTCTATAACTCTAGTTGATATGTAGTGCATTCAAGCACAACCCATGTTTAATGGGCTATTCTAGAGAGTGATCAAGATTTTCTAAACCTTATGAATGTTACTTAAAAGTGTACAACTTAAACTATAGACCAAGTTTGTTACACACTTGAATGCAATCTTGGGTTACCACAAACTATAATAATGTGGTCTGCTAATAACCATTATGGGAAGTATTAAAGCAAGACCCATGCTATATAGGATACATTTCCCTAATCATGTTTACATACCTTAATGATCAAACACAAGCTTCCCACACACTCTAGGATACAATTCAAGATCATACCACACCCTGTCAAGACAACTAATTTTTTGACCCAAGATTTAAGGTTGTTTTTTAATACCAACAAAAGCATTGGTAAGAGCATGACTAGGGTACAAACCCTAGGCCTCTATATAAACATAAACCATAACTCTAGCAGATTAGTGAGGTTGCAATACTAGAAAGATTGAGACATTGTAGCCAATAACAAAATCTTGCAATCTAAAGATTGTAGCCAATAACAAGCACACTATGTAGCTCAGTAACATTTGCAAATGTAATCTATGGTAAGAAGAATGATAGTCACTTGAGGTGTGACAGTCAAAAAGAGGCCGAGCAGTGACAAGATAATAAATCTCAAACCTTGCATAGTAAAGTGGAGATTTTAACAGTGAGTTTCCTTACCCCGTTGCTAACCTTAAGGGTTTTTTAAATGCTATTGACATTGTTAGACAAGACAAATGCAATTAGGGAATGACTGTCCAAATAAAGAAACAGTGGTAATCACATGTTCAATGTTTCATCTTAGCTATTGTTTAATGGAGGTAGTGGATTGCATGTTTGAGAAGTGTTTTGAGACTCATCAAAGATGGGAGAATAGTGAATAATAGCTTGTGGACTGTGAAGTAGTGACAATAAGGTTGAAGGATCTTAAGACCCACAATACCATGAAATAATGAGTCCCGTGTAGTAAGTAAGAAGGTAGTCTATAGGGCATGGTTTGATTTTATAGAAGGATGCTCATGAAAGGAATCTTCAAGTGACAGTGAGTGAGCTGTTTGAGATTGCAGCTGAGGGTGCAATATCCAGTCTTAAAGGTAGTTAGCAAAGCAATAAATATGCAAGAAAATCAAACCCTACACAACAAACAATTCACAATGTTATCTTGCATAATGCCTTGAGTTTGAAGACAAAAATCTCATTGTATCTTGATGAAAGTAGTGACCTTAATGGTCAATCACTGGCAACCATGATTTTAAAACATGCTATTGTGCTTATGGAGGTAACATTTTAAGCAAGGCAGTGAGTGGTGGTTTGGAACAATGGTAGGTATGAAGGACTTGCTTTATATGTATACTATGCAGTCTAGCTTAAGACAACGTTCTTAGAAGAGATTGAAGGTGGATTATAGAACTCAAGGGTTACCATGATAAAGATTAAAACAAAGATTGAGATCTATTTAAAAGCCATTGTCATGAAGATATTAAAGATGTCACATGCAAAACCCTAGCAGCTGGAGTAATGAATATAGTGCCAAAGAGGACAGTGAGCTGGGGCAGATTTAGGAGATCTCCACAATATCTAATCATAGATAAATACATCATTTATTTATTTTTTAAAATTAAAAGAAATCATTCTAAACCTTATATAGGATACATTGATACTTCAAAAGCATCTAAATTAGGAATTTATGATTATGTAAATATATGTCAATTAAATACCTAGATTACAAACAGTAGTGCAAATAATGTAACCCTTATTGAGCAAAACAAGAATGAGATAAGCAGAAATGAATCCTATGCCTCTTGTCACGCACATCTCCTTACCATTCTTTGTCATTCTTTACTGAAACACTTCTCCATTTTGGTGGGCTACGCCTAAAAATAAGGTTTGGATAAAGGTTTTAGAGTATGTTTATTAAAATGAAAACTCCATTTTGGCGGGCTACACCTAAAAATAAGATTTCGACGAAAGTTTTAGAATATATTTATTAAAGTTTTAGAGTATTTTGGTAGGCTATTAATTTTTGATTCCTTAAATGATGTATTCAAATGGATTGTGATAAATAAATGACTAACTATTTAGTCATTTTTATTTGTGTGACTAAATAATTTTTTAGCCAATAACCAAATTAGTCATTTATTTACTCATTTATAGTTGTGTTGCAAAACATTAGTAGAATTTAGTCATTTTTAGTTATTGTGACTAAAAGTTTTAGTCACTTAGTCATTTATTTGACAAAATTCTACTAGTGAGAATTTAAAGGTTTCAAAGTAAAACACATAAAATCCTCTATCAAATCAACTCTAAATGAAACAAGACACTTGAATTTGAATAGATGAACCCTTGATTGTATTGAAAATAGAAGGAATCTCTGCAAAATAACAATCAACTACTGGAAAAATAAACTAATGCTACTGAAAACTGTAAAAATGGTTGAGTTACAAGTTTGAATCTCCTTCTCTCCAATGTGCAAAGCTAGGGAAAAAGCAAGAACTAAGAAAAAACCTAAGTCTTTTCTCCTATAATGAAAAAAATTATCTCCAAGGACCGTCCAAGGTCAACTACAGTCAACTGCACTCAAAAAATCTCTTCAAAGGTGATCCACGAGCAAAACTAAAAAGCCCTAACAAAAAGGCCCATAACTACTCCAAATTGAGCTAAAATATCTCCAAACTCCCTCTCTCAATTAGTTTGACCAAAGAGAACTCAAAAAGCACTATAGTTTGACTCAAAGTAAAAAATAGAACTCTAAATGACTCCCACTGACTTTGGTTTTACATCACTTGTGTTTCTTGTATGATTTTGGGGAAAAGGTAACTGTTTGATTAAATATTAAAGATAATCAGTTATGATTAATTTAATATGTGTCATGTGATAGTTTTCCTTTCATGCATTACATGGCAAATATTAAGGTAATTTATAAAATATTACCCTTAATACTTATTTACATAGTTTATTTTGTCTAAAATCATACAAAAGACACAAGGACCCACTCCACTAGAAAATGCAATAATGTCACACTCTTATTTGTCTGCCCTCTCAAAAGCACATGCCTTGGTGTTTAATCATTTGATTGAAGCTTGCATGTCTTAAGGTAAAGGCAAAAGACCATTAATTTCACAAAACATTCATAACCCCTTATGACTCCCGTGGGTTATACTCCTCATTCCCTAGGTACTTGTGCCATTACAAATCTTGACCATGGTTTATGTTTAGTTTATCATGTACTTTTCATAAAAAGGTGACAAAATACCTATCTTTGTCGGCCAAGTTAGGGATTCCTTGGAAAAACAAAAGCATCTTTAGCCCTAACTCCTGAGCTCATTCTTCATTCCTCATTTGAAAGGTTGTGCTGCTGCACTGCCACCAAGATTTTGGAGCTAGGGTTTGAAAGATTCTAGAGTTTGGGATTTTTACTACATCTACAGGGATCTCCATGACTCTCCTATTGGTAAGATTCCTTGTACAACAAAACATTGAGATCCTCTTTTAAAATTCTATGTATATGAGAGAAACATGACAAAAGCTACAGATTTTGAATGCATATTCACTTTATTTTTTGTATGTTCACTGTGTGTGATGCTTGGCTTGTGAATATGGCCTCTGAGACCTTTGGCTATGAGGCAAAACTCTCTATTTTCTCATGACTACAAGGTCATGACTGTGTTAGGATCTTTGTTGGTCCATGGCTTCTTTACCGCTTCTATATTCATTTGGGTCTTTGTCTTTGCTAGGTTTTCAAAACCCACTGCAACTCAAAGTCTCTACTAGGTCGTGGCTCCTATGGAAGAAACCCTCTCCACTATGCTTTGACCATGAGGAAGCTCTCTGTGACTCTAGGGTCTTGAAGAACCTATACCAACTAAGTGAAAGCAAGGATAATCCTTCTTGACCCTCTCTGTGATCGTGCTTATAAAGATCTACTTTGCTTTGGCTCACTTTTTTATGAGGTTCACTGTGTGATTGTGAACAAGGGGTTTGAGAAGCTTGATCATTTGGGGTTCATAGTGCAAGGTCCCAAATAGGCTACATTAGACATTCTAAGACAATACCCTTTTATAAGGTTCCTTTCCTTCTTTAGTTACCACATTCACATTATCACTATCTAGTGCTTTATCTTTAAACATAACCCTTATACTAGTTGTAATTCTTCTCTGTGTAACTACCTTTACAACGGTTTTGACTTAGTCTTCTCTTTCGCTCTCTGATAGTGATGATAGGATATTACTGTGCCTTACTATCTTAACAGTAAAGATCACCATGTTTACTATGTGGTGATAGTTTGGTAAACTTGCTTTGGCTTTGAGTGTCCCTACTATCCCTTGACATCTTGTCTTTTACTACATCTTGACTTGGGCCACTTTGCTGTGCTTGCATATTAACTATAGATAGCACTCTGGTACCACTATAGCATTTGCACTGTCTTACTTCTTCCTTGATGATGACTATATCATTAATGCTACTATCCTTTGTCACTTTTTCCACTATGCTTTCACTGTGCTTTGCAACTTCAATAGTGAGTAAGATATCCCGTTAGTTAGTGACAATAGGGTCACTGTGTCTATTATCTAGGACAAGACAGTGATCATGTTATCATTGTATCATTACTTCCTTGCTTAATAGTGATACAATTTCACTACACATGTTACATTTTCTGTATTGTCTTCATGTTCTATGCAAGGGTGAGTACCTTCATGCTTGCATATGTGATTACCACTATGACTAAATGCTCACTGTCTTTCACACAACTATGTAGGCACCTTTTCTACCTTTTGACAAAGTGTTTGCTATGCTTTGTGTAAAGCACCCTCTCATGACTACACATACAGTCCATCTATGGCTATATTTCACCCTCTTATGACTTATGATAAGTAACCTCTTTGTATGACTGTCCCCTATTCTCTATTATACTACTATGGACTACCTTGACAAGGGTTTCTTTGAAATAAGTTGATCATGATAATGCCTTGACAAGGGCAGTTTTGAATTCATCATTTTGTTGTGACTAAGAGACTCAAGGGTCTCATACCTCTATTGTCTTTGAAAGTGTCCTCAACCATTATAAGCCTACTGTCCTTTGATTTATATGATCTTTCTATCTTTGGTAGCAGGCTAGCTACATCCTTGATCTTAAAACAACACAGAGATCAAAATATAAGACTGAGACTCTCACTTGGGTTTGACACCAGCCTTCCCATTGACATTGTGTGTAGTGCACTGATCACTTGAGCTTATGCACTATGAATTGAATCAACTTACTGTCCTAGTTATTTGTACTATAATCACTTTGCCACTGCACAATGACCTTATTACCAATGTATCTCTTGTTTCACCTTGTAGTACTTGATGACATGCTAGATGACCTTTGATAATTTGTATAATGGGAATAATGAACCCTATGAGAATGAGTGTTACTTCAAGTAAAAAGAAGGCAATGTGCCATTTTATCAAGCTCATGCAACTATTGGACTTGTGATTCAAATCATAATCCACATGCATCTTTAGCTCTGTCACTCTTTTCTTTCATCTGTATCTTCGAATCCATAACACACAGACATTAAATTTGTGTTGCATAAGATACTACTGCTCCTTGACACTTAGTTTTTCCCTCATGACTAAGTGCATACATTGTAGCCACTATCATGATGGTTTCCCTCTTTGTCATATCATGATTGTTATGAGAGATGCCATGGCTATAAGGTCTTTAGGTACCTGTATTTGCATAGTGAACAAACATGTTAGGAAAACTAAGAAGCCCAAAGATTCTTATGATGACAAAATGATCTTTACTTTTCCTAAAACTTCATGATACTATATATCTGATCTTGAGACACTTTTATCTCTCTAATTTGATTCTTAATAAAAGACACACTGTATATCTGATAGTTTGACATGTATGAGACTTTGGATCCTGAGCTCTAACATCACTTTCTCTTGTCCCTTGCAGATATTTCTATAGCTTTTAACAAGGAATCGAAGATACATCTGATCAACAATGGGGCTCATCACATGCAATGATGGATCCTCCTCTCTTATCTATCTTTTTACTTACAGATGTTCTATCTTTCTTTTATTGCATCTTATTAGTTATTCCCATGGTTTATGTGGGAAACTTATGAACATACTTTCTTGTAATAAATGTAAACAACTACTTTATCCAAAAGTTGTATACAATTTCTCCTTTCTATAAAGAAATGGCTTAATGAAAACTAAAAACTCTCTTTATGGTACTGTTTGGATGATCATATGAGAAACTTTAGTAGAATTTTGTGTACCTTTCTTCCTCTTCAAAGTAGAAAACATTAGTGCTATCCTAGCCTAACCTAATTGGGCTGAAAAGAATAATTAGGTAACAGGTATAGCTTTACCTCTTTCACCTATTCCTTTGTCACGATTGCTGCAACATCTATCTTCTCAATATCTTCTGCAACCTTTTAATCTTCATCATAAAAATAGAACATTTTATGCATTACCTCTTTCTCTGCAACATTTTCATCACCATTGTCTGCTACCCCATCTTCTTCATGTTCATTCTCTACTGCTGCAACCTCATGATCTGCAACAACTACATCCTTTTTCTCATCCTCAACCACTACTGTAGTCTTTTCTCTTTCCTCTTCCTCAACCTCTTTCTCTATGCCTTCCTCAAAGCATACCTGTGCAATATTTTCTCCTTCCTGTTCACCTGCATACACAACTATGAAAAATGTTTTGCCTTTCATCTTTGGCATTCTATCAAACACTTGCCACACACTCTCAATTTTCAACCTCTTAGGTATAGACTACCTCACATTCGGTGATCTTTCTACACACAAATCACACACACACCACTGCAGGTCTTGCTACAAGTTGCCTCACATTCGGTGATTTGCCTGCAGACTCAGGAACAACCTGACTCTGATACCACTAATGAAATAGGAGACTCTCCCTTTCAAATTTGATCACAAACACACATAGAACACTATGCAAGAAGGCATCAAATTGATTTGAAACACATAAAATGGAAGAGAAATCTGCAATATGTATTATATTGAAAATTTGAAAAATGAGATACATAAACATGGAGCTCATATGCTCTCATATAACATGGGCTTCAAACATACAAAGATCTGCAACTCAACATTCTAGCTTCATTCCCATAGCATCTGGATATGTAACCACAATGTCTCCCAAAATCTCCCTTCACCAAATGAGCAGGCATCAATATATAGAAATTGCGTGAGAAGAAACCACTATTGATTTCTCAAAACAACCTCCACTAAACCACCAAGAAACCTATCACTTTCTTCCTATCATACGACTCCCTCATTTTTCTAAATTTTCTAAAATCATTTCTGGGTTTTGTGCGCCTCCTTCGCAACTTTCCAAAACATTTTGAATTTTTCCATTTCAATCTAAAATGAGAAATTTATGTCCATTTTACTGAGATTGGGTTTCATAATTATGACCCAGACATGCATCAACATGTAAAGCTTGTGGCCCACATGGTTTCATTAAAATTTCCCATGGTTTCACTAAAACCACAAATGGAACCACCTCTTCAAAATCCACATGCTTCTTGGAGGTTACAATTTTGGAAAAACAAATAGGAGTTGTTGACCCACTTATGACAGAATCTTCCCACCAAATAGAAATTAATGCATATCTCAAGTGGGCACCTAAGAAAGATTATTCCCACTAATGGAGGAATTTACAAATTACCAAGGTATTTTTCTTCAAAATTACATTTATTGATATACCCCAAGAAAATACATTTGTTACAAATTTAAATATTATTTTCCAAAGCCCACAAACCTTACTGAAAACAAACACATAGAAATTAAAATATTTTTGGTGATGCAAGATTGCCATTGACCATGGATGCTCCTGCATCAACAATAGATGCCTAAAAATTTATCACAATGTAGAGATTCATGAAGAAAATGTCACTATGACAACATGGGGTGAGTTATTAGTTGGTTTGAAGAAAGGGATAACTATGAGCTTACAAGATGTGGGGTTGTTTACAAGATTGTAGTGAAATGAGGAAGAATTTAGGAGTGGAAGACGTATTTGGAACTTGCAAGATAGTTATACATTAGGGCAGAAGCATGTTGAAAGGGTATTAATGTTTTGATTGAAGGTGGAGCCATTGGTAACAATTTGTTCATTCTATGCATACCACCAAGGAAAGCTAATTTTGTAAGGGGAATAAAGCAATTCATCTTAACATAGAATAATAAATATGTTTGATAAATGAAGGAGGTTTAGTTCCATATCAAATAGGATGATGATAAGGAAAAATAATGGCTTGTGTTAAAAGTGCATAAGTGGAAAAGAAGATATGAGAGTTTAGTTACAAGTTTACTTGTAGCCACATAATTCATGAGTAGCCAATTTATAGTTTTTCCTATGAGTACGAGCTCACATTTTTGTAACTCTAGGAGTGTGATGTGGGGGCATCAAGTCAAAATACTATCAACAACCGTTATCTTTTTTTAGTGATTTAAAATTCAAATCTTTCCACCTATTTTGGGGCTATTTATTTTACCTATGACAAACTACATTAATGCCCGATCAAAAGAAGTACAAGAGTTGGGTGAGTTTAAAACTTGTTTAGTTTGCTTCTCCAATTCCCAAGATTTATTTAGCACCCAAATTAAAGATTTGGGTGGGATTTTAGATGAGTTTGGAGATTAAAAAGAAGAGATTTTATTGGTTTGGGTACATTAGGAAGGAAGACCATTGTCTTTGGTGCTCAAGAAGGATTTTGGGGGAATTTTGATAAAGTTTGAAAGAGAGATTGTGCAAAGTCTAAGGGGGAGTAGCATGTGAAAATATAGAACAATAGAGTCGAGAAAGATAGAGGCAAAGAAGGTTGCAAAAGAGTGAGTTGAAACAAAAAGAGTGTGATGTGTGGAGAAGAACAAGACAATCACAAAGTAGAGGAGGATAGTCAATAAAAAATAAGAAGAGACAAGGGTTGTGTGGGGATTGCCAAACCAACATGAGATCTAAGGGAGTACCAAAAGATGACAAGAATTTATTTTAGTTAAGGTAGGTTGTTTTTGTGTACTTTTTACTTTAAAGTAGGCAACAAAATAAGAAAATGAAAAAAGGAAAAGACATAATGAAATCCTAGGCAGGACAAACATAGGAAACCATATGGGATTCATCAATCCCAAATAGGAAAAGTAAGGGAAAAAGAGAATGGTATGCATAATTGAATAGAAAATAGAGTTTAATTCCTACATATAAAATTGATAAGTGAATAAAAATTTCATAGTGTTATAATTTGCACAGAAAAAAGGAGAATAGGAGGAAATAATCCTAAAGATATCTACAAGTGGAGACCAATTACTTTTCTTAATGTTTCATAAAAAAATCATAGAAAAAGCTTTTTCTTTGAATCTACACCATCTTCTTGCTTAGAATGTGTGTCCTAAACAAACTAGATTCATTAAGTCCAGGTATATTTTGGACAATATTATTGTGGTTTGGAAAGCATGGAGTGGGTCCAATGACCACAACAACAAGTTGTGCTCATCAAAATTGACTTTTCTAAATCCTATGACTGCACTGAGTGGCCTTTTATTCTTCCATGCTTCAAGTTTTAGGATTTTGCCTTTGCTTTATGTAATTTGTTCACATGATTTTTTAAGATGCCTTAGCTTGTCTCACTACCAATGGCTATTAATCTAGTGCATTTGGGACTTTTAGGTCTATCTATCAAGGATGTTTTTTATCCCCTACTCTTTATGTGTTTTTTGCTGAGGGATTTAAATATCTTTTAGCCAATTCTATTTCCCAGAAGTTGGTCAAAGGAATTTCTTTGCACAATTCCTTAATTCAATTAGTGAATGGGCATTTTGTTGATGACTCCTTTCTTACTCTTCTAGAAGAAGGCATTATCAAACAAACCCTACATTGCCTAGATATTTTATGTAAGGTATTAGGTTCCATCATTCAATAGAAAATAACTCAATGTTATAGGCAATCCTTTTCATCTAAGCCTCCCTAGCTTGACACTTTTGGGTGGAGATAGATTGAGGATGGAGAAATTTTTAGATTCCTAGGCATTTATTTTTCCTTTCAAGCCTCCCCATAATCTTTATGGTAGGCTAATATCTCTAGAATTTGAAAGAATATGGATTACTAGACTACTAACCCTCTCTCCTTGGTACGGAAATTCTAGGTGTGCTCAAATATCTTGGCAAAAACTCATGTATACTATTCTTCCTACTAGGCCTTGTTGATGGTTGTTTTGGCACATCAACTCAAGTAGAATGAAGATCACTCTACTTCTCTTGAAAAAGGAAACCAAATTGAAAGGTTAATTTCCTCCAAGGTCCTTGTTTGTTGGGTCATAATTTGTTGAAGTAGCTTAGTGGTCTATGTGAGTGTTTGTTCAAGGGGCCTATGCTAGTAAAATAAACTTGGATCAAATCTATGAGGTCTCTTTGTAGACAAGTATTACTTTAGAGCTCAAGCTGATGAAGTCTCTATATAGACAGGTGTGATCTTTTAGGCTCAAAACTCACAGATCTAATCCTAAACTAATAAAATGATAAAGAAAATAAAAAAGAGGATTAGGGTTTAAAGAAAAATGAAAATAAAATGAATGAACAACCTATGCATTTGTTACACTATACTTAATGAATTTGATGAGATTTAAAATAACCTGAAATGCAATGATCAATATTCCACACAATCATGAACATATCAGATGAAAGAGTCTAAGGAATTTTTGAGAAATTGGAATGAAAAGTATGAGAACATATTACATGCGCAGTAATCACACTTATTCCTCAATCCCATATAAATATATATAACAATTAAATTTTGACCTCACCAAGATACATTTGCTATGTCGTAAAATGTCCCCCTAGGACTTTTACCTCCTAAGTTTAGCTCTTGGGTCCCTTGTTTTTCATATTGCATGTTAGATTTAACTCCCAAGACAAAATGGCCTTAAACCCATGTCAAATGGGGCTTGAGATACATTTGTGTGCCTTAAACCTAACCCAAAATAGGTCTTGGGGCAAGGGCACTCACACCCTTGTCTTGCCCTATTTTGGCAGGGTCCCAAATTTGAATGTCAGTTTTGTTACCGTCAAAAGGTTCCCTTGCCAACATCTTAAGTTTGAATTATGAAATTTGTAGCGGGAATGCATATATAAGCATGTTTAGGATTTAATTTGTGAACTAGATATGTATAATGTGAACTTGTGATCTTATGCCAAGGATATTCAAGGCTTTCATTGTGCTACAGAGTAGACTTGTGTTATTATTGTGTTTGTTGTAAATTTGACTTCATCAATCCATCTCCTCATGGCATGAAGGAATTTCATCTCTGTGAGAAATACACCTCCAAGGTGATATCTATTTGTGTTTGAATCAATCATTTATCAATTTGTTTTTGCCCATATCCTACAAGGATACACACTCTTTATCAAACAATAGTGTTGGAAGGCTTGAATGCCATTCTGGGTGATGCAGGAGCATCCCTAGTTCAAGAATAATCTTGCATCAACCAAATAAAAAACATTTGCATTTCAGTTTGTTTGCAGTTTAGTTTGTTTCTTTTCATTTTCCAGTTTAGTTCTAGCAGTTTCTGTATTTTGATCTACATTCTGCCGCAGTTGTATTTCATACCTTGTAGAGCTGCACTTAGCATCTAGATTCATTTATCTACATCATATCCAGAATTTAGAGCATTTGGATCAAATACCAAAAATATATCACTACCAGAAGATCAACTATTTTCTCATAACAAAGCATCCTGATAATCTCTAATAATCAAGTGGAGAAGACTTGTGGAGCATTTCTTTGACTTGTGGAGCTTAATGACACATCATTCAATGATCTTTGGTTTGTGGCCAACCTTCCCCAAGATCTGCAAATCATTCCATTCATTTGCAGAGGAATTCTTCTTGTTTAGGTCCGACCTATCCATGTACACACGTTACAACTCTTCATTGGAGTTATTGATCTTCCTTAGCTGATGCAGTGGAATCTTATGTCCTGGATATGATATATAAGAATATAATAGATCCTTAGGAAAGTAGTGATTCACATAGGAATAATTGATAGTTTATATTTGTGTGACAAAGCTTCAAAGCTATCTCTTGTGTATATTATGATGTTCTGTAAGCAGACCTATGAGCCCTATTGTAAGCCTGCATGTTGCTGGCCGATTTGTATTTGAATTCTTTGATATATTGAATGATCAAATCTACATTTTTTTCATATCTTTGAGTTGTTTACATTGTGTTTACTCTTGCTGCACGGTTTGGATAGTTCATTATGTGAACCCTCCTACCATGATTGCACCAAGTGGTATCAGAGCAAAAGTTTGAATCTTTGGGAGTGAAGTGAGCAAAGTTGGTGAGGGAATTCCATAAGATCTCATTGTAGACAGATTTCCAATTTGAGGTAGGTTACTTATGTCACAACCGATTGCTAATTGTGAGGTAGTTGTCACCTTGTAGCTCGATCGCCATACTTGAGGCAGTTTGCACTTGATCCGAGGAAGAATGTCACCAAGGAGAGTTCTTGCTATTGGAACAATGGCTGGTAGAATGGATGAGAGGATGGAAATGATGAAAACAATGAGAATTCATTTGGATGTTGTTGAGGAAGATAGGCAAAGAGGATTGACACCGAGACCTAATGTTGAAAGTGATGATGAAGAGGAATTTCAATCCGTTGAACAAATTGGTGAAACCCTAGGAGGTGATGAAGAAGAAGAATCAGATAAAGTGAAGATGTTGAGAGCTATTTCAAAGATTAGAAAGAGACCTAGAGTTGATGTTCCAAATTACATAGGCAATTTGAATCTTGAAAAGTTGATTGACTGGATAAATGACATGGAAGAATACTTTGAATATGAAGAAGTGGAAGATCCGGAGAAGGTGAACTTTGTAAAGACAAATTTGAAAGGACATGCTGCTATCTATGGAAAGAAGTTCAGTTGGAAAGAAATAGAAGAGGGAAATAAATGATTATAAAATGGGATAGGATGGTGATAAAATTGAAGAATCAATTCATACATGTTGACGATGAGTTGGAATTGTTGAAACAATTGTAAAACCTGAGACAAAAGGAGAAATCTATGAAGGAGTATATTGAAGAATTTCATAAGATGATCATAAGAATAGGACATAGTGAAGAAAGAAAGGAGAAAGTGGCTAGATACATCAATGGAGTGAGATTAAACATTCAAGAAGAAATAAGCTTGGTAAGGATGACATCTTTGGAGGAAGCATATTAGTTTGCCCTGAAAGTTGAAGAGAATCTGAATAAGAGGTATGATCAAAGACAAAGAGGTAGAGGAGGTAAATTTCATAGAGTTAGAACATTTTCCAAAGAAGACAGATCACATCTAGAGTAGAACAAGTTTGACAACCCAATTAAGAAGGATGACAAAGATAATAATGCCTACTGGAGAGATGACAAAATTTTTTACCAGAGAGGAAACCCTAGTGCATACCAGAATGAAGGATGCAGAAGAGAGGGAAGAGGATTTGATAAGAGAACATTTAGAGGCACTTGTTTCAAGTGTGAAGGTGAAGGACATAGAGCATTTGAATGTAATAAGGGTAGTACAAGCAAGAGGACAGAGAACAGTGGAAGAGTAGCCTATGTGGAAGAAGAACATGTTGGATCACCTAGTTCAGTTGGCAAACTTGAGAAAGGAGAATCATTGGTGATGGGGAGAGCACTATTTCAAGCAAAAATAAATAAGGAACCACCACAGAGGAAAATTTTGTTCAGAACCAGATGCAAATCAGGAGGTAAGTGTTGCAAAGTTGTAATTGATAGTGGTAGCTCAAATAATCTAGTTTTAGAGGAGATGGTGACTAACATGAAGTTAGAAAGATTGAAACACCCTAAGACCTATTAGATAGCATGGATTCAAGATGATCTTAAGGTACTGGTGAGTGAATAATGTTCAGTGAAATTTCATATTGGATCATATCATGATGAAGTATTGTGTGATATTATGCCTATGGATGTTTGTCATATCTTGTTGGGTTGACCTTGGCAGTATGATAGAAATGCTATACATGATGGGAGAAAGAACACATGTACACTATAACAACAAATGGAAAGAGAATTACTTTGATTCCTTTGGAAGATGATCCTAAGAATGAAG
Organism: Cunninghamia lanceolata; assembly: GCA_027924645.1. Lineage (NCBI taxonomy): Eukaryota > Viridiplantae > Streptophyta > Pinopsida > Cupressales > Cupressaceae > Cunninghamia > Cunninghamia lanceolata. The sequence continues at coordinate 11,162,834 of BSBN01000523.1, forward strand.
TATGTGGGAATTCTAAAATCTATTTGGTAGATGGAAGAAAATTTATAGATGGTTTGATACATGAGAATATGTGTTATATTTTGATTCCTAAGAAGCTAGAAACATTGAAGAAGGAGACTAAAGAATCACAACTGGAGGAGATAAAGGAGTTGCTGATAGAGTATGAAGACGTCATATCAGACAATGTACTTGAAGGATTGCCACCAATCAGGAGTATCAATCATCACATGGACCTTATACCTGGAGCTAGTTTGCCTAATAAAGCAGCACACAGAATGCCACCGATAGAGAATGAAGAACTAAACAGATAGATACAAGAATTGTTGAGGAAGGGTTTGATTAGAGAAAGTTTGTGTCCTTGTACAGTACCTGCAGTATTAACACCTAAGAAAGATGGAGAATGGAGAATGTGTATTGACTCTAAAGAAATCAACATGATCACAGTTAAATATAGATTTCCTTTATGTAGGATGGATGATATCATGGATTGTTTGAGTGGAGAAATATATTTCACAAAAATAGATTTGAAGAGTGGATACCATTAGATCAGAATCAGAGAAGGAGATGAATGGAAGACTTCTTTTAAGACAAATGAAGGATTGTATGAGTGGTTAATGATGCCTTTTGGATTAACAAATGTGCTTAGTACTTTCATGAGATTGATGAATGAAGTCTTCAAGAGATTCTTGGGTAAGTTTGTTATTGTATACTTGGATGACATTCTAATTTTTAGTAAGACAAAAGAACATTTGTAGCACCTAAGGAAAGTATTGTAGAGACTGAGAGAAGAGAAATTGTTGATAAACATCAAGAAATGTAGTTTCATGAAGGAAGAATTGGTATACTTGGGATTTGTGATTTCTGCAGAAGGATTAAAGTTGGACCCTGAGAAAGTGAAAGTAATTATTGGATGGCCTACACTAGAGAGCATTGGAGAGGTTAGATCATTTCATGGATTATCTAGTTTTTATCGGATCTTCATTAGAAATTTTAGTTCAGTTTGTAGCCTTATGACAGAGACAATGAGAGGTGACATAAAAGACTTTAAGTGGACATCAGGAGTAGATAAAAGTTTTGAACTATTGATGTAGAAGGTGACAGAGAAACCTATTTTGGCATTACTAAATTTCAATAAGGTATTTCAAGTTGATTGTGATGTAAGTGGGAGTGCAATTGGAGTAGTGTTAAGTCAAGAAGGTAGACCTATAGCATATTTTAGTGAGAAGTTGAATGATGCAAGGAGAAGATATTTAGTTTATGACCAAGAGTTCTATGCCATAATTCAAGCCTTGAAGAAGTGGAGACATTACTTGTTGCCTAAGGAGTTTGTGTTGTATACAAATCATCAAACTTTACAATATTTGAACAGTCAAGGAAAGTTGAATCAGAGACATATGAGGTGGGTAGAGTTCATGCAGAGTTATACTGATATGTTGAAACATAGGAGTGGTAAATCAAACAAAGTTGTTGATGCATTGAGTTGAAGAAGAAACTTGTTGATAGAGATGAGAGTTGAAGTGTTGGGATTTGATGAATTGAAAAACATGTACGAGGGAGACACTGATTTTGTAGAACCTTGGAAAGCATGTAAGGAACCTGTTGTGATAGATAGAAGTAAGTGGCTGGATTATTTCATTCAAGAAGATATGTTGTTCAGAGGGAATCAATTATGCATACCTAGAAGTTCAATGAGAGATAATGTGATCAAGGAAAAACATAGTGGAGGATTGGCAGGACATTTTGGCATTGATAAGATAATGGCTTTGGTAAGTGAAAACTACTTTTACCTTTAGATACATAAGGATGTTAGGAAATTTGTGTAGATTTGTAGAGTTTGTCAAATTGCAAAAGGGAATAGTTAGAACACTAGATTGTATAAACCTTCGACAGTACCAGAGAGACCTTGGGAAGACATAAGTATGGATTTTGTAATGGGATTGCCTAAGACACATAGAGGACATGATTCAATATTTGTAGTAGTGGATAGATTTTCAAAGATGGCACATTTCTTACCTTGTAAGAAGACAACTAATGCAGTGCATGTAGCGATCTATTTTTCAAGGAGATTGTGAGACTGTATGGATTACCTAAGAGCATAATTTCAGATAGAGACACCAGATTTCTTAGATACTTTTGGAAGACACTTTGGAAGAAGATGAAGACATATTTGAAGTTCAGTTCAACTTTTCACCCATAGACTGATGGATAGACAGAGATAGTGAATGGGAGTTTGGGAAACTTGTTGAGATGTTTGGTTGGAGAGAAGACAGGAAGTTGGTATTTGATCCTTTCACAAGAAGAGTTTGCATACAATAATCCAGTGAACAAGAGTATGGGAATAACAACTTTTGAGATTGTTACTAGAACAAACCCTAGAGGAGTAGCGGATTTGAGAGAATAGTTTGGAAGAAAAGTGAAGTACGGAAGTAAAAGAATTTGCAGAACATATGAAGACAATGCATGATCTGGTTAAGAAGCATTTGGAGGAAATGAATATCAAGTACAAGGAAAGGTAGATGAGAAGAGAAGACATAAGGAATTTGCAGTTGGACATGAAGTGATGGTATATTTGAGAAAAGAAAGGTTTCCAGTTGGGACATATAACAAGTTGAAGATGAAGAAGTTTGGACCTTCTAAGATACTCAGGAAATTTGATTCAGGAAATGCATATGAAGTGGAACTACCAGAGACATTGGGTATTTCACCTATTTTCAACATTGCAGACCTATATCAGTATAATGAAATAGAGTTTAGTGACAACATGGAGGAAGACTTAAAGAAGTAGTTACCGCAACAAGTACTGGAGTAGATTGAGGACATTTTGGATAGAAGAGTTGGATGCAGCACCAAAGGAAGACAATACAAAGAATACCTTGTGAAGTGGAAAGGAAGATCGAAAGAAGATTCATCATGGATTTCTTAGGTTGAGGTGGACCACCTTGGTTCTCCCCTGGCCCCAACAAAGTGAGGGACTCACTTTTTTTAATAACATCATATGTCTGATGCAGGAGCATCCTTGGTTCAAGAGCAATCTTGCATCAACTAAAAAAAGAACATTTGCATTTTAGTTTGTTTCTTTTCATTTTCTAGTTTAATTCTAACAGTTTTTATATTTTGGTCTGCATTCTGTTGCAGTTCCATTTTAGACCTTGCAGAGATGGACTTAGCATCTAGATTCATTTATCTACATCATATCTAGAATTTAAAGCATTTAGATCAACTACCGGAAAAATATCACTACCAGAAGATTGACTGTTTTCTCAAAACAAATCATCCTAATAATATCTGATAATCAGCTAAAGGAGAAGACCTGTAGAGCAGTTCTTTGACTTGTGGAGCTTAATGACACATCATTCAATGATATTTGGTTCATGGTCGACCTTCCCTAAGATCTGCACATCATTCCATTCATTTTTAGAGAAATTCTTCTTGTTTAGGTCTGACCTATCCATGTACACACATTACAACTCTTCATTGGAGTTTGTGATCTTCCTTGGCTGACGTGAAGGAATCTTATGTCCTGAATATGATATATAAGGATGTAATAGATCCTTAGGAAAGCAGTGATTCCCATAGAGATAAATGATAGTTTATATTTGTGCGATAGAGATTTAAAGCTATATCTTGTGTATATTCTGATGTTCTGTAAGCAGGCCTGTGAGCCCTATTATAAGCTCACATGTTACCAGCTGATTTGTATTTGAATTCTTTGATATACTGAATGACCGAATCTGCATTTGTTTCATATCTTTGAGTTGTTTCCGTTGTGTTTACTCTTGCTGCATGGTCTGGACAATTCATTTTGTGAACCCTCATACCATGACTGCACCACTGGGGCTTGACTGAGGAATGTTCCTAAACACCACAACCCCCAACTCCTCTTCTTGTGATTGTAGGTGACAGGTATCAGATCATGAAGAGTGGAATTGTAGAGGAGTTTTGCAGAGGATAAGGATTCCAAATCTGATAGAAAGAAGCAGAAAAGAGCACACTCGGGGCTTGGGTGCTAGTCCCTTTGCCCTCTGGGTTTGCAGAGCTAAAAATCTCTGGAACAGGGATAATCAGTAGCAAAAGGAGTCCAGAAACCCCTGAAGAAAATACTACACTAGGCTTGGGTGCGAGTCCCTTTGCCACTGACATTTTAGGATCATGAACTTCAAAATCTGGTGTGTATTTGATCTTCATTTAGCATCTCTATGTGCGAGCATTTGTCAGAATTCATTTGTTTATTTACAATTTTGCATAATTAGGGTTTTAAACATAATTGGGCATTAAATTAACACATTAATCATTAATTTTCAAATTTCCCTATTATTATAAGTGACAACCAAATAGTAGGTGAATACTCTTGCATAATTTGTGATTCAACTCGGTTAACTGTCCTTGAATGTGTGTAGTGAAAGGAGAATCTAGGCATATCTTTCATAAAACCCTTGTCCCCCTTTTTCCTACATAACATTTTGGTGAACCCGTGCTTTATTGAATTTTGTACCTTGCTAAGTTTTATAGTTCAGATTTGCATTCATTCATTTCATTACCATCTTATTGCATTTAAAAATCTACAAACAAAAAATTTGAAAAAAATTTGGCATCCTAGGCAACTTGCATTAGGGAATAGTTTACATTAATTTCATTGAATTTCATCTAATATCTGATTTTTACATCAGATCTGATATAAATTACAGTATTACATTATTTTATAATCATTTGCATTGCATGCTTAAATTGTTAGAATTTGCTTGAAATTGTGCATTTTTCATATAACCTAGTTTTTGCAAAAGCTAGCCCGTTTGTAGTTAAAATATTGTTTCAAATTTTACTACTAATTTTTGGCACTCATTCAAATCTTATTTTTTATTGTAGTGCATCATTATTGTGTTTCTTTGCATTTTCATCTTAAATTTTGCATTTACACATAGTCAATTTCAACAAAAACTAGCATATTCACTCATTTCTCCTTAAAATTGCACTTGCATTGAGCATTGTAGGACTTGTGACATCATTTTCAGATCTGATCTGAGCTATTTTACATAATAAATCTGATTAGACTTCATTCATACATCATTTTGCATAGTTTCATCCTTTAATTTCATAATTAGGGTTTAAAATCCTTGCATTTTCACTAGATTTTGACTCATTATTCATCAAGATTTGCATGATAGGTCTGTTGTGAATGATATTGCTGAATTATTGGACTGATAATAAGGATTTAATTCTTTTCCCCTTTGCAATTTTATCATAACAGTACTTCTTTTAGGCATTTGCATTGAAAAAAGTGAAAAAATCAAGCATTTTTACATCATAAACATACATAGTTTTGCATACATTTCATTGCATATATATAAAAATATTTTAAAATCAGATCTGACATCCATTTGAAAACATACATACATGGCTTCTCATCATAAAAATAATTCTATGTTCCATTCTAGGCCTTATTTGAAAAGAAAGACTCTTGAACCTGAAATAGTATTCACACCTCATGATAAGACAATGACTGATATTGAAGGACCTCTCTATATTATAGTGAATGTAATGGAGATCCCTGTGCATGGTACACTTATAGATCCTAATTGCATGACTAATGTGGCAATGATATAGTTCCTTCTCTCACATGATTTGATACAAGATTCTTACGAACCTTCAGATTTAATGATTAAGACACATATTGGAGCGTTCATGCCTACCTTTGGGAAGATATCCTTATGGTTACGGTATATGATAAAGCCATGGATCAATTATTTGATCTCATCCCTTTATCTGACCTCTTCCGCATAAAATTAGGACATCCATGACTCAAATCTATGAAGGTTGTCCCCTCAACTATTCATAAATGCATAAAATTTCCTTTACATGGACAAGTACGTACTATTCATTGTAACACATGGCAACCCAGGGTTAAAGAAAAGGACTTTACTCTTGATTAATTTTGGCCATGACCTAATAAAGAACTTGAGCCATGAAGAGATCAAATTTTCTTAGCATATAGATGATACTAAGCAAAACTTCTCTCTAGAGTGGCCGAACCTTCTATTCAACAAGCAATAAATGAAGAACAACCCACATTAGAAGAAATTCCTAGAGGTAAAGGTAAAGGACTCTATGTTGAGGTTCCTCCTCTATCATCCTTACAAGGATCAAGGGTAACTCGTGGAAAACAAATCACTTCATCAAGACAAATTAGATTTGAACAAGCTTTCCTCTCTGACATAAGAGGACCTATGGAAAAACATAAGACTACTTTTGAAGACAAGTAATAAGACAAGAAGAAATAGATAAGAACTAGATAAAGGAGGAAGAGAAGACAAGATTTTGCCCAATGAAATGCACCTCAACAAGAAAATATTCCACCTAACATTAAACAAAGAAAAGAAAAACTTAAAGAGAAAGAGATTAAATATAATGTCAAAAGTTGGGCTATTGTACCTTATGTACCTCTTCCCTCTCACATTCGAGATTGGGAAGATGAAGATTTGCTTGTCGACAACCACTAGTTCAGTTGTGCAAAAGGTAAGTGTTTCTAACCCTAGTGGTCACCTATGTCATGGCATTATTTTATCATTTATGTGACCTCCCCCCTCGTGTTGTGTTCCCCCTTTGATGTGTTGTTTAGGCCTCCTTGGATGACCCTTGATACTCTTGTAAGGTCAAGAATACTGGGAGACTGCCTCTGTTGTGATCATTTTTCTATTTGTATCATCATTCTTCTATCTTGCTCCTCCTCTATTTTCATTGTTGTGTGTTGTGTCTTAGGTGCATAGCATTGCAGTTGATGACCTGGGGACATCTTCCTACATGATTTTTCCTAGGACACTTGTTCTCTTATCTCATTTTATTGTTTACCTTCTTCTAGTTATTCTACCTAGTCGGCAAATGACAAAAAACAAACATATACTGATACGGACCATGTGTCCCTTCAACAAACAAAGCAAAAATGGACCTAGTCCATATATGAAGATGGGGTTGATTTATATATCCAACACTTGGCTAGTAGAATTATTCTATGTGATATTTGATGTTGTCTTATCTTTGCTAACAAATCATAAAAATACATCTACTCCATGCACTTTGATTGTTTTGGGTGTCTTGCCTTGTTGTTACACTTGGTTCTAAGATACTTGCAGTATAAACCCCATGGCTATACTTGGACTCAAACCCATTTGTGTAGCCTTGGCTTCTTTGTTTTCATGCATTTGCTTAGATTAAGATGTGTTTGTGGGAACATTTAGCGATCGTGAAGCACATGTCACCTTTGGGGGCATGGGCTTTATGAAAGCTCTTGTTCCCTTGTGTGTTTTCTCTCTACCTTAATGTGCTTTGTATCAGTACATGATATCAACCGCCTTAAAGTGGGGGCATAAAAGGTAAGCTGTCTGATGATTTTGGTAGTAATGAAGTGTGTTTGTAAGCCCTCTGCGGAGGCAGGATATTTTATCTCCAGTGCGAGTGCACATCTTTATTCTATATTGCAATCAAGAAGTCCTCCACAGAGGTGGGATATCATGCATATCCTTTTATTCAAAAGAATTTTGCAGAGGCGGGGATGATGTATCTCTTGAGCTAGTGTACATCCTTTTTATTTCAAAAGTCCTCTGAGTAGACGGGGTTAGATCTGAGACTATCCTCCCTTAAGCATCTCTTTGGTGGTTGTTGTGGCATAATCCCAACTGTCAGTTGCCTGTAGTATTCTTGTGATGGTGGGGATTAGTAATAAGTTCCTTCCATTGCCTTGTTTACCATGTTTTAGATGTATAGTATGTCTTTGGCATGCTATATAGCACTTGTGTTTTTCGTGTGTCTTATGTGTGTTTTCCCCCATGTGTAGTTTCAAGGGTGTGGAGAAATGCCCCTCCTACACTCAGGCTTTGTATGTCATGTTTTCTCCCAAGCATAGTTTCAAGGGTATGGAGAAATGCCCCTCCTATGCTTTGGGTTTTGTATGGCATTCTTGTTCTCAAGCGTAGTCTCAAGGGTGTGGAAAAATGCCCCTCCTACACTTTGGGATTTGTTTGGTGTGTCTTCTCCCCCATATGTAGTCTCAAGGGTGTGGTGAAATGCCCCTTCTACATTTTGGGGTTGTGTGTTGCATTTTTACTTTCCATTTATCTACATTCATTTATATATGAAAATGAAAAAGAAATATCATTACATTCATCATGTTTTACATGTCTTCAATACTATCTTCTTAGTGTCTTGTGTGCCTATTACCGTCTTCTTCATGTTTTGCATGCCTGTTACTATCTTCATTATGTTTGGCATGTCTGCGGCATGTTTTCTCTAATGTCTACCTGAGACTGGGGGCTCGAAATAGTTCCTCAATCTTTGTGTATGCATTAGATTCAAGTGCTTGGCATGTTGCATGTATGGGTCGTAAGATCATACATACATTAAAGTGGGGGCTAAATGTTATGTCGTAAAATGTCCCCCTAGGACTTTTACCTCCTAAGTTTAGCTCCTGGGTCCCTTATTTTTCATCTTGCATGTTAGATTTAACTCCTGAGACAAAATGGCCTAAAACCCATGTCAAATGGGTCTTGAGGGACATCTATGTGCCTTAACCCTAACCTAAAATAGGTCCTAGGGCAAAGGAACTCATGCCCTTGTCCTGCCTTATTTTGGTGAGGTCCCAAATTTGAATGTCAATTTTGTGACTGTTAAAAGGTTCCCTTGCCGGCATCTTAAGTTTGAATTACGAAATTTGTTTTGGAATGCATATATAAACATGTTTAGGATTTCATTTGTGAACTAGAGATGGATAATGTGAACTTGTGATCTTATTCTAAGGATATTCAAGGCTTTCATTGTGCTACAAAGCAGACTTGTGTTGTTATTGTGTTTGTTGCAGATTTAGCTTCATTAATCCATCTCCTCATGGCATAAAGGAATTTCATCTCCATGAGAGCTACACCTCTAAGGTGATATCTATTTATGTTTGAATCAATCATTTATCAATTTGTTTTTGCATCTATGCTACAAGGATACACATTTTTTTAATCAAAGAACGGTGTTGGAAGGCTTGATTAACATTCCAGGGCTTGACTGAGGCAAGCTCCTAAACACCACAACCCCAACCCCTCTTCTTGTGATTGTAGGTGACAAGTATCATATCACAAAGAGTGGAATTATAGAGGAGTATTGCAGAGGATAAGGATTTTGCATCTGATAAAAAGAAGTAGAAAATAGCATAGTCGAGGCTTGGGCACTAGTCCCTTTGCTCTCCAGGTTTGGAAAGCTAAAAATCTTTAGAATAGGGATAATCAATAGGAGGAGTCCAGAAACCCTCAAAGAAAATATTGCACTAGGCTTTGGCGCGAGTCTCCTTACTCCTGACATTTTAGGATCCTGAATTTCAAAATTTGGTGTATAACTAATCTTAATTGAGCATCTGTGTGTGTGAGTATTTGTTGGAATTCATCTATTTGTTTACGATTTTGCATAATTAGGGTTTTGAGCATAATTGGGCATTAAATTAACACATTAATCATTAATTTCCAAATTTCCCTATCATTAAAAGTGACAACCAACCTGTAGGTGAATCCTCTTGCAGAAGTTGTGATTCAACTCAGTTATCTATCCTTGAATGTGTGTAGTGAAAGAGGATCTAGGCACATCTTTCATAAACCCTTGCCCCCCTTTTTCCTACATAAAAACATTAAACACAAATGAAAATCCAAACACATTACCACTAGATGGCAATAATGTAGAGAAGACTAAATATTTACTATTAATTAGCACCAAAATTGTAGATTACATGCGACAGTAGGATTCCCACACTCCATATGTGTTACAGTTAACCACTTACATGCCTTGTCAAAATTACAAAATTGCATCTTCTTAGCAAAATCTATGTATCCCCCCTCTTTAACCAAGCAACACTCCTCATTTTTATATAGCTGGTGTTTCACTAGCTTTGTGAATAGGTTTGATTAGTAGGTCAAGAACTATTTTTAATTTACATGTTTGCTTCAAAATTTTAAAAATTAGGTCGGCCTCATACTTGTGCCTATATCACCAACATTACAAAATTTATAATTTGTTAAAATGTGTCATCTTCAACTTATTTTGAATTGAGTTATTACATCTTTGAAAGAATAAAGAATGGAATAATATAAAATGAATGGAAAAGACATCAAGCATCCCTAGGGAAATCGTGGTGGAAATTGAGGATTGCTCATTTATGTCATTCTGATTTGGCCCGTGATGATGCACTTCATCTTCATCCTTTGGGAGAATGTTGACTACTTAGTTTTGTTGTTAAGCTCTAGGAATTCAGTTATCTATCCATGGAAGTCTTTAATTGCATCTTTTAGTCTAATCAATTCATCTAAGCCTTGCTTAGTTAGCTACTGATGAAGGGATTCTATGAACACCTTAACCATTTTAGCTATAGGGAGGACCACAACTGACTTGTCCTTGAAGGTGCAAGAAATGGATTCAATGAATTTCTTAATCTTTGTTGCTCCTCCATCCATTGCATCTTTTCTAGACTTGAGTTTTTATTTGCACTTGTGTAGAACCTTGACCTTTAGTTTACCTACTTGTAGCCACTCAATTACCACATCTTGATCATCCTTATCAAAGAAACTTATCTAAAAAAGTTCACTTGAAGGCACTATCTTCATTCTCAGCAAAATTAGGAGGTATTCCTCCCACACAAACAATTCTTCAACAATATAAATTTCTAACTCTTGTAAATTTTCTACCTCATCACTAATATTGTGATAGGATCTCATTACTTTCCTAATGACCCTACTGCCAAGAGCTCCTAACATGTCTTTCCATGCAGTGGAAACAAGAAGGATTCCCTCAGGACCTACAAGCTTATTATCCTTATGTAGGACCTCCATAATGGTAGGTGCAAGGGCAATTGAATCAATAGGGCCAACTAGTTGTGGGATGTAGGCAATGAGCTTCCCTACCTGCTTCTTTAGTTCTTCTTTAGTCACCTCATCTTTCTTCATCCTTTCTAGGATGGTGGTCACAAATCCCTATAGTGTCTACTTCTCTTCTTATCTAGTCTGGTGGCTAAGATTGATCTATTATATGCTATAGTCTTTATGTGCCATTAGATATTCTTCCTTGTCCACCAGTGGAGTGGCCATCTAAGTTATTCTTTCTCCCTGTGTATTTTTAATTATAGTGGAGAGTGTCCTAGCTCTTTAGGCTTTGTTTGATCCTTTAACACTTCCACCACTTTTGAGAAATCTTCTTCTTCTCTATAGATTCTCTTTCTCTTCTCAATAGTGTGGTTCAATCATACTAGGAGCTTTGACCCTGTAATTGGTATTCTTGTAGGAGGAGGTGAGACTCTTCTTTTCCTTGGGGTGGAGTTAGGTGAAGGATGAGGATAAGAGTGAGGAGAGGGAGTCCAAACCATAGTATGCATTGACTCTTGTGACCCCTTAGCTTGCTTGGCAGGTGAGGAAGGGATATTTTGCATAATCTGGTCTAGATTTTTAACATTTTCCTCAGGGGCTAGGGGACCTTTAGTTACATTGTCTCCTCCCAAATGGTTATCATCATCCCCTAGTAGTTTTCTTGGTTCATCAGTAAGGGGAGATTATGGGATCTCTGCTTGAGGAGGAGGAGGTGGAGGAGTGGGTGAATAAATAGGAGGTTGGGAGTAGGTGATACAAGCGATGGAGAAGATGGAGTAGGTTGAGCAAGGGGTGAAGGAACTAGTTGAGTAACCTGTTGGTGCAAGAGCACTTTGAGACACTGAGGATCAGGAGGATCCCTACTCTATTTTGTCTAAGTTGTCTTTTCATGTTTGTAAGGCCTTAGCGCCATATTGAATCATACTTGGCCGAGTAGTGGTATAAATTGAGTCTGTATACATGTCATTAAAGATTGTAACTAATTTGAATGGATGTAACCGAATGGTAGAGGTGGTTGTAGGGCAAATCATTTTCCACCTTATGTAACTACCGATATGAGATTCTATATAGTAGGGTTGTGTTCGTTAAGAGACACAGAGAGAGAGAGAGACACAGAGGTAGAGAAGATTGTTGTATGTATATTTTTCTAAGAAGAAGCAATAAAAAGTTTTGTTCAGTTTAATTGTGGAGATGTAAATTGGAAGCATTCCACTAGTTGAGATTTCTTCGAAATCAGTGGAATGACTTCCTTAGAGTTAGATTGTTTTCCGTCCTGTTGAGTTTTTGTCTTTGTGTACTTGTTTAGTGTTTGCGTAATTGCAGAGTTACAAAAGTAGTCATCGGCGTATCAACGAAGCTAATCCTACCATGGCTGATAGAAATCATCTTGCTAATAAGAGAAAATCAAAGTCGATGTCAAGAATTGGTCCATCAGCGCATTAGCCAAAGATTGCAACTGTTCACCGATGAAGGAAGTCACACTAACGGTTGAAGCCTATTGGTGCATCAGAAGAAGAGTAAAATATCTCACCGACGAAGTAAGTCTTGCCAATGAGTGTGGTTCGAAGGAGACATCAGAGTGATCGATGTGTCAGCAGAATAGTTTTTGAGTTTGTTGATGCAGTAATTGCCGATAATAAAGGACGAAGGGTAGATCGTTAAGATAGACGAAGGACTATCACCGAAGGTTCAAAAATTTGATAAAGTCTCTGCTTCCACTATGCTCTCTACATCACCTATAGAGGTGGTTGTGCAAAATCTTGTAGTGGTGAGATGGGAATTCGAGATGATGATCGACAATTTTGAGGTGATTGGGATTTTGAGAAGGTGATTGGGATGTTTGTGCTTATGGAGGTGGTTGAGACACCTATGCAAGTGGTTGAGTGGTGGCTTGGATCAGTACAGAGGAAGGAGTGAATGTGTAGGGGAGGTTGTGATAGCTTGATGTGGTGGTGAGGAAAGAGGTGAGTGGGTAGGTTGAGTTGCAATTGTCATTCCCTTAGGGGACAAAGGGGTGATGTGATGGTTGCTTCCTCAAACACATGTTGACTAGGATTCTGAGTAGTAGGAGGAGGTTGGACATTCTTCCTCTTCCTTCTAAGCAAAGGAACATCATCTTCCTCATCTTCATTAGACTAGATGTCCACCACCTTGCCCTTTTATTTCTCTTTTACAATAGTTGTAGCTCTAGTTTTCCTTTGTTCTTTCCTCTCTACTATTGCTGCTATAGTAACCTTTGTCTTGGGTAGGGCCAAGGACTCTCCCTTCTCTATCTTCTTCTTTTTCTGCTTGGGTTTTTGGATAGTGGGATATGGATCCATCATAGCATATGGTTTCTTTAGCTAGTCCACCATTCTATCAACCACTGCTTTGGACTTGTTATCAATGGAGGAATCCTCTGCGATAGTCCAGCCAATGCTATCTAGGGGCTCATTGAACACCTTTTTTGTGTTGTAGGAGAAGTCCAAGACTTTCCCATATTCCTTGAGTCCCTTGGGGATTCTCCCCAAATTACAGGCCTTGAACATATGTAAGTTCAATTTGAAGTAGTCCCTTCTTTAGACTTCATGATCATCAAGGTAGTCTGCCCAATGTTCTTCTAATGCCGACTCATGTTTGTAAAAGGACCCTATCAATTAGATTACCTTTCCAATAAGATCATACATGTTTCTTAAATGGCCATAGAGGTCCAAGGATAGGGGGCATTTCCAACTCTATAGTTTTGGCATTTATCATATTAAGGTAGGAGTATGCCCCTACCTTGATGGGAAATTGGAAGCTTGACTTGTGCTTTCCAACCGCTAGCTTATGCACCTCTATCAATTGTTTACATATATATAAAAAAATTATCCTATCACCAGGATGCCTTGGTAGTTTGTAGAGGGCCTTGTGAAAACTAGATACTCTAATATAGGTGAAGGTCATAAACTGGATAAACTAGTTACCTTGGGCACTTACTCATTTCATTGGCAACTTCCACTAATAGTCTCTGTGCATAGTAATTCTCCAACCCTCAAATGACTACATAAAAAATGTGTCATTTACTAAACAATAGTTTTTCTTTCTCTCCTTGAGCTCAAGCTATGGGAAATGATCATTTATTTTGGTCTATCTGAGCGAAAGAGAGCCAAATTGTAATAAACCTAGAAAATTAGCTTGGTAAGCTAGGAGGTACACCATGTGTGATGTCATATAGAATTGGTTGGTCTCTACCACCTCTATCAATCACTCATGAAGGTTGCTATTGATAAGAGTGTCATAGTCAATCTTTCCATCTATTATCTTTGTGTAAAATTGGCACATCTAGGGGTGCCATTCTTTGGCAGTAGCAAGCCCAAAAATCTTGTTGAGGAGAGTGATTACATATTTTCCATCCCCCTTGAATTTTCTCCTATGTTGCACCCTAGCCATATTAAATGGTTTCTTCCTCTATGTGATTAGAATATACTGATTGATATATTCAGTCACCATTTTAGGCATCTTCTCATACTAGTCCATGGCAGTCATCATGGTAACATTTTGTATTTAGCGTAAGTGGGGATTCCAAATACCATTTTGATCATGTCAACACCTATATCCAACACCACCTATCCTTCTGAGCCAAATAATTTCCTCTACCTTTTGTTGTATCTTTGTGCATAGGCCAATAACAATTCAAGAGGTTAAAGTCACACAGGAAAATCTGTTGCCTAAACTAATCTAGAACTAGCCATGCACTGAGCTTGAAAGGTCTTGTCTCCCTCTGCAAAAACTCATAGACGTCATGTATGTCCTAGTTTTGTATCTCCAATCTTTGTATATGGTGAGAAATTTTTTGAAGGGGGATGATACCCCTTGAAATCATACTTCATCTCTCTTGCTAGTGGGACCTCTTGGATGTCTACAATACAAAACCATCCATTAGAAACCATTTCAGTGTCAAGTGCATTACATATGTTCATCAATTTCATTACAAAAAAATTGAAGCCCCAAAAAGGCAATCTGACGTCATTACAAACAACCTTGAAAGGTGTGAAAAGAGCAAAAATAGATTCAAACAACCAAAATTCACAAAAATAAAAGGGTAAAATGAAACACAAAAACTCAACTGAAAACCCCAACATGATCAAAACATGGTAAAACTATAGGATACAAAGATCAAATCCACATAAATGATCATCAAAGTCGAAACAAATGAAGAAAACACACAAACATACATAAATTACCATTAAAAAGTAAATAAGCTCAAAGAAACCCTACCTGGAATGAGTACGAGCCAAAAGAAAGTTGAAGAACACTCGATCATCATAAAAGCAACAAATTACAAACACTTACCACTGAATGCACCAGCAAATCAATCTCATCCCAAAGGATTCGTAGCAAGATCAAAACGTCAGAACTCTAGGGGTAAAAAATACAAAAAGAAAAAGTAAAAATAAAATAGGGTAATAGTAATAAAACCCCCTTTGCACATGCGTGAGAAAATTGTAATAAATGTAAGGCCAAGGGTAGGTGGGAATTAAGTCAAATCCTTTGCCTATTGGGCTATCAGAGATAGGTTTACTATCACACCAAGATAAAAAACTCTAAAAATCTAGCAAGGGTGATACATAAGACCAACACTAGTGTCATTGGACATTGGTATGTTAGGAGTGCTTTTACTATCATGCCAAGATGACAAACCCTGATAGATCGATAATTCAAGCATGCAAATGTACAAAGAGGAAACTCACTAGGATTTCAGGGATGATCCTACTATCATGATGAAATGAAAAACCATGATACCTCAACAAACAAGAAACAAGAAAAGCCTAAGTAAAAGCATCAAAACAAAAATATCAAAATGTATAAGACCAAAATATAAGAAAAAACATCGGAACAAAGATTAAAAAATACATCAAAGGAAAAGGAAAATTCTAAATAAAGGCACCCAAACAGAATAAAAGGTGTACCATAAGAACAAGGAGAAAAATAAAGTAGGGGGTCCTCATTTTACCAAAATGGGGTGTGTGTGAAACACAACATGTCCCTTGAAAAGCTTCTTACCAGAAGCTTGAAAAGCTTTTTTTGGATTTTCTTTGGGTCTCCTCTAAAAATCATAGAGGTTTCCATCATGTGACTTTGGAGTTTTTTGTCTCCTACATAAATCTAGAGGGTTGGGTTTGATTTCCACTCAATGCCAAGGATTAGCCTTGTGTGCCAAATGGATTATTCGAGATCTTGAAGGCAATGACACTTGAAAATTTTTGGTGCGTCACTACATCTCTAGAATCATTCCTTATGGGAGACAATCTTGGAAGGGGATTGACCTTCACACACTTCTTATCATGAAGGAGCCCATCTAAATTCAAGGTACTTTTGTGATGAAAAGCATTTGGAGAGCCTAGGATGCCATCAAGGTTAATTTAGAATGGAAAAAGATTTTACACATGGATTTCTATTAATCAATCATTTGTATGGCTGTCTCTTATTATCTCTTGTCAAGATCATCGTCTAGACAGAATTCCATGGGTCCATAATTTAAGTTTTTTCAAGAACAAAATCAATACCCTTCCAGATCTTTTTCAGAGAAACTAGGAATTATCTAACTTGGCCTGAAGAAAAAGTTAAGTTTCATTTGTCCAACCAGGACCTCAAAACCTTCCAGGTTGTTATTGAACCTATGGCACCAGATATAATTCACAAGATTAGGGTTAATTATTTCAAGCTCTAGTGGAAATAATGGTATCTTAACACACCATTTTGTAATTTCAAGACTCATAAGGTATATTCCTAGCTCTCTTCAATCCTATTTATGGTGCTTATTTTAAACTAGAGATGGTTGTTGCAATCCCATTTGAGTGCTTTGTAGTGTAGGTTTCAAACTATTTGGTTGACCATTCTTGAGCTGAAGCTTGCCCATTTTGCCTAGTGCATTCTTTTCCAAGGCCTTCTAGTTGGCACCAGATTAACTCATATTGGGATTAGGGATCTTCGATACCTATTTTGTGGTCATCAAGAAACTCTCAAGCACCATTTTTACTTTTATCCCAGAGAACAAGCTGCTTGGACCTAGATTCATGATATTTTTAGATCCTTTCAACTTGAGCCATTCTCTTGGCATATTATTTTGGTAGGTGATTGACCTAGAATCCCCTCTAGATATACCTAGATTTGGCATGCTTTTAGGGTAGACACTATTTTAATTATATGGAAGGACATGAATCTACTTTATTATCTAGATGTTTAGTTGATTCTAATTTCTTACTTTACACTATAGCTATGATTTGTTCTAATGTGGTTATGCAGATTCAGGTGCAAGCAAATAAGGTTACACTTGAGGTGGCACATCTTTAGATGATTTTGGGCCATTCGAGTAATGTTAGATATACACCATTATAGTATCCCTTTGACTCTTTCCTCTAGTCAATACCATTCTTTGCCTCATGGGTGTCGTTGGGGGTGTAGTCACTTTGCTCATGGTGACTAGGATGCACATTCTCATGCCTCTTAGCCTCTTGTGAGAAGTGCAAGTGATCGGTCTCATAGAGGATGTTCTTTTTCCACTCGCCACCACTCTACTTCTCCCTAGGCTCCTAGTCATAGGTTTGGTGGTTTGCTAGAATCTGGAAAATTCCCTTGCCTAGCTCTTGCTATATCACCCAATCATGACAAAAATGATGATGATGATCTAATGCTGGTTGGGAGCCTCCCATGGATACTCTAGACCCCAATAATGTATGGGGTAAACCAGATGATCGAGACCCTCCTTCTCCTCCTACTAGTGCTTTGGCTCTTGTCGTGTAGTATCTTGTTATTATAATTTGTTTTGTGTTTTATCCCTATTTGAAATTTGGGTCATGACTTCTCCCACCTACCTTTTTTAATGAATATGTCTAATATTATTTCATAAATAGTAACACAAGCATTTATTCATTAAAAAAATGTAAATTGGAATTTGTGTGTACTCTTAATTCTAATTGTACCTAGAACTAGGAATAGTAAAGTAAATGATAAAGGAACAATAAAAAGTGTATGTGCTATTATCCCTATGTGTATGAAAGAGAGTTAAAAAGATTCTGAATCTAGAGATGCCAAAGAAATTTGGTAAATCAAAATAGTAAAATAAAGGAGAAAGCACAACAAACTATTCTAAGGGAGTAGAGTCCAGTGGCCTATGGAAAGCTTCACCATAATAATGCAAAGTATCCAAATAATTGAAAATCTATTGTAGACTATTAGAATGTTGTGGAAATCTAGAAGAAGGCTTGATATTGTAGAATATTAAGCCATACGACTAGTATAATGCAGGATAAGGAAGAGGGAATCCCAACTCAAAATATGAATCATGTAAAAGACTAATTTGGACCATGGAATAAGGAAAATACTATTGGGGTGTTGAAAGACACTGCTATAGAGAACCATTATGCAAAGAATTGACCAAAAATACATTTGACAAGACTCTTGAAAAATGTTCATATGATTGTACCATTACAAGATGGTAGGGTGATTGCATAGGCATCTATGCAACTATGCTCATGTTGAAAACCAATTAGAACTGGAAGTTATCACAAATCACAAAAAATATAAAATAAACTTAAAAATTTGAAAAATAACACATAAAACATAAGTACATAAATAAACATAAAACTTTGACATCTCAACTAGGAAAAGAGGCTATGGGATGGACTAAAATGAGTCATAAAGCATATTATGAGAGTTGACACTAAAATGAGTACAATTTCTAATTTCAAAATTGCAAGGTGTGTAATTTTCAACATCATAGTGTCAAGTGTTTAAAGTTTACCATAGTCCATCTCAGAGGTAAAATATCTAAATGTGGGAGAAGTAAAAATGCACTATGTGTCATTGTTACTCAATAACCTTTTAAATGTTTCCCTCATGGAATAGTTCTAGTTAACTTCTCAATTACTATAATTATAGTCCTATTCTATAATTATGCATCTACTAAATTCTTATTATGGAGAAAATTTTGAATATGAATAAAAATCAAACATATACCCAATAATTATGATTACAACCTAGCACAAACCTAGTTGAACCTATTTCTTTTATAGCATTGTTCTTACTAATGTTTGAATTCATAATCCACCACAACTTTTTTTTGACAAAAACATTGAAATAGTTAATATTCACATTTATAGAATTTTAATAAAAAAAATGGATAAACATACAAAAACATTACTTTGATAGGACTACATTCCAAGAAAGTTATACCAATCTATGAATACCAACTAGTAAATAGGGATCTCCATGCTAGGTAGACAATAGATTTATTAAAATCATTTTTTTTAATTTCATTTAGAGCTACCACTATGTTCAAATTAACAATGGGCACTAAGATATTATTAGAATAGTTGAGGATAACTATAGAATAGGTTAAGAGTCCAATTGATACAATGATTAATGAAGGTAGACATAGGGTTAGACTTACCATCCCTTGTGATAGATCTTCCTCCCAAGATGACCAACTAAAATACTTCTACTATATTCATTGTTTTTGAACCCTTTCATTGCTCAATCAAAGGTGCCTCATAGAGGCTTATACTTGTTTACATTTTGTTTATTTTGTTGTAAATTTGAGCTTCTACACCACCAATATGGAAAGGGTCACCAAAATCATATAATTCATTAGAGTACCTAAAATTCCCTCAGTGATTGTGATGCCTTGGAATATATTGAGATCTTTAGGTTTGTAAACAACTTGACCAAGGGTTTCATCCATAATAATAAAAAGATAAGTGGATATGGGTTTCCTTGTTTGATCCCATGAGAGCCTTGGAAGAAAATGGCTGGAATCCCATTGATAAGGACATAAAAGAAGGGAAAAGTGATGCAACTTTGCAACTAAGAACAAAAAGAGCTAGAAAAACCAAACTTCAAGATTCTAAAGAAGAAATCCCAATCTGGCCTGTCATAGGATTTACTAATATCAAGCTTGATGATCATAGAAGGGCCCTTTCTCAGTTTAACAAAGTTTAAAAGACCATGGAAGATAACAATCCCATCCAAGATTTGCCTGCCATCCACAAAACCACCTTGTTGAGGAGAAACCAATAGAGGAAGAATATTCTACACCTGAATAGCCACAACTTTGGTAATAATTTTATAAGTATAATTGCATAGGGAAATCGCCTTGAACATATCTATTGAGTTGGAGTTAAGTTGCTTATGAATAAGAGTAACATAGGTGCAGTTGAAATCCTTCAACATTTTTTTTGATCATAAAGATTCATTCACAACCTTGTAGAGGTCTTTCTTAATAATTAGTAGAGCATAGTTAGTAGCACCTATCGTAAATAGCTAGCATGTTGTCGTGTCGACTATTTACAGAATTTTTGAGCTCAAATTTTTTCAACTTCCTATTTCGACTTGTTCACTTCAACCTTGTCGACCTGTTCAACAACATTTCATATCATTCAAATGGTCAAAAACAGTTCAGTTGACAAGATTTTGACTAGCCGGCTATTTACAATGTGTTGGCTAGTTAAGCTCTTCCAGTTAGTAGTATATATGTACAAAAGTAAAAACCCATCTCTCCTCTGCTCATCTCTATTTTTCATGAGAAATTGTTATATGTAACTAAAGGTGAAGGTGGGATAGTTTTTCTTTAATTAGCCGTTAGGTTTCTTTAGTGGGATCTTCGCTCCCCAAAAATTTGTGATGCCATAAATTTGTCTACATACTTGGGAGTCTACTTTTGCTAGAAAAAACTCACCCTTTTTGTCATCTTTTTTCTAGTTTCCTTTTGTCAATTATCAGAGCACGATATTTTTTTTTACTCACAACAACAACCTTTTATTTAATTCCTCTCGTTAACTTCATCACTTGAATGAAATAGGTTGAGAATACTAGAACATTCTTCTCAAGCTCATAAATCTTACATATCAACAACAAAGAACATACAACACAATTTTTGCATGTCCTTGCATGCGAATGCATGTTTGGGCCACCATTGATACATTAATTGGTGGTCTTTTGGGTTTGTTTTCTAGCTATTTTTGGGCCTAGAGGCTCATTTATGGTTGCATCTAGGGGGAGGTTCAGGTGGACCCTTGCCTTTTTCTTTTAAAGATGTTGTTCAAATGGATGAGGGTTCAACCTCTAGACATGTTAATATTGTAAATTTTCTCATGCAGGCTACGCATGATGCCAAATCTGATCAAAGATTGGAGAATCATCCATGATCTAATGGGTGTTTGTAGAAAAGTGTTAAATGACCAATTGCAGCCATCAATCCAAAAGTTATTACTGATGATGTGTTTTATTTTTTAGAGTATGCATTGATTTATAAATTTATGGGTTTTAGAGCTAATTTTCCCTTCCTTAAAATTTGGGCTCACCATACTTGGCAGCTAGAGGGTGACATGGAGGTTATTTTGGCAGCAAACGGTTTTTTAAGGATGACAGATTGAAATATGGAATTTAAGGGAGGGTCATATGTTCATAACCAAGAAAGGTTGTTCATTAAGCCTTGGAATGTAGGATTTGATCCTATGGAGGAGATTCCATCTCAAATTCCTATTTGGGTCTACCTTCTTTGTTTACCTTTGAAGTTCTGGAGGCCAAATATTCTACAATCTATTGTACAATAGTTCTTGGGAAACCTTTGGGCCCTTCTCATCATACGTTGGAGAAAAAGGTAACTACCTATACCCATATTTTTATGTGGAGATTGATCTTAATAATCCCTTGCCTGATTCTATAGAAATTAGACTAGGAAGCATGCATTAGATTCAACAATTGGATTATGAGGCTCTCCCTTTTCGATGCTATGTATTTCATGTTTATGGGCATCTTCAAATAAATTGTCCAAAGAAAGTCTCTGGTGCTCCTCCTCCCTAGCTGAATGTCTCTATGGCTATAGAAAATGCATCTACAAAAGGGAATGCCCTAGCTCATGCTAAAGGGCCTAACTCAAATGGATTTATTCTAGTGAAATTCTATAATAGAGGAAGGCCTGGTTGCCTCCAAGAAAATATCTTCCAAAGGGACAACCTAATAATAGATTTGACATTTTAGAGACTTTTAAGGATCTTGATCAAGCTTTGATTGAGAAGCCTTTTGGCCATTAGGATTTGGTACTTCTTAATTCATCCCACCTCCCATTTCTAGAAGTTTTGAAAGATTCTAATGTGCAGGTGTTACTATTTAGTGAAGGGGGGTCAAGTAGAAGTCATGGAGCTAATATGATGGGTATAGATTTGAATTCAAAGGTTACTATTTTTATAGTTTCTCCAATTCAGGAATCTACAGATTGTACCATGATAGAAGCCATTCTAGAGGTTGGGATTAAAGAAGGTACTAAAGATAGTGTAGAGAAGAAAACATCTTCTTTGTTGGGGTTGCAACAAAAAAATATTAAAAATTTGATATGTATAAAGTCTCCAAAGGGGGGGGGGAATTGTTCAGGAGAAATTGAAAATGATTGGGGAAACATTAGCTAAATTTGGGGTCATTCACACCTTGGATTCACACTTTACTTCTCCTCAACAATGATAGTTCTTTCATGGAATGCTCAGAGTTTGGGCAACACCCCTCATCAAAAGGTTGTTCAAGACCTTATTCAAATTTATAAGCTTGCTATGATTTTCCTTCAAGAAACAAAGCTTTTTGTGGGGGAAATGTTGGTTACATCTTTATTCATTTGGAAGGGTGGCCAATGTCAGTGTGTTGGTGCGTAGGGTTCTGCAGGAGGCTTCGCTTGCTTGTGGGACCCTCGTTGGCTTATGCATTCTTCTTGGTTAGTGAATACTCTATTTCTTTGGTGGGTATTTATTTTGATTCAGGTAGCCTAGTTTTATTATCCAATCTTTATGTTCCTATAGATTTTCAAAGTAAGGTTCTCTTGCGGTCTCATATTTGCATTGTTCATTTTTTGTTTTCTTTTTACCTTGGATATTGGCAATATATTTTAATGAGACCCTATCTCTTGAAGAGAAACTTACGGGCTCAAGAGTAGGCTTCATCCTTCTTCAACCTTGTTCCATGAGAATTTGTGTTTTCTCAATCTTGTGGATGTTAAACCAAGTGGTAGTCTTTTAACTTGGAACAATAGAAGGTGTGGCTTTGCTTCTTTTTTGAGCATTTGGACATGTTTTTAGTGTCACATGACTAGATTGGGGATAACTAGATTACTTTTTCTAAAAATTTATAGTGGCATGGTTCATATCATTAGCTCGTCAAGTTATCTTCTTCTCTTTTTTATGTTCCCAAAAAGCTTCCATTTAAGTTTCAATTAATGTGGCTTTGTGATCATGCTATTCATGAAAATATGGTAGTGTGGTGGTTGGAGGAAAAGACCCCTTTTGGGACAACAATGGATTCCTTTTTTAAAAGGCTCTAATTTATTAAATTCAAGCTTAAATAGTGGAAAAAAATTGGTTTTGGTATTATTTTTTGGCAAAAGAAGCAGGTGCAAGAAAAATTGAATGTTATTACTTTTTAGATCAAAGAACTTAGTATGATTAGGGAACAACTTCTGGAGGAGTCCAATCTCTCTAAGGAGCTTCATGAATGGGAATTCTGGGAGGAGATTTTTTGGAAGCAGAAATCAAGAATTACTTGGCTATAGGAGCTAGATCAGAATACCTCTTTTTTCCATAATTCCATTAAGGAAAGGAGAAGTAGCAATGTTATTTCATCTGTTATCTCCTCTAATGGAATGCAACTATCTTCATTTCAAGACATTAATAAAGAATCTATTTCTCATTTTTCTTCTTTGTTTAAGGAAAGTGGTCCTACAACTAGGGAGGAGGAAAGGGTTATTTTAAGATGCATCCCTCCTTTGGTTACTGCTGAAATGAATGATATGCTAATGAAACCTATTACTCTATAGGATTTAGAAAAAAGTTGTTTTCCAAATGAAGAAAAAGGCTTCTAGTCCTGATCAATTCCCGATTAAGTTTTTCCAAAAGTTTTGGGATATAATAAAGGATGATCTTTTGAAAATTATCTAAGAATCCTAAACTAATAAGCAAATGATTTAAGATATAAATTAAACTTTTCTTGCTTTGGTTCCTAAGAAAGTGAGGGCTACCTCCTTTGATTTATTTCAACCTTAATGCTTCTTACAAGATCATTACTAAATTAATTATTGATCACCTAAAATAGATTTTAGATTCATTAATATTGCCTAAGCAAGGGGGCTTTGTGAAGGGGTGTCAAATTTTTGATGGGGTTGTTATTGGTTCAAAAATCATACATTTCATAAGGTGTTCTAAGGATAAGGCTATGTTTATTAAGCTTGACATATCCAAGGCATATGATAGAGTTCGATGGTCCTTTCTTAGGAATGTGTTATCTACTTTTGGTTTTTGTTCAGAGTGGATTGATTGGGTCATGAGTCATGTGGCATCATCTTCCTTCTCAGTCCTTATTAATGGTAGCCCATCATCTCCTTTTTTAACTTCTAGAGGGTTGTGATAGGGTGATCCTCTTCGCACTTATTTTTTTATTCTCATGGCTGAGGGATTGGGCAATTTCCTTAATTATCAAAGAGTTTCTAGTGGTATTTAGGGGCAGGAAGTGGCAAGAGAATTTGCTTCTCATTCTCATCTTCATTTTGTTGATGATACTGCCTTAATGGGTGCTACTTCTATTTAGGATGCTGTCAGTTTCAAGAGAGATTTGGGTATGTATTTGGTTGCTTCAGGTATGTAGATTAATGAAGATAAGTCAAATATTTATTTCTTTAATACTCCTTTGGCTATTCAACAACAAATTGTGCTTATTATTCTGTTCAAATTGGCTAGCTCCCTTTGGATTATCTTGGTATCCCCTATTAGTTGGGCTTCTTGATTGCCTTCAATGGGAAAATATTATTGATAGGTTTTGAATGCAAGTTAATCATTGGATTTTCAAGTGGTTATCTTTTCCAAGACACCTTACTCTTCTTAAATCTGTGTTGTAGGCCCTCTCTATTTACAAATTCTTGGCACTTTATGCTCTTAAAAGTTTTTAAAAGGAGTTTGATTTTATTCCTCATAAGTTTCTTTGGGTAGGGAATTTGGATACTCATAAGTGGAGTCTTATTAGTTGGGACCAGGTTTGTAGGCCTAAACAATATGGGGGACTTGGCCTTTGACTCTGTGAGTTAATTAATAGCCAAGCTTTAGCTGCTAAAATTTATTGGAGATGGTGTACACAATAGGATCGACCATGGGAAAACTTCTTCACCACAAATATTTACATGGTTTTGATGAGGATGAGGTTCCAAGAATGAGTTTGGTTGGTAAAGGCTCTATGATTTGGAATATTATTAATAAGGGAGCTTCTTTGATTAGGCAAGGACTTTTTTGGATTGTCAATTTTGGTCATAGTGCTCTTTTTAGGATAGACTCTTGGGATATTTATCCATTGATTCTTACCTCTTTTCCTCATCTTCTCCTTTGAGTAATGTTTTTTTAGATGCCGGTTGGTCTAAAGTCTCTGAATTCAAAGCCTCTCGATTGGTGGGGAGATCTTGGATTTATTATTAGAAGGATTTGAGCAGTTAACCTCTAGGGGTAATCTGAATGCTCGAGTTGATTTTATCTTCTATTATTGCAGATTGACCTTGTTGTTCACTTGAGGAGGTAGACACTCTTTCTTGGAGCTATGATCCTAAATGGGTTTATTCAGTGTCTCATGGGTACTAAGTTTTAAATTAGGAATGAACTAGGTACAAGAATTTCCTCTAGTGAAAGAAGATTTGGAATAATTATTGTTGGCCTAAGTGTAATTCTTTCTCTAGCTTCTTTGTCAAAATAAATGTCTTACTTGGGACAACATACAAAAGAGAGGATTCCAATGACCATCCAAATGTGTTCTCTATGGGGTTAAGGAGGAGTGTGTGGCTCATCTTTTCTTCTAGTGCTCCTTCTCTATGGGTCTTTGGAGGCAGTGGTGGTACATTTGGAATCAACCTATTATTCATGCTACTTCCTTGGAAGATTTTTGGGCTATCTTGGGGTGTCCTCTTACTTCAATATCCTTCCTTTTAGTAGCCTAGGATATTGGTCTTATTTTTATTCTTTGGAAAATTTGGTTGGAGAGAAATCATAGGACCTTCCAAGGCTATCAGGTTCTCATTGGATATGTTTGGCAAAATATTCTTAACTCAGTTAAAGAAACTTTGTTAGCTAAGTGCCCTATGGATGAGGTTATAGCTCCCTTAGATATTTTTATTTTTAGGAATTTAGATTTGGGTCATTTGCTTGGATCTACTCATCCTAGTTCTAGAATCAACTCTTCTAAAAAGGTGAATAGAGTTGGTAAATGGTCTCCTCCTCCATTGGTTTTTAAAAAAATAAATACTGATGGTTCATCTCAGGGTAATCTAGGGGTTGTAGGGATTGGTGGAGTTGGAAGAGATAGTGATGATTTAGTTCATTTATTTTTCTCTTCAGCCATAGGATTTGACACTAATAATTAGATGGAGGCTTGGGCAGTCCTTGTAGATTTGGAGAAAGATTGTGAGATTAGATGGAAGAAAGATATCTATGAGATGGATTCTATGGTTTTGGTACACCTCCTAAATAATGGAAAGTTTCATGGGTCTTCCTGGAGGTTGGATTCTTTTGTGGAGCATATTTTTTGCCTTTCAAGAAATTTTGAATCCATCTATCTTGTACATATTACTAGAGAAGAATATTTTTTCTAACTATCTAGCCCAATGGGCCTCAAATGTTGATTGCAACCTGCATGTTACAAAATGGGGGTCCTTGTCTTCTGTGCATTCTTTGTAGTTTTTGCAGCTCCTTGAAAATGACCTATTTTGTTAGTTCTAGTCTGTATTTTCTTAATATCTTGTGTTTTTTTGGTTCTTGGAGGTAGTGGGATAGTGGTAAACCTCCTTGGATTTTTGTTCTTTGGGATTTAGTGATAGCTATTACTATTTGGAAGTCCTTTTGTAATATTTTTTGCTATTTCAATTAATATATATTTTTCTTCTTTTTCCCAAAAAAATAATATCATCCAAAAATCAAGATACATCACAAAGGTAGTGGAATCTAGCTTGTGTCATTGTAAACTTTTACAATTGATAGATAAATGTGAGAACACCACACAAAGTAATGGCAATGAGACCCAAA
The DNA here is from genome assembly GCA_027924645.1 of Cunninghamia lanceolata. Lineage (NCBI taxonomy): Eukaryota > Viridiplantae > Streptophyta > Pinopsida > Cupressales > Cupressaceae > Cunninghamia > Cunninghamia lanceolata. The sequence goes on from BSBN01000523.1 coordinate 11,189,763, forward strand.
AACCACCTAAGAGAATATCATCATCTTATGTGCCATCACCACGTCCATTGCAGCCATAAACCAAAAATAGTGAAGCCAAAGTTGTAGCAAACCATTAAACTATTGTTAGTCATCAACATCTTGTCCCTTGTGGAATGCTCTAGAATCATCTACCACATTATACAAATAAAGAGAACTAGAAAGAAGGCTACGTAGTCAAAAATAAGGAAGAGCTTAAATGAGGTTAAGGGTATGAGAAGAGGGATCCCAATCTCCTCCATTCTCTTGTTTTCTATTTGGAAACTTCTTAGCATGATGAAGGTAGTGGTAAATTTCATGGTGGCCAATAGCACTGCCACCACTTGTTTTACATTGTCTTGCATTGTCTTTGTCTTCTTAGAATTTCTTAACCATTCTTCTCACTTCCTTGTGCTTTTAATGGCTCAGGCTTCCCTCCATAATATGCAAGATTTTTTATAATCCTAAAAGAGGGGATCTCTCATTACCATAAATTACAAAAGAGACAAAAGCATTACCATAAAACATGATGAGAAAATGAGTTGAAGGAGTGAATAATTTTTTTGAGCTTATTAAGGTAACATAGCTTGAGGGAGGTAAAGAGCATAAGGAATGGTGCGCGTGTTGAATTTTATCTTCCCCACCTTATCTAGGCTATATTTAATGGGAATTCAGTCTTCTCGTGAGTAATATTTGACTGCATTGGATGATGGTGGCGGTTTATAAGGAATCTGCGGTATGAAAAACTTCTTTCTTCAATTTTTTAATTCATTTTAGAATTGAAACATATTATATGAAGTAGGATATATTAAACACTTATAATTGTGATGCATGGTTGAGTGCCCCTATGAGATTCTAGAGTCTTATGCATTATATATAGAAAACAACAAAATCAATGGCATTTAGCTCCAATGTAGCTATTAGTTAATATTTCAAACATAATTCATTTTATCAAAGTTTTTGGAGTATGTCAACCACTATCTCAAATTTTCAAGGGTTGTATTTGGTTTCTTGGTAGTTGCAAACAAAAGATGCCCCACACTACTCCATAAAAAAAAGGACAAGTAGGGCAATTTACAACAAACCTTTGTTCACTCTTTAGAAATTTTAAAGAAGATCATTGTCTTTAATGTTAATGGTATTTGTATGATGAGATAACTATAAAAAACATATCCAAGTGGCAAGCATTTCAAATTTCTTGTGGATGGTTTTGTGGAGTACACATGTGCATTGGGTTTGTCAATGCAAATGTGACAATGTTTTAAAAAGAACCCAATGTTGAGCAAGTATTAAACACTACTACCTAAATTCTAGAAACATAGAGAAATTTTGTTTCAAAATAAAATTCAAACAAAGCAAGAAAATGACCGAATGGGAAGGTGTTAATAGAGAAAGGAACAAGCCCCTTATAAATCAAGGATGTGATAAAAACAAAGGAAATTCTTGGAGAAAGTTAGTTACATAATATAATGAATTTTAAATAAAGTTATTGTTGCCCAAGAATCTCTCAAGAATGAATTGGTATTCACTTCATTTTAATTTTCCTTATTTCCAAGAAAGATAAATATTACTTTAATTTTTTCTTTTCGATGATTTTTAAAAAAAATGCAAACTAAAAATTGAAAATACTTTCAAAAAATGTTTGTAAAAATTACAAAAATAAAAAGTTTATAAACATATTGAAGAAAATAGGGAACAATAGAGTAGGCTTTTAATTTTTGTAATCTACACAAGTTTTAAAAATATATATGAAAACAAACTAGAATAGCCTAGGAGTATATCCACTTCGGGCCCATGATGATACTAGTTAATTTTGTGTTATGTGGTCTAGTTACATGTTTTTTTTTCTTATTTAGAACTTGAACAAATAACAATCCATTTAGTTTTTAAGAACAATGACAGTTGCCAGGAACTAACAGTCGTTGCTTCACAGTTGTAATTTCAATTATTTTTTACTCAAACTTTCCCCATGTTGAGCTGCTCTCTTCAAAGTTGAATTAGCTCTACAATGTTAAGTCTCCAAATATTTCATGGACAAGAAAATCTCCTTGAAAATTAACTTGAGTGATTGTGTTGTTGATCTCTTATTTCTTATTATTTATGCAATTATAATTGCTTGGCTTAAGATGAGCTCTGAGAGATTGCATTAGCTATAGCCTTTAGTATTATAAGATGATCAATATGTAATGTTTTTCTTAACAAAAAAGGTGGTAGACCACCCATACATATATCGATAATAAGGAATATTAATACAAAATGGAGATAAATGCCTCCATATGTAAAAGTTTTAGCATGCATAATCATGATAAACAGAAATAAAGGCCCTATGATGGCCAACAAACTGATCTAAACATGGACAAAAATACCCAAAAAATAAGCCCTACACCTAATCGCCAACTACCAAGACACCAAACCCATGGAAAGCCATGAAACAAAAATAAAGAAAAATAGTAGGCAATGACACCAATAGCACCACCTCAATCATCACCCTCCACCTCTTCCTGTGAACGTGCCCCGAGATCATACCCGTTCCTCCAAGATTCCTCTTGTTTGCTGCCTCGTCTGCTCCTTGCACTACATATTCATCTTATGGATCCAAAATCACCCTTGGGAGATGGGGGACCCAATCAGGCACATGGACATAGAAGAACCGAATAGAGAAAAAAAAATCCTTGATCCGCTTCACCATTTTCTTGGTGAAGTAAAAGTTGTTCCCCTTCAACACTTTCTCGACACCATTCATACAACCACAAGCCAGGCCTTCTTACATGGCCTTGTACACACTTTTGTTGGCTAAAGACATTTTGAGGCTATGAATAGGAAATAAACCTCTAATTAGTGCATCCCATTTCATCATATCATATCCAGTCAATGCAAGATTCTACTGATCCACACTATAAAGATAATCAAAGAAGAGCCCTGTGGTGATAACATGCATGTATCCTCCATCTTGAATAATATCCATGATGTTGGATAGGATATGGGAAAGTATGTCTAACCAATTAAGTAGTCTCTCCTCATAACCTAGTATCCACCTATGCCCACAGATGTTGCACACCGCAAACTGGACCATGGTGTAGTCCAAGTTAAAAATTTGCATCATGTAGATTGTAATCTTGATTTTCCCTTTAATCTCTGGTTCCTATTCCATGGGAGGAAAGAATATCTCTGGTTTATCTTATCGTCCTCCATAGGTTTAACCTGCAAAACACAAACTAAAGACAATGTACTATGTCTGCAAATAAAGGAAAAGGCATTGCCTCATTTTGTGAGGCTATGGAAATAAATAACCAAGGTAGCCGAAGAGATTTTACTTCTCTTCCCAATCTCTAATCTCTAGATTGGGTTGGATGTGATGGATATCTTAATTCAAGTCTGTCCGTAGTCATGACAATTAGGATATTTCATAAGAACCTAAAACAACCATTAAGATCCATCACATTGCCATGTTTCTTTCATAAATATACTCTATCCTTAGTATGAAATGTGGCCAATCTTGGAAATTATTCCCATTTTTGTTATTATGAGATATGGAATAGGTTGCTTTCTTCCATCTAACTTGTCCTCCAATGGACACTATCACTAGATCTCCTCCATGTGAAGAATTCTACGATGTGACAAATAGAGCTGGCCCCTTTATGATCTTAGAAACTTATCATTTGGGCATATGTCCATTAACACCTGCCACCATTAATACTCATATGCTCCAATCCACAACCCCTTATTAATTCTAGAGCCATATTGACTTTACATCTACCATGGGTAGGGCAACCTACCAATCCATGTGTCAAAAAGCCATTTGTCCACCTTGATGTCTTCATGACCCCTTTATCTTAACACCTTCGTACTACTATCTCCATACATGAGCCCTTCAGACTTGGTTTACTTACCTCACTAAGTCAGATGTAGTACGTACTGAGGTCAGCTCACAACTTCTTAGTAGGCTCCATGTCATCCCTTATCCAAGTCATCAGCTGATTTGGTAGATTCGATTGCCCTGGCTCAAATAATTCCATGTAATGGCTCTGGTTGATGGCTATATTTTCTAAACCTTTCACTACTCTTTTGCATTCTCGATAATAGTGGGAGATCAGGTAATTATCCAACTTTTTGATTAAATATTGAGATTTCTAGAGGATGTAGTTTATTTTCCAATTGGCTGATCTTTTAGCCTTCAATGCTCTTATAATAATTAGTGAGTTGTAATGTTAGCAATTAAGTGGTTGGTAATATAAAAAATGCCTTTTTGAAGATTAAAACTAAATGATCCATATTCTTTACATCCTTCTATGTTTAATGTGGTTACTAGCATCAACAAGCACTATGTTTCTTTCAGGCCATCAATATCTTTCTTAACATTAGATAATGAAGACCCTATAGATTTTAAACACTTGAATTTGGTGATATTAGCAGGATATTGTTGAAAGAACACTAATACACTGAGAGGGGGGGTGAATTAGTGTATGTTAAAACTTTTAAAATGCAATCAAAAAAAAAAAATGGAAGGCACAAATAAAACCCACACACACAAAATAAAGCACTAGATTTACGTGGAAAACCCAGAATGGGAAAAACCACGGTGAGAATGTTGCTTGAGTCTACTACTCAAATCAAACCTCACAATAAGTACTGATTACATATGTTTTGTAGGCATCAAACCACAGGTACATCAACACCCAAGGTAATTTTTTGAGTCTACCACCTATAGGTACATCACACACCTACAATGAGCTCCAAATCAACACAATGATCCTTCAACCCAATCTAAAATAGAGAGGCTACAACCCCTGAATTTTGCAATTTTATATATGCAACAATGGTTCTTCTATAACCTAAAATGCACCATGTTACCACACATTCATTCTATGTTTTACATCAACACAATCGTCTCCTTCCTATATGCATTCTGCATTATCTCCTCTCTAACAAAGTGAACAACAATATTCAATTCGGTGAGCAACCCTTTTACTTTGGATTCAATGTGTATAAAAGCACATTCATTTCAACAAATGAACTGCCACAACTGCTCCAAAATTGAATATATACAGTTTCATTTCGGTTCACAACTGACCACAACTGGTTTAACTATCTTCTGCGGTCCTGCAAGTACCACTGGTCATGCTAGCAAAAATACACTATTATTGACTCTCTTATCAGCCTCCAAAAATGCTTGTATATATGCCTTTTATCGGTGAATGTTGATTTTCCAAAACTTAGCTTTAAAAACCCTTGTATACACCTAAAAATGACATGACTCTGTCTAAATAAATATTCTTAATATTTATTCCATTTAATTCCTCTATCAATAAATAAATAAATCAATTTATTAATTTGATTCACATTCCTCCACAAAATTAAATAAAATCATTTATTTAATTAAAGTCTTCCCAAATTCTTCTAAAAGTCATTCTAAATTAAATAATACCAAATTATTTAATTAGATCATCCAAATCAGTCTAATTTAAATAATACCAAATTATTTAATTGAATTCTTCTAAATTTAAGTCATCCTCTATATTTAAATAAATCCAAATATTTATTTAAATTGTTCTATTTTCCTCCAAAAGCAAATTAACACCAAAAATAGTTCATGCAAATCCATGTGCACACTTAATTGAATATTTTAATATTTAATTAATTGTTCCCTCACCCACATGTCCTTTTTATCCTCCAGTCCAATTAGTTAACTCATAAATCAAATCAGTTAACTAGTTATTCTATTTTGTTAACTAATTAATCAATTCAGTTAACTCTTCATTCTATTCTGTTAACTCCTCTTGTTGCATGAAGGAACAAGACACTTGTCCTCTTCCTATTTGTGCACATCCTCTCAAGTTTCCTCAACTGTTGATCTTCTTGTTCATTCTATACCATTGATCTTCTCTCTCACAACTCTATAAGTTCAAACCCTTTTCCTCCATTTCAATCATCCAAGCTTTTAGTAAACTTACTCTGCAGGAATCATAGCGCACCTTTGGCACCAAAACCATATCCATAGCTTGAGATCACCAGTATCATTGTATTGAAGATACTCTTCATTGCAAGAACTATCATAGCCATTCTCTATTGTCATCTTGAAGAAAAAATCAAGGAAGTGCATCTTCTCAGGGCTTCATTCACATACAAAATATCAATTTGAGATAGGCGAACAATGGAAGCTATGAAGTAACAAGGTTTGTAAGGTATTGTTCTTTGTGTTTTGAATCTTGATTATTTCTATTTCATTGAGTTATTGGGATACTATTGATATATTAATATTGCTCCACATTTTCCCATAACATTTCTAGCCCCCACCGTGGGGTCTTGCCCCTAATTTAACCTCAAAATTGAGTTTTTGTGCGTTAGGTTATGTACATAATAAGTTTCTGCGCATCTGTTCATTGGTAACACACATCTATTCTCTGTAGTGATGCATCTGTTCAATCGGTGTATATACTCACTATATCAGCGCATCTGTTCTCTGAATCAACGCATATATTTGACCTACGCTTTTATTTCCTATTTTGACACTTTAATTCTCTATAACTGTGCATATATCTCTGCGCATCCATGCTCTATATCTGCACATATATCCTCTATAACTATGTATTTGTTCTGATAGGGTTCTTGAGATATTTCTTGTGATTTTTCTAATGCTAACATCTCTCGCAGTAATATTCTCATATCTGATTTGTAGGTTAGGGGCTCGTTAGACATTTAGTTGCATTGTTAACTCACATCATAGATCTAATTATCAAGGAAAGTAATTGGATTGTTCATGTAAATCTTATCTAGATCTAAATAGGAAGGCTATAATTTGAACTTGTTGCACCAACAACTCAAACATAGTCCTAACTAGGAGGATCTAAAATTGAACCATTGCTTTCTATTTGCTTCTTTCAAAGTTAACAAATCTTGTGTGCGCCCAAGTAGAGTAACCCATTTAGTCTTTTTCTTTTTAACTAGGGGAAAAGAACCATTGTTTATCATGATTTTGGAATGATAATAGGACTATGCTCTCCCCTTAACCGGGTGACCAAAATGCTAGAATTATCATTTCACATGTTTTTCCTTTAGAGAGGCCTACCCTTGGGTATCCTTCCCTCCAAGTGGGAATGACCTTAAGTGGTAACGAGCTAACGCCAAGCTCTTCTGATCCACTATAAATAAATTGTGTTTGAGGCAAAAGCTTCAAGCAACGAGTGCTGATTAGTTATACTGACAACCAACCTCCCCCAAAACCCTTCAAGGCACAACCCTTGAAGGCTGGGAGACTCCATAATGGAGAGTAGCATTGTCGCATGTATAATCACTCAAACAGTTGGCCTCACTACTTATCCATTGTTTTAGAAGCCAAAATCCCCTATAAACTAGTGCCAGAAAGAGCAATTATCATCTTCCTAAGATGACTCACATTCGTACGATTCAATAGTAGAGATAACAGGGAAATCCTAAGGTTTACGAGCCTTGGGAACCTAGAACTTGGTGTACCAGAGAAGTTTGTACACTTGTAAGGGGGAGCCCGTGTCCCAAGTTCCTAAGTTATCTGCTTTGAATAGCATAGCTAGAGAAATCCAACTGAGAATTCGGTTTATATTGCCCTTGCCATCCTAGGATTTGTACTTTTTTTGTCAAAAAAGTTAAAATCTAAAAAAAAATCAAAAATCATGAAAATATTCTTTGTGTGTGCTGTGTCTTTCTTTCCATAGTTGAAAAATCAAATCAAAGAGACCAACTTTCAGCCAAAGAAAAACCAAAAATATTGAAAAATTAGTCAAAAATCAACCAAAAACACAGAGTTGTGCATTTATTCATTCCTACTACACTTTTGTTCAATCCTGCCGTGCATTTGACTACTACTGTGCATCCATTCAGTTCCACTTCACTTTTGTTCTATTCTTCTATGCATATATTCTTTACTAGACTTGTGCATCTATTGTCTGTTCTTGTGCTTTTACATTTCACTAGATCTACACATTTACTCTCTGCTGCTGCGCATTTACCCTCTGTTCCTGCACATTTGTTTCTGTGCATTTATCACAGTAAGCTATTCTGTACATTTGTTGGGAAAAATAATTATCTTTTCGAGCACCCACTTTAGCCTTGTTTCAGTTTCCTAGATTAGATTAATTGTGCAAGACACTTATCCCATTCATTTCCGTGACATACCCACTTTTGCAACACTCACCTCATCCAAAAACTTCACAAAACTCTCCAAAACTGAGTCAAAGTATCAAAACTAGGTTACAACAAGGCAATTTCAGATCATATTAAACTCAAACATCCCTAGTACATCTCCACTATTAGGATCTATCATTCTTCTTTCTCGAAACTTTCACTAGTGTGTTTGGTGCAAAACTAGTCTCTATCAAGTAATCGGATTACACACCATCCTCGTGGCTACTGTTTTGTATTGACTATTCTGTTTGACACCATTGATCAAAGAAAACCCTTGTTCAAACCTTATCACCACAAGTATCCCCTTCACTACAACCTCCAAACACATCTTGACAAAACATCCACACTCACCCCACCCCATTCCAAATCACTTTGCATGGTACTAACTAGATCCCAGAGATAAAAACAAATTGAAATGGCTAGAACATCTGATAGAATTGTATCCTCTCATGACAGTGATGATGAAATATCCCACGAGGACTTACAAGAAGCTCTCCAAGACCAAAAATTTCAACATATGATGGACAAAGTACTCAACCAAGACCTTGGCAAATTCTTTCTTCACCTAGCAAACCAAGGAGTTAAGCTCCCTAAAGACTTTGATGTCATAGAGTTGAAAGAAACAGAGGAGGAAAGAACTCATGAAGAGAGCACATGTGAGGAAAGAACCCTTGACACAGACAAAGGTAAGAAAAACATTGACTCTACCACGCCACTAGACACATTGACCAAACAAGTTCAAACCTTACATCAACAATTAGTGGACCTCCAAATAGGGATGTCCACTAAACACAATTCGTTGGAGGATATATCACCATATCCCTTCGATAAGAGCTTGAAAATGATCCCCTTTCCCCTTAGATTTGAAGTTCTACAATTTGACAAGTATAGAGGAAAGGGTGACCCTAGAGACCACATCAGAGAATTTAGCGCTGCATGTCTAGAGGTGGCCCACAATGAAACTTTTCTCATGAGACTCTTCCCTAGATCTCTCGGTGGACAAGCCATGGAATGGTTCTCTCGACTTCCCCCTGACATCCATACTTTTGATGAGTTAGTGAACAAATTTGTAATGCATTTCTCATATAATATCGAACATGAGGTATCCATGCTTGACCTTTGCAACACAAAACAAAAGAGTGGTGAATCTTTTGCTTCTTTCTTAAAAAGGTGGAGACAACTCACCAGCAAATGTGCTCATCATATACCAGAAAAACAAATGCTTGAAATGTTTTTCCATAATCTCAATCCTGATCTTAGCTATCAAATTCTGATCTAATGCCCTACCACATTTGCGAAAGTCATTGAGATGGGGTTATTCATCAAAAAAGATATGATCGCGAAAGGACAAATAAGATTGTTCAAAGACACTCCTAACTCTAACTACACCATGGATAAGTCAAAATTCTGGACTAAAAACAAGAACATAGTCAACGATGGAGTGGTTGATGCCAAAGTTGCAACTCCTAAACAACCTATTTTAAACCTCAAAGGAGCATCAAACAATGCCACACCAAGAAAAACTTCGTCAAATGAACCGAGACAATGGTACAAATTTCAAAATAGACAAAAAATTACACCACTAGGGGAGTCATTAGAGTCCACTTTGAGAAAGTTATTGGCTAACAATGAGATCACCCTTCCCTCCATAAGCGACTATGAACCTCAAGTCAAACCTCCTTAGTGGAAAGACACTGATTTCTTTGAGTATCATAGGGGAAAAGGACATAAAACCAATGATTTTATTCATCTAAAAAAAGTCATACAAGACTTGTTAGACCAAAATTGTGTCGACACAAAAGACCACCCATCTAACGAATCACATGTGGTGTACAAGGATCTGCTCCTTAACCAAGATAGGCAGAAAAATCACAACAACAACAACAACAACAACCACCGACAGAATCGCAATAACAGAAACAATGATGCAAATTACACAAACATACCTTTCGAGTATACCATTAATTGCATAACAGAGCACATCCCACAGATCAATGTATTCATGTTTAACAAACAATCAGATCCCAACGCCAAATCTAATTGCAACATCACTACTCGTAATGGAAAGGTCATCTTGTACACAC